>CAWUFW010001791.1:287500-1487500 GCA_963921515.1 Calotriton arnoldi | reverse complement strand
GTCATTCACCGGTGACTCAGCCCTTCTGGCTGGCCCCTGACCCACTGGTTCTTCCACTGGGGACTCTTTCCCCCCGCTCACCCCTCACTCTGGACTTCTGCACCCTCCCAAGTGGAGCGGCACCGTCAGACACCAGAAACACTGGAGCTCCATTTACAGACGCTCCAGGTTCTCTAGACACTAGGAGATCCTCCTCGAATGGCCTAGTACAGCCTAGGCCCCCAACCTGGTGTTCCCTTAAGGAACTCTCCAGGCCCTGAGACTGGGGTTCGGGCACCTTGGGACACGCAGTCCCACACTCACTCCTCCGCAGAGACAGGACGTGAGCCCCTACACCCCTCCCACTACCACGGGACCTAGCTGGGCTACACTGAACCTCTCCCACCACTCTGGGTTGGAAGACACCTGAGCCACTCCTCTTAACATAACATGTGTATTAGGGTCATTCCCCAATGCCTCTTCAGACCCTCTGGAATCCACCAAAAGGTCTGCCTCCATTGTGAGCTCCCTGGGGTCAGAGAACTCACACTCCATCAGGTATTGGCATAGCTCTGGAAAATAGGGACCTACAATATGCTCTCCCTCAATTGGATCACACAGACCCACCAAACTATCCTTCACCTCACCATCCAGTGCCTTGCACACGTACCCCACACCACTCTCCTGAGACTGGCAAGACAGTATCTGACCGTCTCTATCACTCAACCCACACTCTTCTGGGCGGTCTTCACACTCACACACCAGGACTTCAACCATGGGGGAACCCCTCTCATCTAGAGTCAGTAGAGCGTCCCTCCCATCACTAGGACTATGAACCCCTGTGCCAGTTCCCCAATCCACCTCAGGGACACTGCGCACCACTGGAGCTACCTCATATCCTTGAACCTCCTGGTGTATATTAACCCCCTCCAAGTCAGGCGCCACATCTCTGGGTGTGTGTACTACTCCCTCAGCACTAGATAACTCACTATTGCTGCCACCATCTGAGCTGGATTCCACCTCCAACTCAGCAGAGCTCATTTCTTGAGCTACCCATATTTCTTTTTGCTGGGCTGAGACACTCATGGCCTCCAGCCTCTCCATCTCTAAATCAAGCTCCCTCATTCTCAACTCATGCTCCATTTGCATCCTCTTTTCCTCTAAGGCTAACTTCTTCATCTCTAATTCCATCCCAAGCTCTATTTTCTTGCTCTCTATGTCTTTCTGACCATCCATTTTGAGCCTAGCTAGCTCCAACTTATGCATCCTCTCCTTTGCTCTGTCCTCCAGCTCTCCTGGGGACAATCCCTTGGAAGAAACACTGCTGCCCGCCCCTGAAGGTGCTTTCCCTCCAGTTAGGCCCACTGGCCCCTCAAGCTGCCCATTTAAATCCTCTGCCTCCATTGCTGGCTCCTCAGGATGCTCACTGGCATTCCTAGATTCTACCCAGGCCCTCCGCGCCTTCTGGTATTCCTCTTTCCTGGTGAGGCCTTTCACAGAGATTTTAAATTTCTTGCACAAAGCTTTGAGATGAGGCACAGTGTAAGTATCAATTCTCTCTTCTTCCAAAACAATGTCTACAGATACTATGGATGCGGACTTGCTCATGGTGGAAAAGACTGGCAGTTCTCAAGAATCAAAAATAGAAAAGAAGTTCCAAGGAAAAACTCTCAAAAAGTATGTGGTTGCGTTATGGTCTGCACTCACTAGTAGTGTACACCAATCACTGTATATGAATCACAAATGCAAGTCCAAATCCTCACCGCTTCCCACCAATGTTAGATTTGGGGGTCTCTAGTTGGCATAGGTAGGTACCTGTGACAAATAGGGACCCTCGCATCTAGTCAGGGTAAGGGGCTACACCCCTAAAATAACCCCTGCTCACACCCTTGGTAGCTTGGCACGAGCAGGCAGGCTTATCTCAGAGGCAGTGTGTAAAACATTTGTGAACACATACAGTAATACAGTGAAAACACTACAGATGGACACCACACAGGTTGTATTTATAAAAATAAGTATTTTTATATAGACTTAACACAAGACCAAACGACAAAAATCCACAATACTGTACTCAAAAATAGACTTTAAAATGTTATAAAATAGCTCAGTTCTCTCAAGTTGTAGATGCGACACTTTACTCTCAATGTACCTTGAATGCGTAACGCAAAGAAAACAAAAGGGTCGCAGGGAAGGTGATGCGTCGGTTCCTTACACTTAGGGGAGTGGATGCGTCGGTTCCTTACTTCTGCGCAGGGGAGTTGATGCTCGCTTCCTTAATGTGTGGGGAGGTGATGCGTCGGTTTCTTACTGCTCTCCGGTGCGATGCGACAAGATGGCACCTCGATGCGATACTCTTCTCCGGTGCGATGCGACAAAATGACGTCTTGGTTGCAATGCGACAACGTTGATGTGATGCGTGCACGCCCGACGGCCGTGCGGCGACTATGATCTTTGGAGCCACGACAGGCCCTGCGACGCGCTTCTCCGGTGATGCGATGGCGACCTCTGCGGCGGCGGCACGCTTCTCCGGGGATGTGCCGCACTTCGGCGATGCGATGACAGCGGCAGCAGCGGCTCGCTTCTTCGGCGATGCGACGACAGCTGCTGCGGCGGCGACACGCTTCTCGTCGTTGCGTCGCGCTTCCAGCTCCCAGCGACACGCAGTCTCTCAGAAGGCCCAGCACAACAGCAGGCACTTCAATTCCCAGCAAGGGAATTCAGGGGGGAGCTGGTTGGTGAAGTCTTGTATCCCTGAGACTTCAGGCAGGAGGCAAGCTCTAGTTCAAGCCCTTGGAGAATCTTCTTCAAGTTGATAGAAAGCACACTCAGTCCTTTTCTCCTCTCTTTGGTAATGAAGCAACCACTGCAGGCCAACCCCAAACACACAGCACAGGGGTAGTCTCCTCCTTCAGCTTCCTGGTTCTTCTCCTCAGCAAAGGTTCGTCTTGATTCCCAGAAGTGATCTAAAGTTCTTGGGTCTGGGTCCCAATATTTATACTACTTTTCTCTTTGTTCTCTGAAGGCAGAGAGGCCTTTGCTTAGTCCAAACCAGTTCTGGTCAGTCCTGGAGCACTTTGTTTACAGGACTCCTTCTCCTCCTTTGACAGTGCAGGCCAGGGACATCAGACACACCACAGGAGGTGGAGCCAGCATTGTGGAGGAAAGGCACAGCCCTATTCAGGTCCCAGGTGCAACTCCTCCCTCCCATCTGCATGCAGATCTCTCTATTCAGCTCTGTGCTGACTCACCCTGTCTCCTGGAATCCCCCAGCCCCTGTCACTCAAACTCCAGACAAGGAATACACAACCTAGCAGAGGCAGGCTTGGATAGTTAGGCAAGAAAATACCTACTTTCTAAAAGTGGTATTTTCAAACACAGAATGTTAAAACCAACTTCACTAAAAGATGTATTTTATCATTCTGAGTTCAGGCATACTAAACTCGAATTTCTACCTAGTTCCCTGAGTCAGTTAGGATTATAAGATGTTATAATCTAACTGCCCATTCTGGCCTATGGGGAACAGGTAGCCTTGCAATAGTGAAAAACGAAAATGGCTGTAATTCACCATTAGGACATGCCACACACATCAGGGCATGTCCTACCTTTTACTTACAATGCACCCTGCCCTTGGGCCTACCTTAGGGGTGACTAATGTGTATAAAAGGGAAGGTTCAGGGACTGGCAAGTGGGTGCATTTGCCCAGTCAACATGGCAGTACCAGACTGCACACAGGCTCTGCAATGGAAGACCTGAGACACACTTTACAAGCTGCTCCGGTGGGTGGCACAATCAGTGCTGCAAGCCCACCAGCAGCATTTTATTTACCAGCCCTGGGCACACGCAGTGCACTGTACTAGGGTTTGACAAGTAAACCAAACAAGCCAATCATGGAGTCACTAATCCATACATCACTTTATAACGGAGAGCATATGCACTTTAGCACTGATCAGCAGTGGTAAAGTGCCCAGAGTCATAAAACCAACAAAAACAGGTCAGAAAGAGTACAGGAGGAAGGCAAAAAGTTCAGGGATGACCCTGCAAAAAGGGCCAAGTCCAACACCGGGTATATTATCACATCCTAAAACTAATTGAAGGAGATCCTCTGTATGTCGAATCTGGGTCAATCTAAAGGTCAATCCCCACTGCATAACACCCAGGCATACTATCGCATCCTAAAATTAATTGAAGGAGATCCTCTGTATGTCGAATCTGAGTGAATCTAATGGTCAATCCCCACTGCATAACACCCTGGTATATTATCACATCCTAAAATTAATTGAAGGAGATCCTCTGTATGTCGAATCGGAGTCAATCTAAAGGTCAATCCCTACTGCATATCACCCAGGTATACTATCACATCCTAAAACTAATTGAAAGAGATCCTCTGTATGTCGAATCTGAGTGAATCTAAAGGTCAATCCCTACTGCATAACACATAGGTATATCACATCCTAAAACTAATTTAAACAGATCCTCTGTATGTCGAATCTGAGTCAATCTGAAAGGTCAATCCCTACTACATAACAACCGGGTATATTATCACATCCTAAAACTAATTGAAAGAGATCCTCTGTATGCCGAATCTGAGTCAATCTAAAGGTCAATCCCTACTGCGTAACACACAGGTACATTATCACATCCTAAAACTAATTGAAAGAGATCCTCTGTATGTCGAATCTGAGTCAATCTAAAGGTCGGTAGAAACAACGTTCTTCTACTAACTGAAAAACTGCAGCAAATTATAAGTAAATGCCAACAGGTCAGTGGTCCAATAGACAGAAGGGACACATAGCTCTCTCCATCCCGGGGTGCTGGACCGGCTTCCACCGTATAAAAGCTGGTACTTGCCCCAATGTAACCTTTAATGCCTACCTCCTTATGTGTGTGTGCTCTTCTTATCCCGCAAGTAAGATTGAATATGCCCCCGTACCTTACATCCTTTAAATGGCACAGGTTATCCTTCTTACACACATCCTCTAAATCACTGATGAAAAGAATGAGTGTGGCAGGTGTTCCGGGCACTATCTTTAACAAGCCATCCTCCGAGAGGGGAGTGAACAGGTATGGATTGAATCTGAAATTCGTTCCACACTCAAGGTGAATGTGGCACGCCACAAGGTGTCCCTCTCGCCACCACTGCTGAACGTGTACATCACAAGTACTAAGAGATGACCAAGCCAACTTCCTGATGTACGCAGGTGATACTCAGATGCACATGGGTCTGGAGCAAGCGTCCAAACATTACAAAATGCCTCGTGCGCACACAGTGACAGTAGAAAGGAAGCTTCATCAGCCTCAACACATCCAAACCTGAAATCGTCATGGCAAAGAAAAAAAAGCACAGGCAAAGCCCATCGGTCTGGCGCTGGTTATCACTTTGTCAATGTTTGTTTTGTTTCGTCATTGCTTTTGCAAAATGTTATTAAGTTAGTTATTGTTGGGGAGCTGCAGGTCATTATATATTTTTTTAAAAATCCTAAAATCACAAAAACAAAATTGGGTGTCAAAACCCACATATTGCCATAGTCATTTCTAGCGTTAAGGGAAGTACTTTGTGTGCCAATGTGCTCCCTGCAAAAGGGCAGAATGCAGTCACTTACAGTATGGCGAGCCAGTGGCTGAAGTGGGCTAGCCCAGTGGTCCATGCTGTATGAATGACAACAGACCAATGGTTGAAGAGCCATGAAAGCCTTAGGTATATTATATAGATTGTGTTAGCGAGACCCAATTAGAGGTCATTTTTTACGCCCACTTCTCCTCTCCTTCGGCCCTCAAAGAAATACAGCAGTTAAAGAGGTCGGTTTCCACCTAAACCTCTCTGTGCCTAACCAGACTACTGTACTAGCGAAAACAATAAGAGTGTTGACTCAGCCGGCAGGCTCAGTCTCGACCCCAGGTGACAAGGTCATGTGAACTCTGGACCAAGAGTGAGGAATCAGGCGGCCAGACTCAGTCCCCCTCTTCTCCCCCCAGGTGATGAGGCCATGTGAACTCTGGACCAAGAGTGCAGAATCAGGGACACTCAGTATCCACTTATATTGACTGACCTATGGCTTGAATGACATCTACAATACCCGCATTTTCACCTGTAGAAGTAGAAGCTATATTTAGGGCATTATCAGCCGACACTCTGAGCTCCCTAGTTAGAAGCCTCCGTACACATCTTATGAGGTAACTTTATTTAACTGAATCACACAGTTCTATACTTTTCACTTGGGATATTCAATATCATCCTTATCTGTGTTGGAGCCAATACCACACGCGTCTGGTCAATCTATATAAACTATGAAACTCCCTCAACTTTATCCTCTCACATTTTTTTCAAACTAGTCTATTCTGTCCATGTAACCAACAATCCTACAGTGACACAAGGCTTTTTCCTCATTGTGACGTGCCTTTTTATTTTAAATTAAATTAATTCACTGCAATCTTAACTTCAAAGTGCCTGATCTATTATAAGAGAGAAAAAAATCTGTAGGATCTACGTGTGTCCAGATGTATGTATGTATATTTTCAATATGTGTTTTTCTCCTTTTTAAACTTACATGGCTACCTGATGAAGGCGTCCCGCCGAAACGCGCGTAGATTCTAACTATGTTAGCCATGACCACATTGTTTGGTAGTCAGTTATAAAATTTGTACTGATTCATTTTATCTGTATTTATTTTGGTTTAGTGTTTAATCCATTTTCTGTGTTTGATCAAATCTTGACATAACACAAATCATACCAAATAGCCATATATGATTAGATAAATGGGTAAATATAACGGTTGTAATCACTCATAATTCTTGTATGTACCGTCTACATAGGCTTTAGGAGACATTGTATGTTTAATGTACTCTGTTGATTGTGTTATGTTTCAGAAAACTAGATTAATTCTTTATTTAATGGTGAAAACACTTTTCCAAGAATAATCCTTTTTTATATCAAAACAAATAAAATAATATATTTTTGAATATTCATTGTCTTCTGGTCACATGTTGTTAGCTTAGATCCACTTTATATTCGTTTCCTATATGTTTATTTACAAATAACACTCAGTATCCACCCCAGGTTACGAGGCCACTTGAACTCTGGACCAAGAGTGCATAATCAGGCGGCCAGACTCAGTCTCCACCCCAGGTGACGAGGCCATGTGAACTCTGGACCAAGAGTGCAGAATCAGGTGGCCAGACTCAGTCCCCCTCCCCTCCCCCCAGGTGATGAGGCCATGTGAACTCTGGACCAAGAGTGCAGAATCATGCAGCCAGACACAACCCCTCTCAGCCCCCCCCCCCCAGGTGATGAAGCCATGTGAACTCTGGACCAAGCGTGCAGAATCAGGCGGCCATACTCAGTCCCCCTCCCCTCCCCCCCAGGTGATGAGGCCATGTGAACTCTGGACCAAGAGTGCAGAATCAGGCGGCCAGACTCAGTCCCCCCACCCCCCCAGGTAACGAGGCCATGTGAACTCTGGACCAAGAGTGCAGAATCAGGCGGCCAGACTCAGTCCCCCCACCCCCCCAGGTGACGAGGTCATGTGAACTCTGGACCTGTGGATTTGGGGGTCTCCTCAGAAGACCACCCAAAGGTGTAGGGTCACCCTTCGTCCACGGGTCCGGAATACAAATTGAGACCAACACTGGAGCACGGAGAGAAAAGATGTTTATTTTGATCTCATGAGAGAGAGAGCAACAGACACCCATAGCTGTCTGAGGAGGCAGTCTGCTGAGTACTTTGGTTCCGCATCTTATATACCCTTCATCCCCACCCTGTGCGTGTAAGGAGAACAAACAAAAACCCATATTTACACAACAAGCAGTGGTCAATCTGATAAATCAGCAGATGGTAGCTGTTGGGCCCCTGCAGGGCATAGGCGAAAACCATAATTACACAACAAGCAGAGGTCAATCTGATAAGTCAGCAGATGGTAGCTGTTGGGCCCCTGCAGGGCGTAGTGCGCAGGGTGAAGACGATAAGCATCTGGGAAACTCCCTGTCCGACTGGTTGGGCATGAGTTGGTCAGGAATGAGGCAAATCAAGAGTGAAGCCCCAGAGCGTTCGTGATACAGAGAGAAGGTCAGTAATGAAGGGTGAAGCGCAAAATGGCGGAGCGAATGGCAAGATAACAGACATACTTTTCCACAGTCCCTCCTTTTGCCATAAGCGAAACCATTTTTAGTCGATTACAATGTTAATCAATAGCTGTGTCTCGCGTTCAGTCATTATTTTATCGTTCTCGACATGTGCATTTACGGGGACTGGCTTGATAGCCTTTGCGCAGAGGCCGCAGAGTGGGGGACCACATTGAAGGCAAAGACAGCAAAAGAAGATCAATGCAAGAGGTATTAAGATAATCATTAGGACCTTCCATCCCCATGTCAGTAGAAGTTGCCATATCCAGGAACCAAGGGACCATGGGCCGGTGTCTTGATGGAGATCAGAGGCGATTTGATGAAGCGTGGAAATAGCCTCGTAGACAGATGAGGAATGATCTGGGACGTACACGCAACAGCTGGTGCCGATGATGCTGCATGCTCCTCCGCGGTCAGCTAGGATAACATCAAGGACCTTGCGGTTTTGTAGAGTGACAAGGCGTACCGCTTGGAGCTCCGCAGTATTGTTGGCCAAAATACCAGCTGTGATGTGGACGGTGGCTTCCATGACTCTGGTGAGGTGGCAAATGGCTCCGCTGTTTGCCATCGGTCCCCAGAAGGGAAGGAAGCCCTTCATGGCATCCAGGAATTGTTGAGAGGTGGTGTCTGTCTGGTCGACCACATCGTTGCTGCGGCGGGCGCGATGATGAAGAGGAGAAGCAATATAGACAGGGGGAAGGAGGAAAGCTATATAACGTGCCTCCCCAGTTTTTGTGAAGCCAGGTGAATGCCTTTGTCCCACACATGAAATAGGTGCTTGGGGAGGCAACAAGGGGCGGTGGAGATGTTGTGTTCAGAGTTGTTGTTATGGTACAAGAGCTGTCCCCAACGTACTCAGTACCTAAGCCTCTGATACATACAAGTCCAGGAATGCGAACAACAGCTAGCGGTGGCGTCCGCTTGGCGGGTGTCCTTGCTTTGAAGCTGGAGAAGCGAGGTCTATTGGTAGAGTTGAATACCAGCATTTCCTCCTTCTCGTCCTCAGACATGCGTGTAGAATTGTTAGTTGGACAAACAGCGTTGCCCGTTTTGTTCTGCCAGAACTCATCTTGCAATTGTTGGAGAACGATATCGGCAAGGCCGTTGGACCGATGGGCGCCCATGATGAGCGACATCCAGGCAGCGCAAGAAGCGTGTATAGAGTAAGAGTAAGGGAGGAAGGGTATGTTATTTTCCGTGGAGTGAGGCAGGAGACCACAGACCCAACAGTTCGTTTTATTCAATATCGCATTATGTTGATTCAACATTTGGATGACGGTGTTGTTCCAAAACTCGTCGCCTATTTTGGAGATAAGGGGATAAGGAGACATGGGAGTGTTCAGGAGGCGTGGCATCAGTTGGCAATATGGTATCCTTGGCTGGTGCCCCTTCCTCTATGATCCAGAAGAGGATGGCGAAGATAATAGTAAGGAAGAGAACTGTCGTCAAAGCTATTGACCTGTTATTATGCAGTTTGTTACATGATGCTATCTTTTTGTTGGAAAGTTCCATTGTTTCGTCATTGGTCATAATCAGTCTTCTTTTGGGCTCTACAGCTTTTGGAGAGGAAAGTTGAGCCCTACACGCCGCCGGTAGCTGGTGGTTGCTTCACTGGCTAGGCTTCTCGGTACCCCACTACAAGGAGTAACCAATCCACCCTTCCAGCCTGTACTACCGCCCTGCGACTTTTGGCTCACCTAACCTGTCCGGTCGCTGGAGCTCCAGAGGCTGTGCGTGGACGGAGGTTGTATCCTTCTTTGGTTGGCACGGTGTTATCTTCGAATAATTCGAGTTCTGGTTCTTGGAGACCATACACAGGGGGGGGGGGGGGTCGCACGTTAAAACTTCCTTGTAGGTGGACAAGGTGGGATCAGTTTGGGTGATACTGGGGACCTTCCGGCAATGTACGGCATGTATCCAGGATTTCTTGCCTTCCACTCGCAGGGCCGTTCTAGTTGTCAGGAGGACTAGCAGGGGACCCTTCCACCGGGGTTCCAACGTTTTCTTGCGAGCGAAATTCTTTATCACGTGATCACCGGGTTGGATGGTGTGTCCCGGCCCAGTGGATCGGTCAGGCAATGCTTCCTGGATCTGTTGATGAATGGAGGACAAAGTTTGTGTAAGTACAGACAAATAATCACTCAGCAATTCACAAGGGGAATCAGACAATGTGGTAGCAGGGGGCGCGCCCCAGATGTTCATTGGGCGTCCAAAACCCACCTCGTATGGGGTCAACGAGGTGCGAGAATGCGGGACAGATCTTTTTGATAAAAGGGCCAGTGGCAACGCATCTGGCCATCTGAGCCCCGTAGTTTCCACTATTTTGGCTAATTTAGATTTGATCGTGGAATTGTATCTTTCCACTAGGCCTGCCGATTGGGGGTGGAAGACGGCATGACATTTCTCCAATGAAGTGACTCCCGCTGTCACTCCAGAGGACTCGGCAAAGGCCGTAGCGGGGAAAAAACTCCTTTAACAATATCTTGGCAGTAGTTAGGGCAGTGTTGTCTCTGACCGGGTAGGCCTCCACCCATTTGCTGAACGCACAAACAACCACCAAAACATATTTAAGGTTGTTGCATCGTTCCATTTGGATATAATCCATCTGCAGGACTTCGAAGGGTGATGTAGGGATGGCATATCCTGCCCGTGGTACCAGAGTCCCTTTTCCTACATTGTAGCGGAGGCAAACCAAACATTGTTGGACCAGCCTGGTGGCAGTAGACTGGAGTTGGTTGTTATCCCACACTTCCTGTAATATTTTAGTCATGGTGGCAGCATTGGTGTGGGCCGGTAAATGAGTCATGTTCAGCAATGGGAGGAGATAGGCATTTGGCAATTTCCAAAGCTTTGTGTCCTTGGACCGCCAACAATTTTCGTCGTCGAGCATGCCCTCTTTTTCCCATTGTTGAAGTTCTCCAGGAGTGGCAGTAGACTGGATATCCCGAATCTGTTGTCTTACGTCATGCCACTTTTCTGCTTGGGATTTTACTATGTACATAGTGGTATGTGCTCTTTCTTGTGCAGTAGCCCGGGCTGTCTCGTCAGCAAAGGCATTTCCTAGTCCTATTTCGTCTGTGACTTTCTTGTGTGCGTTGCATTTAACAATAGCTAGTGCTCGGGGCAGTGTCAAGGCTTGGAGCAATGCAGTTACTAAGTCACCATGTTGGATGGGTGTACCATGGGACATTAGAAACCCTCTTTCCTTCCAGAGGTTACCAAAACTGTGGGCTACTCCAAATGCGTATTGGCTGTCGGTATAGATGGTGACAGCGAGACTCTGGCTAAGGATACAAGCGCGGGTGAGAGCTATAAGCTCTGCTGCCTAGGCCGATTTCTGAGGTATGCGTGCAGTTTCAACAATGGTGTTGGTAGTAGTGACGGCATAGGCAGCAGATGTAGTACCATCTGATAGTTTAATACAAGTCCCGTCCACCCACAATTGCCCATCTTGTTCCGTGAGAGGGATGTCTTTCAAATCCACCCGCCCCTTAGTCTGTTCTTCTGTTTGAAAGAGGCAGTCATGTGGAATGTTTGTGGCGTCTGAATCTGGTGTGGGCAGGAGTGTGGCGGGGTTTAAGGTCGTACATCGCTTTAGCGTGACATGTGGTGCTAACAACGCAAGTTCGTATCCTGTCAGTCGTGCGCTAGTGAGGTGTTGTCTCTTGGTCTGGTTCAGTAATATGTCGACTGCGTGGGGAACTAATACCGTCAATTTGGATCCCAAAACAATTCCCTCACTTTGTCGTATGGAGACGGCCGCAACCGCGACCGCTCTAAGACAAGGGGGCAGACCTCGGGCCACAGGGTCTAGAGTGGCCGAGAAGTAGGCGCATGGGCGTTGTTTGGTGCCGTGAACTTGGGTCAGGATTGAGAGAGTGCATCCTAAGCGTTCATGGGTGTAGAGGCAGAAGGGTTTAGAGTAGTCAGGTTGCCAGTACTGCTGCAGAGCAAAGAGCGTGGCGTAAGTCTTGGTCATGTTCATGTGTCCAAAGGAGAGGTGTGGGTGTGTCTTTTGTAAGTAAAGCAAGGAGTGGCTTAACTATGAGGGAAAAATTTGGAATCCATTGACGACAAAAGGAAGTGAGACCAATTAGTGCACGAACATCTCTTTGGGTAGTAGGAGAAGGAAGGCGTAGTATTGTTTGGATGCGGTCAGGTGTGAGGGTACGTCCCTCCTTAGACAGCAGATGGCCGAGGTAGGTCACCTGCTGTCTACAATACTGTAGCTTATTCTTGGACACCTTATGGCCCTGTGATGCCAAAAAGTTTAGATTAGTAAGTGATGCGGTGCGGGCCAGGGCGGGAGTGTCTGTAGCCAGAAGTATGTCATCGACGTACTGGATGAGGGCAGTGCCAGGTGGTAAATTTATCTGATCCAGCTGTTTAAGAGCTTGGCTGTATATGCTCGGACTCTCAGTGTACCCCTGGGGGGCCCTACAGAAACGGTAGGATCTGTTCCTGAGGGTGAAGCCAAAGAGGTATCGGGAATCTGGATGGATTGGTATGGAGAAAGAGGCATTCTTGAGGTCTATCACTGTGAAGGTGGTAGCAGTTGATGGGATCATTGTTAATATAGTTATGTCAGAAACCACAGGATATTGCGGGACCACTATTTTGTTAATTGCGCGAAGGTCAATGACAAAACGGTATATTTTCTCAGAGGTGGACGTACGTTTCAAAACTGGGAGGATAGGACTATTGCAGATGTTGGACTGGACTTCCTGAACTACCCCAGCTGCAATCATATCCTGCACTATAGTCATGAGGGCTTTTTCGCCATCTGCAGGAATTTTATACTGAGGGAGGCGGGGAAGATGCGCATTCTGTTTTACTGTTATTTTGACAGGGTCCATCACAATTTCCCCCACGTCGGTGTCTGTTATGGCCCACAGGGCGTCGGGTAATTGGGACAAGTCCTGCTGCTCAGACTCAGTGAGACAATAAAAACGGGATTCATAATCGGGGGTACAATTATTGTCAAACAATATTACTCGGACATTTTGGGGAGAACAGCGAATGGTGGCTCTGTAATGTTTTAAGAGATCAATGCCCATCAAATTATCTGGGCAATTTGGGGAGAGCAGAAAAGATGCCATTACTGTGTTTCCTTGTATGTCCAGTGGCACCTCAGTAGAAAGGGGTTGCTGGAGGGCGTGCCGTCAAATCCTACGGATGTGACCGATAAGCCAGACAGGGGCGCCCTAGGAATCAGTTTTTGTGAGAGGGCACTTCTAGATGCCCCTGTGTCGACCAAGAATTTTCCCTGAGTTCCAACCACTGAAGCTGTGACATAGGGGCCTGATTGATCGACTGGAAGTTCCACTGGTTCCTTTCCCTGTCCCTGGCTGTCTCATGCAAATTCACTGTCGGGGAAGTGGTCAATTGTGAAATCGTGTGCAAAAGCCTGTCTATTGTTATCGAAGACATTGGTGCGTTGTTCGTTGGACGGTGGGACTCTTCCCCTCCCCCTACTCAGCCCCCTTCCCCGACCCATGGTATTTCGCTGTAAAAGAGGACAATCTGTGCACCAGTGGCCCGTCTCTTTACAGTACGCGCATTGATCCTGGGACAATTGGCGTGGAGTTTGGTGTATCCTAGCAGCTGCAGGTTGGTATAAAGGTTGTGGCCCTCTATTCATACCGCCTCCTCTAGTACTTATTTGAGACAGCATTACCTTCTCTTTTAAGTCTCTCCTCATTTTGTCTTTTTCCTCTTCTATTTTATTCTGCAAATGTTCATAATATTGGGCCATTGTTAATATTTGTGCTGGCGTGGACGCTGGCCATGTACTTTCATTACTCTGTAACTTGGTTGAAATGGGTGGCAACAATCCTTTAACAAAAGTCTGAACTAGCAAGTGTCGGCCTGTCTCAGTTGTCGAGTCCTGTCCACTATAGTCAATGAACACCTGGCTGAGGCGGGAGAAGTAGTCAGATGTGGTTTCCTCAGATTTTTGTTTACAAGCCGTGATGACTGTCCAATCTACTTTCCTGGCCGGAATTGTTGCCTTCAACTTCTTCACTATGTTACCTGGTAGTGCTAAGATTGCTTCTGCAGGCCTTTCACCTGGTTTTCTGTCCCTATCCATTGTCGCCAAATCTTCCCACTTATGTCCGAACGAGGCCTCATCGTCAACTTTCCTTATGGGCCTCCAAATATCTGGCGGCAGGATTAATCCAAAGAATTGGTCTACGTCAGTTAGTGTCATTGTGTAAGTGGTAATAACCGTGTCCAGTCCTTCGTAGAATCCCGTAGGATTCTTCCGGGGGTCAGGCTGGTCCTTTTTAAAAGCCAGGACATCAGCTCGAAGCCATGGAGTATACACCCAGTTATACAACGTCCTGCTCTTCGCATCCGGACTATCTACTCCCTCAGCAGTACCCTGTCCTCGAGCAGGGACAAAAACTGGGGCAGCCTCTCTTATTGGCGCCATGTGGCCTCCTACTGCGCCTTCTACTACTGGTAACTTTTCCTCCCCGTCCTCGCTCCTTCTTAGACCTTCCATCATTTGTAGCGTTAGTGCTAACAAATTGTGGCTTTCTTCAACACTTTCTCGCCCTTCTATCAGCTTACGGTACAATCCTCTAACATGCTCTTCTGGCGTTACTCTGTAGCGTTTCTCATACAGGGAGAACACTTCATAAACAAATCGTTGTAGGAAATAACCCTTCTGTGGTGGTGTATAGGCTTCGTAAATGGCGCGAATCTGATTAGGGGTGGAACGGTCCTCCAGGCAGGTGCGGGCTAGGCCTTCAAGGGCAAGTTTTTCCGTTTGGGTGACACGAGGTATTCGGGATCGGGCAGAGGGCGTTGGTTCGGTGTCAATTTGGGCGGGAGGAGCAGTGAGATCAGGAGGTGGGGGCTGAGCATTCTCGGGGTGTCTTTGCTCGTCCATCTGTGGGGGGCATGGGGAATGTGAGGGACATGATATGGTGGCGGTAACGGGAGGAGGAGGACTTCCTCTTCATGGGGGTCCGCTCGCGCTAGTGGCGCATAACGCACAGGATACTGACCAGACGCATTCAACCTGCGTTCTCTATCCGCACATGCGATGTTGGACGCAACTTTTTCTTGTTGTAATTCTATCAACGCCTGGTTATCGGTTTTTTGAGCCTTTTTCTGTAGCCTCGCCTGGGCCCTTCTTTCTCTCTCAGCTCCCTCCTTTTTCCATTGGCCTAGGGCGTCAAACATAGCTTGTCGCGACCTTCGTCTATGGAGTTGTATTTCTACAGTCTCAATTTTTTGTGCTTCAAAAGAACCGTATATGGGCCACTGGGTCTCTATATCTTTAGATGTGTATTTGTGCCACAATGAGTTATATATTATGGGAGAAATACCATATCTTATGTACATATCCTTACTCGGGGTACCCTCCGAGGGGGCTGGCTGACTTTCTTCCAACACCTTTGAGCTAGATGTGCAACAACAGCACCATCGTACAAATTTACTAAACACGGGCATGTTTCTCGATGTTATCTTTACAGAAAAAAAAACGTCTTTTACACAGGGAGGTGCACCTTTCGAGGCTGGCCTCTTGGGTTTCTGCAGTTCAGCTTGAATAGCGCCTGGAGGCGGCTAGACGTCAATAGTAATTTATATTAGTATTGCTTTCGATACAATTACAAAAGCCGCAGACGTGGACAGCATGCCTCAGAGCCTTAATGCTGCTGCGGCGCCCTCTTAAAAGGTTTACACCCTTCATAGTTCACTATGCAGGTGTAAAGAGCCGAAAGTCACGGCTTCTAAGCTCAGCAGCCGGCATCATATTCACTCTTCAAGAGGTTAAAAATAGTAACCTCCCACCCCCAAAGCCATCCTCTGTTGCAAAACCACTTGTAAAAAGACAGAGCCAAGGAAGTGAGCTAATCCGGACTGTAAGTCACATGCTTGCCTCTTGCACGGCGCGCCCTGTCCTTGTGACGCCGGCACTGTCCTGTACCAGACATCCGAGCTGTGAGGAGGCTTCAAGGCTAGTGGTAAACCTACCCACCCCACTGGTGTACGCTGGGAATATGGAATCCCACATATCGACGAGATAGAACAAGGTTACAATAATATTAAGGGACAAAATGTCAAAAGCTAAGTTTCTATACATTTTCTATACCCAACCCAACTCCACATACACATACCAATGGCGTAACAATAGCCCCCGCAGCCCTGCGTTGCAGGGAGGACCCCCCTCCGGGTTTGTGCACGGGCAGTGGGCCCCTGGACTCTGGAGAGCTCCTGACTGGGTCTGGAGCGTGGGGCCCCCCCTCGATGTACTTTGCAGGGGGGCCCCCTCAAGTTTCGTTACGCCACTGATAGGAACATGGGCCAGGGGAGGCGAAGCCGGACCCGATAGGGGCCCGTGTCAAACGCCTCCCGGAGGCGAGAACCCCCCACAAGCCTGCGAAAAAAAGGGGGGTGCACTGGATTGGTCGCCCCCAAGCTAGCCGCCAGCCGCCTAGACGGGACAACGGCCGGGGGGTTCAAAAGGGGTGCAGGTCCCCGTTGTGATCACTAGCCAGGCAAGAAGGGGCCTGCAGCCAAAACAGCAGCCCAATCGAAACCAGTCAAAGGGGTGTCAAGAAAAGCACCACAGCATCCACCTGCAGCCCCGAGACGAAGGGTGGGAGGCCTCACCTCAAAGAACGGAGAAAGAGGCAAGGTCATGGCAACCACACCCCCGGAGCTGGTAACCGACTCAGACACCGAGGAGGGCAGCAGCGGCGAAGAGGGGTTTGTGGCCAGCATGGCGGCTCCTCGAGAAGCATGCAGCTTACCTAGATCCACGACGGACAGTAGACACGGTGAGCATCACGCACCAAGCGAAAGGGGCGTGCAGTGCAAAAAAGGGCAAGGGCTAAATGGTACCAGTGAGGGAGTACCCGGGTGAATGGCAAATTATGGCACACAACTAGAGGTAAGCAACTACGCAACACATGGGCCATGGCCCCTTCAACCCCCTGGCTAGCAAACCCGAGGGGGGTGGCCAACAGGAATTCCATGGGGAAGCATGGGGTCAAATGCAGCCACTCCCAGCGGCATGGATGCCTTGGTGGCATTGGCCTGGCCGGGAGCCCCATAAGGGGAGGGACCCCAAACGAGTACACGGCGCAACGGGGAGGGCCAGGGGCCTGAGCAAAAGAAGGGATGAAAGGAAGTAGGCGTCAGGCAGGAAAGCCCACAGGGCGAGAGGAGTAAAGAGGGCACAGGCTCAGAGAGGGCCACACAGAGCAAACGGGGTGGCACGGCAGCACCAGAGGGAGACCAACCGGCCAAGGTCGGGCAGGTCCCAGGGGGGAAGCCAGCAAGCCAGTACGTACACCCTTCCCTAGGCGACTCGCCCACCACCACAAAACTCCTGGGGTTAGCAAACCTTATCCCGCTAGCAGTGAAGGAGAGAATTTGGCGGAAGGAGTTTATAGATATATTATCTTTGCTGGCGGTGCGCCAAGCGGGCTTGGACCTCACAGCTCAAGACAGGAAGGATGAGGACAGAAGGGATAGATGCAAGCCCAGAATAGAAAAACCATAGAGAACTGGCTAAGGGCCTTCAGGACTCTGGCTTGCGTGTTCATAGAAAAGTCCCCCCCCCCGAGTGCGGCAACACTAATCTTATACGAACATAAAGTGCATGAAGCACAACAGAAACATCAGGGTGAAGCATGGCTGAAGTACGATGAAGGATTCAGGGAGAAGATGCAGACTTGGCCAGTAATGGAGTGGGACTGCCAAGACATTGAGGGCTTCACGAACCACATGGTGGCAGCCAGGGGAGGGCTAGGCACGCGGGAACCCACTTTTCGTCCCTCAGGGTTCAATGGGGAACATGAGGACCAAGGACAGGCAAAGGCCAAACTGGCAGTAAAGCAGGGAACACCCGAGTGGCAACGTGTTGGAAGTTTGACAAAAATGAATGTAAATGGGGAATCGCATGCAGGTTTAAGCTGCGGGACCTGCGGGGGCAACCATCCCGCCGTGCAATGCAGAGACAAGGGCAACACAAAGAAATAGCGGCCATGGAAAGGCAGCGCATGGTGGGGGGGGGAAAGAATGGAGTGGGCAAGGGTGTACCTCCACCCACCCCCATAAATGCAGGGCGACTGATATCATTACTAAATAACTACCCGAAGAAACCAGACAGACAACAATTGGCAGAAGGTTCATGGCTGGGTTCCTCATCCCTTACAAAGGACCGGTGGCTTAGCCGCAACTTAAAATCGGTACGGGACAACCCAGAGGCAGCTAGACACAAGGTGGACAAAGAGGTCCAACTAGGTAGAGTGGCCGGCCCATTCGCCACCCCTTCACTACCAAACCGGATAGTCTCGCCGTTAGGCGTGGTACCTAAGAAGGAAACCGGTAAATACCGGCTCATACACCAGCTTTCACACCCGCACTGGGAGCCCATCAAAGACTGGCTGGAGCAAGGCAGCTGCTCAGTAGCTTAAGCCTCCCTGGATGATGTGGTAGACCTATTTAAACAGGCAGGAAAGGGGGCTCTATTGGCAAAAACAGATATCGAGTCAGTGTTTCGCCTGTTGCCAGGGCGGCCGGACAGTTACCACCTCCTAGGTTTCCAACTGGATGGGAAATATTACTATGACAAATGCTTACCCATGGGCTGTTTAATATCCTGCGCCTATTTAGAGTCATTAAGTAGTTTTCTGGAATGGGAACTTGGCACACGCCACCCCGAGGAGGGGCGGGTTCACTACTTGGATGATTTTCTGTTCATTGGTAAAGCAGGAATGAAGGAGTGTGCGAACCTCCTCCACCATTTTGGGGATCTGACTGAAGAGTTAGGAGTCCCGCTAGCACAGGACTAGCCGAAGGCCCGACCACCAAGCTATCCTTCCTCGGGATAGAACTAGACTCAGTGGCTGGGACATGCAAATTGCCAACAGGAAAGGTAGCTGAGCTGCGCCAGATCATACTGCAACTACGTCAGCAGAAGAAGGCAACGCTAGGCGAGATTCAGAAGCTGCTGGGCAAACTGAACTGCTGGGCAAACTGAACTTTGCCACCAGAGTAATCCCGGCAGGGCGCCTCTTTGCCAGGCGCCTGGCCTGGCTGACAAGGGGCTTGTCACAGAAGCACCACAGGGTGCGCCTTACACAGGGAGTAAAGGAGGACCTGGGGCAACGGGAAACTTTCTTAGCCAAGTTCAACGGTACCCTATGAGGCAGGAACCCTGGGTGCGGGCAGACCGACTAGAGCTCTACACTGATGCAGCAGGTAGCCATGGCTTTGGGGCCACCCTGGGGTCGGCATGGGAGCAGCAGAATGGCCAGCCAGCTGGCACCAGAGTGGGACCACTGGCAACATCACCTTGTTAGAACTATTTCCCACTGTAGTGGCGTTTACCATATGGGGCCACAAACTGGCCATTAGACAGATAATCCTATGGTCAGACAACCATGCGGCGGTACAAGCGATCCACTTGGGAATGGCAAAGTTTCCGGCGGTGGTAAAACAACTGCGAAAGCTAGTCGAGTGCTAGCTGACAGAGAACATAGCAATCAGGGCTAGGCACATTGCGGATTTGGAGAACTCAATAGCTGACTCCATTTCTTGTTTTCAGTGGGGCAGGTTCAGGGAGCTTGCACCGGATGCAGACCAAGTCATGACACCGGTGCCAGAAGAACTATGGGACTTGGTTGACTCGGACTATGAACATTGCTGGACAACGCACTGGCCGCCAAGACGGAGAACCGTTATCGTATATGCTGGTCTACCTTTACCGGCATAACCGGCGCGGGGGTGCTGTATATAGGGAGAGGTCCCGGGTTACCACTTGGAGGATGGGATGCACCTGACGGGGGTAGGCATGGACATGTTCATACTTAACATAGTGGGGGTCCTGGAACAGCTGGATTTCTCTTGAGCAAGGACAGGGGAGGCGGCAAAGGGGGGAGCTGCCTCCAATCGTTAAACCGTAGGCAGCATGGCGGAGGAAACACAGAAAAAGATCCAAAAGGGGAAATTACTATAGGTAGATGTGCTGCTCACACAGTGTCCTTGGGATGCCTCACGGCAGGGACACAGAGTGAGCGAATGACAGCACACAGCCATAGACAGAGTAGATGAGATGCTCGCACACGGTCCTTGGGATGCCTCACGGCAGGGACACAGAGTGAGCGAATGACAGCACACAGCCATAGACAGAGTAGATGAGATGCTCGCACACGGTCCTTGGGATGCCTCACGGCAGGGACACAGAGTGAGCGAATGACAGCACACAGCCATAGACAGAGTAGATGAGATGCTCGCACACGGTCCTTGGGCTGCCTCACGGCAGGGACACAGAGTGAGCGAATGACAGCACACAGCCATAGACAGAGTAGATGAGATGCTCGCACACGGTCCTTGGGCTGCCTCACGGCAGGGACACAGAGTGAGCGAATGACAGCACACAGCCATAGACAGAGTAGATGAGATGCTCGCACAGGGTCCTTGGGATGCCACACGGCAGGGGCACTGAGAAGCAGGCGAGTGTCCAGCAAGGGTCCAGGACCAAAAGTTGCGAGATGCATAAAACATGTTTTTAATAAACTGTGGCCTGTTCTATGCACCATACAAGGTCATCACTGGAATGATTGATGGGGAAAGGGACACAATTGGGCAGGGTACTAAGAAGGGGGGAACTCGCCCCTGGGAGGGGTTCATACCTTGGTAACATATGTCTCTTCAAGGCACACAGATGTGGAGTTAAGAATAGTAAATCCATAGCTCTGTGCACTTTTCTTCGATATTTTGCCCCTCTATAATGTTGCAACAATATTCTGCAAATGTCAATAATCTGGATTTTATATTTCCAGCCACAATGCCCACCACCAAACACTCCACTGTCTAGCAATGAGATCCCTTCCTCTGTATGCAGTGCCATTCATGGGAAGGACAGGTGTAACTATCACAAAAGCACAATGGCCCTCATTTTATCGGCCTTCACTTACAGACACAGTCAGTCATTCCGTGGCCAACAGCCCCAGAGAGAAGGATGGAGAGACGTCACTTACAGAGTCATTGCAAGGCCAACAGCCCCAGAGAGAAGGATGGAGAGACGTCACTTACAGAGTCATTGCAAGGCCAACAGCCCCAGAGAGAAGGATGGAGAGACGTCACTTACACAGTCATTCCGTGGCCAACAGCTCCAGAGAGAAGGATGGAGAGATGTCACTTACAGAGTCATTGCAAGGCCAACAGCTCCAGAGAGAAGGATGGAGAGACGTCACTTACAGACACAGTCATTCTGTGCCCAACAGCTCCAGAGAGGAGGAGGGAGAGACGTCACTTGCAGACAGCCACAGTCATTCTGTGCCCACGCGCACCAGTGAGAAGGATGGAGAGATGTCACAGTCACTCACATGTTCATAGTATTCGACCAGTCTGGACAGGGAGGTAGGAAGTCTCGGAGTTGCTTTTTGAAGACTGGTAGAAAAGTTGGTGTCTGAATTCTGGAAGCACCTGTGCATGACAGATGCTTACGTGTCTGCTGACGTGTCCACTGATGGAGCCAGAGCGCACTGAGGTGCTGGCAGGCTCCATCTCAAGGAATCGTAGACTGTTTGCTCACCTGCTTACTCGCCTTCCCTCACCTCCTCTCATGGCTCCAACTTGGGCAGTTTGAGTTCTCAGATAAACAAGACCTGGAGCCAGTCACACTGACTGTGGCCAAGTAACGGGTGCACATGCGCGGTACGAAAACCACGTGACGCAATGTAAGAAGCACGCCCCATGCTAGAGATCACACTGAAGAGTTTGAGAACCAGGCCTGGCGCTGCAACTCTGAGCTCTTGGAAGTGTCAGGGGGCAGAATGACGTGAAGCACGGTGTGATGAACTTACCACAGAGCTCTCTCAAGTAAAAAACATAAGCAGGTTTAAAGATCTGTATCAGAAGATGTCACAAGGAGTCTGGATGGGGAGGTTCCACCAGGGATGCAGCTTAGTCAGATTTGGATAAAACGGGGGTGGAGGCGGTGAATCTCAAGTTTCCCAACTAAAAGCAGTGGGCTGTAGGGTTAATGGGCGAGATGACCAAGGTTCAGGATGACTGTTCCCATGAGGAGCAGGGTCAGTACTGATTTGCATTAGGTGGGCCTCTGGGGCTGATTTAGAGTTTGGCGCACAGACTACTCTGTTGTAATAGCAACACAGTATTTTGTCCGCCAAACTCAAGGCCCGCCCGCCCACCCGGTTTCGACTTGGGAGGATGGCAGGTTTTACGCCAATGGAGTAAAATTTAATCCACTGTAGAAGGAGTAGGAGCTGTTGGAGTTAAGCCATTTGACCGTCTGCCCTATTTAAAGTGGATTGTCTGATTTTTTTTTTTTTTTACTGCGTCACCACCAGGTATATCCTGGCAGTGAGGGACAGTGTGTAGAAACCAAAAACAAAACAAAAACATGGTGTGGGGTCCTTAGTGTGTTTTTATTTTTTTATTTTTAAACAAACTCCCACTTCAGGAGTCAGGTTTTTAAAAATGTTTGGAAAGTTTGACAGCTGTCCCTCATTTTGACGGAGCAGTCCATCCAACATTTCCAGCTCTGGCAGGGACCACCATTGATGGCGGGCGGAGTACAGGCAAAGTGTGTGACAAAGTCCTCTGCCACTCTATCTGCCATTACTCAGTCTGCCAACCCCCTAGTCCGATCTTCTGTCTAAATTGGCAAAAACAATGGGTTGCAATGCTACCCTGAGTGACCGCCAGTGGCTAGACTACTTGCAAACGTTCGTCCCATCAGCTTTTGGGTGTTTGGTTGCTAGTGTTATGCCAGGAAAGCGGAGACTAGGGCAGCTTTCCACCCCTGCCAACGTTTGTGAATTCAAAATAGTATTTTTGCATCCATTCATAAAATACGGCTAGGGACACTCTGTCTAGCATGTGCATCACTGGGGTATGGAACTAGTATTTGCTAAGACAGGAAAAACCCTACCAGAACTTACATGGCACTTCCTGCAGCTTGATGCTTCCTCTTTTAGACACTCGTAGCCTAGCAATCCCTGCAACAACAAAAAACAACATTTGCATACAAGCACACCGCCCTGCCACTCAACAAAGAAGCCACCCAATCAGCCACACCAGAACAAACCGCTATACCAATGGCAGCAAAAGAATCCCTCCTGCTATTCACACCCCAACAACTCCTCCAAATGATCACATACAAGTAACCCTTCCTGGAACCACCCACCAACACGAGAGCAACTGCTCATACCATAGACAAAGCCCTGTGCCATTCGCAGCCCAGCAACCCCTGCACACAATCAAACAAGAAACCCTTCCTGCCACTCAAAGCAAAGAAACCACCCACCAACACCAGAGCAACCGCTCGCAACAATCAGACATACCCCACTGCCATTCGCAGCCCAGCGACCCCTGCACACAATCATATCCAGGTAACCCTTCCTGAAACCACACACCAACTCCAGAGCAACTGTTCGTACCATAGACAAACCCCTTTGCCATTCGCAGCCCAGCGACCCTTGCACACAATCATACACCATTAACCCTTCCTGAAACCACCCACCAACACCAGAGCAACCGCTCGTACCAACCATAGACAAAAACCCTGTGGCATTACAGCCCAGCGACCCCTGCACACAATAATGGACTGTTCCCATTGGGCGCAGGGTCAAGACTGATTTGCATATGGCTGGGTCCAAACTGGAATGGCATGGTGAGCAACAAAACGATGGATTTAAGCCCAGATCTCTGTACTGGGGTGAATGTATGACATTGTTCTGCATTCTGTCCATCAATTGTTCTTTTTGCACAATAATATACAAGCAACCCTTCCTGCCATTTCTACCAAAGAAACCAGCTACAGAAGAACAAACCTGCCTACCAATCACAGCTGAACAATCCCTCGATATTCACCGCCCGGCCACACCTAGACAAGCAATCCTTCCTCCCACACACTGCAAGGAAACAACCCAACCAGGCACTGCCTAGAAATCCCTCCTACCAATGACCTTTAAAGTATGCCTCCTGCCATTCACAGCCCATCAGTACCTGCAATCACATACAAGTAACCCTCATGCCACTAACAGGAAAGAAACCAGCCACACCCTAGCAACCCCTCCTGCAAATCACAGTCAAACCATCTCTACCACCACTCCTAGCACAGAACCCCCCCCCTACCAGCCACAGCTGAGCAACACTTCCTGCCAATCACAGCAAAGAAAGTAGCCAACTATTTCTGATCGAGCAACAAATCAAGCAAATTGTTCTGCCAATCACGTCCACGCAATGGCCCCACCACTCAGCCCAATAGCCCTCCTGGTGCCTCATGATGGCTTGAGCCTGGCACGCATTACCAGTCAGATGTTGGACCAAAGTCTATAGCTTTTGCTTCTCCCCTGGACAACGTCCTTTCAGCGGTCACTATGGTGGACTTCGCCCAGTGAATCACGTCTGCTTTGCATCCCTTCGGCCATGTGATGATTCCCTGTCCTCGCTGAACCAGTACCAATGCTCCATGGTACAGGGATCAACTCGAGAGCATCCTTCTAGCCCAATGTTTCTGAATAGGTCTTTTACAAAATACTAGAATTTTCAGGTCAGTGACAGCTCACTTACTTGCTGATTCCATTACAAGACCAGGGACTCTAGATATATCTTTTTTAACATCTTTATCATTTTACCATTATAATAATGTACCAGCAAAAGATGTGTAAATGCAGCAATGGCAACTTCCAGTCGGTACTCATAGTCCAACATGCATTGAATGCACTGTACATCTAACCAGTCCCTCTACAAAGTGCCAAGAATTAGTTGAGCAGGCAAAGTGGGCGGTCATTCTCATATCTTGGTCCGAAGCTTTGGAATGATCTACCAGAATCTCGTGAAACTGTTCTTCTCTCACGGTATTTTGCAAGGGATTGAAGACTTGGCTGTTTTAGACTAGGGGCTGCACTCACTCTACCTGGGTATAGTGCTGGGAAACCGTCTGGGGTAGCCGTGCTCTTCATACGACGCAATAATAGAAATAATAATATACATTCTCATGGTTAAGGGGGGATCATGAGTATCATGTTCACGTACCCCCGATGTGGTCTGAGCAACTCTTCACTTCCCGACCCACTCCCCAGTGTCCCCGTCCTGGACCAGTCTCTGCATCTGCATGGCTGCTCGACTGTGAAGTTGGTTTTCAGTATCTACTGTCAGCGGAGTGAACGTTTCCTCCCAGAATTCCAGATCCTCCCAGCATTCTTCTCCGTCGGAACGTTTCACAGGTGCCGCTCTTCTCTTGTTGCCCATTCACTCAGGTTGACTCGCCATGTTTCATTTTAAAGGCGATACATGTGCGGCCACAAAACAAACGACCATTGGGCGCCAACTCCTTATCTTCCAACTTTGTTCATGAGAAATCGATTCAAAATCTTTCCTCTTTACGTTGCGATTGCCAAAGTAGCTTTTCCCAAGATGCGAATGGCCCACTGGCTCCAACCTCTGAAAACAGGTCATTTTACAGGAGGCCTCAGTGGCTGCTACTCCCTCTGTGATTTCCATTATCTGAGGGAGCGGACCCAAAATGTCACTCAAAGTGCCCCAACGATCCCCTTTTTAGGATGTTTGCCCTTTTACAACACAGGTGGGCCCACCTCAGGTGCTACAGCCAACGTGTGAGGGATAGGAGGCCTAGAACACTTTGCCCTAAGTTTGTTCTATCCATCAGCCTTCTAATCCAGTGGGCTATAAATTGAGAGATGGAGGGAGACAGAACGCACTCACCTGACCCTGGATGGATAATCACCTCTGGGTCAAAATACAGAGACCCCACGGAATGTAAAATGTACTCACCGGAGCCTGGTAATGGCTCTAGATCAGCAGTCTCCAAGGGCATCATCACCACCTGTATCACAAAGCCTCCATGGTGGTGAAGAAATGGAGCCAGAAACAACAGGGACCAGGAACAAATTGGAATTGTTTGATTACCGCCTTAAGAATTGAACCCCTAAAAATGTTACATTCCTAGCCTTTTCCACAGGAATGTAATGGGATTGTTATTTTTCTACTGCAATGGTAACTCAACATCATGTCTTAGCTGAGACGCCTCAGCATTCCTCTTGTTAGAGACAAATCCTTACGATCCCAAAGGGGTCTAACATCTTTTGGGGTATCTGCCTCCACTCTGGGGCATTGGGGTATAAGATCAACGAACATGCTAGAGGATGTAGGTATAGAAGGACTTATGGCATCCTGCATGGACTGAAGAGATGCAGACACCGCCGACTGTATGACGTATCTAATAGTAACTCGCCCTTCTATGACAGACTCCTGCCGCAACATGCCACCCTGACCATCCTCCTCCCCAAAGGACTCGGAAGTCATGTGGTCTGAATTTGTAAAAGGTATATGCATGGCAAACTTTTTAAAACCACTTTTATCAGTTACCTCCACGAATCTATAAAGTGAATCAAGAAAAGGCAAACAGCCCAATAAAATATAATTATTATTAAATCTCTTCTCTCAAATGGGAAACCACTAGAAAGATAAATCAGCCCGGTTCTAGTGAGAGCTGGCAGCAAGAGTTTGAGTAAACAAAGTGCTTTAGCGAGCAGAAACGAAGCAATGTTTCCACTCAACGAGCATCTGAGCAGGAATCCCCCTCAGGTGACAACTCTCTGATGGAACTCGTCAGGAAGGAGAGGTGTGCAGTGCCTCAGCTGTGAAGCACCCAGTGAAAGGCAAGCAGGGAAAGCCTGACAGAACCAAAAGATTATACACAAGCTTTGGCACAGCCAACAGGTCTTGCCTTTGTGAGATTTATTGGCTTTGCTAATGTTTTTAGCTATGTTGCAAATGGCTGAAAGTAATGTATAAAAGCTGTATGACACAGCCAGTGCTGTCCGCGTTCTAGCACTTAAAAAAAAAAAATTCAGTTATGCTGCATTAAAGCTAGCGCTGCTGTATAACATGGCTAAAAAAAACTGTGACAAAGACCAATACATCTTGCATAGGTAAGACTTATCGGCTTAGTCAATGCTTGGTATGGAATGCCATATGGTAAGTTAGAAGTATTTTTATAGTGTTTACAACGGCTGAAGTGCTAATGTTATAGAATGGAGAATGCCCTTGCCAAGGTGTTAGTGCGTCCAGATTCAAAAGCATCTTAGGACGGTACAAAAACTGAGAAAATGTGCCATATAAATGCGCTGAATATAACATGAGTTGTAGAAAGACAGAAAAGTCCATAGGTTACAGCTATTATTACAGTGATGCTTTAGGCTGTTACTTTGGCTGCAATGGGTACAAAAGAACCAAAAAAGCACTCCTGGCTGCTTTATTAGTAGTAAAATATAGCAATAATCGGTGGTCAGTGGGCGTCCCAGAGCTAATGGCTCCTGTACCACTACATCTGCTGCACCATTGAAATCATGGCCCTAGCGTCTGCAAGGTAACTGCACTTGAGACTCCTTGGATTTCCAAGAGCTTTTGACCCCTGTGCCACTGCACCATTCAAATCATGGCCCTAGCACCTGCAAGGCAACTGCACTTGAGACTCCTTGGATTTCCAAGAGCTTTTGACCCCTGTGCCACTGCACCATTCAAATCATGGCCCTAGCGTCTGCAAGGTAACTGCACTTGAGACTCCTTGGATTTCCAAGAGCTTTTGACCCCTGTGCCACTGCACCATTCAAATCATAACCCTAGCACCTGCAAGGCAACTGCACTTGTGACTGCTTGGATTTCCAAGAGCTTTTGACCCCTGTGCCACTGCACCATTCAAATCATAACCCTAGCACCTGCAAGGCAACTGCACTTGTGACTGCTTGGATTTCCAAGAACTTTTGACCCCTGTGCCACTGCACCATTCAAATCATAACCCTAGCACCTGCAAGGTAACTGCACTTGTGACTGCTTGGATTTCCAAGAGCTTTTGACCCCTGTGCCACTGCACCATTCAAATCATAACCCTAGCACCTGCAAGGCAACTGCACTTGTGACTGCTTGCTTAGTAGTTAAATATAGCAAAAAGCGGTGTTCAGGGGTTTTCCTAGACCTTTTCGCCCTTGTGCCACTGCACCTGCTGCACCATTGAAATCATGATCCTAGTGCCTGCAAGGTAACTGGACTTGTGACTGCTTGTTAAGTAGTAAAATATCACAATAATCAGTGTCCAGTGGGTTCCCTAAACCTTTTGGCCCCTGTGCCACTGCACCATTGAAACCATGAGCCTAGTGCCTGCAATGCAACTACACTTGTAACTGCTTGTTTAGTAGTAAAATAATGCAATAATCAGTGCTCAGTGGGTTGCCTAAACTTGTTGGCCCCTGTGCCACTGCACCTGCTGCACCATTGAAATCATGACCCTAGTTTTTGCAAGGACAAATAAGGAAATCCTTTATATCCAGATATATATTTGTTCTAAAAAAGGTACAGTTGCAGACAGAATACATAATTATTGTGTAGCTAAATATAAACACAAAAGCTTACATAAAAAGTGCCTTTAAACTTACCCAACTCTCCAAAAGAGTTGTTCCAGATGTCTTAAATAAAGCATATGCTTTACACATCAAAGTGAAAACCAAGCATTGTTAAATTTTGTTACAATATGGCTGGCGCTTTCCTGTGAAAAGATCTTATCCTGTGCTTGACAGTGAATGGGCTATAAATAGTGTAAATTGCCCAAGATCACCATATGTTAGGCTGACGCTGAGACTGAAATGTGGATTTGTACTTTCTTTCTATAAAGGCAGTTTCACAAATTAAATGGACTCACCAAAGAAGAGGAATTTTGCAAAAAACATGCAAATGTTTTGTGCAGATGAAGAACGAAATACCTTTTGAGATGGCTATGTCTAAAATAAAATTTAAAAAAAGGCCACAAGCAGGCTCCATGGAGAAAGTACGCTGCATTCCTCTTTCCTATATATGCTCTCACTTTGAAGTCAGCTGAAAGCAAAATAAACACCAGGCACCCACGAGAACACAGCTTGACACTTGACCTCAGTCTTTGAATGCTCAGCAAATGAAACGAGATAAGAACAAGATTTAAAGGCCTGTTATTAAAGAAAACAAGTTTGTGGGAGAATGCTGTAGACACGGCTTTAGCATGGGGAGGTATGAACTCAAACTGCGCAACCTAAAGGAAGTAAGGCCAGTAAATCGAAAGCCAGAGAACGTGAGTCACAAACCAGAAAGCCAATAGCAAACCACGGGCAAAATGTATTCCCAGGTCAACTTTCTGAAAGTCCCCAAGATGTTTTTCGCATACCTATGCAGCGACCTAATAAAAATGGCTTGTCAGTATAAAGTGTTTAGCCTGAAATAAACACGTACTTGCACATTTAGGTAAATATATAAATACAATAATAAAAAATAATGATTAATAAAATAATGGCAAGACCACCGACTCATTGTCAGTGAAATTGCTCTCCCACCCTCGCAGCTCCACCATTAAGTGAGGCCTGCCCCTGCACTCTCGAGTGTTGATGATCGAGGCCCTCCTCCACCCGCAGGTTTCCCTGCGCCTCATCCCTGGTGGTCCAGTGGACCTGTCTCCTTCCTCTAACTCTGCTCTTTCACTCGTTTTTCTACCTTTTATCTTTCACCTTTCTGCACTTTTCTGCATCTCTGCTCTTTTGTGCCTTATTTCTGCTCATTTTCCCTTCCTCTCGCTCTGCCCTTTCACTTGTTTTCACTAGTTTTTCTACCCTCTTTTATCTTTCACCTTTCTGCACTTTTCTGCATCTCTGCTCTTTTGTGCCTTATTTCTGCTCATTTTCCCTTCCTCTCGCTCTGCCCTTTCACTTGTTTTCACTAGTTTTTCTACCCTCTTTATCTTTCACCTTTCTGCACTTTTCTGCATCTCTGCTCTTTTGTGCCTTATTTCTGCTCATTTTCCCTTCCTCTCGCTCTGCCCTTTCACTAGTTTTCACTCGTTTTTCTACCTTCTTTTATCTTTCTCCTTTCTGCATCTCTGCTCTTTTGTGCCTTATTTCTGCCCATTTTCCCTTTTTTCTTTATCCCTTATTTCCTACCTTTCCCCGCCGCTGCTGCCCCCACGGCCCCTCCCCCCAGCGCGACCGGCCCAATCCAGCTCCCTCCCCGCTCCCGCCTCCCAGCTGTCCAGCCCTCCCCGACCCCTACTTAATGGCGGCCACTGCGCAACCGCGCAGCGGCCGCGGGCTGCGGGCGCGTCAAAGGCAAGCCCGTCTGCGCCCGACCGCGACCAGCGCCAGGAACCCTGGACCTCCGCCCCGCCAACGCTACGACACAGCAGCACTCCACGCACTCAACCCAGGCCGCAACAACAACTGCAAGCTAGCATCTCCAGCCGACTCCCACGGACCCTTCAGCGGTCACCGCTGCCGGCACACCTGCAGCACCGCCAAGAACACGGATCCAGCACAACCCGCCCACAAGAACACAACCGAACCGAAGACCCTGCAATGCATCCTCCTCAACGTCCGATCCCTCCACAAACACGCCACAGAAATCTGGGACCTCCTCGACAGCACCACCCCGGACGTAGCGTTCTTCACCGAAACCTGGACCAACACCACCTCGGGACCGGACATCGCCATCGCCATCCCCCAACGATACAAGATCTCCAGGAAGGACCGCCCCACCCGCCCAGGAGGAGGAATCGCCATCGTCCACAAATCCAGCCTCCGCCTGAGCACACTCCCTGACGAGCCCACAGAACTGATGGAACACCTTCACTTCAAGATACTGGCCAGCCCCACCGCCACCCTCCTAGGAACCCTCATCTACCGACCCCTGGACCCTTCGCCAACTCCATCACGGACATTATCTCCCCGCAGGCCATCGCATCCACCAACTACACCCTGCTGGGAGACCTCAACTTCCACCTCGACAACCAACTGGACCCCAACACCACATCCCTCCTGGACAACCTCCACAACATTGGACTGCGCCAGATCGTGACCGAGCCCACGCACTCAGCAGGACACACCCTCGACCCCTCTTCACTACAGGAAACTCCATCACCTTCAGCCACACCACCGAACTCCCATGGACCGACCATCGTTGCGTCCACTTCACCTTCAGAACACCCACCATCCACAGACACCAGCACCTGCTTCCACGAAGAAACTGGACCAAAATCACCGACGACAAGCTCACCTCCTCACTCAACAACTCCACCCCAAGCATCGCGGAAAACGACGACCCCAACACCGCAGCCCGAACCCTACATAGATGGATCTCGGACAGCACCAACACCATAGCCCCCCTCAAGAAAAACAACAATACCCGCGCCAAGAAAGCCAGATGGTTTACCACCGAACTTCGAGAGTCCAGAAGCACATGCCGCCGCCTCGAAAAGGCCTGGAGGAACACCAAATCCACAGAAGCCCACGACAACTTCAGAGCCACCACCAACGCCCACCATCAACTCATCAGAGAAACGAGGAAAAAGCGATTGAAGACAGAATCTCCACCCACGCGCACAACAGCAAGGAACTCTTCAGCATCATCAAGGAGTTCGCCCAACCCACTAGTGAGTCTACCGACATCCCTCCCTCACAAGACCTCTGCGACAAACTCAGCACCTTTTTCCACCACAAAATCAAGAGCATCTACGACAACTTCGACAAAGACAACCAACACACTGAACCCTCACCAACCACCCCCGACACCCGGAAACCAGCGATTGACGACTGGACAGCCCTCACCACTGAAGACACACTGAAGACAATGAAGTCAATCCACTCAGGGGCCCCCACGGACCCCTGCCCCCACCACATCTTCAACAGAGCCGCCGACACCATCGCACCCATGCTCCGCCACACCATCAACCGCTCCCTGGCGACCGCCTCGCTCCCCGACGACTGGAAACACGCCGAGGTCAACCCCTCCTAAAGAAACCCTCAGCGGACCCCACCGACCTCAAAAACTACAGACCCATCTCCCTGCTCCCGTTTCCAGCGAAAGTCATCGAGAAAGCCATCGAGAAAGCCATCAACATCCAACTCGCCACATTCATTGAAGAACACAACATCCTCGACTCCTCCCAATCCGGCTTCAGAAAAAACCACAGTACGGAAACCGCCCTCCTCGCCGCAACAGACGACATCCGCACCCTACTGGACAAAGGAGAAACAGTAGCCCTCATCCTCCTCGACCTATCAGCGGCGTTCGACACAGTCTCCCACTGCACCCTAATACGCAGACTCTACGACGCAGGAATCCACGACAAGGCCCTCGACTGGATCCGCTCCTTCCTCTCCGGCAGGACGCAGCGGGTCAGACTCCCCCCTTTCCTCTCGGACCCCACACCTACCACCTGCGGAGTCCCCCAGGGCTCCTCCCTCAGCCCGACGCTCTTCAACGTCTACATGGCTCCACTCGCCCCCATCGTCAGAACCTACGGACTCAACATCGTGTCATACGCAGACGACACCCAGCTCATCCTCTCCCTATCCAACGAGCCCAACACCACCAGACGCAACTTTCAAGAAGGCATGGAAGCTGTCGCCAAATGGATGAAAAACAGCTGCCTACAACTAAACACCAACAAAACAGAAGTACTCATCATGGGCCCAAACCCCGATGCCTGGAGCGACACCTGGTGGCCCCCCGCCCTCGGAAACCCGCCAACCCCCACGGACCACGCACGCAACCTGGGAATCATCCTGGACTCAGAGCTCAAAATGGACCGCGAGATCAACTCTGTCTCGTCTTCCTGCTTCCACACCCTCCGCCTCCTTCGTAAGACCTTCAAATGGATCCCCCTCGAACACCGAAAGACCGTCACTCACGCCCTGGTCACCAGCAGACTCGACTACGGCAACGCACTCTACGCCGGAATAAACAAAAACCTCACCCGCAAGCTACAGAACATCCAGAACGCCGCCGCAAGACTGGTCCTCAACCTGCCAAAACACTGCCACATCTCCCAGCACCTGTGCACACTCCACTGGCTCCCTGTCGAGGCGAGAATCACCTTCAAGATGCTCACCCACGCACACAAGGCCCTCCACGGCACCGGACCAGCATACCTGAACAGCCGACTCAAATTCCACGCACCCCAAAGGACCCTACGATCAGCCCAGCTCTCCTACGCCGTGGTCCCCCGCACCAGAAAGACCAGATCGGGAGGCCGCTCCTTCTCCTTCCTCGCGGCCAAAGCATGGAACGCCCTTCCGCTCCACCTCAGACAGACAACATCGCTCCCCATCTTTGCAAGAAACCTCAAAACCTGGCTCTTCGACAGACCCTCTCCTTGATGGATGGAACCAGCCACCCCCCCCCCCCCCCTTAGCGCCTTGAGACCCTTATGGGTGAGTAGTCGCGCTTTAACAAACCCCTGATTGATTGAGAGAAGAAGAAACAAGCATTGTCCTCGTTTGCTAGAGCAGCAAAGAACAGGACGTTTGCTGCTCTGCAGAGATAGCTAGGCTTCACAATTTGAATGTTGTGAATGGTCACTGCATTGATAGCACACCGGGACTGCAGTGCTGACCTGTTCATATGCATAATGTTAAACCTTTTTCATCCATGTTGGGCGATTCACTTGTGTTTTTCTTTGCTGCTAGAGTTACAGTAAAGGAGACTTTAATCATACTTGACAGGCCTCGAAATAACAGAAAAATGTTACCAGACCTGCAGGTCTAGTGACTTAAATAATCCACTAGGCCCAACTGTAATGCGCTTGACCTACAAACTTGTCTCAAATTGTGTGATCCTAGGCAAATATTGTATTTCAACGAATCTAGCCTACATATATAGGGGACACATGACGCCTGACTTGCCTCTTAGGTTACTAATAGAATTGTCATTAGGGCGGCAGCAGGAATGTTTTGCAGTTTATATTTAAAATACTCACTTTTAATAAATATATTCCCAAATCATGATGTGGTAGCGCCTGTCATTTAATAAGGGCACACTGTCCATTGAAATGGCCACAAACTTTCACACTCACATGCAGCTTTAATGATAAAACTACATAGCGTACAACCGATAATGTGAGGAATTTGGGGTTCAGCAAATATTTATCATGTGCACATCACCAAGTAAAGTATTCTGATTTTATTTTGCTCCTATCAAATCTTTGTTTCCATCTCTCTTCAGAATTACCAAAAAGTGCTTTCCTAAGTACTGAAATGTTTTTTGAAATGTGGACCATGAAAAGACTACAACGGATTCAGAACTCGGCTGCCAGACTACTCTTACATATCAAACCGCGAGACCACATATCCCCTGCCTTGAAAGCCCTGCATTGGTTACCAGTTGCCAGAAGATCCACGTTCAAGCTGCTTTGTATCACCCACAAAGCAATACATGGAATGGGACCGCTCTTCATCAGGAATAAAATCACCAAACACATTCAACAGAGGAACCTCCGCTCTAAAGGAGCATCTCGCCTCAAAATCCCAAGATACAAGAAAAAAACCATGGGTGGCACATCCTTCTCTGTTCAAGCAGCCAAACTATGGAACTCTTTACCCCCAACATAAGATCCACGGACAGCCACCTTATCTTCAGAAACTACTCAAGAATTGGCTTTTCCCCACATAAGCACCATACGCAAACAGTATTTACAGCATATCCCTCTGTATATAAGCATTTGTTTTCACTATAGACATGTACCTATCTTTGTGTATTGCTTTGTATAAACATGTACAATAATTATGTTGTTGAGAGAAAAAAAAAAATAATAATAATAATAATAAATAAATATCATCTTTGGTCCACATGTACTAACTTCCATTGTGCATCTATGTACCTTCCATGTACTTGGAACTGTGTGTCTCTGTAACTTTTCTCCTGAAAAAGCATATCCAATGCACTACCCTATTTCTCATCCTGTGCCTCTATCAATATCTTTAATCTACATATACCTACCTCCTTTATGTATCTATACACTTTCAATGTACTTATGGATCTATATATTTATCACTTTCTTCTAATTTAGCATTTCCAATGCACTACCCTAGTTCTCAGCCTATACTTATCTCAATATATCCTCTGGCCCAACTTTTTGACTCATCTCAAACTTCTTTCTACTACTCTTTCCAATTCACTACCCTATCTCTCACCCTATACATCAATATATCCTCTACATCCACTCTCTAATTTATCCCAAACCCCATACCACTACTATGATCCCAAAATAACCCTTTCTAGACTCTCGCCTACTCTACCCTCCTTGCATCATCGGACACCTCTTTTACTATACCGATGCCCTAAAACAAACCTTTCTAAACTCTTCCCTGACTCCTCCCCTCAAACCCCTTCTCCCCTCCTACTGCTAAGACCTATAAAAAAAAATTAAAAAAATACTTCACTCTTTTATCCCTCCACTATCCTTTTCAATCAGAATTAACAGTCTAACATATTCAATTTTCAACTATACTAATTCACCACTAATCCTTTATGGGTTCCAGAGTAGCGTGCTACTCGCCAATAAAGCGTCTCAACACCCCATCAGGGTTACAAGCGCTATATAAATGCAAACCTTTTTCCCTTTCTACCCTCCCCAACCCTTCTCAATCCAAATAACTGACTAACATATCCACCACTAAAATTACTTTCATGTTTCACCATAATAATTCAACACTAATACTTCTGGGTTCCAGAGTAGCGTGCTACTTGCGCTTCAAAACCCCATCAGGGGTAGCAAGCGCTATATAAATACAAACCTCTTTCCCTCTTCTATCCCGCCACCTACCCTTCTCTACCCAAATAACTGAATAACATGTCCACTAATCAAAGTTACTTCATTTTTTACTAGACTAATGTTCAACACTAATCCTTAATGGGTTCCGGAGTGGCGTGCTACTCGCCAGAAAAGCGCTTCAACACTCATCAGGGGTAACAAGTGCTATATGAATGCAAACCTTTCTTCCCTTTTATCCCTCCGCTATCCTTCTCACTCCAAATAACTGACTAATATCCACCACTGAAACTACTTTCATATTTTCACCATATTAATTCACCACTAATCCTTGATGGGCTTCCAGAGTAGCATGCTTCAACACCCCATCAGGGGTAACCAGCGCTATATAAATACAAACCTTTTTTCCTCCTCTATCCTTCTGCTATCATTCCAAATCCAAATAACTGCCTAACCTATCCATCACTTAAAATGTACTTGCATGTTTCACTATACTAATTCAACACTAATCCTCTATGGGTCCCGGAGTAGCGTGCTACTCGCCGAAAAAGCGATTCGACGCCTCGTCAGGGGTAGTAAGCGCTATATAAATGCAATTACAATACAATACAATACAATACAGTTCATTTGCAAGCTATTTAAATGTTGTGTGCCCAGCGTGATTATCATACAGTTCACTTTACAGAATCCTCTAGCTTTGCAGTCAGAGAAAGAAAAGTAAACAAAATCTCCAGGATAAAATAAGCAGCAATTTGTCAGAAGACATAAGGTGACATTTGACTTCTGTCCTAGAAGGACAGCAAATGTGATAAGATAAAAGGGTTTTAAAGACGTCTTTATTACCCATTGACTATCTGAATGAACACAACACCTGTTCTTTGCCAGCTCGGGCTCTCTCGCCACACTGGGTCAGTAGGCCCTAAAAAGCTTGCCCTGATAAAATCTGAGTTGCTATGGCGAGTAGATTTTCCAAGGCCTGCATAACTGAGCCTCCATGTCTTTAACAGAACCCAAACCTCCCATCACATTAATGCAGGAGATTTCCATTGTCCACTGTGTGCGCCGGACGACTGGAGGAACTCTGAAACCTCTTGATAATTCAGAGGAATCCGCCATCTAATGCAATATCATTTTAACACAACAATACCTAGACTTTGAAAGACAAGCATTTGCAATGCAATAGGTCTCGCATTTACACGAGTTTGATCTATTGGCATTCTAAATGACAATGCCTTTTATTTTATGTTTTGGTTTTTAAAACGTAAATAAAAGGCATTGTCATTTCCAATAGCTTAAACTAGCGTAAATGCGAGACCTATTGCATTGCAAATGCTTGTTTATACAGCACCTCTTTTATCAACAATTCATCCAACCAATGTGCTGCTGATACACAAATCACCTCTTCCCCACTCTCATGAAACACTGCTGCATCATAGCTACCGTGCGCTGAATGCCACCGCACTCCCTCCCTCATGTTCAGCGCTACGACACTTGCCTCACATTCCATCATCTACTGCGTCATTTGCCGGTTCTAACAACAAAAAGTTCCCAGCTCACACCGATTCAAAGTTAGTCAAATAAACAAGCCACACGTGACGCAAAGCCGTGGCAGACCCTTTGCCGATGTTAACTAGTTCTGCATTCAGGCATTAAACTGGTACTAATGAGGTAAGAATACCAAGGTCACCAATGAACTGCGGAAGGATTCCTGTGTGCAGCATTAAACTAACTCTGAAAAATGTCATTCAAATACTGTGGTCAAAATGTTGTCTTTATTATTCATGGATACCCCGGTTACTCAATAAGTACTGTCCCAAACCAGCAGCTATTTCAAGCAGGCACACAGCCCCAAATGTTTTCATTTCCGAGATCGGATGCCTTTAACCTTACAGTGCCTCCTAATTAGACCCCTACATCCAAAACATGTAATTAACAATACTGCTTTACAGAGCTATTTGGTAATGGAAAGAGCTGTTTCTAGAGGTTCAACGACAAGACATCTAAACCCAAACTGACGACCAGTTTCAAAACCTAACTGGGCTCGCAGAGAGGTACTCGTTTTATAACATTAAGTGTGCGCAACTAGCTTTGCTCACTACTGAGTGCAACACTGTATGTGGCACATATATTTACCCTCGGACTTCGAAAGGACGGTGTTAGTAAAACAGCGTCCCCATAGTTCCAAGCAGGATAGAATTATTGTTCCTCAGGAAATATCCCCTCCTCGGGGTCTTGCTGAGATCCCGTGACACCCTGAAGAAGGAGGCAAGTGGCGGCTTGAAGCACTAGAATTGGCCGGGACAACAATAACGATTTATTCAAAAACAGCGGTCGACCTCGAAGCTGGGGAACAGGGTTCGCGTCTCGGCAACGACGCTCAACATCCTGTATTTCTGGGAAAATCACTTAATCTCCCCGTGTCTACCAAAATGAATGGTCCTTCTGTAACGAAACTGGTGCTCATGTAAAGCGCTATGATACCTGATATCCTCGGGACTAGTTCGCGCTATATAAAACTCTTAAAATATTTACATATATTTTTGACCTAATGAACAGGGCGGACACCAACAAACGCCGAGGATGCTGTACAGCAAACTGATGATCACTAAAATGAAGCATAAAATGCATATTACGAACGCCAAGAATGCTCCCTGAAAAGCGCGAGCGCCGAGAATGCTGTACAGCAAACTGATGGTCATCACTAAAATGAAGCATAAAATGCATATTACGAACGCCAAGAATGCTCCCTGAAAAGCGCGAGCGCCGAGAATGCTGTACAGCAAACTGATGGTCATCACTAAAATGAAGCATAAAATGCATATTACGAACGCCAAGAATGCTCCCTAAAAAAAGCGAGCAAGGCGAGCAAAATATGCAGTCAGGGTGGGCGGCGAGCAAAATATGCAGTCAGGGTGGGCGGGGCCTAATGGAGACAGGGCGGACACCAACCCCACTTCTAGAGAAGCCGGACACAAAAGCAACGACAATAGTTCTCGCCAAGGCGAAGCAGTGCATGCGCGCTGCAACGCAGGCGAGACCTAAAAAACCATGGAGTGATAGAGGTTACTGTCAATTACATATATTCACAATTGATATGCAGTGGTACGTGAGTAAGTGGACCAAGTGCAGACGACACAGTGCTCAGAAAAGAGAACAAATATTTACACCATATATATGTCATAAGACATTGTACAATCCCCAGATTCTGGACAATATTTACAAGCATACATATTAGGGAGCTGTAAGACAATCCACAGTGCCTACTGATATCAATTTATCTGGAAACCAAGGGAGGGTATGCAGACGTTTCGACCCTGTATCAATGATGGGGTGTCCTCAAGACCAAGCCACCTGACTATTCAACCTGCATAAAATGGAGACAGAAACCAGATACAATCCTTAGTCCCAATTATTCCTACGAATAATAGTCTGAACCACTACCAAGAGTGAAAATCATCAAGGGTTCAACCACTCACCCACATGCGAGTGCAGATAAGTGTTCTATACAGTCCGCCGTCACGTCCTTAGTAATAAGAACTTTGCCTATAATGGTATGTGAATACGAAGCAATTCAATATATGTCATTCTAATGTGGTAAATCAGTTACCCAAGGGAGGTGTGCCAATGGTCACCACCAGTGAGGACAAACACGAGGTGCAACTATTCGCCAACTGTGATCGATGCTATCAGTATGACCATGATAATCAATACTCTACCTATGGCAGTAAGCGAATGCTACCCAATTCGATATATATTGTCTAACTGCAGCACTAAAATTCCCAAAATGGGTGTGCCATGATTCACAAATAATTTTTGGGCTAAAACCGCCCGTAATATTCCATTCCCCATCAACAGAAGCCATACCATCTTCGCTGTGAAGGATAACACCAGTGAAGACAAAAACATAGGGTACAACTATTCACCAATTGTAACTAATCCCTTCTACCCAAATGTAGTTGCACAACTACTGTGGTGAGAAATAGAGCCCGTTCACTGCAAACATGTGCCATACTAGGCAAGTAATCTGTTAACTGGAGTTACGAACACTCCAACCATGCATAATCCGTACTTAACACGACGAGAATCCTGTAGGGCAAAAGGTAATAAATAGTTAAGCCACCGTAGATTTTTGATTCTGTTAACCTGAAGTTGCTCTGAACCGGGCTTTGTAACACCCGTTTTTACCTACTGGTTTTAATTAATTCTCACTGTATTGTATTAGGAAAGAGGATTTACTGTTTTTATGTACACTTTTATGATCTATGTTTCTAAATCAGATCAAATAAAGTTTAATGAATTCTATGGCAGGACGGAGGCGAGGATTATGCATATCTTTCCTCACTTTATTTGCATAGCAGTTCAAAGAAAACATAACACAACAATCATTAAACAAAAGACTACACAACCCATGAACCATTAGGGGGTAGTCTCCAAGGCAACTATAGTCCAATCATATCACAGTCCATCGTATATAATATTGTGACGTCCCTTCCGCTTCCTCTTTCTTCACTGCTCATCAGTTAAGTGCATTCCTTACATTCTTGGCTTAATCTGACGTTGTTGCTGTTTGTATAGCAGTTTCTTGTGCATGTTATTAGCATTATTGCCTTGGTATTGTTTCATAATCCCTGCGCAGCAGGCTCTTGCCCGAGCGCGTTCTCCCCCTCGCAGTTTCTCCCGCTGTGTGCTCTGCGCGCGGTGAGATCCTGTCAGGCGCGTCTGGTCCGAGCGAGGCGCTCCCGCTGGTCTTTACGCGCGTTTGGGAATCCGGTCACTCCTTTAGTGTCCGCTTGATTCCCGACCAACCCTCCCCTAATTTTGACACCGCTACGCGGTGATTTCCCCACACGGCCACGTTAGTGACCAGCACCACCTGGTGGTGGTAATTGGTATTGCGCCTCAGTCTATTCTTATAACAGCTTTGGGGAAAGCCCAGCTGTTGGAGCACCGGCGAGGGGGCTGCCTTAAGGATTTTAAGGGCATTTGTTCTGTGCTCACACCCTCTGCTATCATGTCTTCTCCAGAAGACCATTTTTACTCCTCCTACCAGGAAGTGGAGGAGGAATGGCCCCCCAACTTCTCCCTCCAGCAGTGGACCAAGCCCTCTCTCTGGCTATTTCTAGGGCGCTGGCTCCTCTTAGGGATCAGGTTGATAAGCTGGCGAAAAGCATCCCTGGGGTGTTCAGTGACCCAGATCTGGTGGTGGCGGGTCCCAGTAGCTCCCAGATGGGGAATAAAAGGGCCGTTAAGCATAACGCGGGGCACTTGGAAGGATTTGATATACTTACAGAGACCTTCCTCAAGAGTGCGCGAACGCTAAAACATGCACCCTGCCGGGAGGAGGAGGGGCCCGGAGAAAATTGTGACACTGTCACCACTATTGTAGACCCCGACGGCGGGTTTCTCTTAGAGGGAGAGGGTGTATCGGAGGACGATTTCTCCTCCGATGAGGATAAGGACTCGGGGCGTCCCTGGCGTCCAGAGTCCCACTCCTCTCAGTCCCCGGTTGGGGACGGGGTCCACTTGGACATGTTCGAGCCTACCCAAATTTACCATCCTAGGTCAGCGGAGTGGACACCTGACGCCAAAGTGGCAGAGTATGTGGTGGGGAAAATCCATCAACCCCTTGAAAGGGAGGTCAGGAATAGGATGAGGGAGAATACCCCAGGCCCTCACTGAAGGGGATGGTGGCACACACGCCTGAAATTGATGAGAAACTATGTACCTTTTTCTCCAAGTATATGAGGGATCCCAAGAAAGGAATTGATAGGTCTTGTACGTGGTAGGGCCCTTGACCCAAATTATTCAATTGACGGAGCGTTCCAAAGAGTCAGGATCCCCTTTGTCCACGGATATTGTGGCTGGTTGGGCGCACTACCCTAAACCCTAAAACACTACCCCCTCCACTACCCAAACACCACTGCACTACCCTAAACCCTAAAACACTACCCCCAGCACGACACCCTACACTACCCAAACATAACTGCACTACCCTAAACCCTAAAACACTACCACCAGCATGACTCCCTACACTACCCAAACACCACTGCACTACCCTAAACCCTAAATCTACCCACAGCACAACCCCCTACACTACACAAACACCACTGCACTACCCTAAACCCTAAAACACTACCCCCAGCACGACCCCTTCACTACACAAACACCACTGCACTGCCTTAAACCCTAAAACACTACCCCCAGCACGACCCCCTACACTACACAAACACCACTGCACTACCCTAAACCCTAAAACACTACCCCCAGCACGACCCCCTACACTACCTAAACACAACTGCACTACCCTAAACCCTAAAACACTACCCCCAGCACGACCCCCTACACTACCCAAACACCACTGCACTACCCTAAACCCTAAAACACTAGAACCCAGCACGACCCCCTACAATACACAAACACCACTGCACTACCGTAAACCTAAAACACTAGAACCCAGCACGACCCCCTACACTACACAAACACCACTGCACTACCGTAAACCCAAAACACTACCCCAGCACTACCCCCTACACTACCCAAACACCATTGCACTACCCTAAACCCTAAAACACTACCCCCAGCACGACTCCCTACACTACCCAAACACCACTGCACTAAACCCTAAATCTACCCCCGGCATGACCTCCCACACTACACAAACACCACTGCACTACCCTAAACCCTAAAACACTACCCCCAGCACGACCTCCTACACTACACAAGCACCACTGCACTACCCTATACCCTAAAACACGACCCCCTTCACTACACAAACACCACTGCACTACCCTAAACCCTAAAACACTACCGACAGCATGACCCCCTACACTACACAAAAACCACTGCACTACCCTATACCCTAAAACACGACCCCCTACACTACACAAACACCACTGCACTACCCTAAAACACTAACCCCAGCATGACCCCCTACACTACCCAAACACCACTGCACTACCCTATACCCTAAAACACGACCCCCTACACTACACAAACACCACTGCACTACCCTAAACCCTAAAACACTACCGACAGCATGACCCCCTACACTACACAAAAACCACTGCACTACCCTAAACCCCCTACACTATACAAACACCACTGCATTACTCTAAACCCTAAAACACTAACCCCCAGCACGACCCCCTACACTACCCAAACACCACTGCACTACCCTATACCCTAAAACACGACCCCCTACACTACACAAACACCACTGCACTACCCTAAAACACTAACCCCAGCATGACCCCCTACACTACCCAAACACCACTGCACTACCCTATACCCTAAAACACGACCCCCTACACTACACAAACACCACTGCACTACCCTAAACCCTAAAACACTACCGACAGCATGACCCCCTACACTACACAAAAACCACTGCACTACCCTAAACCCCCCTACACTATACAAACACCACTGCATTACTCTAAACCCTAAAACACTAACCCCCAGCACGACCCCCTCACAACACAAACACCACTGCACTACCCTAAATCGACCCCCAGCACGACCCCCTACACTACCCAAACACCACTGCACTACCCTAAACCCTAAAACACTACCCCCAGCATGAACCCCTACACTACCCAAACACCACTGCACTACCCTAAACCCTAAAACACGACCCCCTACACTACACAAACACCACTGCACTACCCTAAAACACTAACCCCAGCATGACCCCTACACTACCCAAACACCACTGCACTACCCTATACCCTAAAACACGACCCCCTACACTACACAAACACCACTGCACTACCCTAAACCCTAAAACACTACCGACAGCATGACCCCCTACACTACACAAAAACCACTGCACTACCCTAAACCCCCTACACTATACAAACACCACTGCATTACTCTAAACCCTAAAACACTAACCCCCAGCACGACCCCCTACACTACCCAAACACCACTGCACTACCCTATACCCTAAAACACGACCCCTACACTACACAAACACCACTGCACTACCCTAAAACACTAACCCCAGCATGACCCCCTACACTACCCAAACACCACTGCACTACCCTATACCCTAAAACACGACCCCCTACACTACACAAACACCACTGCACTACCCTAAACCCTAAAACACTACCGACAGCATGACCCCTACACTACACAAAAACCACTGCACTACCCTAAACCCCCTACACTATACAAACACCACTGCATTACTCTAAACCCTAAAACACTAACCCCCAGCACGACCCCCTCACAACACAAACACCACTGCACTACCCTAAATCGACCCCCAGCACGACCCCCTACACTACCCAAACACCACTGCACTACCCTAAACCCTAAAACACTACCCCCAGCATGAACCCCTACACTACCCAAACACCACTGCACTACCCTAAACCCTAAAACACTACCCCCAGCACTACCCCCTACACTACACAAACACCACTGCACTACCCTAAACCCTAAAACACTACCCCAGCACTACCCCCTACACTACCCAAACACCACTGCACTAACATAAACCCTAAAACACTACCCCCAGCACAACCCCCTACACTACCCAAACACCACTGCACTACCCTAAACCCTAAAACACTACCCCCAGCACGACTCCCTACACTACCCAAACACCACTGCACTACCCTAAACCCTAAAACACTACCCCCAGCACGACCCCCTACACTACTGCACTACCCTAAACCCTAAAACACTACCCCAGCACGACCCCTACACTACCCAAACACCACTGCACTACCCTAAACCCTAAAACACTACCCCCAGCACGACCCCCTACACCACCCAAACACCACTGCACTACCCTAAACCCTAGAAAAGAAACCCCACCCATGCCCAATCCCCCTTACCTCTCACTCCTCGTGGTTCCTCTCTCCTCGTGGTTCCTGCTTCACGTCGTCTCTGAGGGGCGGTGCACGTCGTTGTGAGGAAACGGAACAGCCTCTGTTTCCTTACAACGACATGGATCGTCTACATGTTTTTTAGAACGCATGGTCATTTACCATACATACCTTTACAACAAAATTCGTTGTAAAGGCATGCGTGGTAAATGACCATGCGTTCTAAAAAAATTCGTGATGTACAACGCATGCGTGGTAATGCATGCGTTGTAATGGTATCGCAAAGTAAAAAGTCGTTGTAACGGCTGTTTACCGATCGAAGCTGGCCCCTGTTCTTCAGTGAGACGTTTATTTGATTAATTAGGAGGAAGGAATGTGGTTTTTTACCGAAAAGTGCATTCCCGGCTGTTGTATTGTGAAAGTGTCCCCGTGGCCTGGTTTCACTTCCGGTGAGAGAGTGGAAGAGTCTGTTTGGATTTAAAGGAGTTCTGTTGTTGGACGGGGCCGGCGCGACATGTCATCAGAAAACATAGCTAATGGAAAGCGTCCTCCCTGAAGTGTGGAGCCGTGCCATGAGAGGTCAACGAGTGTGCGTCCCACCGCAGTATGACCGTACCGCGTGACCCATGTGCCACCTCCAGGGTACGGGAGGCAGAAGCGACATCGCAGGTCCTCTTGAAGACCGTTGTACCACTAATTCTACATTTTGGTACTAGGGCATTTTAACTTCGTTGTTCCTGCCAGATACAAAGAGAAGATCCTGTGTTATTCAGTGCCCTCGTTATCTTTTTTGTGGGTTGTGGTGCTTGTCACTTCGCTGCCCCGCCGGTGCACACGACTGGGCACCCCACCTCGTGTGCCATCTGCAGGGCCTCTGCCCTCGGATCACTGGTTTCGGTTTCTGGAGTGGCAACATAAACAGTTTCTTCCAAAGGACTAGCCTAAACACTTAGGTGAATATCCCCTGCACCAGCATTCCACGGAAATTCTTTCCTAGCTCTCCCACGTCAACGAGGACGTCATAATAGCACGACTCCGCTCGCGACACCGTAAGACGTCATCGGAGCCATAAGAGGACCTCGTCGGCGTGCTGACGTCAGTTCCACCCATTTTTTCCGTGCCACCGAGGCAAACAGGGGACCGAGACATTTTCACATGTATACATAGTATAATAAATATATATATATTCACTGAAAAAACCATAGGTTTCAGGCACGTTATAGTTAGAAATTAACATTTAAAAAGCTTAGAAATTCACTAAAAAACCATAGGTTTCAGGCACGTTATAGTTAGAAATTAGCATTTAAAAAACCTTAGAAATTCACTGAAAAAACCATAGGTTTCAGGGGCGTTATAGTTAGTTGGACATTTCACTCGTACAAAACCATAGAAATTCCCCCGTTATAGTTAGTTCAGCTAACTATATCTCGCGCGCCCGCAATGCACTGCTGATGACGTCACATATTACATCACTCATGACATGGTCAGTGACATCACTGATGACATCACTGATGACATCATCCAGTGAATGTGTGTTTTTCTGAAAATTAAATATGTTTTATATATGTATATCTCAAGGTCGATGGAAGAATAAATGGGTATATAAGTGTCTAAATGGATGATTTTTTTGTAAAATTGATTGTATAACTGACTAAGTGTATCTTAGTGAATACATGGGTTAGTGAGTAATGTTTAAATATGAAAATATCTGTATCAGTCTCTCACTTTGTGTATAAGTGGCTGCATGGGTTGGTGAGTAGCTACATGAGTGTCTATATGGGTTATTAGTTGGTTTTTTGAGTATCAGTATGAGTGTCTGAGTGTCTGTATGGTTCGGTGGGGGTATTACTTAGTGCATAGATGCATGAATGAGTGACTCACTGTTTGTATGTGTTGAAGACAGCATGTGTGCAGGACTGTATAGGTGGATGAGTATGTGTATGGGTGTGTTAGTGAGTGAATGACTGTCTCAATAGTGTCTTTATGAGTAACTACATATGTTTTAAACTAGTATATGTGAGTATTGGTGTATATAAGCGAGTATATGTGAGAGTGAGAGATTGGAAGAGTTCCTGTACAAATAAGTAGGTGTTTCTATAAGTGATTGTTTAAGAGAGTAAGTATGTGTAAGTTTCTGTAGAAGTAAGTGTGGTAGTGTGTGTATAACTGTATATGCAAGTAAATGGATGTTTGATACTTTGTTTGCATGTGTGACTATGTGTGTGAGTAACTCTATGGATGAGTGGCGGTGTGTAACAGGATGTATAGGTGTATGAGTACATATGATGAGTGAGTACATGTATGAGTGACTGTATAGGGACTGTTGGTGAATGAGTGGATGTGTGTGTAGATCTTGGAATTACTGAATAGGTGTGTTGTAACTGGTATTGGTATGTCCATTGTTTTGAAAATGTTAGTTTGTATTTTTGAGTGTGTGTATCAAAGGTTATATTAGGGTGAGAGGAGGTCTGCCACTATCACAAGGATGATGTCATGAGTGATGTCATGAGTGATGTCATTTGAGATGTCATGAGTGATGTCACTGACCATGTCATGAATGATGTAATATGTGACGTCATCAGCAGTGCATTGCGGGCGCGCGAGTTATAGTTAGCTGAACTAACTATAACGGGGAATTTCTATGGTTTTGTACGAGTGAAATGTCCAACTAACTAGAACGCCCTGAAACCTATGGTTTTTTCAGTGAATATATATATATATATATATATATATATATATATATATATATATATATATATATATATATGATGGGCATTGACAGCGTGGTTCTAAAATGTTTGGAACCCTTCCTCATGGGCAGATCACAGAGGATCAAAATTGACGACTGTCTATCTTTACCAAAGGCCCTCGTTCAAGGAGTACCACAGGGTACTCTCGGTGCTCCTACCCTGTTCACCATTGATATCGAACCTCTGGGAGCCCTACTAAGAAAGGATGAGATCCTCGACAATCAGTATGCAGACGACATCCAGCTCTACCTAAAAGTCTCATCCACAAGTGACATCTCCCATCTTGCCAACAACTTAAACTCCGTTCAAGACTGGATAACCTCTCGCAACCTAAAACTGAACCCTTTCGAAACCAAATTCCTCCTTACCTCCTCTTCGAATTCACCACCGCCAGTACAATCCTGGATGCATACACTCAATATCCTCAAGAGTGAACCCATCATTGTTCACAGTGCCAAATCCCTGTCACTCTGGACAAAAGGCTCACTATTGTAACCCAAATCAGCACCTTGGCCAGGAATGCGCGATGTCAACTACGCCTTCTTTGGGGAATCCGCTGCTACATTCCTGAGTAAGACCTGAAATGTCTCTCAATCACTGGCTCGCTCTTTTGAGAGGTCTTCCCAAGACTCACCTCACCCCTCTGAAATCAGTTTTACATTCTGAAGAAAGCTTCGTCTTTGGGGTGAAAAGGAACAACCATAACTCACCAATGCTCGTCACTCTTCGCTGACTTCCCATTGAAGCCAGGGCGATTTATAAGACTGCCTGCCTCACCCACAAGGCCTTGCATACATCCACTCCTCGCTACCTAGCAAACAAACAAAAGCTTTCAGGGGGCACCAGACAATCGCTAAATGCAGAAGCTTTGTTGTTGGAGCCTCCGACCTATACAAAGGAATGACTCATGGCGCAATCCTTCTCGGGCCAGCGCAACTAGAATATGGAACTCCTTACCCCCAACCCTATGCAACACCATCTGATTGCCCTTCTCCAACACAGACATTTTGGCCAGTTGTCACCTTAGCCAACCTCCCCCAGTATAATGTACCCAAGACTGAATCTAACTGCACTACTCTGGTCTCACCTAACTTACTCCTGCTGCTACTACCTCTACCACCTCTTATAATCTGTATATAATTCATGCTTCTGTAAAGACCGAAACTAGCAAATATCCCTTTCTTTCAACCCGCCTCCTTGTGCCTGTTGTAATTATCATAACGAGTAACTGTCTGCAAGTTCGTATCCCTTGTAATGAAACCTGTTTTATTGTAAAGCGTTCTAACACCTTTGGGTAATGTCCTCACTATTTAAAAATGCATAAATAAATACATGCAGTATCCCCTCCCTCTCAGTGGATCGGCAGCATCAGCACCCTGCAGACTCCAGCCCACGCTCTCTGCATCTATTAATGCCCCAACAGGGAGAACACTGCGGCTCCTCCACGTGGGCGTCGGAGCGGCGCCCCACTGCTTTCTCGCAGTGCGAGAAGCAGAAACGTAAAATGGTATAAATACCATTTTAGGTTTCTGCTTCTCGCACTGTGAGAAAGCAGAAGGAGGGTATGCCTGGTTGGGGGCGGGCCGGGGAGTAGTGGCTAGCCCAATGTTATGGGCGCTAACTGTTTGGTCGGCCCCAGGGCTGACCAAACCAGTCATAGCACTCTCCGTTTTCTTCATGTAGGCTGCTGTGCAGCCTGCATGAAAAAAACGGCCTCCCCCGTAGATGCCTGTAAGGATGGCGTCCTAGCCAATCACAACGCTGCCATTGCAGCGTTGTCATTGGCTTGGGGGGAGGAGAGGGAAGGCTGCCTGCTTCTGCTTCCTGTGAGCAGAGAGAGCAGGAGACGCGACGCGGGAGTCCGGACCGGAGGAGAAGCTATGTTTTTTAATTATTAAATTACCCCTCCCCCTGCGCCCCCACCCCAGAGTCATGCCGGCCGGGACTGGAGAACAGATCTTCCAGGATGCAGTATCACCTCCCTCTCAGTGGATTGGTAGCATCCGCACCCTGCAGACTCCAGCCCACGTTCTCGGCTTCTATTAATGCCCCAACAGGGAGGACAGATCTTCTACGATGCAGTATCCCCTCCCTCTCAAAAGATCAGCAGCATCAGCACCCTTCAGACTCCAGCCCACACACTCTGCATCTATTAATGCCCCGACAGGGAGGACAGATCTTCCACAATACGGTATCGCCTCCTTCTCAGTGGATCGGTAGCATCCACACCCTGCAGACTCCAGCCCACACTCTCTGCATCCAGAGGAGTATTAATGCCCTGACTGTGCAGGGCCTTGGGGAAAGGGAGATAACTGGAGTTTATCGAGTCAGCTCAGATAATTCAAAGGATGTTTAAAAATAGCTCCTGGCGTGAAAAGGGTTGTAAAGGTTCAGATTAAGGTTTTATCCCCAAACAGATCTCAGCTCTGTATATTACTGCGCTGCTTAAACAGAAAAGAGCCAGTCAGAAGGCGCAGAGGAAATGCAAAGCAGGAAATGCAAAGCAGTGAGAAGTACAAGAAAAGAAAGTTGTGGCTTGCAAAACGAGGTTTTCAATATTTTAAGTTTTTCGTAATCAGCACGCCGCCTGTGCAGTGCTGATTACTAAAGGCATATAATATTGAAAAAAATAGAATTTGGCGAGCTGTGCCCAACAAAAGAAAGGCACGGCTTGCTAAACTTTATTTTTTCAATACTGTACGTTTTTCGTAAGTGGCGCAGCACGCCGCCTGTGCTGCGCTGTTTTGTAAAAGCATATAATATTGAAAAAATAGAGTTTAACGAGCCGCGCCCAAGAAAAGAAAGGCTTGGCCGCCATTGTTAAAAAGATGAAGGCGTGCCTCGCTGCTTACAAAGCAGGAGAGCTTATCGTGCCTGCAACAGCAGCTAGGAGAAAGACATGAATAAAATAGTGCTCTCAGACTGTAAATAAAACATACCGAGTAACAACACACATAAAAGGGCCAGTTCTCATAGGAGGTTACCAAAGTAGAAAAGGCAGTACTAAGGAGGGACTACTAAGCCTATTCACGAATCAAAAGCAACCATTTAGAAAGGACAGTAACAGGAGCCAATTGAAAAGATGGGCGGAACATGGGCGGAGCTTGAAGTCCATACCTGAATACAGCATTTCTCGAAGAGACAGCGCAAGCGTTGCCTAGGTGAGACATAAAAAGTGAAAAAGAGGATGGCATGCCTGAATCCCACTTACAAGCTGATGATAAATGTGTTTATCATCAACAATGATCAAAAATACAAGAACTGAAAGGACGAAAAGTGATGATTTCAGATCACCCAGAGTGGGTCTGAAAGATAAAAGCGCATGTGTTGGTATAACCCTGAAGACCCTTCAGAGACCCTGCACTGCAGCCACTCTTCATGTGCAGTAGTGGCTAGTGAAGTTTAAAGTAGTGGGGCGTAAAAAGCATTGTTCAACCCTTTCACCTAGCAAACGAGTGAAGCAATAACAGTTTGTCACAGCGCATGTGTGTTTAATTCTCTCTCCGTAGCTGTCTGGTAACAGTGCTTACACACATGCTGTGACACACGCTCTGACACATTAACTCTGACACACATACTCTGACACCAACACACAAGCCCACGCTCAGCCAGAAGGACACACACATACGTGCTCTAAAACAAGAACACACACACACTCTCACACTGGCTCTGAAAAACACACACAAGCACACACATGCCCATGCTCTGACACAAGTGCAGAAACACACATATGCTCTGACACATGCTTGCACACAGAATGAATTGTGTGTGTGTGTGCGTCAGTGGTGGCTGGCACGGAACAGAGGAACAAAATATAAAAAAACACTTACCTCCTTGTGGCCACCTTCGTCTCTCCTCCATCGTTGCTGACGAGTCCCGGAAGCAAACAGGTTCCACTAAGCCAATCACAACGCTGCAATGCAGCGTTGTGATTGGTCTGAGCGTCGTGGTTCGGGGCTCAGATGGGGACAGGGAGCCTATGCATGTTCCTCACCAGGCTGTGGATTACAGCTGGTGGGAAACATGCAAAAGTGTGCATGACTGTTTGGCCGGTCCAAGACAGCCGGGCAAGCAGTCATGCGCACTTAGTGTGCATGAACCACTCCTCCCTGTGCCGCTAGCCCTGCCCTAACCCAGCCCAGCAGCAACGAAAAATAAAAGGATAACATTTTATTTTTCCCTCTTTCACTGCTCTGAGAGCAGTGGGGCGATGCTCCTCCGCCTTAGCGGAGGAGCCACCCTGTGCAAGTGGTTGCTTCACTATCATAGAGCAAATGCTAGTACATACTGGGGGAAGGGGAGAAGACCCTTGATCAAAATTATCAAAACCAAATGTCTCCAGGCAGGGGTGCCCTCGTTCCCCCTTAATCTTCGCCCTGGTGTTAGAGACATTGGCGGCCTGGGTGAGAGCCGACTATGATCAGAGGGCAGATATGGACTGCAGAGTGGGGGGGGGGGGGCCAGAATCTCACTCTACGTGGATGATATTCTGCTGTATGTTGTTGATCCCGCCAATTCGATCAACAGGATTATGCATGTGTTCTCATTATACCGAAGATACTTGGGCTACACTATCAATTGGCATAAATCACCGATATATGTCATTAGCAGGACAGCTCCAGCATTGCCAACCACTTGGGAGACCCAGGTGGTTTTCGACATTTGGGAATTTTCACTGCGCGTGATCAGAAGGTCTTCTACACACATATTCTGGAGCCACCGTAGGCCAGACAGAGCAGATATCCGGCATTGGAGGGCTTTGCCCCTGTTCCTTTTGGGGAGCGCTGCCCTTCAAGACGATGGCCTTGCCCAGATTCTTGCATGCGCTCCATAACACGCCATATCCTCTTCCTACGTCTTACTTTCAGGCCATAGACAGTGAGGTGCGTACCCTTTTCTGGGATGGAAGTCCCCCACATGCTGCCCTGTAGAAATTGACTTGCAGTTGGTTTGATGGTGGTATAGCCCTCCCTGACATGAAAAAAGTATAACTGGGCGGCACAACTGACGTCATTTAACCACTGAATCCATCTCCCGGAGGGGGAGTCGGCGTACAGAAGAGATTAAGATAACAAGAGACCTGGAGGTCATCTTAGACCCATCTATGGGAGATAAGGGTCCGCGCCATCGCTTAGCCCTACCGCTACCACATTGGCTCTCCGTAACACCGCACTTCAAGATATGGGGTGGAGGGATAAGATCACGCAGGCCACCCCCTTGTGGGGCACGGCGAGGTTGGGCACATCAGCTACACAAAGAGGCTTTGACAAATGGGACTTGATTGGTCTATCGAAGGTGGGTGATCTATGGAGGTAGTTGGATGTGACATCGTTCTCAGAGTTACAGAGTACAAACTGGCCCCCGCCGAGACCTTCGCTATCTACAAATCGGACACGCCCTACAGAAAGTAATCCCAAGGGTGGTAGACCTCCCTGAGTACTCTCCACTTGGGGATGAATACATGCCGTAACAGGCGCTCTCGCTCACCTATCGTAAATTGATCAATAACTCTTCTGATCCTCTGACTAAGCTGCAGGCGAGTTGGGTGAGAGACGTGTGGGGATCTGGAGGAGGGAGAGTGGCCTGAAGCCCTGGCCTCCCCAAGAGAGGTGGCCATACGCTTTAGATTTCGATTGGTATAATTGAAAATGCTTCATCGCAGCTACTATGCATGTACTACCCTGGTTAAAATGGGCAAAATAGATCAAGCTTAGTGTCTTAGGAAGTCTGGTCAGGAGGGTACGTTCTTCATATGCTGTGGAGCTGCCTCGTGCTTCAACATTACTAGGGGAGAGTACTGACTTGCCTTGATGAAGTGGTGGGGAATGATCGGCGAAGTGGTGGGGAATGATCGGCTAAATGGTGCCTCCTTAATGTTTGGGCTGAAACAGACCTTCATCGTATGGACCGACTCTGGCTCACATTGGGACTGATGGTAGCCAAGATAAATATAGCTCGCATGTGGTGATCCGAATTGAGGCAGAGTTTAGGGGATGCTGCCTGAGAGGGTGGTATATGTGGGAAGAGGTTGCCCAAATAAATGGAATAAAATATGGGGAAAGTGGAATGCTTATAGGGGGGAACTCTATGAGCCCCTGGGTGGTACTACTGAGGATGTTTTGTAATCCCAATGGTATGGATCTTACGGCTGACCTGTGTATTGTAGCGACAACAGTCCAATGCCGATGTGTTTCTATCCTTATGGGATTTTGTCAGTTGATGCTGCTGTCTCTACCTTCTGCATTGAAAGGTTTACTGTCACCACAGTTTTCTCTCTTTAACTGTTTAATGAAAACAATTTAAAAAAAACAGCCTCCATTCATTTATGAAAGAGGAGTCACTGGACCAGAGTCATGGGAGCTCAGCAGGTTACATAATTCAGGCTGCCAGATATTTTGGTGGCATCTGAAGCTCTGGGCCATAAGATACCAAGAAACTGTTCAGATCGGCAACAAGGAGTCCAGGACCCCCCCGAAATGGGCTCAATTACTCCTTGTAGTGAGAAGCCAGGAGCAGCTGCACGGTCACCATTTACTGCCTGCATGTGTCTGCTGGCAAGTTATTGAGAAGTGCATTACACGAGATAGTATGCATGAAGGAACCAGCTCCTTTAAACTAAACAAAGCAGCAGGAGCAGCGCTCTGCAGAGGGACACAACGAGGGCGCCCCTTGCAGAGATACTGGGAGGCAGCTACATGGAGAAGGACAGAGGGACACCCCCTGCAGAGAGAGAGAGGGACACCCCTTGCAGAGACACTGGAAGACAGCTACATGGAGAAAGACACAGAGGGACACCCCTTGCAAAGACACGGGGAGGCAGCTACATGGAGAAGGACACAGAGGGACACCCCCTGCACACAGACAGAGGGACACCCCTTGCAGAGATACAGGGAGGCAGCAACATGAAGAATGACAGTGGAACACCCACAGCAGAGATACTGGGAGGCAGCAACATAGAGGTAGACATAGGTCCCGCGTAAATGCGAGACCTATTGCATTGTAAATGCTTGTTTACCGTTTCGGATGAGCCATTTTTCAGACCACCCAGGCTCAGTGTTGCCAGTTTGAGCTATTTCCTGCACAAATCGGCAACGTTTTTCCCATCTGTACAGGAATAAGCTGTCCTGGTGGGTGGATCAAATTTGGGCTTTGATTTGCTGTGTGTGAATTTCCTGAATTCGGTGCCACCTGCTCAGTACAACCATTATAATACAATTGGTTCTGTTGGGTGAGCTCAATTTCTTTTATAAATAAAACAATAATTATGAAGAAAGAAATGGAAACACACACAAGTGAAGTTAATCAATATAGATAAATTATAAGCTCTTGATTGGTATATGTTTTTTTCTTCAGTTTACAAAATTGAGGGGCTGTCAAGAACAGTGATCATCATTGATACAAAGACGAGTGACTTGTAGAGAATAAGTGATCTAAAAGTGACAAGGTGTTTTAGGTGAAAGTAATATATACAGTGCTCTACAAAACAATATATAAAATGTTGACATCAGTATACATCCGTCCCTATACAAATAAATCTCCAATGAGCCTTATATTAATTTTGTAGTTTGGCAAGGAATGAAGAACATAGGATATGGATTGTAGTGTACGTCGACGTTTCGACCCAAGATGATGCGTAATTGTGAAGTCAAAGCGGGTCTTCTTCAGGACATAGAAAAGACAGCCATAGGGATAGTAGAAATGGCACTTATCCTTAATGTAGTATAGGTGAGTCAGATCCACCGTCCGGTTGGATCCTGGTGGGGAGCACGAGGAGAAATCCTGTTGCTCCAATAGGATACCGAATCGATATGTAGACACTCTGCGAAGACGAGCCGCGGAGTGAAAGGAAAGCGTACTGAGGTGGGCTTCACGCTCTCCCTGCATAGTCCCCGGCTCCATGGTAGGAGCGCCGTCAATTATTCATGGCGCAAAGGTGCTACCTATGAGGGCCCTGCTTCATGCGGTGGGCCCACCCCCTGGGGGACGTGACCAATGCGGTCAGAGACCAGGGGTGGTCTCTTTTTTCTTGCCTGATCAGACGATGGCTGCCACTGGCAGAAACAATCCTGTGACTGCCTCCATGCCTGCACGCACACTGCAGAGATAATTCAACAATGAAAGTGCGCGAGAGCCGATTAGGGGCAAGGTGGACATGCTTAGAATAATAAAGTGAGGACCACTGCGGAACCATTCTGTTTGTATGCATTATATCTACAACTATAGGCACATTGTGCACTAGCTTTCAAAGCTAAATGCGTTTCTAGTGTCACCTAAGGCACTTCATATAAATGAGGTTGCAAAGCACTTGGACTGGCAAGGGTTTTTCAACAGTCAGTCTGCATTATGATGGCAAGAGTGAGTGTTTTAGACGGGGTTGCATGCATTTTATGTGGTGTCCCTGCAGACAAGTGTTTGGTGGAGACATTCAAATCCTGTCTACTTAGGTCGAAGCCTACCAGACATCACAGCTATCTGGTTTACCAGCAACATCTTGGGGACATTCGGAAAGCTTCCATAGGAATGCAATCTGCCCATCGCTTACCATTTGCTTTGTGTTTTTTAACTCACATTTGCTTTCTTTTTTATTTGCTGGCTCCATTTGTTTCAGGCGGTCCAGCTTGAGTTTGTCCCTTCCATGGCCCATACCCTGTTTACCATATTCTACCATCAGTACTTTCTCTCTGTAAACAGGCCTTTAAATCTTGTTCTTATCGCGTCACGTCTGCTGTGCAGCCAAAGATAGAGGTCAAATGTCAGGCTCTGTTTTCCAAAGGAGACTTGTGCTGATGATGTTCATTTCACCCATTGCTCACATGTGGTGTGCTGCGCCCGATGTACTCCCTGCATATCTGCAGCGTCCGGAGACTTGTGCTGATGGTGTTCATTTCATCCAATTCTTGCATATGGTGTGCTGAGCCTTATGTACTGCCAGCATACCTCTAGAGTGCAGAGACTTGTGCTGATGATATTCATTTCGCATTGATGTTTGCAGGTAGAGGTCCCACATTCAAATAGTATTTTTATTCCTTCTATACTTAACTGCAAACAGATTGAGGTGGATTCTTTGCATTGCGGAAGTTTGTTCTTTGCAATAGGATACATATAGGATTGTAAGGTGCAGGAGGGGACAAAGCCATTCAATGATTGCAACAAGAGGTACCTGTCCCATGCCGTCACATGGCTTTACGCTGTGTATTCACATGGCTTTACATTAGTAGGCAGGGAAAGAATCAAGAGTGTAAAATGTGAAAAATAAAGGATTGTGTGAAGTTCTGTACACGTGAACAAGTTACCACGTCCTAAAAGTGTCTGGCGATGCTCACTGCCTAAGTGGCTACCCACTTCGAATTATTAGGAAAACAGGAGTGGTATTTACGTTCAGTGGAGGGGCCCATCAAGCTCTGAAAATGTCCACTTCCCTTCCCTAACCAGGTGTCTAAGCAAAGAAACCTACCTTCTCCCCCTCCAAACAACAGTTATCAAAGCCGTGTGAGGCCACACTCTGGATTGTATAACCGCCATAACCAGAGAGTGAGGCCACACGCTGGATTGTATAACCGCCATAACCCAAGAGTGAGGCCATACTCTGGACTTGTATAACCGCCATAAGCCGAGAGTGAGGCAACACTCTGCAGTGTATAACGGCCATAACCCGAGAGTGAGGCCACGCTCTGCAGTGTATAACAGCCATAATCCGAGAGTGAGGCCACGCTCTAGATTGTATAACTGTCAGAACCTGAGAGTGAGGCCACACTCTGCATTGTAGAACCGGCCTAAACCAAGAGTGAGGCCACGCTCTGGATTGTATGGCTGCCATAAACCGAGAGCGAGGTCACACTCGGCACTGTAAAACCACCATAACCCAAGAGTAAGGCCACACTCTGGATTGTATAACTCCCATAACCCTAGAGTGAGGCCACACTCTGCATTGTATAACCACCATAACCCGAGAGTGAGGCCACACTCTGCATTGTATAACCACCATAACCCGAGAGTGAGGCCACACTCTGCATTGTATAACCACCATAACCCGAGAGTGAGGCCACACTCTGCATTGTATAACCACCATAACCCGAGAGTGAGGCCACACTCTGCATTGTATAACCACCATAACCCGAGAGTGAGGCCACACTCTGCATTGTATAACCACCATAACCCGAGAGTGAGGCCACACTCTGGATTGTATAACCGCCCTAATCCGAGAGTGAGGCCACACTCTGGATTGTATAACCGCCCTAACCCGAGAGTGAGGCCACACTCTGGATTGTATAACTGCCATAACCTGAGAGTGAGGCCACACTCTGCATTGTATAACCACCATAACCCGAGAGTGAGGCCACACTCTGCATTGTATAACCGCCAGAACCCGAGAGTGAGGCCACACTCTGGATTGTATAACCGCCATAACCGAGAGTGAGGCCACACACTGGATTGTATAACCTCCAGAACCCAAGAGTGAGTCCACACTCTGGATTGTATAACCGCCCTAACCGGAGTGAGGCCACACTCTGGATTGTATAGCCGCCATAACCCAAGAGTGAGGCCACACTCTGGATTGTATAGCCGCCATAACCCAAGAGTAAGGCCACGCTCTAGATTGTATAACCGCCAGAACCCAAGAGTGAGGCCACACTCTGCAGTGTATAACCGCCCTAACCCGAGAGTGAGGCCACACTCTGGATTGTATAACCGCCCTAACCCGAGAGTGAGGCCACACTCTGGATTGTATAACCGCCCTAACCCGAGAGTGAGGCCACACTCTGGATTGTATAACCGCCCTAACCCGAGAGTGAGGCCACACTCTGGATTGTATAACCGCCCTAATCCGAGAGTGAGGCCACACTCTGGATTGTATAACCGCCCTAACCCGAGAGTGAGGCCACACTCTGGATTGTATAACTCCCATAACCCTAGAGTGAGGCCACACTCTGGATTGTATAACCGCCATAAGCCGAGAGTGAGGCCACACTCTGCAGTGTATAACGGCCATAACCCGAGAGTGAGGCCACGCTCTGCAGTGTATAACGGCCATAACCCGAGAGTGAGGCCACGCTCTGCAGTGTATAACAGCCATAATCCGAGAGTGAGGCCACGCTCTAGATTGTATAACTGTCAGAACCTGAGAGTGAGGCCACACACTGGATTGTATAACCGCCAGAACCAGAGAGTGAGGCCACACTCTCCATTGTATAACCGCCATAACCTGAGAGTGAGGCCACACTCTGGATTGTATAACAGCCAGAACCCAAGAGTGAGGCCCCACACTGGATTGTATAACCGCCCTAATCCGAGAGTGAGGCCACACTCTGGATTGTATAACCGCCCTAACCCGAGAGTGAGGCCACACTCTGGATTGTATAACTGCCATTACCCAACAGTGAGGCCACACTCTGACGACTCACTGAAACAGGCACGTAAACACTGCTCCATGCGTGAGACCCCACTCTAAACTGACACTAACGCACGTGTGACAGCCCTCTGAGCTTGTATAACAGCAATAAGCAGAGTGTGAGGCAACACTCTGGACTTGTGTAACTGCAACAACCTGACAGGGAAGCAACACTCCGGACTTTCATAACTGTAATCACTTCGAGGATGAGGCAACACTTGCAAGTACCACTGACACAGAGGCAAGTAAACACTGCTCCATGCACAAAGGAACACTGCGAGCTAAGACTGCTGTGCATCTAACCCATGTGTAATATAACACACAGAACTAGAGTCTTGCAACACTATATTGTTAGTGTACTTAAGAGTGGACTCACAACGTACACAAAGGTTCTGTATGCACGACAGGTGTGTCTGGTAAAGCGGTGTTGGCCCTGTGGGTTCCCCTACAATTATTCGGTAATGGTAACCCGTGAAGAAAGCGCACAGAGGCATAGTGTTAGTGTAACAGGCAGGAGGTCTGTCTATGGATGTAATGGGAGCACAGGAAGCTATGTAGTGTTGAGTAATCTGTGCCTTCCACTTCTAGATCTGTCTGCACTTCAGAGATCCCTGCTCCAAACCACCCAGACACCGCAAATCCAGCCACCACCGGAAGTGGCCAGCATGTGTCTCTTCCACTTCCCAAGTGGTGCACCTCATCAGGGCCATGGGATACGTGTTTGGGGACTAGTGTGATGCACTAACTGATGAGCTGTCGGCTCCTTGGCATATCATCGCCGGGTGGAAGGGAGCAGCGCTGGCACAGGATGTGGAAATGCTTAGACTATGGCAGCAGGGGCAAAACAGTGCTCACACCAAGCTAGGGGTTTGTCAGGAGGCGCTGGCGAGGCCACTGGACTTGTGCGGCAGGGGAGGACAAATATATGTGGCAAGGCTGACTAAATTAAGAGGTAAGAAAAGCCAAATTAGGAGTCATAACGAGGCACATTTTCACATATTAACGCTATATTGGCAGTTTCACCTCATTAGTACCAGTTAACACCCAAATTCAGCAAAAACCAACAGAAGGGTGACCAGTCAACCTTTGCAAATGGTCTTTCACTGTGCAGCAACACGTGTTAAGTAACTTTTGATTGTTTGAACTGCCAAAATGATGTTTTGTAAAATTTGCAGATAACGAATTATGTGGTAAATGCGGCAAATTGATAATCATGCGACAAACATACAGTGGCAGCAAAATTGGATATTCCCAATGGACCTGGCCATAGGGCAGCTGTGCAGTGTCACTGTTTGAGTATACAAGACAATTGACGGCCTGAAGAGAAGCACTGGGTTAAACACACAAGAGGGAAACACTAGTGGAAGCCGCGGGAGACCCACATGTTAACCTGTGGTCTACATGATCGCTCCTTCGCTCCGCTAACCTCACCTGTTGGATGTACTTGCATCTGAGAAGTTGAGGGTGGGCAGGTTTCACTGCTGATCAGCAATTCTGGTCTGGTTGTGGCAACGTTAGCAGCATCCCAAGCAGTTCCCTCCCGCCTTCTTTCAGGTCCCAGCAGCATCCCAGGCAGTCGCCTCCCAGGTCCCAGGCAGTCGCCTCCCAGGTCCCAGCAGCATCCCAGGCAGTCGCCTCTCCTCTCAGGTCCCAGCAGCATCCCAGGCAGTCTCCTCCCTTGTCATAGCAGCATCCCAGACAGTCTCCTCCCTCCAGGTCCCAGCAACATCCCAGGCAGTCTCATCCTCCCCTCCTTTCAGGTCCCAGTAGCATCCCAGGCAGTCGCCTCCCAGGTCCCGGCAGCATCCCAGGCAGTCTCCTCTCCTTTCAGGTCCCAGTAGCATCCCAGGCAGTCTCCTCTCCTCTCCTTTCAGGTCCCAGCAGCATCCCCCCCTTCAGGTCCCAGCAGCATCCCAGGCAGTCTCCTCCCTCCTCCTCCAGGTTCCAGCAGCATCCCAGGCAGTCTCCTTCCTCCTCCTCCAGGTTCCAGCAGCACCACAGGCAGTCTCCTCCCTTCTCCTCCCAGGTCCCAGCAGCATCCCAGGCAGTCTCCTTCCCCTCCTTTTAGGTCCCAGCAGAATCCCAGGCAGTCTTCCCCCCTCTCCCCCCCTTCAGGTCCCAGCAGCATCCCAGGCAGTCTCCTCCCTCCTCCTCCAGGTTCCAGCAGCATCCCAGGCAGTCTCCTCCCTCCTCCTCCAGGTTCCAGCAGCATCCCAGGTAGCCTCCTCCCTTCTCCTCCAAGGTCCCAGCAGCATCCCAGGCAGTCTCCTTCCCCTCCTTTTAGGTTCCAGCAGCATGCCAGGAAGTCTCCTCTCCCCTCCTTTCAGGTCTCAGCAGCATCCCAGACAGTCTCCTCCCTCCAGGTCCCAGCAGCATCCCAGGAAAATCTCCTCCACCCCCCTCCTTAAGAGTCCCAGCAGCATGTCAGGCAGTCTTCTCCCTCCTCCTCCCAGGTTCCAGCATCAGCCGGTGTTTTCACCAGTCCTGGAGAATGTTCATTCCTGCTTCCGGGGGAACTAGCCACGGTCACCGCCTTTATTCCAGTGCTAGCATGTAGACGCTTGGTAAGGGAGAAGGAACTCTGATCTGGCTCACAGGACCAACGTTTATTCAGAAACCGCGACAGCTAAGCTTTGTCCCCAAACATTTGGAGGCGTTCTCTTCCCAGGAGGCTTCAAGTAACATGCCTTTACGCAACAACCACGGATCAGCTGCCACCCAGACATGGGGACAGTAGTCATCCATCATAAAAAGCATACCCATCTGAGTGTACCTCCACCTCCCGCCCTCCAACAGGGTCTAGATTCCAAGACATGTAGACCAGCTGTAAGTGGCTGGTCAAGCAAGCCTCCTGCACAGGAGAACACATGAGGAACCACAATGATGGGCTAGGACAGGACTTTCAACCCTACAGTCTGCCTCAGTGCCAAAGAAGAGCACGTCTCAGGAGAACAAGAGTGCTTGAGGCACCAGCTTCAAATGCAAGGGCACCTCGGAGGTGCCCTGGGGCCTTTTACTTTACACTAACAAGGAAAGCTGTCGGCTGGGCCTGCATTTCAGTGAGCGAGCAGCAGGTAACATATCTCCCTGAAGCAGGATCTCAGCCAACTGAGCTATGTTTAGTCTGCAAACATAGAGCTGGTGAACCGGCTTGTGTGCACACGAATACCTGCCCCTGGTGTGCCTGGTACATAACTGACTTCACCAGCCCAGCCAACGTTTCATAGTAAAAGGCTAAGAGTTTAGAATACCAGGCATCAAAGGAAGGCATAAACCATCCAGAGCCCCATGGTAAATCTGCAGATAACCGTGCAGTACTTGATGGTACAAGGACCCTAGAGTTCAGACTACGCAGCAGCATGCGACTATACAAGGCACCTGGATCCAGACTACCTGCAGCATGCCAAGGAAGGAGGCGTCTAGAGCAGAGTTCAGAAGACTTGGCAGCATCTCGAGACAACAAGGTGCCCACATCTACCTGCAGCATGCCAAGGAAGGAAGCGTCTAGAGCAGAGTTCAGAAGACTTGACAGCATCTAGAGACAACAAGGTGCCCACATCTACCTGCAGCATGCCAAGGAAGGAAGTGTATAGAGCAGAGTTCAGAAGACTTGGCTTCATCCGACAGCCACAAGCTGCCCACATCTACCTGCAGCATACCAAGGAAGGATGCGTCTAGAGCAGAGTTCAGAAGACTTGGCTTCATCTGACAGCCACAAGCTGCCCACATCTACCTGCAGCATGCCAAGGAAGGAAGCGTCTAGAGCAGAGTTCAGAAGACTTGACAGCATCTAGAGACAACTAGGTGCCCACATCTACCTGCAGCATGCCAAGGAAGGAAGCGTATAGAGCAGAGTTCAGAAGACTTGGCTTCATCCGACAGCCACAAGCTGCCCACATCTACCTGCAGCATGCCAAGGAAGGAAGCGTCTAGAGCAGAGTTCAGAAGACTTGGCTTCATCTGACAGCCACAAGCTGCCCACATCTACCTGCAGCATGCCAAGGAAGGCGGCGTCTAGAGCAGAGTTCAGAAGACTTGGCAGCATCTCGAGACAACAAGGTGCCCACATCTACCTGCAGCATGCCAAGGAAGGAGGCGTCTAGAGCAGAGTTCAGAAGACTTGGCAGCATCTCGAGACAACAAGGTGCCCACATCTACCTGCAGCATGCCAAGGAAGGAAGCGTCTAGAGCAGAGTTCAGAAGACTTGGCTTCATCTGACAGCCACAAGCTGCCCACATCTACCTGCAGCATGCCAAGGAAGGAGGCGTCTAGAGCAGAGTTCAGAAGACTTGGCAGCATCTCGAGACAACAAGGTGCCCACATCTACGTGCAGCATACAGAGGAAGGAGGCGTCTAGAGCAGAGTTCAGAAGACTTGGCTTCATCTGACAGCCACAAGCTGCCCACATCTACCTGCAGCATGCCAAGGAAGGAAGCGTCTAGAACAGGGTTCAGAAGACTTGGCTGCATCTGGAGACAACAAGGTGCCCACATCTAACTGCAGCATGCCAAGGAAGGAAGCGTCTAGAACAGGGTTCAGAAGACTTGGCAGCATCTGACAGCCACAAGCTCCCCACATCTACCTGCAGCATGCTAAGGAAGGAGGCGTCTAGAGCAGAGTTCAGAAGACTTGGCTTCATCTGACAGCCACAAGCTGCCCACATCTACCTGCAGCATGCCAAGGAAGGAAGCGTCTAGAGCAGAGTTCAGAAGACTTGGCTTCATCTGACAGCCACAAGCTGCCCACATCTACCTGCAGCATGCCAAGGAAGGAGGCGTCTAGAGCAGAGTTCAGAAGACTTGGCTTTATCTGACAGCCACAAGGAGCCTGCATCTACCTGCAGCATGCCAAGGAAGGAAGCGTCTAGAACAGGGTTCAGAAGACTTTGCAGCATCTGGAGACAACAAGGTGCCCACATGTACTTGCAGCATACAGCGGAAGGAGGCGTCTAGAGCAGAGTTCAGAAGACTTGGCAGCATCTGGAGACAACAAGGTGCCCACATCTACCTGCAGCATGCCAAGGAAGGAAGCATCTAGAACAGGGTTCAGAAGACTTGGCTTCATCTGACAGCCACAAGGAGCCTGCAGCATGCCAAGGAAGGAAGCGTCTAGAACAGGGTTCAGAAGACTTGGCAGCATCTGGAGACAACAAGGTGCCCACATGTACTTGCAGCATACAGCGGAAGGAGGCGTCTAGAGCAGAGTTCATAAGACTAGGCCGCATCTGACAGCCACAAGGAGCCCGCATTTACCTGCAGCATGCGGCGGAAGGAGGCGTCTGGAGAAGAGTTCATAAGACTTGGCTGCATCTGGTGGCCACAGGATGCCCATATCTCCCTGCACCATGTCATGGAAGGAGGCGTCTAGAGCAAAGTTTATAAGACTTGGCTGCATCTGACAGCCACAAGGAGCCCACATCTACCTGCAGCATGCCAAGGAAGGAGGCGTCTAGAGCAGAGTTCAGAAGACTTGGCAGCATCTGGAGACAACAAGGTGCCCACATGTACTTGCAGCATACAGCGGAAGGAGGCGTCTAGAGCAGAGTTCAGAAGACTTGGCAGCATCTGGAGACAACAAGGTGCCCACATCTACCTGCAGCATGCCAAGGAAGGAAGCGTCTAGAACAGGGTTCAGAAGACTTGGCAGCATCTGGAGACAACAAGGTGCCCACATGTACTTGCAGCATACAGCGGAAGGAGGCGTCTAGAGCAGAGTTCAGAAGACTTGGCAGCATCTGGAGACAACAAGGTGCCCACATCTACCTGCAGCATGCCAAGGAAGGAAGCGTCTAGAACAGGGTTCAGAAGACTTGGCAGCATCTGGAGACAACAAGGTGCCCACATCTACCTGCAGCATGCCAAGGAAGGAAGCGTCTAGAACAGGGCTCAGAAGACTTGGCTGCATCTGGAGACAACAAGCTGCCCACATCTACCTGCAGCATGCCAAGGAAGGAGGCGTCTAGAGCAGAGTTCAGAAGACTTGACAGCATCTAGAGACAACAAGGTGCCCACATCTACCTGCAGCATGCCAAGGAAGGAGGCGTCTAGAGCAGAGTTCAGAAGACTTGGCTTCATCTGACAGCCACAAGCTGCCCACATCTACCTGCAGCATGCCAAGGAAGGAGGCGTCTAGAGCAGAGTTCAGAAGACTTGGCTTCATCTGACAGCCACAAGCTGCCCACATCTACCTGCAGCATGCCAAGGAAGGAGGTGTCTGGAGCAGAGTTCAGAAGACTTGGCTTCATCTGACAGCCACAAGGAGCCTGCAGCATGCCAAGGAAGGAAGCGTCTAGAACAGGGTTCAGAAGACTTGGCAGCATCTGGAGACAACAAGCTGCCCAGATCTACCTGCAGCATGCCAAGGAAGGAGGTGTCTAGAGCAGAGTTCAGAAGACTTGGCTTCATCTGACAGCCACAAGGAGCCTGTAGCATGCCAAGGAAGGAGGCGTCTAGAGCAGAGTTCAGAAGACTTGGCTTCATCTGACAGCCACAAGGAGCCTGCAGCATGCCAAGGAAGGAAGCGTCTAGAACAGGGTTCAGAAGACTTGGCAGCATCTGGAGACAACAAGGTGCCCACATCTACGTGCAGCATACAGAGGAAGAAGGCGTCTAGAGCAGAGTTCCGAAGACTTGGCAGCATCTGGAGACAACAAGGTGCCCACATCTACCTGCAGCATGCCAAGGAAGGAAGCGTCTAGAGCAGAGTTCAGAAGACTTGGCTTCATCTGACAGCCACAAGCTGCCCACATCTATCTGCAGCATGCCAAGGAAGGAAGCGTCTAGAGCAGAGTTCAGAAGACTTGGCTTCATCTGACAGCCACAAGCTGCCCACATCTACCTGCAGCATGCCAAGGAAGGAGGTGTCTAGAGCAGAGTTCAGAAGACTTGACAGCATCTAGAGACAACAAGGTGCCCACATCTACCTGCAGCATGCCAAGGAAGGAAGCGTCTAGAGCAGAGTTCAGAAGACTTGGCTTCATCTGACAGCCACAAGGAGCCCACATCTACCTGCAGCATGCCAAGGAAGGAGGCGTCTAGAGCAGAGTTCAGAAGCCTTGGCTTCATCTGACAGCCACAAGCTGCCCACATCTACCTGCAGCATGCAAAGGAAGGAGGCGTCTAGAGCAGAGTTCAGAAGACTTGGCTTCATCTGACAGCCACAAGGAGCCTGCAGCATGCCAAGGAAGGAAGCGTCTAGAACAGGGTTCAGAAGACTTGGCAGCATCTGGAGACAACAAGGTGCCCACATCTACCTGCAGCATGCCAAGGAAGGAAGCGTCTAGAACAGGGTTCAGAAGACTTGGCTGCTTCTGGAGACAACAAGGTGCCCACATCTACCTGCAGCATGCCAAGGAAGGAAGCGTCTAGAACAGGGTTTAGAAGACTTGGCAGCATCTGACAGCCACAAGCTCCCCACATCTACCTGCAGCATGCCAAGGAAGGAAGCGTCTAGAACAGGGTTCAGAAGACTTGACAGCATCTAGAGACAACAAGGTGCCCACATCTACCTGCAGCATGCCAAGGAAGGAAGCGTCTAGAGCAGAGTTCAGAAGACTTGGCTTCATCTGACAGCCACAAGCTGCCCACATCTACCTGCAGCATGCCAAGGAAGGAGGCGTCTAGAGCAGAGTTCAGAAGACTTGGCTTCATCTGACAGCCACAAGGAGCCTGCATCTACCTGCAGCATGCCAAGGAAGGAAGCGTCTAGAACAGGGTTCAGAAGACTTTGCAGCATCTGGAGACAACAAGGTGCCCACATCTACCTGCAGCATGCCAAGGAAGGAGGCGTCTAGAGCAGAGTTCAGAAGACTTGGCTACATCTGGTAGCCACAAAGTGCCTGCATCTACCTACAGATGCGACGGAAGGAAGTATCTAGAGCAGAGTTCATAAGACTTGGCTACATTTGTCAGCCACAAGGAGTCCGCATCTACCTGCAGCATGCGACGGAAGAAGGCAGTTAGAGCAGAGTTCATTAGAATTGGGTGTTTATGGCGGCCATAGTTCCGAAGACCTGGTTGCACCTGGCAGTCACAAGGTGCCCACATCTACCTGGAGCATGTGGTGAAGGAGGCGTCTAGAGCAAAGTTTATAAGACTTGGCTGCATCTGACAGCCACAAGGAGCCCACATCTACCTGCAGCATGCCAAGGAAGGAGGCGTCTAGAGCAGAGTTCAGAAGACTTGGCTACATCTGGTAGCCACAAAGTGCCTGCATCTACCTACAGATGCGACGGAAGGAAGTATCTAGAGCAGAGTTCATAAGACTAGGCTGCATCTGTCGGCCACAAGGTGCCCACATTTACCTGCAGCCTGCCACGGAAGGAGGTGTCTAGAGCAGAGTTCATAAAACTTGGCTGCATCTGGCGGCCACCTAGAGAGCGCATCTACCTTCAGCATGTGAAGGCAGACCAGGCCCGAGTTCACAAATACCATGTTTATTGGTTTAAGTTGCTGCTACGAAGCTCCAATCTTGCATCTACCGCTCTTCTCTTTCTTTTACACCATGAAGTAGGGGAGAGTGTTCTTTCCTGTTTTCCCGTTTCTGAGAATGGAGGAGGTTTACCAGCCTGCACCAGACTTTAATGCAGGCAATAAACAGTGTGCTTTTTATCTATGCTGTTCAACATCACTCAAGGCATTGAGCAAAGACAACTATAGGCCTAGTTGCTTTGACGATGCTGGTTTTTGTACTATATTTCCAACATTGCCCTGATTTTATGTCACGACAAGAACTATCATTACTCTATACCCAGTCAATTGGGAAATTTATTCAAGTTTCAAAGCCTCCTAATGCCAGATCCACTTGGCTTTTCAACTAAACAAAAGGAAAAACCTAAAAGGCACCTGGAGTGTAGGACATCAGCAAAAAGTGATGGTATAAGGAACATTGATTGTAGAATATCTCCTGTATGTCATGGCATAAGGCACCTGCAGTGTAGAACACCCACAGCATATGGCACCTAGAGCGTGGAACACCAGCACAAAGTGACCGTATAAGGCACCTGGAGTGTAGAGCACCTGCAGGATCTAACGGTATGAGGCACCTGGAGTGTAGAATACCAGCAGAAAGTGATAGCATAAGCCACCTAGAGTGTAGAACACCAGCAGGAAGTGACCGTATAAGATACCCGAGTGTGGAACACTAGCAGGAAGTGACGGTATAAAGTACCAGGAGTGTAGAACACCAGCAGAAAGTGGCGGCATAAGGCACCTGCAGTGTAGAACACCAGCAGAAAGTGATAGCATAAGCCACCTAGAGTGTAGAACACCAGCAGGAAGTGACCGTATAAGATACCCGAGTGTAGAACACTAGCAGGAAGTGACGGTATAAAGTACCGGGAGTGTAGAACACCAGCAGGAAGTGACGGTATATGGCACCTGGAGTGTAGAACACCAGCAGGAAGTGACGGTATAAAGTACCGGGAGTGTAGAACACCAGCAGGAAGTGACGATATAAGGCTCCTGGAGTGTAGAACACCAGCAAGAAGTGACGGTATAAAGTACTGGGAGTGTAGAACACCAGCAGGAAGTGACGGTATAAAGTACCGGGAGTGTAGAACACCAGCAGGTAGTAACGGTATAAGGCAACTGGAGTGTAGAGCACATGCAGCATCTAACGGTATGAGGCACCTGGAGTGTAGAATACCAGCAGAAAGTTGCGGCATAAGGTACCTAGAGTGTGGATCACCAGCAGAAAGTGACGGAATAAGTCACCTGGAGTGTAGAACACCAGCAGGCAGTGAACGTATAAGATACCGGGAGTGTAGAACACTAGCAGAAAGTGACGGTATAAAGTACCTGGAGCATAGAACACCAGCAGGAAGTGACCGTACAAAGCACCTGGAGTGTACATCATCAGCAGGAAGTGACTGTATAAGGCACCTGGAGTGTAGAGCACCTTCTGCATGTAACAGTATGAGGCACCTGGAGTGTAGGACACCAGCAGGAAGTGACGGTATAAGGCACCTGGAGTGTAGAACACCAGCAGGAAGTGACGGCATAAGCCACCTGTAGTGTAGAACACAAGCAGGCAGTGACCATATAAGGTACCTGGAGGGTAGAACACCAGCAGGAAGTGACGGTATAAGGCACATGGAGTGTAGAGCACCAGCAGAAAGTGACGGCATAAGGCACCTAGAGTGTAAAACACCTGCAGAAAGTGACGGCATATGCCACCTGTAGTGTAGAACACCAGCAGGCAGTGACCATATAAGGTAACTGGAATGTAGAACACCTGCAGGAAATGGTATAAAGTATCTGGAGTATAGAACACTAGCAGGAAGTGACGGTATAAGGCACCGGGAGTGTAGAACACCAGCAGAATTGACAGTATAAGGTACATGGAGTATGGAATGCCAGCAGAAAGTGACAGTATGGGGCACCTGGAGTGTAGAACCCCAGCAGGAAGTGACGGCATAAGGCACCTGGAGTGTAGAACACCAGCAGGAAGTGACGGTTTAAGGCACCGGGAGTGTACAATATCCGCAGCATGTGACGGTATAAAGTACCTAGCGCATAGAACACCAGCAGGAAGTGACGGTATAAGGCACCTGGAGTGTAGAACACCAGCAGGAAGTGACAGTATAAGGCACCTGGAGTTGAGCACCAGCAGAAAGTGGCAGCATAAGGAACTCGGAGTGTAGAACACCAGCAGGCAGTGACACTATAGGATACCTGGAGTGTAGAACACTAGCAGGAAGTGACGGTATAAAGTACCGGGAGTGTAGAACACCAGCAGGAAGTGACGGTATAAGGCAGCTGGAGTGTAGAACACCAGCAGGAAGTGACGGTATAAGGCACCTGGAGTGTAGAACACCAGCAGGAAGTGACAGTACAAGGCAGCTGGAGTGTAGAACACCAGCAGGAAGTGACGGTACAAGGCAGCTGGAGTGTAGAACACCAGCAGGAAGTGACGGTACAAGGCACCTGGAGTGTAGAACACCAGCAGGAAGTGAAGGTATAAGGCACCTGGAGTGTAGAACACCTGCAGGAAGTGACAGTACAAGGCACCTGGAGTGTAGAACACCAGCAGGAAGTGACTGTATAAGGCACCTGGAGTGTACAACATCAGCAGGAAGTGACGGTATAAGGCACCTGGAGTGTACAACATCAGCAGGAAGTGACGGTATAAGGCACCTGGAGTGTAGAGCACCTGCAGCATCTAACGGTATGAGGCACCTGGAGTGTAGAATACCAGCAGAAAGTGGCGGCATAAGGCACCTAGAGTGTGGAACACCAGCAGGAAGTGACGGTATAAGGCAGCTGGAGTGTAGAACACCAACAGGAAGTGACAGTATAAAGTACCGGGAGTGTAGAACACCAGCAGGAAGTGACGGTATAAGGCACCTGGAGTGTAGAACACCTGCAGAAAGTGACCGTATAAGGCACCTGGGGTGTAGAACACCATTAGGAAGTGACGGTTTAAGGCACCGGGAGTGTACAATATCCGCAGCATGTGACGGTATAAAGTACCTAGAGCATAGAACACCAGCAGGAAGTGAAGGTATAAGGCACCTGGAGCGTAGAACACAGCAGAAAGTGACCGTACAAAGCACCTGGCGTGTACAACACTCCAGGTGTCTCATACTGTTACATGCACCTTCTCCATGTAACAGTATGAGGCACCTGGAGTGTAGGACACCAGCAGGAAGTGACGGTTTAAGGCACCGGGAGTGTACAATATCTGCAGCATGTGACGGTATAAGGCACCTGGAGTGTAGAACACCAGCAGAAAGTGACAGTATAGGATACCTGGAGTGTAGAACACTAGCAACAAGTGACGGTATAAAGTACCGGGAGTGTAGAACACCAGCAGGAAGTGACGGTATAAGGCAGCTGGAGTGTAGAACACCAGCAGGAAGTGACGGTATAAGGCACCTGGAGTGTAGAACACCAGCAGGAAGTGACGGTATAAGGCACCTGGAGTGTAGAACACCAGCAGGAAGTGACGGTATAAGGCACCTGGAGTGTAGCACACCAGCAGGAAGTGACAGTATAAGGCACCTTGACTGTATAGATCCCACAGAAAGTGAAAGCATAAGGCACCTGGAGTGTAGAACACCAGCAAAAAGTGATGGCATAAGCCACCTGGAGTGTAGAGCATCAGCAGAAAGTGGCGGCATAAGGCACCTGGAGTGTAGAGCACCAGCAGGAAGTGACAGTACAAGGCACCTGGAGCGTAGAACACCAGTAGGAAGTGACGGTATAAGACACCTGGAGTGTAGAACACCAGCAGGAAGTGACAGTACAAGGCACCTGGAGCGTCGAACACCAGCAGGAAGTGACGGTATAAGACACCTGGAGCGTCGAACACCAGCAGGAAGTGACCGTATAAGACACCTGAATGTACAGTACCCGCAGCATGTGACGGTATAAGGCGCCTGGAGTTCAAAACACCCCAGAATGTGACAATGTAACACCCCACAGGCTGAGTGCTGCAGACTTCCTGGAAGGGAGGTAGAGATTGGCAGGCTGGGGGGCCGGACAACCCTGGTCTCCGGTCAGTAGTGGTGGCGTGGTGGGGGCTCAGAGACGGAGCAGGGCATGAAGGAATCAATGAATGAGCTCCCATCAGACACAAGCGCCGAGTCTTACTGGAGAGGACAACATGGGGCCGAGGGGGAGGGCAAACTCGGAGGAAAGCAGGGCGGATTACAGCCAAGTGACCAGCAGGCCTCTGAACCCATCACTGGGAGCAGCCTTTCCCGCTCCTGGCATCCCTGCCGAGTCCCACAGTCCACCTGCCTGCATGCCACAGTCCATCCCAGGGCCAGGGGTCATCTCAGGGGCCGGGGCCCCTGCTGAGGCCCACAGTACACGGTCTACATGCCACAGTCCATCCCAGGGCCAGGGGTCATCTCAGGGGCCAGGGGTCATCTCAGGGGCCGGGGCCCCTGCTGAGGCCCACAGTCCACCTGTCTGCATGCCCCAGTCCATCCCAGGGCCAGGGGTCATCTCAGGGACCAGGGCCCCTGCTGAGGCCCACAGTCCACCTGTCTGCATGCCCCAGTCCACCCCAGGGGTCATCTCAGGGTCCGGGGCCCCTGCTGAGGCCCACAGTCCACCTGTCTACATGCCACAGTCCATCCCAGGGCCAGGGGTCATCTCAGGGTCCGGGGCCCCTGCTGAGGCCCACAGTCCACCTGTCTACATGCCACAGTCCATCCCAGGACCAGAGGTCATCTAAGGGGCCGGGGCCTCTGCCGAGGCCCACAGTCCACCTGTCTGCATGCCCCAGTCCATCCCAGGGCCAGGGGTCATCTCAGGGACCGGGGCCCCTGCTGAGGCCCACAGTCAACCTGTCTGCATGCCCCAGTCCCTCCCAGGGGTCATCTCAGGGGCCAGGGGCCTCTGCCGAGGCCCACAGTCCACCTGTCTGCATGCCCCAGTACATCCCAGGGCCAGGGGTCATCTCAGGGACCGGGGCCCCTGCTGAGGCCCACAGTCCACCTGTCTACATGCCACAGTCCATCCCAGGGCCAGGGGTCATCTCAGGGGCCGGGGCCCCTGCTGAGGCCCACAATCCACCTGTCTGCATGCCACAGTCCATGCCAGGGGCCAGCTCAGAGGCCGGGGCCCCCGCAAGGAGAGAGCTCTAGAGCCAGCAGGGGAGGCAGCTGTTGCACAACACAGGGCCTCGGGCCAGGGGCATTACCGGCAATCTGATTATTGTAATCCCAGCCCTGCTTGTCGGACGGAGTCAGGCAGGTCACTGTGGTAATCAGAACCACACACGAGCAGAGCTACACACACTGCGCACCGGCACAGCAGGAACCCAAAGAACCACTATGCACCTAGAACTCATTCTGTAGATCATCACTCACACCTAGAACTCATTCTGTGAATCACCACCCACACCTAGACTTCGCTGTGGGAATCAGAACCACACACGAGCCACACACACTGCACACGCTGTGCACTGGCGCAACAGGAACCCAAAGAATCACCGGGCACCTAGAACTCATTCTGTGAATCATCACTCACACCTAGAACGCACTGTAGGAATCACCACTCACACCTAGAACGCACTGTAGGAATCACCACTCAACTAGAACTCACTGCAGGAATCAGAACCACACACAAGCAGCACATGCTGTGAACTGCCAGTGCAAGAACCCAAAGAATCACCGGGCACCTAGAACTCATTCTGTGAATCATCACTCACACCTAGAACGCACTGCGGGAATCACCACTCGCACCTAGAACTCACTGCGGGAATCACCACTCGCACCTAGAACTCACTGCGGGAATCACCACTCGCACCTAGAACTCACTGCGGGAATCACCACTCACACCTAGAACTCACTGCGGGAATCACCACTCACACCTAGAACTCACTGCGGGAATCACCACTCGCACCTAGAACTCACTGCGGGAATCACCACTCGCACCTAGAACTCACTGCGGGAATCACCACTCGCACCTAGAACTCACTGCGGGAATCACCACTCACACCTAGAACTCACTGCGGGAATCACCACTCACACCTAGAACTCACTGCGGGAATCACCACTCACACCTAGAACTCACTGCGGGAATCACCACTCACACCTAGACCTCGCTGTGGGAATCACCACTCTCACCTAGAACTCACTGCGGGAATCAGAACCAGACACAAGCCACACACACTGCACACGCTGTGCACTGGCACAGCAGGAACCCAAAGAATAACTGGACACCTAGAATTCATTCTGTGAATCATCACTCACACCTAAGACCCAATGGGATTCATCCCCCACACCTAGAACTCACTGTGGGAATCAGAACCACACACTAGTCACCACTGCACATGCTGAGCACGGGCACAGCAGGAACCCAAAGAATCACTGGGCACCTAGAACTCATTCTGTGGATCACCCACACCTAGAACTCACTGTGGGAATCTGAGCCATACATGAGTCCCGAACACTGCACATGCTGACCTCGGGCACATGGAGAACTCTTACAACTCACAGCAGAAACCCAGAGAATCACTGGGCACCTAGAACTCATTCTGTGAATCACTGATACCAAAAACTCGCTCTGGCAATCACACACACGTACAACTGACTCTGGTAATCAGAACCACACACAATTCACAAACACTGCAATGCTGAACACTGGCACTCGGAGAACTCTTACAATTCACAGCAGAGACCCAAAGAATCACTAGACCCCTAGAACTCATTCTGTGAATCCAGAGTCCTAAAACCCCCTGTGGTAATCACCCACACCTAGAACTTTCTCTAGTAATCAGAGTCACACACAACTTATCCTAATCAAAGCAGAGATAGCACAGCCCTGTGAATCACTGGACATGTTGAACTCACTGCGGAAATCACCAATACCCAGAACACACTGTGGTAATCTTCCAAACCTAGAACTCATTTCATGGATCACCCGATCCTAGAGCTTATTCTGGTAAGCAGCATCACTAGAAAGTAACAAAAAAAAGGGTACTCGAAAATAAAATCCCCTCCTCCCCGCCATTTTGAAGGATACCACAAATGGCATTTAGTGAGAGAGTGAGGCGAGAAAGCCTGGCACTCTTGGTTGCTTCCCTGAGGGGATTCTGGAAAGTCTGTGGCTAAGTGGAACTTACTCTAGTAACCAGAAGCAGCAGCACCCTGGGCTTCACTGGACACCTAGAGCTCACTGCAGGAATCACCCACATCTAGAACTTACTCTAGTAATCAAAAGCAGCAGTGCCCTGGGCATGACTGGACACCTAGAACTCACTGCAAGAATCACCCACATCTAGAACTTACTCTAGTAATCAGAAGCAGCAGCGCCCTGGGCATGACTGGACACCTAGAACTCACTGCGAGAATCACCCACATCTAGAACTTACTCTAGTAATCAGAAGCAGCAGCGCCCTGGGCGTCACTGGACACCTAGAGCTCACTGCAGGAATCACCCACATCTAGAACTTACTCTAGTAATCAGAAGCAGCAGCGCCCTGGGCATGACTGGACACCTAGAACTCACTGCAAGAATCCCCCACATCTAGAACTTACTCTAGTAATCAGAAGCAGCAGCGCCCTGGGCGTCACTGGACACCTAGAGCTCACTGCAGGAATCACCCACATCAAGAACTTACTCTAGTAATCAGAAGCAGCAGCGCCCTGGGCGTCACTGGACACCTAGAGCTCACTGCAGGAATCACCCACATCTAGAACTTACTCTAGTACTCAGAAGCAGCAGCGTCTTTTTCATCACTGGACACCTAGAGCTCACTGCAGGAATCACCCACATCTAGAACTTACTCTAGTAATCAGAAGCAGCAGCGCCCTGGGCGTCACTGGACACCTAGAGCTCACTGCAGGAATCACCCACATCTAGAACTTACTCTAGTAATCCAGAAGCAGCAGCGCCTGGGCATGACTGGACACCTAGAGCTCACTGCAGGAATCACCCACATCTAGAACTTACTCTAGTACTCAGAAGCAGCAGCGCCTGGGCATGACTGGACACCTAGAGCTCACTGCAGGAATCACCCACATCTAGAACTTACTCTAGTACTCAGAAGCAGCAGCGCCCTGGGCATGACTGGACACCTAGAGCTCACTGCAGGAATCACCCACATCTAGAACTTACTCTAGTAATCAGAAGCAGCAGCGCCCTGGGCGTCACTGGACACCTAGAGCTCACTGCAGGAATCACCCACATCTAGAACTTACTCTAGTAATCAGAAGCAGCAGCGCCCTGGGCATGACTGGACACCTAGAGCTCACTGCAGGAATCACCCACATCTAGAACTTACTCTAGTACTCAGAAGCAGCAGCGCCCTGGGCATGACTGGACACCTAGAGCTCACTGCAGGAATCACCCACATCTAGAACTTACTCTAGTAATCAGAAGCAGTAGCGCCCTGGGCGTCACTGGACACCTAGAGCTCACTGCAGGAATCACCCACATCTAGAACTTACTCTAGTACTCAGAAGCAGCAGCGCCCTGGGCGTCACTGGACACCTAGAGCTCACTGCAGGAATCACCCACATCTAGAACTTACTCTAGTACTCAGAAGCAGCAGCGTCTTTTTCATCACTGGACACCTAGAGCTCACTGCAGGAATCATTATCCCCACCTATAACTTACTCTAGTGATCAGAGGAGACAACAGGACCCGGACATCACTGGAAACCTAAAACTCACTACGAGAATCACCCACATCTAGAACTTACTCTAGTAATCAGAAGCAGCAGCGCCCTGGGCGTCACTGGACACCTAGAGCTCACTGCAGGAATCACCCACACATAGGACATACTCTAGTAACCAGAGGCAGCAGCGCCAATGGACACCTAGAGCTCACTGCAGGAATCACCTACACCTAGAACTCACTAGTATTCATAGGAGACAACAGGGATCAGGACATCACTGAAAACCTAGAATTCAATGCAAGAATCACGCACATCTAGAACATACTCTATTAATCCGAAGCAGCGATGCCTTTTGCCTCAATGGACACCTAGAACGCACTGCAGGAATCACGCACATCTAGAACATACTCTAGTAATCAGAAGCAACAAGGCCCTGGGCATTACTGGAGACCTAGAACTCACTGCAGGAATAACCCACACCTAGAACTTACTCTAGTACTCAGAAGCCAAGCATCCTGGGACCGGTTTCTTCCATCATCTTTTTGTGTTGATGTAAATCCGCATAAGTGGGAAGGGTATGCCTAGACATGGGTCTTGTGCTCGCCATGCCACTGGATTCAAGCTAGCCTGACTGACGGGTGCTACCCCGAAACCAGTCCCAGGACGCTTGTTTTCGGGCTGGACTATTCCCATGGGGAGCAGGGTCAAGACTGATTTGCATATGGCTGGGTCTAAACAGGGGTAAATCCGTATTTGTAAAGCGCAAACTACTCACCCTTACGGGTCTCAAGGCGCTGGGGGCCGTTGTGGAAATTAAGTGAGCTATTGCCCAGAGTCACATGGTGCTGAGCTGCCGCCGGAGCCGGGGATCGAACCGTGAGCCCTGTGCTCTGAAGTCAGCTGCCCTGGCCGCTGCACCACACCTCTCCACCTGACATGGCAATCTAAAAAACGATGGATTTACCCCAGTTCTGTGACTGGGGGTGAGTGTTTGGCAATGTTCAGCATTCCGTCCATCCTTTTTTTGTGTTACAAAGAGATTGGCCATAAAATCAATCCTAGACAGTGCTTGCGCTGTCTCTTCGAGACATGCTGTATATACATTGTGAGCTTACAGCCCATCCATTGCTTTTCATTTTTTTTTGGAGTGTCCTCTACAAAGCCTTCCTTCCAAAAGTGGTTAATCTTTCCCATTTGTCCCTCCTTTTCGTGCATTGTTCCCTCCCACGGAGCAGCGCCCCATCACTCGTAGCCTCACACTTGTCTCATTTTAGGAACGTCTTTTTCTCTCGAAGAGCAGTACACACGAGCACTCTGTTTTCACTGCCTCTAAGCTTTTCTGTAAACAAGGCTGTAATTCTTGTTCTTCTCTCGTCGCATTTGCTACTTGAACTTCAAGCAGTTCTAGTTTAAGAGTGTCATCTAAAGTCATGCCACAACAATACAATTGTAGCTGAGGTTGAGCTCTATTTGTCGGTGCGGGGGAAGTTTTCAAGATAGTTTCCTAGCGGAGAACGAGCTCTTTTGTTGGTGCGAGATTGCGTTTCAGATTTGCATCCAGGGGACATCTGTTTGCCATGGGGAGGCTCCCGGGGATGGGCTGTTTGTGCACCATGAGGCTGCTTGACATACAAGGGCATGTGCTTCACGGCGCTGTCAGGCTCCATCAGTCCTCTGTGTGGAGAGGTGTGCCCGTGCCGGCATCTGCGAGCCCTCTGAGTGACAGCTCCTGGGTGATCACATGCAGCTGACAATATTCGGACAAGCCTTTCTGTGGTTAACCGAACAAAGTCACAGGCATCACATCACAGGCAGGCATGGGCGTCCGCAGGGGGGGGGCAAGGAGGGGCGCTTGCCCCCCCTGGAGTGCCCCTCCTTGCCGCCCCTGCGGACGCCCATGCTTTTACAGACGCCTTTTGTCTGTAATTCTGGGCCCTGCAGGGAGCAGAGCTGTTCCCTGCCAGAGGCCTCAACTCCCTGATGGGGCTCCTCGCAGCCCCTCCCGCCCATTGTCATTCTGTCTGTGGCTGATTGTCACATACAGAATAACAATGGCCAGTTTGAGCTGCTAAAGCATACTTCCCACCCTGGAACCTCTAAAGCGCCTTACTTAGCTTAAAATCACTGAGGAGCCCAGCGGAAGGTAAAGTTCAAAGTTGAAGCTTAAATATGACACAAATGGTAGGAGAAGCAGAAGAGCACTGCGGGGTTAAAAGAAGTCTCCTCTTGCAGTTGGGGCGCACAGTGAAGGCAGTGGGGGTACCCTGGGGGGTTTCGGTCCTGGAAAAAATGCAAGTAGGGGATCCGTGCAGTTGAAAGCATAATCTCGCCCTTCTCTCATAAGAAGACGCGCATCTTCTAATAAATGTACCTGCTTGTGTTCGATAAATTGTGAAGTCTTGTTACTCTCTGGTGCCATTTCATTTTGTAGTGTGAAAGGAACGGACAACGCTTTATCTCGCTATGAAACTGTTAAAGAAATGTAAATCAATCTGTTGTTTTAATTGTCTGTAATGAAAGAGATAGAGAAATGTTTGTGCATGTCTGTCTGTATACAAGAATAAACACAAACAGCTCCAATAAAAATACAAGGGTCATTTAGAAAAATACCAGACTGACTTCAGGCAGCAGTAGAAAAGATTCGATTGTGCCAGTAAAGGTGAGCAGTAGGGGATGTGAAAGAACAGTAGTGTGCGCATGTGTGCGCTTTCCTGGGGGTTCCCACCCTTCACACCACCAATTATGAAAGATAGATCAGTAAAAGGATGGATTGATGAGTGAAAGGGTGGATGATGGGCGAGTGAATGGATGAGAGAAATGATGGATGGATGAATTAATAAGTGAAAGGGTTAATGGATGGATGGATGACTGAATGGATGGATGAGTGAAAGGGTGGCTTGGGTGAAAAGGTAAATGGTTGGATGGATGACTGAATGGAATTCATGAGTGGAAGAGTGGGTGGATGAGTGAGAGGATGGATTGGGTGAAAGGGTTGATGGATGGATAAGTGAAAGGGTGGCTGGATGGGTGAAAGGGTAAGTGGTTGGATGGAAGAGTGGATGGATGGGTGGAAGAGTGGATGGGTGGAAGAGTGGATGGATGGGTGGGTGGAAGAGTGGATGGGTGGAAGGATGGCTTGGGTGAAAGGGTAAATGGTTGGATGGGTGAGTGAGTGGATGGATTGGTGGAAGAGTGGATGGATGAGTGAAAGGATGGATTGAGTGAAAGGATGGATTGAGTGAAAGGGTGGATTGAGTGAAAGGGTGGATTGGGTGAAAGGGTGGATTGGGTGAAAGGGTGGATTGGGTGAAAGGGTGGATTGGGTGAAAGGGTGGATTGGGTGAAAGGGTGGATTGGGTGAAAGGGTGGATTGGGTGAAAGGGTGGATTGATTGGGTGAAAGGGTGGATGGAGGGATGGATGAGCGAAATGATGGATGGAAGAATAGACGTTGGATAGGTTTGCAAATGGTTGAAAAAGTTTGGATATGGATGGGAACACAGATAGGACAGAATGAATGGTGAAAGACTAAATGGTGGATGAAAAAATTAATAGATAACAGAAAGTACATTTGAAATGGTGTATGTCACGGGTTTGATGGAAGGATGAATGGCTAGATCCTTGGACAAGAGAGCTCTTCTGGGGAGGGTTGTGATGAGTTACGTTGCTTTCTTGGTGGCATAAGAGCTTTAGTTCAAAGTGGGAGGTATATTTCAATTTTCTGGCTACTCCCTTGCCTATGTATTACTATTCTGTATTTGCTGTGTGCTTATGTGTGGGATCCATACATCATGCATACGACATTTTGAGTGACACCCAACTGCTACTTGAATGTTACACTAGTAATTGTAAATGTTTGCATGCTTTGTTTTAGGTGTAAGGTTTTAGGGAGAGCCTCATATAGTGCCATGAGCTGCGCTTGAGATGTATATTGTGTTTGTAACAATAGGCAAGGTGTCAAAAATAAACTATGTAATAGTGTACTGACAGTGCCTGCTTTAAGAAAGCTGCAGGGAAAAGCACCTTTGTGACTTCCGTCAGCTAGTGCAACTCTCTGCGAAGCCCCCATAAGCAAAGTCAGATTCCATATTTTAAGTTTCACTTGCTGAAACACCCATAATGCGTTCCCTATAGTGGGTTCATTACAGCAATCCTCCCTTTAGTTCACCTATGCGTGCCGCGTTACATCTCACAATGGCACTCAGATATGAGATGCTAGTAACAAAGTCTATCCGAGAAGATCTTCCTGACCACTTCTCTCACCAAACATGCCTGCTCAGGACCATGAGTTGTAAACAAAATATCAGACTGGACAACCCAGTGCAGTAACCATATAAATAGATTATTATCATATGAAATACCTCAAAAAGACCTGCACAGTTGCTCAAAGCTGTGCGCATACCAAAAAACCGTGAAGTGCACGATTGTCTCAACCTAATATAAACTTATTTTGACTTGTACTTAAGTGGTTGTCTATTTACTTACTTTTATACTATCGCGCAACTTCCTCTGATGTGTCTGTAAAACGTACCTTTTGTTCCGAAGATTTGTCCTGAATTTTGACCTTCTGTCCTGAATTTACGTCCTGAATTTTGACCCTTTGTCCTGAATTTTTACACTTACCGTCCTGAATTTGCAACCATGCCAGTTGGTCACCCTACATTAACTGGTGAGTTCGCTTCGGGGCGCTGCGTTCACACATGACGTCACCAAAAGTACATTCACCAATGCATCCATGGTACTTACAATGTGAAACGCTCGGATGCGCAGATCTGGACAGGACTGAAGCCCAGAAGCATGACTGAAGCACGCATCTCCACTAGCAGGGAAAAGACACGCTACAAGCCGCGCAGGAACCATGAGCCTCCTTCCCCGCCACAAACGTCCTGCTCAGCCCCCATTCCAGAACAGGGATTTCTCTGAAGTGACCCCTCAGCCAGGGGTTTAAATGGGACGGGTCCCCCGGGTCGCAGTGGACGTTGCAACGGGTTCTTATCGGGCTCTAACGTCATGCCCTTTATTCTGACAAACACTGATCGATTTCAAAATAATGAATGTAAAAAGGTAATCCATATCAGCGATTTAGTTCCGGTTTGTGTTTGACGTTTTACTTAATATTTCATTCCCTTAGAGTGTTAACGATTTCCCGGATGTTGCGTTTCTGTATTTTTTCCGTGTGGCATATTACGCTTGTAAAGCGCCTACTTTGATCTGAGCCACCACCAGGTGCTAAGAACGAGCCATGGTTGAATGCTAAGCATTCGAGAATGTGATTTTTATGACCCCTTCTGAGAGGCCCAAAACCAGCCCGCCTCTGAACGGTTTCAGCGACCCTCCCTGCCCCCACCCTTTGTTTTCTTTTAGACTGGTGCCACCGAGGTGGTATCCTTGCCTGAAGGCAGGGATTTCACCTAAGCACTTGATGTGTTGTGAATGTGAGCATGGGGTGGGAGTGGGAAGATGTGCACAGCAGGGGGAAAGGGATGGCCAGTGCAGGTGACGCTTTTCTTTTGTATTGGAATTTCTGCTGGCATCATAGCCCAGGTTTTGCTGTCTGTGCACTTGTATAGATGTGTATTCCATACAAGTGCACAGACAGCAAACCCTGGGCTATGACGCCAGCAGGAATTACTTTACAAAGGAAAAGCGTCACCTGCACTGCCATCCCTTTCCCCCTGCTGTCTGTGCACCTGTATGGAATACACATCCACGGCGCTGCTCACCAGATGAATGGTGAACAGGGCCATGGATCTGTCTCTTTTTGCATCCAAGGGCACAGACGAAGAAGCAGAGGCAAGGAGAAACCAGGAGACATTTGACCCACATCTATCTACACAGTGAGACCTTCGGGAGGGGCTGGATGCCAGGACGACAGTGCTGCTGATCAGCCCGACTCCACTGAATAGTATCAGAAGAGCAGGCAGCAGTTTTTAAGTAAGTTCCAGTAACTTTAATGCATTCTACAGCATCAGCATTACCTACTGGCTGCATATCTAGGTTACTCTAAGTGAACGGTGTTCTAGACTTACATGCATGGAAACGTCAAGGAGGACAGTCCCCTCCGAATATGCAAATGTAGTGTAAGCTTGTAGTGTTCAGCTTTTGGGGTGCCAGGGGGTAACTTTAGGGTTCAGGTTGGGTGTGGGTTTTAGGGTGCCAGGGAGTAATTTTAGGGTTCAGGGTGGGTTAGGGATGGGGTGCCAGGGGGTAATTTTAGGGTTCCGGGTGGGTATGGGTTTTGGGGTGCCAGGGGGTAATTTTAGGGTTCCAGGCGGGTATGGGTTTTGGGGTGCCAGGGGGATAATTTTAGGGTTCAGGGCGGGTATGGGTTTTAAGGGGCCAGGGGGGTAATTTTAGGGTTCAGGGCGGGTATGAGGCAGGGGTAATTTTAGGGTTCAGGGTGGGTATGGGTTTTCGGGTGCCAGGGGGATAATTTTAGGGTTCATGGTGGGTATGGGTTTTGGGGTACCAGGGGGTAATTTTAGGGTTCCGGGTGGGTATGGGTTTTAAGGGGCCAGGAGGGTAATTTTAGGGTTCAGGGAGGGTATGAGTTTTGGGGGGCAGGGGTAATTTTAGGGTTCAGGGTGGGTATGGGTTTTGGGGTGCCAGGGGATAATTTTAAGGTTCATGGTGGGTATGGGTTTTGGGGTACCAGGGGGGTCATTTTAGGGTTCAGGGTGGGTATGGGTTTTGGGGTGCCAGGGGGACAATTTTAGGGGTCAGGGCAGGTATGGGTTTTGGGGTGCCAGGGGGCTAATTTTAGGGATCAGGGAATGTATGAGTTTTAAGGGGCCAGGGGGTAATTTTAGGGTTCATGTGTGCTCTAATTGTAGTCCAGTTTCAAATGCAGAATTCACCACTTTTTTTTCTCAGCTTGGCCTGAGCATTACCCGATCCTGATTGTCTGCCATTTTAGCCCCGCCCCTATTGATTAACATTAGCCATGCCCCTTCATTTGCCAGGTTAGCCCCCCCCTGGAAAAATTTCTGCGGACGCCCATGCAGGCAGGCATCCATGTCAGCGCTGCAACGAACAAACTGCATGTTTGCAGCACATGCATGCTTCAGCTAGTATTTTAATTTTAGCTTTTTAGTCATGCCATAAGCATGCGCTGTATAGGGTGTGCGTGATTTAATTCAAAATTCTGAAGATGGCAAGGTGGGGTTCGGTCACTTTTTAGTGCCACAAAAGCACCAGTGTTTACGCGGGACGCCAAATTTTTTTCATAGTCATTAATTCATGGTAGCAGGACAAAGACACCGCTTGCCATGGCTTAAATTTACAAATAGATTTACACGAAGCACCAAGCACATGTAAAAGTTAGATGAAACACCATTTCAGAGCAGTTGCTCTGTCCGGGAGGCCTGTCACCATAGGCTCTCTTATTTAGTCACAGATTTTATAAACCACAAGTGAAGGGCCTCTTGAAAGCACTGGCTGAGCATTGACTTGTTCACATTTCCAGCTGGCTATCAGAGCTCCCGAGTTTCCAAGAAACTGGACTGAATCATTGAATCATGCCTGAAAATTGCATCTGCATCCCCCTGCAGACTTCCATGAGTGTAGACATGGCACAGCTGGAATAGATCTACCTGATCTCCTGGGCAGCCCAGTGGGTGCCTTACCCAGGACTAAAAATGTACTCGACTGTAGGGCAAACGACACAGCAATTATTCAGATGTCCTACAAAAAGCATGCACGACCTACACATGGAAATCCGGAGGCCTCTTGTGGGTGGGTAAGTTAGCAGCACTAAAAAAGGACTCTGCTTCCTAAAATATTCTATGTAATCCAGACGCTTTCACTTCGCCCACCTTTTATATAAATTGCAACACCTATCTGAGGCCTTAGCCTGGGACGACAAAAAAACCCACAAATGACAAGGATGAGGGCCCATCTATCGGTAGTGGAGGGCGGTCTAGGCATACCCCGCCTATCCCAATACTACTTAGCAGCCCAGTTACAGTATTTAGTGGAATGGAGCAAGACTCAGGCAGAGAAACACTGGTGCTTCATCAACCAAAGCATAGCCTGGGTTCCTAAATAAACACAGGTCCCCAGGTGCTCACATGTCACAAGCAGTGAGGGCGACGGTCGATGCCTGGGGTGGGGTGGCCGTCACTAAACGCCTGTTGTCTTATCCTCACCCCTTATGTCCATCATTGGCAATCCGGCCTTCCAACCGAGTTATACAATAATGGGGTAAACCCAGACGCGTCACCAGGACCGGGGTGAAATGCGGAACAGTAAGGGGGGTGGTCCCAGTGGAAATACAATATTAAATACACATCAACATCACCTGATAAATTATATTTATCATTTATAAACAATATTTAAGCACATTGAAAATATTTAATTATTGATTTATCAGGTGATGTTGATGTTTATTTAATATTGTCCTTCCCACCGGAGTGGTCTGCAACTGAATTCCGTAATTGGCAGGAAGCCAACTGCAGATGACTTGGCAATCTCTTGGACTATATAGGTCTCATGGATTTCCCATGTCTAAAATCTTAATACGGAGTTCCGGCAGTGGAACACTGGTAGTATATAACGATTAAGCATTGGGTCACACAACTCATGACCAGGCCACATGCCAGCAGACAGCTCACCGCATTTGAAATGTGGCTGATTACCAGGAAAGATGACAGGGGCCTGCTCTCAGAAATCTATTGCTTCCTCAATAAAGCTGCAAACACTGAGAAATCACCAGTGCAAGAGAGGTGAGAAACCGAACTTGATCACCAATTTACAGCTAAATAATGATCAAACATCCTCCACAGGATACACACGGCCTGTTTCTGTGCCCTAGGAAAAGAGGCAATGCTCAAAGTAACCCACTATTGGTATTATAACCCAGCTAGACTGGCGAGATGGAAAAATCAGCAGCTCGGACAGCTGCTGGTGCAACTGCAGACAATCGGGCACCCAGACTCATCTCCTTTGGCAGCCCCTCCATTAGGGCGGAGGAGCGTAGCCCCTCTGCTGCCAGTGCAGCAAAGGTGAAAAATAAAATGGTAATAAAATGAATTCCCATTTTATTTTTCACTGCTCACAGCCCGAGCAGTGTTTGGGGGCGGAGCCACTGTATTGCTGCTGACTGGCAGCAGGAGAAGAGTGGTGCTCACTCCAGTTTAAAGTGTGAATGTCACTCTGGCTGGTTGTCTTGCGACGGCCATCCTGACAAGAGCACTTTACACCTACAGCTGGGTGGGGTGCAGGCACAGGCCCCCAGTGTCTGATGGAGCGTCAGGCAGCCCGCTCCAACCATTCCTGGCACTTCTCTCATGCTGCTAACATCAGCAGCATGAGCGCAGCGTCCGGAGTGGTAGAGTGACGTTGGCTGAGGCTCCAGGAGGACTCGCACTCAGACTGCAGTCCAGAAGACAACATCGAGGATGAGGAAGCGGGGTTAAGTGCATATGTTCTTTTATGGTTTCCTTTTTGGCCCACTGACGGGCACTGTGAGAAATTATCATAGCTTTCTGCCCCAACCCAAGAGCTCTCAGTCAAGGCCCATTATAAATGAGCCATGATTAGGAGCTTTGACATGGAGCCTAAAAGCATTACTGATTACAGTGCCTGTCACTGGGTTAATATTCACTAGTCTCAACGCTCCTCCACTGTTGAGTGTCACCGCCCGCCCACCACTGTTTGGTGCTGTCCCAAACTCAAACGGTGTTGCGAAGAAGTATTAAAACACACCAAAGGCATCTTTGATACAGAAGTTCCACCCTTCCCCAGTTGTGCTCCTGGGGCTCCCTAACACGCTAACCTACCCTCTGCATTCCCATAATGGGAAAGCCATCGTAATGGCTTAGTGTGCGGCTAAACAGGCCCTCATGGCCAAATGGGGCACTGGCTCTCTGCAGATCTGCAGGATCTTGTTGGGATGGATAAACTCCCAGCTTCTCTGGAACACAAATAACCACAATTCGATAAATGTGGGGCCTTTTCACCTGGTTCTTGGCACAGGAATACCACGAAGTCAGGTGCCCCCTGTACCTACAAATAGTCCGGCTCACTGGAGGACAAGAGACACAGAACATACCAGACGCCAACTGAACACAGTGGTCCGCCATTTCAAGGCGCACAGCTCAGTCCATAAGGAACCACGAAGTAGACTCAATCCTGAAGATGGACTCAATCCTCCCTGGGTATAACCTTTCCCCCTCCAATCCCCACCCCTTCCCATCCCCAAGTTTTGATTCCCTGCTCTCCTCACCAGCCTTTGGTTGTAAATGAATGTTGTTATAATTAAAAACTGAATAAAAATAGATTTGAAACATAAATTGATGTTGTTTAGCTATTAAGAGAAAGAGTCCTTAAAATATTACTCTGGCTGTTACTAATCAGACAATAGCATTAAAGGTGTTATAAGGTAATCTAGTGTTTTCCTATAGAAGCAGTCAGCCTTGCTATGAGGAAAATAGCTTTTAAGCTTTTTCACTGTAAGGACATGTGGAATATTAATCTTCTACATGTCCTATGTTTATATACCATGCACCCCATCCTATAGGCACAGGACATACTTTAAAAGACACTTAGAATGTTTTTGACTGGCTCAAATTTTCCTTTTGAATATTACTGACAGATCGAATTGGCATTTTAAAACTGCACAGCCAGGCTACAGTGGTAGGCCTGGAGACATGATTTTATCACTGTAGTGGTTGGAACAATGACTGCTGCAGCCCACTGGTGACATTTAACTTACTGACCCTTACAAGCCCCGCAAAAAACGGGAGACCAAAAAGAAAGTGAAAATTTCCAACAAGGAGCATTTAAAAATGTGACAATACCTAAGCCTCAAGACTAAACAAATTGTAGAAAAGAAAATGAAGCACTATGGGGGAGACATAATACAAACAGCTATGGGTGACTGTGTCTCTACCTATATCTTTGGAACTTAAAATGTCTTGTATCACTCAACTGACATTAGGATTTACTGGTCTATAAATCTGTACAACTTTAAGACGGTACCCATAAGTAACATAACATATTTGTCCATGTGCCACGGAAAAAGAAATGCGAAGAACTAAAACCTGTGATAAAACACATTCCATATAATATTCATACATTTCTATGACACAGTAGATGAAAACCTTCAAAAAGATAAGATCAACTTACTACATTATTAAGCAGGAGAACGCAACATCTTCAAATAAACAAGGGAAAAAAAAGCATAGTGAGCAACTACTGACATTTAGGAAGAGAGAAGCACAAACGGTGTCAGAATAGTACTCATCTCCAACAGGACACTTAATTTTGTTCCTAAAGGTTTACTATTTTTACATTAAACCTTAATTATCTCTTCAAAAAATGTCCCAAAAACAACATAGAACCCCCAACCTTCATATGCAGTTTATAAATCACAAAAACTAGAGTGGTCATCGTATCCAGGCAAGATCTTTAAGATGTATTTCAACGTCCTCAAGAAGGTGCACACACATAAGATGCAAGATATATTATATTTTCACAAAATTGAAACAAAACACATTGAGGCAACAGGCACTAATGTTACCAGTGAAGTCAATGCTGAAGTCATAAGTACTATCATTATTGATGTCCCTTATGATGTAATCAATCCAATGTGTGATGAAATACACCATGCCCACCTCCTTCCTTCCTAAGGGTCTGGAGTGGGAGGGCTGTTCCTTTTTCCCTCCTAAGGCTCTCGAGAGGAAAGTCTGGTCTTTAATCCTCCTATCTTCCTTTTTAGGTCTCGCCTAATCAGCGCGCAAGCGCTGCTTAGGAGTGACCTCTTGGAATCGGTCTGCACTTTTTGGAAAACTCGTGCATGTACTGCACTGTTTCCAATGAGCGCTCGTGCATGTACGGCATCCACCTTGCGGGAGCGAGCAGCTCCGCCATCTGTTTCCAATTATCGCGCCCACGCCGCGCTTGTTAATTGGAAACAGATGGCGCTGCAAGGTAGATGCCGTACATGCACGAGTGCTTTCACTTTCTTGCTGGCTCTTTGCTTCGTCCTGCTAATGGCTCCTCCCTCCTGTCGCCTCCCCTGTTCTCACTCCTGTGCTTACATCTGGCCTACTGTCACCCCTCACAACCCGCTGTGCCTTCTGCCCCCCTACCCACCTAATCCGGGCTCTGCTGTCCGCCGAGGTCAAATAAATAAGTGTATCATTTAGTAAATAGCTGTGCACCTAATGCCATGTCGGCACAGACAGTATCAATATAGTACTAACTGGGAAATAGAAACACTCTTTAAAGGTGGGGAGCATTGTCTGGAACAACCGCCCCCCCCCACACTTACTCGGACACCAGACCCAGTTCCACGCCTCCGCCAAGTGCCCGACCTACCCCTGCCTACGAGATGAATACACTAAAGGCAATACACAGAAGAGACAGCGTGTGCTCCGCCCAGCCTGGACCAATGCAAATGCTTTTAATTGAATATGCAGCTTTTCGCTCACGTATCATTCGCAATTTCATTGTTTCAGCGCACTTCAGCCCTCACGGAACACGCTTCCGCGCGATGACCTTTCTGGCCGTTCTGTGGCCCAAACAATAACTTCAGATGTTTTCTTGTAGGAAATTGTGCCGTTTAAAAGCTGCAACTATCCCTTCTACGTTCATTAAATTATGCCTTTTTTTTTAACCGAAATTATGAAAACTAAACGGAGGCACCTGCACAGAGTCTGCGCGTAGGGCGGGGCTCGTCCATCTATTTTGCTAGTGCCTGAAATATTTTACCCGACTGGGCGAAGTTCCAAATTGGAATGCCAGAGTACTTTGTTAGTGAAGGAGAGATCCAAACAGCCCACAACAGTAGGGGGAAGATGAAAATGTCAGCCTGCTCTCCTATGGGGTAACTCTTTAATAAAAAGCATTTCAAGTGTACCCTCCCCCCCCCCCCAAAAAAAAAAAAAAACACACACAATACTTTAACAAGCATTGGCATAGCCAATAGGTCTCGCCTTTGGGACATTATAAGTGTTTAGCCATGCAACAGTTGATGTTGCACCAAGGATATTGTGCTGCATAATTAAATACTTATAAGGTCCCAAAGGCGAGACCTATTGCCTATGTCAATGCTTGTTCTTCCTTTCTTAGGGTCTGAGATAGAGTGCCCAGGCCCACCTCCTTTCTTCCTAAGGGTCTGGAGTGGAAAGCCCAAGGTCACTAACAGCCACCTCTCGGCCAATTCATCCCTCACTAACTGCCGTCCACTGAATCCCTTAACCACATTCTAATTCCAACATTACCTTCTAGGCACCTGCCACACATCTCCCGTCCCACAACATTGTAACAAAGAAATGTAAACTTAAATGACATATTAAGGCAATGATACATACAAGGATAACAATTGACATTGAAACAATCAACATCCTCACAGTATGCCATGTACAACTTTTCAAATAAAGTCACATCAACTAAATGGAAAAGAAATATGTACACACATGTACCCCATCCATCCCCCTGTAATGAAATATTTTGAACTTATCCTAGAATATAGCTATCAAAATGACCTAGTAATTTCTTCTCTTGTTCAGTAGTACGTAATTGGAAATCTTGTCATTCTTGCACTTTACGGGACTCTACATCCTTACTCACACTTGGTACATCAAATCTTTGTGCACCTACCTAAGACTACAAATTCATATAACTCTCATTCTGAATCATCTCATTAACCATCATGTACCCACGCATACCATCACCTTCTCCTTAACCAGCGTAGCTGCATGTTCCAACTTTTCTGCATAGACTAACAGGACATTGGTTCCACACTTTTCAATCTTCTAGTTTAACAACATTCTATAAAAACCTTAACAACCTTTAAAGTCTCCGACCAACGAGACATACCCTTTTACACAAACCCTGTTTTTAATAATTCTCACAAACTGTCCAATTCCTATGCATAGTATTTTAGCATTCTAAATGCGTCGTTTCTTTGTTAAATTTTGATAAGACTCCACTTCCCTTCTCGTCTCAGAATCCATCTTGATTACAAACATTTCCTTATTTTTGATATTCAACTACCACAGAACCAATTTAGTAGAAGGGTTCCTTCCCATTGGAAATTAAAAAGGCATTCCACCAGTCAGTGAATGAGGTATTATTCTAGATTATAACAACATTTTTGTAAAGATCTTTTCCATGGTAATTGTGACTTAAGTGCCAATTGTATAGCTTCTTTCATGACTATTACATTTTTCAACCTGACCATCTACTTCTGGATGGTATAAAGTCACTTTTGAATGCTTAATTTAACAATGCCTCAAAAACCTTTGCAACCTGCCGAACATCAATTGCACACCATTTTGAGAAACTAAGATTTCTGGGACCCCTTCTCTAGAGAAGACATCCTCTAGGAATTCTATGACTGTCATTAGTAGTATTACTAACCATCCATACATCAGATCATTTTGAAAAATAATCAAATCAAAACTATGGCAAAAGATTCTTTAGTAGGTAGTGTAGAAAAGGGTCCCATAAAACGAACTGCCAATTTGCACCAAGGTCTGTCGGGTATTTCAACGGTTTCTAATGGTACTACACACGGTTTAGCAACCTTGTTGCTAGCATTGCAAACTACACAATTTCTATCCCAGCGGTCCACCATACTATTAATCCACGGCCATTAAAAAAACGCCTTTTTTTCCCCTTATTGCAGAAGGTATACTTCCATGACCTTCAGGACTCATTTTGATAATGATTTCACAAACTCTGGGAGGTACGATTCTTTCTCCCCTCAGAATAATATCATTACATGTAGATAATTCCTCCTTCACTTTCCAATATGCAGTACAATCTCCTCTCAACTGCTTGCCAGGCCAGCCTTTGGTGATATACAAATTAATTGTTTTTAATTCAACATCATACTCCATTTCCTGTGACCATAACATTTTTTTTTCCAGACAGCTCATTCCCTTGATCAACCTCCATATATCGTTCCTCGGAGGAAATCATCATATGTAAAAGCTACTTCACATTCATAACCACCACATTCAAATTCAGAACTTCCGACATCCAACGGCAGGCACGATATTCCATCAGCTACAGTATTTTTCCTTCCTGGAACATACTCAATTTCATAATAATACATTTCCAATTTAAAATTTAATCGGGAAAACTTTGATGTTAAGCTTCTTTCAACACCTGGTCTTAAAATGTTGACAAGTGGCTTGTGGTCAGTGCAAATCTGGAACTTCCTACCCCATGTGTATAACCTAAATCGTTCCACTGCCCATGCAGCCGCCAATAGTTCCATTTCCATGACTGGGTAGCTTCTTTCTGCTGGTCTTAATGTACTTGAAGCATATGCAACAAATCATTCACTACCTTTCTTCCTGTGCGACAACACAGCGCGAGCTCCATATCCACTGGCATCCACTAAAATTATACAATTAACCCCCATCAAATATGATTTCAAGCAAAGCATGCAAAATTTCATTTTTAATGGACACAAAACATTTAGCTTGTTCGAGTCCAACAAAATTTTACATTCTTTTGAGCAATTTCCTCAATTGCTCGACTTTGGTAATATAATTCTCATCAAATCTTGAGTAGAATTCTGTCAACCCCAAGAAGGACATCAATTATTCTTTACACATTGGCTCAGGGGCATTTGTTATTAGTTGAACATGACTGACTTTTGGACAAATGCCTTCACTCGCTATTCCATAGCCTAAATACTCATCTTGAGTTTTCCCCAACTTGCACTTTTCACCGGTCACCTTTTGTCCATAAGCACACATAAAACTTATTTCAAATTCTTGTTATACTCGTGTTTATTTTTTCCAAATATCAAATTGTCATCATGGAAAATTCTTGCCTTTTGTTAATTTTGCCAAATTCTCTACATTTCCCTTTGAAATACTGCAGAAGCACTAGCAAGGCCAAAAGGCATTCTTTTATATTGTAATACCCCTTCCGGTGTTATAAATACTGTAAAATGCCACAAGTTGCCCTCCAGTTCAATTTGATGGTATGAGCTAGTGAGATCTATTGTAGACAAGCATTGGCATAGCCAATAGGTCTCGCCTTTGGGGCCTTATAAGTGTTTAGCCAGAGCTATTGACTTTGCCAATGTCTTCAAGCTGTGCTGTAGAGAAGTGTGGCTGCTGTGCGGCATGCTGAAAAGTTATAATAAAAAAGTGTCAGAAGCATTTTTGTTACTTTATATATGACCAAGAAGGCATTCTGTAAAACTGAACGACCATATTAAAAAAGTATTTACAATAAAAAATTCTCAGTTTTCTTTTGTTCTTGCAATGCTGGCAACTTGTTTCTGCCTATTGCAATGGTTGTTTGTTAAAGCTTTTTTTTTGAGGGGGCATAAACAATCGGAGGGTGAAGGTTGGGAACTAGTACCTGTATTATAACACTAGCAGCTGCCAGACGCTAGGGGAGAATCAACAGATGCCAGATTCCGAGAGCAGGCTGAGGTGGTGCTGAGTGATGCGGAGGTGGTGGTGGTGGTGACTGTTGCGGAGACGATGCTGAGGTGATGCTGAATGATACTCAGGTGTTGCTGAGTGATGCTGTGGCGGCCCTGAGTGATGCTGTGGCGGCCCTGAGTGATGCTGTGGCGGCCCCGAGTGATGCTGTGGCGGCCCCGAGTGATGCTGTGGCGGCCCCGAGTGATGCTGTGGCGGCCCCGAGTGATGCTGTGGCGGCCCCGAGTGATGCTGTGGCGGCCCCGAGTGATGCTGTGGCGGCCCCGAGTGATGCTGTGGCGGCCCCGAGTGATGCTGTGGCGGCCCCGAGTGATGCTGTGGCGGCCCCGAGTGATGCTGTGGCGGCCCTGAGTGATGCTGTGGCGGCCCCGAGTGATGCTGTGGCGGCCCTGAGTGATGCTGTGGCGGCCCTGAGTGATGCTGTGGCAGTGGTGAGCGATATTGTCTTGGCGCCGAGTGATGCTGTGGCGGTGGTGAGCGATATTGTCTTGGCGCCGAGTGATGCTGTGGCGGTGGTGAGCGATATTGTCTTGGCGCCGAGTGATGCTGTGGTGGTGGTGAGCGATATTGTCTTGGCGCCGAGTGATGCTGTGGCGGCCCCGAGAGATGCTGTGGCGGCCCCGAGCGATGCTGTGGCGGCCCCGAGCGATGCTGTGGCGGCCCCGAGCGATGCTGTGGCGGCCCCGAGCGATGCTGTGGCGGCCCCGAGCGATGCTGTGGCGGCCCCGAGCGATGCTGTGGCGGCCCCGAGCGATGCTGTGGCGGCCCCGAGCGATGCTGTGGCGGCCCCGAGCGATGCTGTGGCGGCGCCGAGTCATCCTGTGGCGGCGCCGAGTCATCCTGTGGCGGCGCCGAGTCATCCTGTGGCGGCGCCGAGTCATCCTGTGGCGGCGCCGAGTCATCCTGTGGCGGCGCCGAGTCATCCTGTGGCGGCGCCGAAGTCATCCTGTGGCGGCGCCGAGTCATCCTGTGGCGGCGCCGAGTCATCCTGTGGCGGCGCCGAAGTCATCCTGTGGCGGCGCCGAGTCATCCTGTGGCGGCGCCGAGTCATCCTGTGGCGGCGCCGAGTCATCCTGTGGCGGCGCCGAGTCATCCTGTGGCGGCGCCGAGTCATCCTGTGGTGGCGCCGAGTCATCCTGTGGTGGTGCTGAGTGATGCTGTGCTGGCTCTGATTGATGCTGTGCTGGCTCTGATTGATGCTGTGCTGGCTCTGATTGATGCTGTGGTTGCGCTGAGTGATGCTGTGGTGTTGCCGAGTTAGAGTGAAGATATAATGCCCAATTAGAGAGGGTGGTGAGAGAGAAAGAGAGAGAAAGGGTGTACATAGAATAAAGAGTGGAGCGGGATAGAGAGAGAGAAAGAAGGGGAGAGAGATTGAATGAAGGAGTTTGAAAGAGAAACAGATAAAGGGGTGAGAGAGAATGAAAGGCTAAAAAAGATAGAGAGGGGAGAGTTAATTAAGTAGAGAGAGAATTAGAGAGGGGAGAGAGAGAGAAGGAGAGAGACAATAAGAGTGGGGGTGTGGAGTTTAAATAGAGTGAAGAAGTGACGCGGAAAAAGTAACCTTAAATATAGCTTTGTGCGAATAAATATATTAAAAAAAAAAACAGCGAGAGACAAAAATACTGGTAATTAGGCTGTGACTCCCAATATAAAACAAATAGCGATATAAGGTGAAATCAACCCACCAAAGCAATATTTCTAACTAGACAAAAAAAAGCTTGCATTTCAATGCTAATCGCTGTTGTTTTTCATGTGACTGTAGTCCAGGGCCCTCAGTTGGTAATGTGAGCTGCTGCTGCGATTGAAACATCAGAGTCCAGAGAGTTAATGAGCCATGACGAGGAAATGAGGAAGAGATAGATGGCAGCTGCGCGCGTGCACAACCATCGTGAACTCAAGCTGGTCGCCAGCCGAAAGCCAGTGTTTGCACTTCCAAAACCCGCTTACTAAAACTCTCGGCCAGACCAGCGCAAGCGCTGGTGCAGGCCGAGACCTAAAAACAGGATGAAATTTCCTTAAATAATGGCATATGTCAACATACATGTGTGATATAATGCTACTATGTAGTGGATATATTGTTACGTAACATTTGGCAGCTCAAATAGCTAAATCAGGACAGACATCAAAGTATGAGTGCATGTCTATCAGTTAAATAAATATAAAAATGTACAGTTTTACAATTTCATTTATACACAAAACAAATATGGATAAATACACATAAAATGGATCAAAAATAAATATGGATACAGACAGAAAAGTTAAATAAAAAAATACCATAAAACCAGGAGCCCTAATTATTAATGATCATATAGGCGAACCCTATTGCATTTACCTATGCTTGTTTTTAGTAGGTAGAGTAAGATTTGCCCAGAATCACAAAATGCTGAGCCGACGCCGAGACTCGAACCTGGCTTCCCAGTTCTAAAATCGGCAGCTTTGGCCGCTACGCTACATCCTCTCCCCACCGTGTGCACCTAGTCTAGCCTCCCAATCTCAACGCCCCCCTTCCCCACCTTGCTGGCCCCATGTGGTACTCACCGCCCCTCTGCAGAAGTCGAGTCCAGGCCGGTCCAGCAGGGTCCTCTCCGAGCGGCCGTGTTCCCCAATCAGAACCAGGTAGATGTAGTTATTGGTTCCAGAATATTCAGAGGTGCCAGTGCTGATTGTGACCCGGTACCAGAACATCCCGAAATCAACAGAGTCCACTCAGAACCGACACCTTAGCCCAGTCTCAGAACTGAAATCCCAGAACCCTGAGCCTGTAAGCAGAACCAAGAGTTCAAAAGTGGAACCGGGACACAAGGACAACGACAGACCAGAACCAGGACAGCGGGTCCAGAAAAAACACCAGGAGACTAGAACTGTCACCAGGACACCAGAGGCAACACCAGGGGCCCAGAACCCAAATAAAGCGCATAGAACACAAACCCGAAGCTTCGAACGGATACTGTGAGCCTAGAACGGCTATAGAACCACGAAAGGACTGTCAGTCGGCAATCGTCTCCGATTCAAGTAGTGTTACTATCAAATAGAACCAGATATAAGAAGCCAGCAGAGATGTCTGGACCGGAACCAGGAGATGAGAACCAGCAGAGAGCGTTAGTTAAGCCACAACAGCAGGGGCCCGGAACCGACACTAGGAGCCCAGAACATGCACCACTCTTACAGAACCAGCACTCGAACTTCGGAACAGTCCTGCGAGCCCAGGGCACACACCGGAATAAAATAACCAATAAACACAAAATCAGCAACAATTGCACACAACACACCAGCACTTAGGAGGTAAAGCCAGCACAAAAACAATCGACCGGGTCAGCAATAATAAAACGGATGAGCCGCAGCAGCCAGAACGCAGATTAAATACCAGAAGAGCCCCGCCGGTCCTAGTAACAACAGAAGTACTCAGGGAATTTAGGGGAAGCGAGGGCGGCAGACCGGCCCATCCACGACACACCCACCAGAGACGAGCAACCACTCCCAGGACACCTTATCGGGAACTGACGCTCCCACCTCCCTCTCTCCACCACAAACCACCGGCTCCTTCCTGCACACGAGAATTCACCACAGCTGACTCCCCTCAGCCCGCGGCAAACCGGATGGTGCAACTCAAATCTACGGCTACGCTTTCCCCAACAGGCCCTGGTTTACTTTAAACATCATCTCTGTCAGTTGTGTTTTACGTAATTCAACCCCCTCCCCCAAGTTCCTGGTTCCCAACAAGAGGAAAAACAAGGACAACAATGGAGGAGCGGGGGCGAGCGAGCGCGGCAGCCTGCTCAGCTGACCACACGCTCGTGCATCATGGCCTTTTCCCGGCATGTGTTTCCAATTATCGCGCACGCGTCTGGGCACGATAATGGGAAACAGATGTCGGCCCTGCGCGCGTAACCGCCCGAAAAAGGCCACGACGCACGAGCGTGTGGTCAGCTTTTGAAACCCCCTTACATAAAGTCTTCGCCTAGCAGCGCTTGCGCGCTACTCGAGGATCGACCTAAAAAATGGTAGCATCTCCAACAGAGGACATGAACTCTTGTAAATTCGGGAGGGGAAAAGTGTCAACCCAAATAGCATCATTCAAACATCTTGTCATGCATTTCCCGCATGGCCCCTTGTAGTTTTCCCTATGCTAGCCTAAGTGTGCACGTTGTAGGCCGCATTTTCTTTTGCACGAGTTTCTATGGAGACACATTTGCTTTGTGTCACATTGTACTTTCACACGGAACCTGCATACGTTTTCATTCTCTTTCCTTACAGCTTTTGAGTTCTGTTCTTTTCCTGGGATTTAATCTGAACACGCTAGACACGGTCAAACAACAACGCCCCTGGCTATTCACTCTGGTCAGACACTAGCACCTAGACATAACACGAGAACACAGCTGCTGTTGGCGAGCAAACACATTTTGTTATATAGCTAAGCACAAGAGCTTGAGAAAACACACACTGAGCGAGGGTGCCGAGACGAGATTGTTAGGTCACCTGAGATGTAGAAAATCCATCTGTGTATGCGAAGGTGCAGGGTCAGCCACGAATCTCAGATCTTTCAGATATAATCAGGCACCCATTCTAATATCATTTAGCTTCTATGGAAGGGAAGGGGGTTAGGATATTCTTTCTAATATGACAGGGCTTTTTATGATATATGGCTTATTGCCCATGCTAACAGTATTTATAGTATGCATTTGTTTTCTAATTGTGGCACAAATACTGCATTTTAGGAAACAATAGTTTGAATAAACATTCTAAACTTCCTTTGTGTCTCTTGTTTATTTTATTGTGGACGAGTACGAGTGAGAGAGTGGAAGGGTGCGTCCCGTTACCGCGATCCGGGATAGGGTCCAGAGTGTTGTGTTATGGGGTGCCAACTTACTTGTTTCTCTAGTAAGGTAAGGAGGGCAAGTGAGGATAACTAGTCGGACTCGGGCTCATAAGTACGGAGGTAATATGGTCCCTACATGCCAATGTTCTATGGTCCCAAACATAATTCTGTTCCTGAGCAGAATCCCTGAAACAATCTCAAGCCCACACACACAATCCTAAATCACCATTTGACTTCAGCAAAATCACCACTGGAGAAATACAATCAAATTTTCAATTGGTTCTATTATGTCTTTATCACATAAATTGTCAAGCATTTCTTTTAATTTATGCCTATAATTCACAGGAATATTCTGTGATTTTTGTCTCACCGGAATAACATTGTCACGCAGACCAATTTTGTGCCTGAAATCTTTTAGCTGACCCAAAGTTTTACTGAACACACTGGAAAATTCACTTTTAAATGTTTCATACTCAAAGTTAGTTTCATTTGTTTCGTGTACAGCATAAACTGGTGGATTTAACCTCGGATCTAATTCAATTCCCATTTCAGTGCTGTGAGCCAACCCAAAACCATCTCACCTTTATATGCTACGTATACTTTGCCATGACATCTTCTAGAATCAAACTCCAAATCTGGCCACACAAAACCCACCATGGGCATTCTTTGGCCCGTATAACTGCCTGGACTTCCCGGCCACAACCAGTCAAACGCATCCTTGCTCATTATGGTATACCACTCATAAGGATCCTAAGCCTTCAATTGAACACCATCAATAGTTAAATTGGAACTCGGTAATCTAACTGGTACCTTCCCGCTATCTAGGACTTCATCCTGCACACAACACCGCTCCATGCATACTCAAATCTTCCTCCACAACATTCACTGCTATGCAGTTAAATTTCCTACCTGTGCTCTTGCAAACTCTGCTGAATTACCCACTCGTTTCACATGCTACATCCCTTGCCTAAAGCCGGATACGGTTTTGCATTAGCTAAATGTTCATTAGATCAGGATCTATAGCATAACATCCCCTTACAGCTTCGACTATTTTTTTTTCCTTCAGTATTTTTCCCCCCCGTCCTTCCCATCCTTGGTATTTACTATTACTGGGTTAAATGTACCGGAACTTTCATTCTCTTTCCTTACAGCTTGTATACATTTCTCAGAGACTCCTATACTTCTTGCAACTTCTTCTACCTTATTTCACCACTTGACCATAACTTCTCCTGTATTTTTTTAAATTTAGTTTTTATTAAAATGTGGTGTTTCAGAACTTAGTCATATGACGTCCTCGAAATTATACGCAACTGCCAACCCTCTTAGAGCCGACACAAATTATTCAATTGTTTCATCTTCTTTTTGAAATCTAATTAAACTCCGAATCTTTCTAAAACATTAGTTTTTCTTCCATACAATTGTTTAATAGCAATTTCATACATGTTTTTGTTGCCAGAATTTTCTAATGGTGCTAAATTCTTCAATTAGCCCAATTCTGTGGCTCCTAATCTGTGTTTTAATACAGATAACTGCCTTTCTACAAAACCTCTACATAGGCTTCAAACAAATCCTGCCCTAACTCCCATTGTATTGGAGGATCACCAGGTTCAGCTTTAAAAAAGCCACGCCAGGCGTTGAATGCTGGCCACGCCAGGCGTTGAATGATGGCCACGCCAGGCGTTGAATGATGGCCACGCCAGGCGTTGAATGATGGCCACGCCAGGCGTTGAATGCTGGCCATTATGAATACAAAGATACTGATTAATCTAAAGAATCCAAGTAAATATAGCTGGAACAGTTGTTCTTAACTCCAAGTTCAACAATGTGTGTTAAGTGTAAGTGTCGCTCTCCCACAAGGAGTAAACTTGCAAAATAGTATTCACTATTGTAGTTCTTCAGTAATGATAATTAACTGATTGAGTGGTGTACGAATCACTGATGATCCTGCAGAAGAACAATCAGGTGTGCGAATCACCGAAATCCGATTGGTTCAGAACCCTTTCATGAAGGCTGCATAAGAATAATGCACTGAAGTTCAAAGTGGTCATAATGTAAAATGGCCAACAATTTTGGGCACAAGCGGGCTGGTCCCCAGGTACACTAAGGGAATACAGGGCCCAAGCAGGCTGTACCCCTGGGTCTCCACATTGACTCTGACCTCTCTATGAGCTCCCAAGTTAGCGCAGTTACTTCGCCTGTTTTGTCCAACTTCGTAAACTGCGCAAGATCAGACGCTTTTTTAGTAAAGAGGCCAGTATTCAAATTGTGATTGCCCTTATCCTTTCTAAATTAGATTATGGAAATGCCCTCTACCTTGGCATCCCATTATATCTGAAACATCGTCTCCAGATGATTCAGAATCAGGCTGCTAGAATCATCCATCTTAAGGACAGAAGAAGATGTCACATTACCCCGCTACTTAAAGACCTCCACTGGCTTCCAATGGAGCAGCGCGTGATGTTTAAGATTGGCTGTATCCTTTTTAAAGCCACCCAAGAAACCGGTCCTAGTTTCATCCTATCGTGCATCAGTAAGCACTTCCCCCAAAGTAATCTGAGATCGAGACACCTGAATCTTTTGAAGGTGCCCAGATTTAGACGGAAACGTATTGGAGGGACCCGGTTTTCCTATCTGGGCCCGAAGTTCTGGAATTCACTGCCCACTTCTATTAGGCTGGAGGTTGACTACATGCGGTTTAGGAAATCTCTAAAAACCTGGCTATTCTCCCTGGCCTATAACTAACTGATCCTCTATCTGCTCTCCTTCTCTTCTTCTGCTCAAACGCATCAGCGCCAAGAGACCTGTAGGTGAACGTGCGCTTACACAAATACTCATATAACATAACACTAAGGGAATACAGGGCCCAAGCAGGCTGTACCCCAGGTACACTAAGGGAATACAGGGCCCAAGCGGGCTGTCACCCAGGTACACTAAGGGAATTCAGGGCCCAAGCAGGCTGTCTCCCAGGTACACTAAGGGAATACAGGGCCCAAGGAGGCTGTACCCCGGGTACACTAAGGGAATACAGGGCCCAAGCAGACTGTACCCCAGGTACACTAAGGGAATACAGGGCCCAAGGAGGCTGTACCCCAGGTACACTAAGGGAATACAGGGCCTCAGCAGGCTGTCCTCCAGGTACACTAAGGGAATACAGGGCCCAAGCAGACTGTACCCCAGGTACACTAAGGGAATTCTGGGCCCAAGGAGGCTGTACCCCAGGTACACTAAGGGAATACAGGGCCCAAGGAGGCTGTACCCCAGGTACACTAAGGGAATACAGGGCCCAAGCAGACTGTACCCCAGGTACACTAAGGGAATACAGGGCCCAAGCAGACTGTACCCCAGGTACACTAAGGGAATACAGGGCCCAAGCAGACTGTACCCCAGGTACACTAAGGGAATACAGGGCCCAAGCAGGCTGTACCCCAGGTACACTAAGGGAATACAGGGCCCAAGGAGGCTGTACCCCAGGTACACTAAGGGAATACAGGGCCCAAGGAGGCTGTACCCCAGGTACACTAAGGGAATACAGGGCCCAAGCAGGCTGTACCCCAGGTACACTAAGGGATACCCTGCCCCCCCAGGTAACTAAGGGAATACAGGGCCCAAGGAGGCTGTACCCCAGGTACACTAAGGGATACCCTGCCCCCCCCCCAGGTAACTAAGGGAATACAGGGCCCAAGGAGGCTGAACCCCAGGTACACTAAGGGAATACAGGGCCCAAGCAGACTGTACCCCAGGTACACTAAGAGAATACAGGGCCCAAGGAGGCTGTACCCCAGGTACACTAAGGGAATACAGGGCCGAAGCAGACTGTACCCCAGGTACACTAAGGGAATACAGGGCCCAAGCAGACTGTCACCAGGTACACTAAGGGAATACAGGGCCCAAGGAGGCTGTACCCCGGGTACACTAAGGGAATACAGGGCCTCAGCAGGCTGTCCTCCAGGTACACTAAGGGTATACAGGGCCTAAGCAGGCTGCTCCCAGGTACACTAAGTGAATACAGGGCCCAAGGAGGCTGTACCCCAGGTACACTAAGGGAATACAGGGCCTCAGCAGGCTGTCCTCCAGGTACACTAAGGGAATACAGGGCCCAAGCAGGCTGTCTCCCAGGTACACTAAGTGAATACAGGGCCCAAGAAGGCTGTACCCCAGGTACACTAAGGGAATACAGGGCCCAAGGAGGCTGTCGCCAGGTACACTAAGGGAATATAGGGCCCAAGGAGGCTGTACCCCAGGTACACGAAGGGAATACAGGGCCTAAGCAGGCTGTCACCAGGTACACTAAGGGAATACAGGGCCTAAGCAGGCTGTTCTCCAGGTAAACTAAGGGAATACAGGGCCCAAGGAGGCTGTACCCCAGGTACACTAAGGGAATACAAGACCCAAGAAGGCTGTACCCCAGGTACACTAAGGAAATGTAGGGCCCAAGGAGGCTGTACCCCAGGTACACTAAGGGAATACAAGACCCAAGAAGGCTGTACCCCAGGCACACTAAGGGAATACAGGGCCCACGCAGGCTGTCTCCCAGGTATACTGCGTCCTCCCACCATGACGCAGCCACAGGCTCCTCCTAAAAATCATGCTCACTGGTCTGTCTTCAAAGACTACGAAGAAGACTCCATCTCTGAAATCCTTTCCACCTTAAACCCGAACAACCATTTTAATGACCCGCTCCCTTCCAACTGCCTAGCTGCCGTCGCCCAATCCATTATTCCTAGTTGGACTACAATAATCAACGCCTCCCTCCAGCAGGGAACGATGCCTGACTCCCTAAAAGCCGGCCAAATCCTCCCCATTCTGAAAAAGCCGTCGCTGGATCCAGCCTCTCCCGATAACTTCAGACCCATCTCCAACATCCCCCTGTTAGCCAAAGTGCTGGAGAAATGTGTGCAACAGCAGCTAAGCCAACACATTAACAACTTCCACCTGCTCGATGACTTCCAATCCGGATTTAGACCAGGGCACAGCACCGAAACCACCATGCTCCACATCGTGGATGATGCCCTCCAAGCCCTTGACCAAGGCAAAACTTGTCTCCTAATTCTCCTGGACCTATCCTCAGCCTTCGACACGGTTAACCATGAAAAACTACTCGAACGCCTCAAACTCAGAATGGGATTGGATGGCACTGTTCTAGAATGGTTTAGGTCCTTCCTCCAAAACCGGTCACAGAGATTCCTAATCAACGGCAACTTTTCGTCACCATCCCCGGTCACGGTTGGAGTCCCTCAAGGATCAACCCTGTCCTCCACCCTCTTCAGTAAGCGGTTCTAGGTAAAGGTTGAAGTATTACGCACTGCAAATATCTCCTATCATATGTACGCTGATGACACTCAGATCTACATCAAAACCTCATCTCTCGAAGAGATTCTCTCCCTGAACGAAGCCCTGAAACTCACCGTCCAATGGCTCGCATCCAATCAACTCAAACTCAATGCAAAGAAAACAGAATTTCTCCTGGTCTCCCCTCCCAGTACCAACCTTGATATTCATTCATGGATTAAGGCTATCACAACCTTAAATTGCCCACCGACCATTGTGGACTCGGCTAAATCCCTGGGAATTACCCTCGACAGCAACCTGAACATGCGGGACCACATCAACTCGATGGCCAAAACAGCCAGATTCCACCTGAGCTACCTTAGGAAATTGAAACCTTTCCTCGATGCTCCCGACCTAAAAATGGCAGTCCAAGCACTCGTCATCTCTAGACTGGAATATGGCTGCTCTACCCTCTCGGGTTTACCCAAGATCTCCCTGGCACCTCTTAAAGCCTGCCTCAATGCGGCCGCCAGACTACTTACCGGCACACGAAAATATGATCATATTTCCCCACACCTGAAAGCTCTCAACTGGCTTCCCTAGAGGCTAGAATACAGTTGAAGCTAGCATGCATCACGCACAAAGCTTTATACTCTAACTCCCCTGCATATCTGGCACAGAAACTTGTGATCTCCGGAGGAATCAGAAACTCCCGATCTGCCAGAAACCTCTTGCTTCAACCTGCACGCTTTCGAAAAAAAAAAAAAAACTTACAATCGGGCCTTCTCCGGGGCTGCTCCAAGAATATGGAACTCTCTCCCACCCGACATCAGAAGAATCCCCTCTCTAACTCGATTCAAAAAAGATGCCAAAATCTTCCTTATGGGCAAATTCCTCGCTTAAGTTTGGCCTCATGCTTCACTATGGCCCTGACCTATGGCCGTCCACTGCCTCCCTTCGGACTACCTAGTCGCCCATCGGAAACTTGGTACCTTGTCTTGAATAATTGTAAACATAATCTGTATATATGTTACCTCGTCTTCAGTATTTGGTTTTGTAAACTGTAAATACGTGTCCTTCTCTCCCTTATATCTCCGGCACCCGGCCCCCTACTACTCGATCTGCAATTGGTCGTTTCTAAGCCTGTCTGTATATTGTTTGCTCTCATGTAAAGCGCTCCGATACCCTAACGGGTCAAGTTCGCGCTCTATAAAACACATAAAATAAATAAAAATAAATAAAAATAAAAATACTAAGAGAATACAGGGCCCAAGCAGGCTGTCCTCCAGGTACACTAAGGGAATACAGGGCCCAAGCAGGCTGTCTCCCAGGTATACTAAGAGAATACAGGGCCCAAGCAGGCTGTCTCCCAGGTATACTAAGGGAATACAGGGCCCAATCAGGCTGTCTCCCAGGTACACTAAGGGAAAGCAGGGCCCAAGGAGGCTGAACCGGGGTACACGAAGGGAATACAGTGCCCAAGCAGGCTGTCCTCCAGGTATACTAAGGGAATACAGGGCCCAATCAGGCTGACTCCCAGGTACACTAAGGAAAAGCAGGGCCCAAGGAGGCTGAACCGGGGTACACTAAGTGAATACAGGGCCCAAGCAGGCTGTCCCCAGGTACACGAAGGGAATACAGGGCCTAAGCAGGCTGTCTTCCAGGTACACTAAGGGAATACAGGGCCCAAGCAGGCTGCCCCCCTCCCCAAGGTACACTAAGGGAAAGCAGGGCCCAAGGAGGCTGTCCCCCAGGTACACTAAGTGAATACAGGGCCAAAGCGTGCTGCCCCCTGGTACACTAAGGAAATACAGAGCCCAAGCAGGCTGTCTCCCAAGTACACTAAGGGAATACAGGGCCCATAGAGCCTGCCCCCCTCCCCCCCAGGTACAATAATGGAATACAGGATCCAAGGAGGCTGTACCTCTGGTAAACTAAGGGAATACAGGGCCCAAGCAGTCTGTCCCCCAAGGTACATTAAGAGAATACAATGCCCAAGCAGTCTGTCCCCTAAGGTACATTAAGGGAATACAGGGCCCAAGCAGGCTGTCCCCAGGGACACTAAGTGTATACAAGGCCCAAGCGGGCTGCCCTCCCAGGTGCACTAAGGGAATACAGGGCCCAAGCGGGCTGCCCCCCCCAGGTTCACTAAGGGAATATAGGGTCCAAGTAGGCTGTACCCCCCCCACCCTCAGGTACACTAATGGAATACAGGGTCCAAGCAGGCTGTCCCCCAGGTACACTAAGGGAATACAGGGCCCAAGGAGGCTGTCTCCCGGGTACACTAAGGGAATACAGGGCCCAAGCAGGCTGTCTCCCGGGTACACTAAGGGAATACAGGGTCCAAGGAGGCTGTCTCCCGGGTACACTAAGGGAATACAGGGCCCAAGGAGGCTGTACCCCAGGTACACTAAGGGAATACAGGGCCCAAGCAGACGGTCTCCCATGTACACTAAGGGAATACAGGGCCCACGCAGGCTGTCTCCCACAGGGGTGTGGAATTTAATAGAATATCTGCTTGCCCATGGGACAGGTTGCTTGATAAATCTACTTGTCCTGTAACAAAATCCACTTGTCCCTTTATTACCATGTAGTGCAGCGAAAAATTATGGCAGCAATCACATTATATAAAAGCTCTGATATAGCCTCTCTGATTATGCCAGGGCTCATACCATAGTAGGTTTTGAATACTAGCAATTCCCTTATTTTACTACCTTGCCGCAGATCTACATACTGGGGCTGAGGGTATAAGTAAGCAATAGTTCCAGGGCTGTAATGCCCTTTTGAGTATGTGCAACCCTATTAACTTGCATGTTTAAAAGGTTTTCCCCAGTTCTTCCCTAATATTTTCCCATACTGAAAAAGGTTGGAAATGTAGTCCTGACAATGGCAGATATAAAACTTCTTCCAGGGTTGGGAAAACATGGTTGGAGGGAAAGAGAACTTGCAAACGCTCAACAGATTTTCGCATTAGCAAATCTACACATGCATATTCGCTTGTGCTAAAATGCAGTTCACAAATATTTTCTAGGAGTGTTATTTCTTGGCATGCTTCTGGAAAGACTTCTGAATACATGAAAGCCATAAATCTGCAAGGGCATATACCATAGATTTTCTTTAATAATTGGGAGCCTAATTCGGTCTGGCTTTAACCAAGACCTATTGTGTTTATTAAAATCCTGTCTCATTCTCTATCGGCTGGCTTCACTGTGAGTGACAGCATTCTGCTCTTTCACAAGGAGCATATCAGCACACAAAGTAGTTTTGTTCAGTGGTAGGAACTGCTGTGGCAACGTATGCTTTTTGAGACCCCAAAAATTGTAGCTGTTTGCCAATGTTTTTTTATAATGTGAGGGCCTGGCAGCTCCCACACCAATAAGGTTTTACAAAAACCATGCCAAATCAAGACATGCATTGACAAAACCAAAAGGCTGACCACCAATTTACGACCTACTGGCTGTGCCAATGCTTGTTTAATTTTCTTTCCCATAATCTTATTGATTTTCCATTATGAATATTCTTTGGAAATACTGCCATGCATTAACACAAACTTTTTTACAGTAGTTTAGCAAAAAAAAGAAAAGAAATTTTCCTAGTTGCGGTGCAGGGGGTCCGGCCTGGTCCTCCCTACTGAATAGGATAGCATGGGTGGCCTGCCTTCAGACACAGGGTGTCCTGTGGATGTCTCGAGTTTTTGTCCACCCACCCATAGCACAGGCCACTGTCCTTGGTGGGGGGTGAGGGGACAGCCCAGTCAGCCTCCTACATTAAATGTTTATCACTGACAAGGGCCACTTGTGATGTGTAACACTGAGTCAACCCTAGCTTATCCACCGGCAGCACTGGGCACTGAAGTCCTGTAACATCGATAAGCCAGGGTTGGTTCAATGCGACACATTAGACATGGGACCACTTGGTACATATGAAGGAAATTACATTTGTCTATGTTTTAGGTAAGTAAGTACATTTGTCTGATTAATAAAAATCATCACAAAATAGCACTTCATAATACATACAAAAACATTAAATGCACAAGTACATAAAAAGAATACCCATACAAATTCATATAATCATAAAAATTCAATAAAATACTTTACTTGGGACAAAAACAAACATGGAGCTAAAATCCCTGAATAAGAAAAACATTCAGTCCATTATATTCGAACAACTGTGTAAACTTCAAAGCGTCAAGTGCTTAAAACAAGTGACCTATTATCTAATCCTAGAATAACCCTTCAGAAGCGCATAAGCAAACATATCCAGGCTACAGATACAAGCATTTTTCAGCAATTGTTAGAAATGTTATCATCTGATAAATCAATGGAATAGAAACAGCAGATAAGCATAAAATGGGAGCCTGAGGCTGACAACACAGATCTCGCCCTGCTTTAAGAAATTAGGGTTTTAATAATATATGGCATACTTTAAGCCGTTTTGGACAGGCACACACCATATGCAGTAAAGTTTCACGTGTCCACCCACACAGTGTACATTCACTGGTTGGCCAGTGTTGTATCCAATTCGGTGTGCTCTCCTTAGTGGGGTACCTACCAAGTCTTAATTTAAAAAATGTGTCCCTCATGTGTGCCGGAAAATACGTTGTTAAATAGGGCTGGATATGCAAAGTCTGATGAGAATTAATCCCTGACCAGGCATGTTTTTTTTGCTGCCAAGCCCTAATGTCTATGTTTAGGTGCCATGGGTCGACAGGGAAGCCGTGGGTGAAAGTGGCAAGTCCCAGCTCTGCTCAGGTCCTAGTTTGATGCCACCTCACCATACTGTACCTCCCGCTGACAGAGGGGCACAGGACAGCCTTACAGGGGGCAATGCCTGGTGCATAATGGGGATGCATGGGACCCACAGGGGGCAAGCTGGAGGCACTCCCGCCAGCTGCATGCCATGGCAGTCTCCTGTGATGTGTGCCACCTTCATCCACTACCTGCCGGTGACCGAGGGGCACAGGAGAGCCTTACAGGGGGCAATGCCTGGTGCATAATGGGGATGCAGGGGACCCACGGGGGCAGGCTTGGGGTACTCCAGGGAGCTGCCTGGCAGTCTCCTGTGATGTGTGCCACCTTCATCCACTACCTGCCAGAGACAGAGGGGCACTTGAGAGCCTTACAGGGGGGGCAATCCTGGTGTGGGGATGCATGGCTGGAGGCACTCCAGGCAGGCGTATGACATGGCAGTCTCCTGTGATGTATCCCACCTTCATCCAGTCCTGGCTTTTCATCCCACTGTTGTTTCCACTCTGGGAATTGTTGCATTTTCCCACGGCGCCTGTGCTTGCAGGATTTTAGGGTGCTGTTTCATGGTTGATGTTTGCACAGCCAAGAGTCCGTTTGGCATCAGTGGTCCTGGGGGGGGGGGGGGAGGTGTTATGGCATAAATGTTCCACGCAGGTACATTATGGGGCCACCTCTCTTTTTCCACCATGTGCATCTTGGGAACCTAAACAGGGGACCTAGTTGATTTTGTGGGTGCTCAAGGTGTGCACATGATGCTAAGGGGGGACTCAATGTCTTGGGTCGTCATTGGGGGGGGTGGACGAGGACGACAGTGCGACACCTCCCCACTCCCCGCTCTATTCGTAGCCCCTGGAGCCCCACTTACCTGGGGGGGAGGGGGGGTCTGTGAGCCCCGGGGTGGGGCACCCCGATCCTCGGTGCTGGTCCTCAGGGGTCTGTACTCCTTTGGGGGGTGGTCCCACTCTTCCAGTTGGTACCGAGCCTCTGCTCCTGGCTGATCCTCGGGGGGGGGTCTCTGCTCACCCGAGGGAGGGTGGTGACGGGTCCCTGCTCCTCAGGGTGATCCGTGCTCCTTGGGGTACGGTTCCGAGCCCCTCGATGACCCCTGTTCCGGGGGTGGGGAGGGTGCGCAGCTCCTCGGGGTGTCCGCTCCTCGGGGGTGTCCGCTCCTCGGGGGTGTCTGTGCTCCTCGAGGTGCTGTCCGCTCCTCGCTGAGGGTATTCCAGCCCACGGCAGTGCACCTCTTTCGGGGTGTCAGCCCCCCAGCTCCTCCAGCCTCAGCAGTCTCCGTCCGCAGCGTCCTGGGCCCTGGTAAACTGCTGCGGCTCCGGAGCAGTCCATTCCACCCGAGGGGGGGAGCTGGGTCAGCGCATTAACAGACGAGGAGGGGTGGGCCATGACAGACCCCCACTCACAGACTCCCCTACAGGACACCCCACCCCCAGATCTCAAGGACCCGCCCGGGGGCGGCACCGGTCCCTGAGCCTCCTCACTGTGCACGAGGGCTTCCCACACCCCCTGCCTGGCCGTTGGTATGTCCCAGCCTCGTGATCTATCCCGCCCACATCCTCCTCTTTCATCACTGCAGGCTGAGTAGGGGCTGCCCCTACTTCACCTGTGATGTAGCGCTGTCTGCTGCTCTCAGATCTGAAGCGCTACTCAGGGCTGCCCCTGCTTCACCTGTGATGTAGCGCTTTCTGCTGCTCTCAGATCTAAAGCGCTTCTGATGACCCAGAGTGGCGCTCACCCCCTTAGGAGTTTGTTGCTCCTCTCTGGATATGGTCAGTCAGTCATTTAGAAGGCATGAAGCTTAGGATGAAATGCAATGTGTGAAATAACACAACAGAGATCCAGAGATCTGACTGACAGAGTGTTGCCATCAGTTGAACGTGAGACCAACAACCTCTGCGTAAAGCTCATCTTACAGGGTGGAATACAACAAGGTCCGTACATTTGGTGTGAATGTGTAAAGCTCTAGGGATCCCAGCAAATCATGTTAAAGAAAGAAGGATACAGTTTAAAATCAATTTGTCAACACTGTCCCACAGATTCGTATAACGTAGGTCCACCCCCGGTGTGCCTGTGACACTCTTGGTCCCAATTGGTGAGACATTAGCAAAGCATTCACTCTGCTAACACAGCATGAGGACCAGCTTGAGATGATGTGGCGTAAAGGTCAGAGCTGCCGACTTTGGAGCTGGGGAACCAGGTTTGAGTCTCAGCGTCAGGTCAACACCCTGTGATTCTGAGCAAATCATTTAATCTCCCCGGGCCTACTAAAATGAATGTGTCCTTGTGTATGTAACTGGTTCTCGTATAAAGGGCTCCAATACCTTCGGTCGAGTTTGCGCTGTATAAGACTGCAACAACAAAAACAAGCATTGGCATAGCCAATAGGTCTCGCCTTTGGGACCTTGTAAGTGTTTAGCCATGCAGCACATTATCACCCACCGGGCAGATTTCTGTAATGGAACTAGTACTTATGTAAAGTGCTTTGATACCTTCATTCGCGCTACATAATGCAAAAAATAAAAAGGAATGAAAGGAGAAGTGCTTGCAGATTTCTGAGGTGGGGGAGCGAAAAGATAAGTTAGGATTGCATTATATAATGCCAGTACCAAATCAGAAAGCGAGCACAGTAGAGAAAATCAGGAGCCGAATTGAAAGGAGGCGAAAGTGAGTTATCCCAGTGTGCAAGTGAAGGCGGGGCTGGAGTTTGCTGCATCTTGGTGCCCAGTAACAGATGTTTATTGCCAACCAAATGAATGTTAATTAGTTCGTCGGCCTCTAGTAGGATGAAAGGCTGAGCAGACGCACTGGGGTTCGAACCTGCGGTTGTGAGGTCAAACATAAGATTAATAGGGTGGAAGCGTCAGCCCACTGAGCCAACAGAATCGGCTTGGACCAGAGAGGACCGGGCAGGCTAGCTGAGTCTGGCTTATTGTCGGTATTTTCGTGCTGCTGGTGTTTCTAGAGAAGCAGCGGCTGAAATGCAAGGTTTTCACGTTCAACCGAACACTGCAGTCTGGAGTCATTTGAAAGTAGTGTGGATGGATATAATAAGCTTATTTGTAAATTCCCTTGAGGCTCTGGCCAAGGCCCGCTCATTAGACGGTGCTGACGATTCCACTGAAAAGTAAGATGTCACCGTAATTGATTTCGTTTCTGTTCCTTTGTGTTTTAGAGAAAATGAAAGCGCACTCTTGTGGAAGTGGGGTGGAGGGGACGCGCATTCCAATGAAAGCGGCAAGGTCTGGAAATGAAACCTGACCCAAAACAGATGGCAGCCTGCGCGCCGCTGCTGCTGGCTCCCGAGAGCAAAACGCTCTGGGAGTAAACATTTCCCGAAAAGCAAAGAATGGCGCGAGAGAGAAGCGGGGGCGAGTGAGCACGGCAGCACGGCGAACGCGCTAATTAAAAAAGAGATGGTGACATGACCCCGAACAGATGGCGCCCCTGCTCGTAACCGTAGGCCGTGGGCGGATACATTCCCTGGGAAAGGTGGGACATGCACCCGCCTTTGCCCAATTGCGTGCTGTCTTTTTATAAAGACGCACGCAAAGCCCAATAGAAAAAATGCTAAAAAAAAAACGGTCCAGAGTGATTCCAAGAGGTAGTTTTCCTAGAGCAGCGCATGCGCGCTGCGCTAGACTCGACCTAACAAGCATCCACATGACAGAATAACATAGTGTTCAAAACATTACCTACAAAATATCCTTTATAGGCTGAATGCACGTTCTGGAAAGGACAGAAAGATGACTGCATGCAAGAATAAGATGACGACAGGCAGTAGCAACCATTTTGAAATCAAGGGTGATTTAGGAGTTCTGGCGCTCACTCATAGTACACAAGTACACAAGTACCTACTAAAGTAGCTCTCTTCCTGCGGTGCTTTAAAAGGAAGGATGTCAAGCCTGCATCCCTTAACAAACCCCAGGGTTTCGTAAACAGATGACCAAGCCTTAAGCACACGCAAATTAAATGCACATTTGTCACAAGCATTCTCCAGATTGCCGAGTCTGTTGTGTATAAATAAATAATTCTTTATTGCTCCTGTGCCATCAGCCAACACGTGTTTCATCGATGGGCCTCTCGCCCCAAGACTTAGTCAGGGCTATAACAAAACAAAAAGCCTCCATTTTACGTGGGCCAAAGGTATGTCTACAGCGTGAACAACAATCACCCCGTGGCATGGTATGCATTGCCAAGTCATCAAAGTATGATGGAAACCCATGCATCAATAGCTTGCATGCACAAGAAAAAGTGCTCAAAAAATGTTTAACTTCGGGTTGCAGTTCATAATTCATACGGTAGGACAGAAATCAGTTACAGAGTTAGAGTCTAATGTAAATATCATACGGTATTGTGTCTTCACCTTTGACAACCCCCTAAAGAGCAGATGACATCTTCAAATAAACAGACATCATTGGCATAAGTATACACATGCAGCCCCTTGTGTCACATGTCAATTGCCCCTCCATCGAATAATAAAAGCCCCACTGTGTTCTGTAGGAAAGTGCCTCTTTTGACATGGTTAGCCCCCCCACACTTTTTGCCTGATGTCTGATGTAATTTCGAGCTGTAAGTGCACTGGTCCCCTGCTAACCAGATTCCCAGTGCCACAAATTGTACCACGTTTGGCACAACTCCTGCTTCTCCTGTAAGTCCCAGTAAATGGTACAACTGGTACCCAGGGGATTGGGCAGAAAAAGGTCCCCTAGGGACCCCTCACCTGGACCATCAATGCTGCTATCGCAGGCTGCGTGTCCAGGTGCAGGACAAACCAAAGAGTTGACAAGGCATACAGCCCTGTGTGCCATGCCATCCTCACACTGCATACGATATAGGTAAGTCACCCCTACAGCAGGCCTTCCGCCCTAGGGCATCTTTTGACATGGTGAGCCCCCCACTTTTTGCCTGATGTCTGATGTAATTTTGAACTTTAAGTGCACTGGACCCCATCAACCAGGTTCCCAGTGCCAGATCTCCTTTCCTTGAAACTGTACCACAATTGGCACAACTTCTGTTGCCGCTGTAAGCCTGAGTAAATTGTACCCCTGGTACCCAGGGCATGGGGAAAGAAGAAGGTCTCCTAGGGACCCCTCACCCAGACCAGGCAGTGCTGCTATCAGGCTGTGTGTCCAGGTGTAGGCACTGGCGTAGCAAGGGGGGGGCGGAGGGGGCACGAGTTTTGGGGGCGGCGGCTAAATTAATCGCCAGCACCACCCTCCCCCCCCCCGCTCTTCAGCGCTCGGCGGCAGAAGGCAGGGACCGCCACGGGCGGCAGAGTCCCTAGCTACGCCACTGGGTGTAGGACAAACCAAATATTTGACATTGCACACAGTCCTGTGAGCCATGCCACCCTCACACTGCATACTACATGGGTAAGTCACCCCTAGAGCAGGCCTTCAGCCCTAAGGCAGGGTGCAATATATCCTATGTGAGGGCATATCAGCATGATCAGATATGCCCCTACAATGTCCAGTTCATTCTGGGTGTTGTAAGTGAACAGGGAAGCCATAAAGAGTACATGAGCTGGATATCCGTCAGCACAAGTTTCCTAGCTCCATGATGGCTTCACTGATTTCTAAAATGTTTGGTACCAGACATCTTGTCTTCATAAATCCTTGCTGATGCCAGTATTGGATTTATTAATAAATTCCCACAGGAGACCCTGCTAGAGGGTCCCCTGAAACCTACTGACCGCTGGTGTTGTCCTTGTCTAGTTTTAGCCAGCCTGCCATCACCAGACTTGTTTCTGGAACCCTGGGTAGAGAGCCAGAGCTCTCGAGATCCAGAGACACTACCTGCTCTGGGCAGAGGTGGTCACAGGATCTCCCTCGGCAGAAGCAGGAACTTCAAAGGCCCTGCCACCTTTGAACCGTGCCCCCAGCCCTCTGCTGTTGGAAGCAGATGGTGACCCCCCAGTCCAGCTCCACTTTTGGCAGGAGGACTGGTGGGAAAATTAGGTAAAATAGGAGGTGGGTCTACCTTCACCCTGGACCACCCCTCAGCTGGGGCAGGCGAGATAGACCTCACTTTTCACTATCCACCATCGGATGGGGATAGTAGCCTATTTGGAGTCAGAGCATGCCCAGCCCCCAAGTGGGGTAAGCATAAAGAGGGTTTAGGCATCCTACAGGTAGGCAGCCCATTGGCTACCACCTAGCCCACTCTGAAAATGCCCCTGAATTCAGTATTTAGGTGGCTCCCGAGAACCTGACTTCAGATTCGACGGACGAAAAGAACACAACGGAAGAAGACCACTGAGGTTCAAGACCTGAGATCCGACGCAAAAGAAACTGGCACAAACTCCCGCCGCTGCTAAAGACTCAACCTTTGCAATCTGATGTCCTTCCTGACACCCGTGAGGACTCCAAGAAACCCCAGAGCCCTCCAGCCTTCTGCACATTGCCATGAACCTCCCTTTGGGCTAGAGGCTCTAGTTCCCAGCGACCGCCGGTAAAGAACCACAGTGGTTGAGGACCGGCACTTTTGTCGATGCGATTCACCACTGTAATGAAACTTTGCAGCACGTCTCCATCACCTCGATGGATTCTCTCAGCACAGCGACCTACGCTGGAAACAGCCCCGCCCCTGAGAGCTCGTACCCTCCTGCTGGTGGCCCCAAAGGCAGAAGCAGCAATGCTGGCATGGCCACCTCTCCTCCATGATGGTCTGCCCTGCAACCCACCTGGAGCCCAACCGCTGCCGGTCAACGCCGACATCTAGCCAGTGAAGAACACATCCAACCTTGCCAGGAAGCGTGGTCCTCCAAAACTCCTTGGCGGAGTCCTCCTTCCAGCGACCGCAAGGATAACTGCGTCGTTAGTATTCCACCATCCAAGACTACAGCTTCGTCCCAGCAACTGCGACCACGACCGCTGGAGTTGGCAGTGCTTCCATAAAACTACAGTGACATGCTGCCGGAGACTGCAACAGTAACTGTGTTGGCGGTTTGCTGAACTCCATTAAACCTGTACTCATCCTGTGTTTCCTCCTCTGACTTCAATGGTAAATATTTGACGGTATCGACCACCGTGTGCCTAGATACTGAAAGTACTGCATACTTTGAACAGTATTGCCTATTATTCTGAATACTACAGTCTACAAAGCATTTTAAAACTGTACAAAGTATATCTCCGATTTGAAGACCTGCTTCTCAAAACATATATAAAGAAACGTGTTATTTTTATATAAAATTAGTCTCGGATTTATTCTTGAGTGTGTGTCTCATTTATTGCCTCTGTGAGTACAACAAATGCTTAGCACTACCTGATAAGGTGCTCTGATAAGCCTAACTGCTCACCAACACTACCACAAAAAGAGAGCTAGTATTATCTGCTTGCTGCACATATCTTCCTCTGGGGATATCTCGCACTCTCTACAGAGTGTACTTCATTTTAGAACTCTGTACAGAGAGGCCGTATCTTACATTGGTGCCAGCGATGGGATACACAACTTTGCATTTGCTGTACCGCTCTGTCAATAAGTGACCACACGAGTAATTGCAAAAATTGCCTTTAGATAGTCAAATTTTTGACAGGCCTGTGTTAAGCCCCCGAAACAGACAGTTCAAAATTTAAAAATCTGTACTTTAGTTAGCCCAAAGTGTTGAAGTTATTTTTTGTAACTTTCTAAAAAAAAAAGGTCCCAACTTTAGTGAAATAATGCCTGAAACCAACAGCCAGGATCAGGAGCTCAACCTGACCCCTTACATGGATCTGAACCATTCAAGTTGCAAAACCACCTGTAAGGGCTACGGTATCAGAATGGGCAAAAATCTGAAAAACCGAATATTTCAGACAACTGATAGCTCAGTTTGAGAAAGATCCTCCAGACATGGTAGACCAGTCTGAGGATGATGGCATTATCAATGAGAATGATACTGAGAATAGACGTGAGTCATTCCCCTCAGAAACACCTGAGGTCCCGTTGGGTGAGGACCTCCAGCTAGAAAGGTTAGCCAAGAGACTGGGTTTAGAAACACAGCTTCTGGAAATAGAAAGACAAAGTAAAGAGATGGGCCTAGGACCTATCTCTGGTGGTAGCATACAAACAAATAGGGAGAGAGAGAAATCTTTTGACCTAAAACTCCCCAAAGGAGTTGTCCCCTTATATGCAGAGGGTGATGATATCACCAAATGGTTCACTGCTTTCGAGGGAGCTTGTGTAGCTAGGGAAGTAGAGAAGAAATATTGGGGCTCTTTCTTATGGGAACTGTTCTCAGGAAAATGTAGGCATAGACTCCTAACATTGAATGAGGCAGATGCTAAGACCTACAAACTCATGAAGGGTACCCTGATTGAGGGATTTGGTCTTACAGCTGAAGAGTATAGAATAAGGTTCTGGGAGACTCGAAAAACCCAGAGTCAGTCCTGGGTCGAACATGTTGAAAACACTAGCTGGTTGGTTAAAAGGTAACATTGTGAAAGACTACGAAGGGCATTACAATTGAATTATGAAGGAGCATCTTTTGAGTAATTGTTACAATGAGAAGTTACATCAGCATCTGGTAGACCCAGGTCCACTTTCTCCTCTAGAGTTAGGGAAGGAGGCAGACCACTGGGTCAAAACTGGGGAGACCAAAAGAAAGGCGCCAAAAAGCCCCCCAAGGGAAAGAGGGTAATCCTAAAAACAAAGAGTCTTGGTCAGGTCCCCCAAAAATCTGTTCAGGAGGATGGTCCCTGAGACTCTTCACAGCCAAAGGGTGGGTACCAGGGGATGAACTGGGACCCCAAGAAGGCTGGTGTCAGGACTGCAGGTCCTTGGGGCACCGAACTGGAGACTCTGGCTGTAAAAACAAAAACATGCCTCTATTCCTCCTGGAGTAAATGCAGTGGCCAATCTCCGGATGGGATCTCTGGAGGGCCCAGACCACGTCAGAGAGCTCACTGAGGCGACTCTTGTAGAGGATGTGGACTTAGCCACCTTAGCTGTGTGGCCCACTAATATGCAAAAATACAGACAGCATCCTGTTGTTAATAGGGTTGGGGGGAAGGATTGAGAGACACTGGTGGCAGCGTCACCATGGTGACCCAGAACCCAGTGTCCCCTGATCAGTAAATGCCTGGAAGGTCCTATCCAGTCACCAACGCTGACAATGTGACGAAAAACCATCCCAAGGCCATGGTGTCTTTTGACTGGGGAGGGGGGTTGCTGGTAAGAAAGAGGTAGCAGTCTTTCCGACCCTCCCAGTTGAGTGTTTGCTTGGTAATGATTTGGAGACCTCACCCTGGGCCGAAGCAGAACTAAGGATCCATGCCGGAATCCTTGGAATCACACACTGGGCGTGTGCAACAACCCAAGCACAGAGCTCAGAGTGAAAAAGAGTAGCTGGAGTCTGAAAAAATGTCCCAGCCCTCCAAGAGAAAAGGCAAGAAGACTGGGGAACCAGCTTCCGAACAGACACCCAACCCCTCTCCGCAGGGAGAAGAGGAGTCAGCCCCAGAGGAAACTGAGCCACAAGAGTTGGGGCCTTACAAGGTTGAGCTCTTGGCCCAGTGTGACCATCTAGGGAATATCTGTGCCAGGTGCAGAGAGCCTGTCTCACTCTTGAAAGCCTGCCACAGCAAGCCCCTGCACAAGAAAGTGGTAATATTAGTGCCTCCCACAAGACCTATTGGGAGGATGGGATCCTTTACATTGAGGCCAGAGACCCAAAACCTGGTGCCACTGGGCGAGTGGTAGTGCCTAAGATGGGAAACATTGTTTACAATGCACGCGTTACAACGCGTTTCATTACAACAAATGTTTTACAACGCGAAATCCATTACAACGCATGTCATTACATCGCCTAATCCATTACAACGCATTCCCCAAAGTAATGCCTCAGCGGAGTTAGAATAGTAATTGCGTTGTAATGGATTATGCGTTGTAATGACACGCGTTGTAACGACATGCGTTGTAATGGATTTTGCGATGTAAATAATTCGTAGTAATGACACGCGTTGTAACGCGTGCGTTGTAAAGTGTCATATTCGCCTAAGAAGGTTAGGGAGTTCCTCCTCATGTTGGGCCACAATATCCCACTAGCTGGACACCTTGGTCAGAAAAAAACGTGGAGTAGGCTTGTCAGCCACTTCTACTGCCCAGGGATGCACCAAAGGTGAAGGAGTTCGGCAACTCCTGCCCCACCTGCCAAGTCAGTGGCAAGACAGATGGGCACCCAAAGTCCCCCTCAATCCCCCTCCCAGTGGTTGGGATTCCCTTTGAGAGGGTAGGGATCGACATCCTTGGTCCCCTTGAATCCCCTACAGCATCAGGGAACAGATATAGTCTGGTGGTAGTAGATCATGCCACCAGGTATCCTGAGACTATTCCCCTTAGGTCTACCACTGCCCTTGCAGTGGCTAGAGCCCTCATCGGTGTCTTCACCAGGGTGGGCTTCCCTAAGGAGGTGGTGTCAGACAGAGGAACCAACTTCATGTCTGGCTACCTAAAACACATGTGGAACGAGTGTGGAGTGGCTTATAGGTAGGCCTCCCGGTTTTACGGTATTTATGTTTTTGACATTTCCGTCTGTATTTATCCATATTTATTTTTTGTCAACTTTATCTGTATTTATCCATGTTTATTATGGGTTTTGTGAAAAAAATAAAGCTGAAACTGGTATATTTCCACATTTATTTAACCAATAAATGTGCAGTCATGCTTCAATGCCTGCCAGGTTTCAGTGATTTGAACAACCGCTGAAGATAAATCAATGCACTTATATGAAAATATGCACTTTTCTGTATCAGCCTTGTGCATATCTACTGCTGTTTAAGCCTATTTACTAAAAATCCTTTCCTTTTTAACCCCCTTACCTATCAATCCACAAAGTTATTTGCCTGGCAGTCATGGCAAAGTGTATTTAGAATCACTAAAAAAAAGCACCCAATTTCTGTTTTTATTCACATTTAAAAATAAATACAGACAAGAAAATAATTGGTTTTCTGTCTGTATTTAACTGTAAAAATCAGTAAAAATGGAAAACAGGGAGCCTTACTTATAAGTTCACTACCTCCTACTACCCACAGTCTAATGCCCTTGTTGAAAGATTCAACAAGACCATGAAAGGTATGATTGGTGGACTCCTTGAAAAGCTCAGAAGGAGATGGGATGTTTTACGGCCATGCCTGCTTTTCGCCTACAGGGAAGTGCCACAGAAGGGAGCTTTCCCCATTCAAACTTGTGTTTGGTCATCCTATCAGGGGACCATTGTGCCTTGTGAAGGAGGGATGGGAGAAGCCTCTCGTCGAACCCAAACAGGACATAGTGGACTATGTACTTGGCCTCCACTCTCGGATGGCTGAATACATGGAGAAAGCAAACCAAAACCTTGAGGCAATCCAGGAGCTCCAGAAGCGATGGTATAACCAAAAAGCTGCTTTGGTAGAGTTCAAACCAGGGCAGAAGGTATGGGTGTTGGAGCCTGTGGCCCCTAGGGCCCTCCATGATAAGTGGAGTGAGCCCTACCACATCCTAGAAAGAAAAGGGGAGGTCACCTACTTGGTGGACCATGGCTTTTGCAGGAACCCAAGAGGGTCATCCATGTGAACCGCATTAAACCCTATTACAACAGGGCAGATGTGACTATGCTCATGGTCACAAATGAGTATCAGGAAGCAGAGTAAGAACCTCTGCCTGACCTCCTGTCCAACAATACAAAAGATGGTTCAGTAGAAGGAGTGGTCTTGTCAGACACCCTCACTGCCCAACAGCAGACTGATTGCAGGCAAGTCCTACATCAGTTCCTGAGCTCTTCTCTTTGCAGCACCGACCCGATAAGGAGCAGACCCGATGATGAAGCAAGACACCCCACTGATGGGGGGTGTGTGAGGGTCCCTTTCCGAAAGGAGGAAACTCCCTCCTGCCCCTAGTGTGTACTTCACTACACACTAATTACACATCAACCGACAGTGTTCACTAGGAACTGCATACCTTTCTGTGTTGTAGTACTTAAGGGCATGTATGCTGGACCTGGATAAATATAGCCCACAGTCCCTCCTCTATTGTTAATAAGTTCATGCACGGGTGACCCCCGCGGGACTTCTTTTAGGTTACCAGGGAGATACCAGTGGTTCCCCTGGCCCACATTAGACACAGGAAACTATCAATTTTCTCTGGTGTCATTTTCTCTACTCACCTGATACCTCCATACCATAAGATGGATGAGTACCAGGGACTTAGTTTTGGCGATGAGGTAGCAGCTGAGATTCTGAGAACTCCATCTCTACTGGGCGCTGAGGGGAACTCAGCGTCCGGCAGCCAGTCGGAAGACTGGACTTCTCTTTCCACCCTGAAACGCGAGTGGCTCAAAGTAACCTTGCATGGGGCCATGATGACCGAGTATTTGCGGGCTAATATAGCCTCCAACGGGTTAATGGTCAATAATTTCCCGCGCTTATTTTTGGAGGATGCAGTTTTTTAAAAAGAGTGGTCCCTAGTCGCATGGAAATGCACTAGGGACTGGCTCATCCTCATTATCAATACTGCAAAAAGGATTGCGGATGCACTACTAATAAGAATACAGACTGCGGAAGGGACCATTAAGGTGACTGTTCAAACCACAGTGTATAAAACCAAACTCGCAGAAATCAATGCTGAGATTGCTGACAACAGGGAGTATCTGATGAAGCAGAAAATATCCAAGCTTCAGAAAGATATCAATAAATTTGATAAAGAAAAAGTTTACCCATATTTGAAAGTAGACTACACTACACCAGGGACAAACTATTCATCAGATGAGAGCACGAACCCATCAAGGAGAGGCTCCTCATCCAATAGCGAGTCCAGCAATGGGAGCTGGAGCAACAAAAACCCACGACATAATACATATCAAGCCTACCCCCCCTTTGGGCCACCACCGTACCAGGGACCCCAGTTCTGGCAATACCCCATGTATCATCAGGGACCCACACCCCGCCCTTCTTTCAACAAGGCAATGCACCTCCTTTTTTAGACAGAGGTTGGGGCAGAGGAAAAGGGCGCAGAAGAGGTCACCAAAAAAGAGTTCAGTGGCAGGAACAACCGACACACTCTGTGGAGACAAGGAGCCAGACAAGGGGGAAGAGAAACTAATAATCAATCTGTCCCCGAGACCTCTGACAGCTACAGAAGAAGCTGTACTCCAAAAAGGGTTAGGTTTTGTCCCTACTCCCAAATATGACGAATTTCGTGACGCCTGTGAAATTCAGGGCTTTTTTCAGGAAAATACGCCTAAAGGCATTTTTCCAAGACAAACCTATGCCAAATGAGGAAGACTCATGTCTGCGAAACCCCTCCACGTTTACACCCAACAGTGGGATGGTACCCCACAAAGTCCTTACCTTTGAGCAAGCTGTGCTCAAGGACCTCAAGAGCAGCACCACTCCTGCCTCCTTCCATAACCTATCATCTAATGAACTGGCAGCCGTCAGGGCTCTGGCGGATGATCCCTCTATAACCATTAAACAGGCTGACAAAGGCGGTGCCACTGTCATTATGTCTACTGTCGACTATGACACAGAATGCCTACGTCAGTTGAGTAACCGGAGATACTACACCCCTATAAGAGAGGATCCCACATCCCGGCTTGCAACCACCATTTCTACCATGGTTTTTACAGCTGAAACAGAGGGTTGGGTCTCCAAAAAAGAGGCTACTTTCCTGGTCATGACAAATCCCAAAATTCCGTATTTCTACACCTTGCCTAAAGTGCACAAGGGGGTTTCCCCGGTCCCTGGGAGACCCATAGTCTCAGGGATCGGTTCTATCCTTGAGCCATTGTCCAAGTTTTGTGACTATTTCCTTCAACCCCTGGTAAGAGCCACTCCCTCTTTTGTAAAAGACACCTCGGACGTCCTGCGTCTACTCGAGGGGGTCCAACATCCAGGGGAGGTGAACCTACTAGTAACCCTGGATGTTGAGGCCCTCTATACCAACATTCCCCAGAGGGCAACCTTGGACGTAATTGAGGACGCCTTAAGCAGGATGGAGTGGTTTTCCTCTACCCCAGTGGCTTTCATCCTTGAGTGTGCTACTTTAGCCCTCACGGAAAACTTCTTTGAATACAATAAACAATTGTATCATCAAACACAGGGCACATCCATGGGGGGCACCTTCGCACCGAGCCTGGCATGTATGTACATGGCAGCGTTCGAGGAAAGGGAGATTTTTAATTCCAACAACCCCTTTCAGGCGAATGTGCTCCTATGGAAGAGATTCATCGATGACATCTTGATCCTGTGGAAAGGAGATCGTACAAGATGCGAAGACTTTTGCGAATGGATTAATACTCTTAACCCATACTTAAAGTTCACCAGCACCATTTCTGGATGTGAGATACCATTCCTGGATCTGTTGATAAAGTTAGATGGTGGACACATCATCACTACACTTTATTGTAAACCTACAGACAAGAATAGCCTTCTACATTTCAGCAGTCACCACCCGAGAGCCCTCAAACAAAATCTTCCGTTTGGACAGTTCCTCCGTATCCGGAGGAACTGCAGCTCAGTAACAGACTTCCAAAAGGAGTCCAAAGTTCTGGCCACGCACCTACGCACCAGAGAATATCCCCAACGCAACATATCTCTCTCTCAAAAAAGAGCAAGGAATAACAACAGAGAAAACTTGCTAGAAACTAGACCGAAAGAATTAGTTGACTCTCTCACTTGCGTGACCACATTTACACCTGATTCTAACCGAATAAAGAATATCATTAAAAAGCATTGGGGTATCCTAAACACAGGTAGTCTGCACCTTCCAACCCCGAGGTTTGCTTTTAAACGGACAAACAACCTCAAAGACATGCTCATACATACTAGACCGAAGGTACATAATACTAATGTTCAGAGATCCCTTTGGGATCTGCCACCAGTGAAAGGACACTACCCCTGTGACTCATGTACTGTGTGTCCGTTTACGAAAATGACGAAAGAGATCACATTTGCTAATGGGTTCAAGTGGCAGATCAATAAGCATACAAATTGCAACACGACTAACTGTATCTACATGTTAATGTGCCCATGCCAACTCCTTTATATAGGGATGACTACTAGACCCGTAAGAACACGGATCACGGAACACCGCAGCAATTTCAGGTGCCACAAGACAAACACCAAAATGACAACACATTTTGACCAACTGCGCCTCCCACCAGATTCCATCAGGTGGTGTGTCCTAGAAGCACACCCCAGTATAACCAAGGATACCCTCTTCAGAATCGAGCAAAGATGGGTGCTACGATTAGCCTCAGACAGAGAGGGTCTTAACGAGGACATACCGTGGGCGTCTCTGACGAGATGAGAATGCAACCACATTTGGGCCCTATACACCTCTGGGACTATTGTCACAACAGGGTGTAATGAGACAGACTGCCGCTAACAGACGTATTACCCTCCTGTGATATGACTGAACTAAGGATTATCTGGTGTTCTAAATTGCGATCCGATCGCATGGGCACATTACTTGCGACCTTCCTTCCTTGTCACACACTACACATGTGACATCCTAACCATGATAACATAGGAGCATGTGGTGTATAAATGATGGTGTGATGCACGTAGAGAGTACATATACACACACACACACCCCCCCCTTATCTTAGGTGGGGCGCTATCAGGTCCTTGGGTTCCGAGACCCATGGTCATCTGCTTTGACCACAGCACTGAGGTACAACATACTACTCACTACTAACACGATGCCCAACACGTAGTGGCCCGAGCACCTGACTGTTCCTATCTATAAATATTTTTTCACACACTGTAAGCTGCGCACCTTGTTGCAGAATACTTAGTGACGTACATTATTGACCTTAACGTTCAACATGGACCACAACATGTACACTAAGCGAAATCTGAACGCTACGTCACCAACGGCTGGCGACGCACTCACAGCCGCTTTCAGCCAGGCACTTAGTTGACCGCGTACCTCCTCTGCCTCTCCCAATATGGCGCCGAGCGGTATCTGGGTGAGTGCACCATGCATTGCATACACGCAGGCGGAAGTACCCGCCCCTACACCGGCTACCTGGTGGATATACAGGATAGCGCTCGCGCCTTCCAGTATTTTACCGGGACCGGCAGAGGAAGGGTAGGTCTTCCCGCGATCCGCGTGGATTTCCAAGTAAGTGCAAACGTCCTGATACATCCGTTGGTGGGATACTTTGGCGGAACCACCACTCGCATCAGGGACTACGGGAGATTAGGTCTTCGAGACCGCACTTTGCGCACTTAGTACTTGTGCCCTGAGACGCTTATCTAAAACCCTTGTGCCTAAACATGACCGGACACCCACAGAGGGTGCAGCTGCACAGAGGACTTTGGGGCGCTCACCCACAAGCCTGAAGTGGGCCCATTGGGACTCACTGTTTCCTTTTTGCGTAGACACGATGTTGCTGACGAAACGCGGAGGCTATTCCCTGACATATGTGGCAAGTGAGGACATCCCGGTCTGCCCCTTAGCGTTACCTATGTGGTTGCGCCTGGGGGGTTCGGACTGAGGGTGCCACACTAGCTACTGTGGACTCGGGATAACATGATACACGCGCCTCACTAGCATCGACCCTTTACCTTGGGGTTCTTCAGCCTCATACGTACCACATCTCTTTTAACTTTCATGAACTCTACCGAGCATGATATGAATTTTACTTTTTATCTCCCACCTTCCCAAGGACACTGCACTATTCAGTGCTGGAACTCGCCGGCCACCGACGAAACAGAATTCTGACCCTAATGGGGTGAGTTCACTGAACGCACGCAGCATCGGTACCCTGTTCATGCTGTTTCTCAATACTGCTGTTCTTAAATGCTGCTCCAAATCGCCGTGTGCATGATCACTACCACCTTGAGTGATGCATGCCTTTTATCACCTTTTTTACTATTAGAACACGAGACAAGTATAGTAGGTTTATGCAATGCTCTGATATATCTCTATGCTTCCCCAATTTTTCTACAGGTTGATGTCCTATATCTGCAGGTACCACTTTTTAGGGTGCTGTATGGGTGGTCACTTAATTAATTGATTGGGGACCACTACCAAAAGTGTGGATAGATCCTGCATTGGTCCTGAAGAATTGCCTTCAAATAGAAATAATGGCAAGAAACATGTTGACCCCCGTGACCTTATAACAGGGGTGCGCAACCAGGAGAGTGGCTACAATCATTAAACTAGTTCTGGGTGGACCTCTACCTCCTGTTTTAGCCTCACTTCTTTACTTATTACATCTACACTCACTAGGGCCCTCACACGCACGGCACCTTACGGCATAAGGAAAAAAGATCTCCGCCAAAAGGCCCCGTTAAGGGCGCCGATCGGGTATTGCAGCGCCGACCCGATGATGAAGCAAGACACCCCACTGATGGGGGGGGTGTGAGGGTCCCTTTCCGAAAGGAGGAAACTCCCTCCTGCCCCTATTGTGTACTTCACTACACACTAATTGCACATCAACCGACAGTGTTCACTAGGAACTGCATACCTTTCTGTGTTGTAGCTCTTCTCTTTGACCCCTGGTCAGACTAGCTGATGTACCCATGACGTGGACACTGGTGAAAGCCTACCTGTCAAATACTAAATTTATAGCGCAGCCCTCTTTAAGATGCTAGCACTGCCGCGGTTTCTCTATGTGCTGCAAAACACCCCTAACAAGTGTCCTGACAACTATTTCGCTGGTATCGAAGGCGTTGTACGCGGGCTACTGTGGGACGGACGGGCCCCAAGAATAGCTATGACAAAGTTGACGATGGGGTGGTATGATGGGGGTATTGCTTTACCTGACATGAGGCTTTATTATCAGGCTTCTCATCTGGTTCCAATCAATAAATGGGTACATGGGGAATATGACGACCCGAATTTTCATACGGACCGATGGCTTCTGGGTCGGGGGGGGGCTACGCTAGAGCACTCTACACAAACCCTCGCAAGCTCAACCTCACGGGGCCCACGGCATGCACAGTGGAGGTCTGGCACCGCGTGAATAGAAAATGGGGGTGGCATAACACGCTCACAAAGGCCACACCACTTTGGGAACCAGACCTGTTGGGGCAGCTTAGTAAATGCCCTGGTTTTGACAAGTGGGATATGATAGGTATTTCGACAGTGGGTGACATGTGGATGGGGGGTAGATTAGCCACATTTGCAGATCTACAGAACAAATACCAATTAGCACAGACCGAGGCCTACCGCTACCTGCAAATCAGTCACGCAGTCAAAGCAGTTTTGCCCAAAGACGCCCCTCTCCCTGAGGCCTCTTCACTGGAGGACCGACTGATACTTGACCCCATGCACAAAAAGGCCATATCTCTCACATACAAAAAGCTAATAAACAATTGCCCAGACCCCTTAAGGCGTCTGCGACAACTCTGGGAGGCAGATCTGGGAGACTTGGAAGATGAGGACTGGCGTGATGCTCTGGCCTCTCCCAGAGAAGTGGCTATCCCTATGAGATTGCGCCTGGTCCAACTGAAGATCCTGCATCGTGTATATTTAGACGCAGGGATTTTGGTCAAGATAGGAAGGAGGACTGACCCCCTGTGCCTCCGGCAATGTCACCAACCGGGAACCTTCTTTCATGTTCTCTGGGACTGCTTGATAGTGCAACAGTACTGGAGCAAGGTCACACAACAAATGGAGAGGGCGGGTGGTAAATCTCTTAAGGCCTCCCCCCAATTATGCCTTCTAAATATCTGGGAAGCTACTTATTTAACGCAAATAGAGCAAACATGGGCTTCGCTTGGGTGGGCCATTGCAAAGCGTAATATTGCCCAGAAATGGGGAGTGGGGACGGTTCCGACTCTACGCGATTGGGCAGTCGACATGGACAGGGCAATGCTTGCCGACAAAGATGTCTTCAAACATAGGGGCTGCCCCAAGAAATGGGACTACAAATGGGGGGGCGTGGAATAGATACAGGGGTACCATCTGCTTGTCCCCCACAGTAGAACTACAACGTGAAAGGGATAGACTGCTGGATGTCGCTGAGGTGGATGGTATGCCCCCACCCAGTACTGAATAAGGCAGTCATCTGCATGGCGGGTGTCGAACGGTGTGGATCTTGGTTGGGCGAGTTTATCACGCTATGTGTGAATTACTTAATGTATATGCCGGGAAGTATTGGGTAAACGGAATGGAAGGGTCCCTACTGTGTCTCCCTGATCTCAAATGTATTGAAAAATTTACATCTATGCTGTGGACTTATACATTGTCTTATTGCTGCTTTATGTTTTTCTGTTTCTTTCCTCAATAAAAAATGTTTAACAAAAAAATAAAATACTAAATTTACAGGCAGCCTGATCAAGTGAAAGAGAGCATCAAAGCTCAAGTAAGCAAGATGTTGGAATTGTGAGTCATCGAGCCATCGGAGAACCCCTGGGCCAGCCCAGTCATCTTAGTCCCCCAACCTCATACCCAGGGTGGTAAGAAAGAAATGAGGTTCTGTGTGGACTATTGGGGCCTCAATGCTGTGACAAAGACCAACGCGCACCCAATTCCTAGGGCAGATGAATTGATTGACAGGCTAGGAGCAGCCAAATATCTGAGTACCTTTAATCTTACATCAGGATACTGGCAGATAGGCCTGACTCCAGGTGCCAAAGAAAAATCTGCATTTTCTACCCCAGATAGGCATAATCAGTTTACTATAATGTCTTTTGGCCTGAAAATGCACCTGCCACTTTTCAGAGGTTGGTGAATAAAGTCTTGCCTGGCTTGGAATCCTATAGTGCAGGTTATCTTGACGATATTGCTGTCTTTAGCTCCACCTGGCCAGATCACCTGATCCACCTCGGGAAAGTATTATAGGCTTTTTGCAAGGCAGGCCTCACTATCAAGGCAAGCAAATGCCAGATAGGGCAGGGAAAGGTTGTATACCTGGGCCACCTTGTGGGAGGAGGCCAGGTTCAACCATTACAGGCCAAGATCCAGACTGTTCTGGACTGGGGGCTTCAACAACCCAGACTCAAGTCAGGGCCTTCCTTGGCTTGACTGGGTACTACTGGAGGTTTATGAAGGATTATGGCCCCAAAAATAAAACTAATTTCGTTGCGCGCGCTGCATCGCATTTGGCGATGCAGCGCGCGCAACGAAATTCGTTTTATTTATTTATATGTTTACTTACCTCTATTCGGCCGAATTCCGTAGTTTGCTACCCCCCACCCTACCCCTCCCCCGCCCCACGTCACCGCCCGGCAGCACTCCCACCACGGGCCGCTACTGCTGGTGAGATATTTCCAGATAACGGAGGAGCAGAGGGCTATTTGGCGGAAGCAACAAGACAACTTTAGACTGTGGGAACTTTTAAGGCATCTCCAGTTCTGAATATGTATGTACGTATGTTCTGGGCCAGCGCTAGGCATGGGCAGTATGGGCAGCTGCCAAGGGCCTCGCACTCAGCCCACCAGCATTGGGCCCCGCACCAGTGCAACAAACCACCAAACCTCTTGTGGCCCTGCTGATCCCATTGAAGAAAGGTGTCTGTTTACAATTGGACTTACAGGAGGGGGCTTCTCCTTCGGCCTCTCAGGGATGGTGTGGGAAAGCCTAGGGGAGGGGGGACACTTCATCTTGTGCCAACTGCAAGGAGACGCATTTTGCCCTGCAATTAGGCCTCCTGCCTGGCTGCCCATTGAGAGACAGTGCGGGAAGCCCATTGTCAGCACTTTACCTTCTGCACAGTTTTAGCTCTCAGCCCCCAAGCTATTCTCACACCTCCAGCCCGATATGAGCTGCAAAAGAGGTGCTTGTAGGCGGCAGAGAGGGGAGCTGCTGCCCAGGAGGAGTCTGCACAAAGCAGCTTCCGGAGCCCTAAAGGTGTCACTTATGTAAATTAGAGGGGCCTCGCACATTCCCCTTCGACCGGGGCCCCAAAAACCCTAGAACCGGCCCTGGCCAAGAGTGTAAAGTGCTTTGTTCTGCCTAAAACGTTTCTTCAACAAATAAACAAACAGTTACAAACACAGCAGGGGAAGAGGGGATTGCTTAATCTCTCTAAAAAATCTGGAGTTCGATGTTGTAAAGAGAAATTTCTGAGATAAGGGTCTAATTGATTGCAAAGTAACATTAATGGAACCGTTTTATAATTTTATAACACGTTTAAACATTAATTAGAACTTAAAAGTTTTAGGCAGCACAAAGCACTTTACAGTCTTTAAATAAACTGATCTCCCTGTGGTTCGCCACAAAGCTTACCTTAAGTAAAACCATACTCAGTACGTGCGAGTACGATCAGCGTGTGCACTTCATATCATGAAGGGCCGTATCTAAGAGAAAATGTACATGTATTGTATCAGGATCAACGCTAACCAAAATTAACTTGTCAAAGTCCGCCTTAACTAAGATGATCTCCCTGTGGTCAGCCGCTAAGCTTACTGTAAGTGAAGCCGCACTTGATACGTGCGATCAGCCTCGGCGTGTGCACCCAGGTAACCGGCGTCCTCCTCTAGCACCATCTTGTTACCGTTTATATTGGCTAAATTCCAAACTGAAAACCGAAGAGCCATAAAAGACGTACTTTCCATCTCATCATTACCCGGCCGCCATTTTACAGCATATATTTACTGCCAATTTCAATCTCAGATTCAAGTTTAACTATCCCTTTCGTTGCCGTGTATCTCCTCATAAGGTCCAGCAATAATAACCCCGACTCAATACATATTATCACCAATCCAGATACATTATCCAACATATTTCCATATATTGTTGGTTCACGGAAGGTCCGTCATATCAACCGGACCAATGGCACAGCAGGCACTTCCTATCTGGCCCTTGTATGGCCGTCATCTTACAGTGTATATTTTATATAATTCCAACTGTCCAGAGTATATAATCATGGAACGGAAGACAGATTCCTCTCTGTCCTCACACCGATCCTTATTCTCATATGAGTATTAGGTACATAAACACAAATCGATTAGTTGCCGTGTATCTCAGCACCAAGAAGGTCCGACAAGTCTAATCCGGACCAATCATATAAATGAAGATTGACTCCCCGTCTGGTACAAGTTTGGCCGCTATCTTTAAACGCGCATTCCCTGCATCTAAATAATCTCAACTACCAGAAGTGAAGAGGGACTTTTTGTCTACAGTAATCACAGTCACCTACTAAGATTAACAAATACAGTGCTCATTTTCTAGCGATACGTCCCTTGACCGTATCCACACCAATAACAACTGTCATCAGAAAAGTCCATCTTGATGAGAACAACATGGCTGTTCTCTTTTGCGTAGTTAAAGAAGGTAGGTCCAACAAAAACAGAATCACAATATAACAATACAGTCCATATCAGGCTCACCTATAATTCTGTAGGTTGCATTTAACTACCCATTATTACTTGTCTCATATTTGTAAACTAGTACAATTTCCACACCAACAGTAATGTTACCATGATATTGAGGCAATGATGTACCCGTCACATTACAATCTGTACACAGCAATTTACAATAATTCAGACTCCCAGAAATTACTGCCGTTCATGGTCTATATTTAGACCATTTTCTACCACCCATAGTTCCATTATCCACATTGCTTCATGCCGCATAAGTACAGTTCCCTGTTCTCACCTCTGGGGTCCCTGGTCACATGATCAATGCTAAAAAACGTAAAACTCTTGTGTGGTCCCTGTGCTTGGCACTCACTCACATGAACCACCACTGGGTGTTTAATGTCGCCGGATGATAACATACACCACTGATTGAGTACTGCAGTTAATGTTTGAGCGTATAGTATACTCATCCGTGTCCCCATTTCTGACATTCATAGTTTTATTCAGTACCCATCTGCACATTCAGCAGTGGCCGCACTTATAAAAGTTTAATGTCTGCTGTGTAAGCTAATTTGTTGGTTGCTCCTGTTTTGGATAACTAGTGCTTAGTAGAGCCCTCAGAGAGCTGCCTCTATTTAAGGTAATATCAGGTCTAGCTGACACAAATTCACTCAACATCTTATCTGCCTGCATAAGGTACCAGTGTCTCCGCAGGCATTTGCGGAACCTCTGTGATGTCCAACTGTAATTAGTAATAAGGCAAACAGGCTTGGGTTTGCCCCTGTTATGTGCAGTCGCAGCTAAGGTGCTTTTCCTGCCAACCTGCAGTATCCTGTTTCTGGCCGATCTAATAATGTGTACATTGTAACCTCTTTGCAGGAATCTAGCCTCCATGTCTTGTAGGCATTTCTAACTCCTGTTCTTCGTAATCTTGCAATATGGATTTAAGTAAGACAGATATGCGTTTTGGTCCAGTGGATTTCCACCCCGTTTCAGTATCATTACGATCAAGGCTTCTCATGAGGAGTCCAACAGTTATCCTGCCTCACGCACCGCTGCATACATTGCCGTCAGAGTTTTATAAAGCTCGCTTGACAGCATTTATAAAATTCTAGGGAAAGCCCGTCACTACCATACTATCTGTTGCCTGTGTTCTGGATTTAGGAAGGCCAAAGGTGTTTCGGCCAGAAAGGAGTCCAGTTGGTCATTTCGAAGGTACATCGGAAAGAGCAGGGCGTCCTGTAAGCCCATATCTCAGAGTTTTTTCTTCACTCCCAGGAATGATGCCCTATATTTCTGCAAAGCCAAGGTACAGTCTGGGAAAATGAACACTTTGCTGTTTACCACTGCATAGTGGCCTGCACGTCTGGCCGCACGAAGGATGGCATCCATGTCATGAAAGTGGAAGAGTTTGGCCACCACCGGTCATGTTGGTGCCCCTGGTGGAGGCATCCTTGCCCAGACCTGGTGAGCTTGCTTCAGGAAAAAGAATGCAGACAATCCTACAGGCACGACATCCCTCCAAAGCCACCCTCTGCGTCCTCTATTCTGCCTTCCAAGGTTTTGAGGCAGTTTGAGAGTTCGAGCACTTGCCTGTGAAGTTCCTCTATTAGAGGATGTAGGTAAGTCTCTGCTTGGGTCACTCTCTCCCGCAGCTGTTTTTAGGCTTTGCGGAGCAGGTCCCCATCCATATCGCCACAGCGCTGATCTTTGCCTCCATAAAAGCCCGCTAGGAGTTCACTGCCGCAAGAATCTGGGTGACCCCATCTGTGCCCAGCAGCGTCTCTGCTGTCGATGGCAACTCTCCGTCACCTTGATCGTGTGGGCCCTCTCCTCCTTACCGAGGCAGCCTGTCATAGCCAGGTGGCCCTTGGGGGCTTGAGCCTCTCCATCCCGCAGTAAAGGACGAGGGGGACGGGGGCGACTGGGGGGCACGCAGCATCTCCCCCGCCCATTCGGTGGCCACAGACCACTGCCTACTCTTAAAAAATTAAAAGAAAACATTTCAGTTTGCATTTAAAAAAACAAAAGATTGCTTCATATAAAAGCAGTCACAGACATGGTGGTCTGCTGACCTCAGCAGGCCACCATCACTGTGATTTTTGCAATTCCCACTGGGTCGTAACCCGAGACCTACCTCATTAATATTTATGAGGTGGGTCTATTTGCGACCCAATGGGAATCGCAGAATGTGTCAAAGACCCATTTGGTCCACAAATTTGGGAGAGGTGCCCTTCAAAGCAAAAAGGGACAGGGTTATATACCAAATAAAACAAAAAAGTCTCCCTTGTCATATCACACGCTCTCTCTGTCAATCCCAAACCAACAATGTTTATCTTATAGAAGGAAATCCATCCTTCACTTACATGCACTGTACTCTCTTAGCACCGAACACTGTTTCATGTAAATATGTCCAATTTATTAAAAAATAGTCAAACAGTTGTAAATTCAAAATTAAAATATACTGTATATAATACAATATTTCAAAAAAGTTGTTTTATTTAAACACACTTTTGTACATTGGAATTTGTGATTACCAAATAGAGAATCACAAAAATTCGCTATTTGGTAATCGCAAACGTTTACCTACTACATCTGGCCCTTAATGTTTTAGAAAGTTGCAGCAGTGATCCCAATCCACTCATAGCTGTTTTTAACAATAATTTAAGGGGTGAAAAGAATCATGGCGAGAAGTCAGGAGGTTGAATACTCACGGAATAAAGGAGATAATATTATTTGAGAGAAAGTAAATAAAAAACTTTTCTTGCAAGAGTTAATTAGGAAGAATCAGAATCTCTTGTCTGACCTGACGAAACACGAGGAAGAACAAGTCACTATTTTAGCTGCTTGTGGCCTATTATGTGCCTCTATGTCATGAAATGTGACTATGAAGAAGCAGGCGAAGAGCCAACCACCTCACGGTTGGTTCAATCATGCATGTACTGCTGCGCATCAAGATCTTAAAGCGGCACTAAGGAAACACCCACAAGATATGGCTGAGATTATCAGGGCCAGGAAAGATTACAAGGCTGTACTGGGGATGATAAAGTCAGAGATAAGAGTTAAGGCGTAGGGAGATCTTGAGTTGGCAGGGTCCCTTAAAGATAGCTCTGCCTACTGGACGGTAGTCAATAAAACATTTTCTCCAGACCATCACAACCCTAAGAATGAATACCCTATCCCTGTACAAAGGTGGGTTGAGCATTTTACAAAACCTTTTCACCCTGATCATTTTGTACATTTAGCCAATGATTTGGAAGAGGACACTTTGGACCAGGGAGAAACTCCTTTTTAGCAGTTGTAAGAAGCTGGCTCTGAATATACTATACCAAAGTAATTTATAGTGTGCACAGAGTCCAGGGAATCCCCACAGATATAGCAGAGGCTAAATTAGGTAAGTACTAACAGCTGTCTTTGTGGTTGTGTGGGCGAGCAGTTTGGCTTATCCAGAGGGTGTGTTAAGCATTTATTGTATTCACTCACTCAGGGACTGATTACACACACTCAGAGACAGAATTCAGACCAAGTTGGGTAAGTATACAAAAAGGTATAGTTGTATTTTATTTCTTGAACCAAGCAGGACTTTGTACAGGCATGTAAAATATACTTTCAATTGTAAACCTTTTCACAGAAATGCAATTTAGGATGGATTTGCAATTGTTACAGGTTGGTATCACTTTAAAAAACAGTTTGAATTAGACAGTAATTACTTTTAGGATACTTTTAGATTACTTTCAGATTACATTGAGTACTGGGGGTGGTATGCCTAGATACCACACCTAGGGATCTTACAATACACAGTAAGTAAGACTTTTTAAACTTTGCAGTTTAGTTATCTTTTCTCCATCCAAACATCAGTTCAACACAAAACATTTTAGGCCCAAAATCTCATAACATGGTAGAAAAAGTGTTAGTGGTTTCTCAGGTAAGTACATGACTTACGAGTGGGAGTTTTGGGGGTTAGAACCAAGGTTCTCCAAGGTCTAGATGGGCACTCGAGTTGCACCACCAGCAGCACTGAGGCGGCTGGGGGCTGAGTGCAGGGGCACAATGTTAGCCAGTGGGACTAAGTGGGCCTTCGGTTAGGGAATGTTTACGAGCAGGCCAATCAGATGTGGGAGCAAAGCTCCTGGGGTTAAGGTCGGCACTGCAGGGGCCAACAATCAGCACAGGAGCTGCACCACCAGTGGCATTGGGGCGGCCGGGTGCAGGGTGCCAAGAAGACGTCGGGGACCCAGTGCTTCTCAATGGAGACCTTTGGTTTGGCAAAGTTGCTGCAGGCTCGGGCAGGGAGACTTCCTGAAGGCGACCACGGGCTGGAAAGGTAAGTTGGGTTCTTGGGGGATGTCTGGACACCGTTGTGTGGGCCACCCCAGGTCATGGGGCATTAGGTGCAGGGGTGTATATTGGCAGCAGGTTCTTCTTACCAGCTCCGGTCACGGGGACCTTTCAGGTTGCGGCTGCAGGCGTCGTCTTGAGGTTAGAGGGAGTTGGGGGATCACCAGATCCCAGTTCAGTATCACTGGGGAGACCTCCTCGTGGTGTTGGGCCACTCGAACTCTGGCCGAGTGCGTCAGGTGTAGAGTGGTGCAGAATCTCGGAGTCGCCGGAATCCGGATTCTGGGGGGTGAGTCTTTGTTTTAGCAAATCCTGTGCTCACGTCAGACAGAGTCTGTATGCTGGTTGCAGGGCAGGTCCTACTGGCTCTGGGGGTTGCTGGCTGCTGGACTCGCTGGGGTTCTTGCTGTAGGCATCCATCGTAGGTATGCAGAGAAAGACAGTTTATTGAGGACTGAGTACAGAGGCTTTTGTTCTCTATAATGTGTGTTTCATGGATGGTCATTCTTTTCAGAACTCATTCATTAGGGATATTGGCCACGGTATTCATGAAGAAGGAGATATTACACTCCGTCTGTGTATGTTGTGAGTACATTTTTGCAGCTAATCAGGACATTCACCTCATGTTTTTTCTACATGGTACTTTGATTAGGAACAGGAGACACGTGTAGACTGTCAGTCGGTGGCTGGTTGTATTCTGTCCTTACTATTCCAAATCTCCATTTCGTTCAGGAGTAACACCATTGCACTACTGAACCACTTTTGGTTTCTGGATGTTTTCCTTTGAGGCACTAGGACTCATTCAGCAAGCATGAGACTTTTTCACTGTTACGCATGAAAACTCTTCAGTCCTTTGGTTAAACTGAATTATTGATTCATTGATACTTCCTCCCTCCTTACTGTTATTCATATATATTTTTACAGTGTCCCCTGAAGAAGGGACAGAGATCCCGAAATGCACTGGGCAACAAATACATGTTAGAAAATGAAACCTTATGTGTTAAATAGGCCAATTTAATTCATTTAAGTGTTTTGATCATACTGATCACACAGTCAAATTGGTGTACTTTCTTAGATGTGCGATTGTTGAACAGTGGCATATTATATGGATTAATTGTCACATTGAAAATGATAATTGTTCTTATTGTTGAAATAAATCCACATTGACATCACATTATTTGTACAAAGGCATACATTGCTAGATTCACGCGCTGTGCGATCAGGCAACAAGTGACCATCGTCACTTGCAGTAACAAGTATTCTAATCGTGTGCTAGGCACTCACACATTCCTGATCAGCACGCTAAACAGGCAAACTGTTACATCATTTGTTTTATTTTGTTTCAAACCATATAAACTTGGTGTGCGCAATACAACATACATCAACACAGGGATGTGTGCCATTTCGACTCTTAACTTTGCTCTGAACCAAAACACGCAGCCTCCAGTGGTAGTGTGTGTGTGTTAAGGTGCAGGGCCTCTAAGGGTGGGACAATATGTGCTGCTTCCCTTAGAGGACTTCCCTGGTCACAGTGCTCTTGGTACCCATAGTACCTTTTACAAGGGGCTGACATGTGGCCAGAGAGGTGCCAATTGTGGGTACAAAGTACCGTCTTGGGAAAGAACACAGGCCCTGTAACCTGATTGGCAGGGACACTGGGCGCATCAAGTCACGTTCCACCAGAGGTCAGGCAAAAAGTGGGGGGTCACCATGCAAAAAAGGGGCACTTTCTTACAACAGTTTTATTAGCTCCAATGATGTCATGCATACAGTCAGGAGAAGCCCTGGTGGGAAAGCTTCAGGCCGGATGGAGTTCCTATGGATCTTCTCAAGGCGTATTTACCATTTTGGGCCCCCCTGATTACCAACCTGATAAGAGCAGCAATTGTAGGTCCTTTACTTCTATCTTAGAAGGAGGCAATTGTGGTTCCTATTTTTTTTTAAGTGATAGAAATGTACCAGGATGTTACTGGCCTATTTCTTTATTAGATGATACCTTCAAAATGCTGGGAAGAATTTTAATTTCCAAGCCGGAAGTTTGGCCCGCGTAAAATCAAGTCCTGTTGGATGTACAGTTTGGCTTTAGGCCAGGTGTAGGCATTATCACGCGCTGCCTTAACCTTCACCTCATAATCGGGAAGTATGTCTAAGCCAGGAGAGAGGCTTCCATATGGAGTTTATTGACCTCCCCTGTGCTTTAGACACAGTATTAAGATCAATATTGTGGGAGATTATGGAGGGGATGGGTATTGACAAGATCTTGATTCACTTGCTGGGTCAGATTTATTGGGAAACTTCAGCTAAAATTTGCTTGGCCACACCGAGTAAACTTTTTCCAAGTATTAGATCAACTCAGGGGTTTCGTCAGAGTTGCGTGAGGGACCATTATTGTTTTTATTATATATAAATGGGCTAGACAAGTTTTTATGCCAGAAGGGCAAGGATCTGCCACGTCTAGGGAAGCGTTCTGTCCCAGTGCTTTTATACGCAGAAGATGCGGTTTTAATTGCCAGAACCACAAACGGGCTGCAGATTCTATTAGATGCTTTTAGCTCCTTTATGGATGGTCTGGGATTAAAAATAACTTTAAATAGTTCCTTTGTAATGAGTTGCGGACGCAAGAATACTAAATCCTAGACTTTCGTAAGAAATTGCACAGAGGTGATTAAGGTATCCCATTTAATTTAGCAATAAGCTGGGACCACTTACTCAAACTTAGAGCTCAGTATTTGAAAAGAGCATTTGAATCTGTTTTCCACTTTTCTTCCAGATTGGGCCCTAAACCGATAAGGGAATTTTGCATATTTATACAGGTAAATGTGAGCCAATTGGCTAATAAGGTGCAGGGCATGGGGTGATATTAAAGATAACAGGTTGCAAAAGGTGGAAAATAAATTTTTGTGTAGGGTCATGGCTGTCTCCTAATCAACTCCTACCTTATGTGTCACGAAGAAGGTGGGCTGGAGTATGTAGAGGATAATATTAAGCTTAGTCCATTGCTGCTCTGGTTACGTGTCTGGACAACACCAGAAGCAGACATCACAAGGAGGATTATTGATGACCGTCTGTCCCTTGATAGGGCGTCCGCTAATCCTTGGCTGGAACATGTTAAAGTGGATTTTACTAATCTGGGGCTCGGTGTGTTGTTCAATAGGCCCAAAAGCATGGTTCACTGACAAAATATCGACTAGGATAATATCGACCTACAAAATTATCGAGTCAAAAATATTGACAACAAAAATATCAACCAACTATACTTACAAAGGTAAGTGCAAAAATATCGGGAAAAAATATTGTTAACAAAAAATACAGTTGTATTAAATATCGATTTTTAAATATACAGTTTCAAATATTAAAAATAAATTATATTAAATAAAATGCTAACATGAATTTAATAAAAATAAAATATTTTTAATATATATTTTAACAAATATAACAAATAAACTTACTTTCAAAAACTTAGACACACATACATATATACATATATATTAACATATATCTATTTAAAAAAATATAATTATACTAATATTTGTAAATTATATTACAATTTCAAATTGTTTAAATAATATAGTCAAGTCAAGTCAAGAAATTCTTTATTTCGGCCTAACAAGGCCATAAAAGCACAATTAAAAAGAAGAACAACACAATTCATGCGGATCAAATTTTCCATTAGTGAAATCCATGTGCATTAAAATGTTGTTAGAAAATTCCTAAGGAAGTTTAAAAGTATAAAAGTACATATTTGTGACACTTAAGATATAATAAAATCGGATTTGTAAAACAATCAATCACAATGGTGGAGTAGGGTGATTTAATTGGGCGGGCCCTAACTTTAAAATAACTCGGCGTGCGCACCACATTGAAAACAGATAGTGAGAAACTGAGTACGCAATGGGCATACTAGAATCATATTTTAATATCCTAAAAGCCTGTGCACAATGAGTTGTTCCGAGGTTTCTGCACAACTGCAGTAACCATCGGTGTCTCGCTTTCTTGTATGCCGGGCAAAAGAATAATACATGTTGGTCCGTCTCCGGTGTATTATTACATATCGGGCAGCCCTGAATTGAAGTACCCCCCCAATTATTTGTAGAAACACGTAGGGGAAGTGTACCGTGCCTAAACTGCAGATATAACTTTTTAGCAAGGGCTGGCTGTATATCATCGATAACGGGTTCTAACCTATATTGCAGTTTTAACTCTAAGAAGGTTGCAGTCAATACACCAGTCGCGGAACTCCCCTGTAATAAGGTAAGATTGTATTCCTCGTAATTCTTTGACAGGGCCTTCCTAGGTGTTGACGAGCAACTATCTTCGGCACTAGCCCATAAATCAGTTAGAGAGTTTTTAATATGGGCCAACCATGAATAATAATAAAGAATATAACATATATATATATATATATATATATAAACATAAAATATTTAAAAACCAAACCACTTTAATTAAAAATTAAATATCATAATTTTTTTACAATTTAATAAAACTTATTTACGAACACAACACATTAAAAATTATAATTAATGTACTTCCCACAATATAACCCCACAAAACACACAACACAATTAATTATTAAATTAATAATTAATATTGATTTAAAACTTTTAATAATTGCTTAAAATGAATTTACTTCCCACCCCATAACCCTACAAAACTCACAACCCACATCTAAAATGAAAAAAATATTTGCACAATTAACATAATTATCAATTAAACAAATATTATAAATTAAAAACCAATTATCATTCATTAAAATTTATTAATTTCCCACCCATTACCCCTATAATCCCCACAACCTGCACCAAAATTTTATTTAAAAAAATCAATTACATATTAAAATTAATTTTCAATTAAATAACTAATAACTAAAACTATTTAACAACTAATTATAAATTAATTAAAATTAATTTACTCCCCACTATCTACACCTATAAACCCAAAACCCACACCCCAAAAAATTTAATTAAACAATTAACATAATTAATTATCAATTAATGAATTAATATTAATTATCAACTAATTAATTAATCAAAAATACATCTTCCCACCCTTTACCCCTATAAACCCCACATCCCGCACCTAAAAAAAATACACAATTACCATAACTACCATAAATAATTATCAATTAATAATATTAATTAGCAACTAATTATAAATTAATTAAAAATAGATTACTTCCCACCTTTTACCCCTATAAACCCCACAACCCACATATAACATTTACCCTCCAAAAATTAAAAGCACAATTAACACTACTAAAAACCAATTAAATAAATAATAATAAATACAAAATAATCATTCAATCAATCAATCAATCAATCAGGGGTTTGTTAAAGCGCGACTACTCACCCGTAAGGGTCTCAAGGCGCTAGGGGTGGGGGTGCAGGTTCCATTTCATCAAGGAGGGGGTCTGTCGAAGAGCCAGGTTTTGAGGATTCTTGCGAAGATGGGGAGTGATGTTGTCTGTCTGAGGTGGAGCGGAAGGGCGTTCCATGCTTTGGCCGCGAGGAAGGAGAAGGAGCGGCCTCCCGATCTGGTCTTTCTGGTGCGGGGGACCACGGCGTAGGAGAGCTGGGCTGATCGTAGGGTCCTTTGGGGTGCGTGGAATTTGAGTCGGCTGTTCAGGTATGCTGGTCCGGTGCCGTGGAGGGCCTTGTGTGCGTGGGTGAGCATCTTGAAGGTGATTCTCGCCTCGACGGGGAGCCAGTGGAGTGTGCGCAGGTGCTGGGAGATGTGACAGTGTTTTGGCAGGTTGAGGACCAGTCTTGCGGCGGCGTTCTGGATGTTCTGTAGCTTGCGGGTGAGGTTTTTGTTTATTCCGGCGTAGAGTGCGTTGCCGTAGTCGAGTCTGCTGGTGACCAGGGCGTGAGTGACGGTCTTTCGGTGTTCGAGGGGGATCCATTTGAAGGTCTTACGAAGGAGGCGGAGGGTGTGGAAGCAGGAAGACGAGACAGAGATGATCTGGCGGTCCATTTTGAGCTCGGAGTCCAGGATGATTCCCAGGTTGCGTGTGTGGTCTGTGGGGGTTGGCGGGTTTCCGAGGGCGGGGGGCCACCAGGTGTCGCTCCAGGCGTCGGGGTTTGGGCCCATGATGAGTACTTCTGTTTTTTTGGTGTTTAGTTGTAGGCAGCTGTTTTTCATCCATTTGGCGACAGCTTCCATGCCTTCTCGAAAGTTGCGTCTGGCGGTGTTGGGCTCGTTGGATAGGGAGAGGATGAGCTGGGTGTCGTCTGCGTATGACACGATGTTGAGTCCGTAGGTTCTGACGATGGGGGCAAGTGGAGCCATGTAGACGTTGAAGAGCGTTGGGCTGAGGGAGGAGCCCTGGCGGACTCCGCAGGTGGTAGATGTGGGGTCCGAGAGGAAAGGGGGGAGTCTGACCCGCTGCGTCCTGCCGGAGAGGAAGGAGCGGATCCAGTCGAGGGCCTTGTCCTGGATTCCTGCGTCGTAGAGTCTGCGTATTAGGGTGCGGTGGGAGACTGTGTCGAACGCCGCTGATAGGCCGAGGAGGATGAGGGCTACTGTTTCTCCTTTGTCCAGTAGGGTGCGGATGTCGTCTGTTGCGGCGAGGATGGCGGTTTCCGTACTGTGGTTTTTTCTGAAGCCGGATTGGGAGGAGTCGAGGATGTTGTGTTCTTCAATGAATGTGGCGAGTTGGCTGTTGATGGCTTTCTCGATGACTTTCGCTGGGAACGGGAGCAGGGAGATGGGTCTGTAGTTTTTGAGGTCGGTGGGGTCCGCTGAGGGTTTCTTTAGGAGGGGGTTGACCTCAGCGTGTTTCCAGTCATCGGGGAACGAGGCGGTCGCCAGGGAGCGGTTGATGGTGTGGCGGAGCATGGGTGCGATGGTGTCGGCGGCTCTGTTGAAGATGTGGTGGGGGCAGGGGTCCGTGTGGGCCCCTGAGTGGACTGACTTCATTGTCTTCAGTGTGTCTTCGGTGGTGAGGGCTGTCCAGTCGTCAATGGCTGGTTTCCGGGTGTCGGGGGTGGTTGGTGAGGGTTCATTAATTTATTATAATTAAATTACTTCCCACACTATTCCCCTATAAACCCTCAACCTGCTACGGAACTTGGGGCCAGATGTACGACCATTTTTTGCAGTCACAAAGGGGATTTCCGCCCCTTTTCGACCGCAAAATAGGTCAGCCCAATTTACAAACCCTATTTTGCGAGTCGCTAATCAATTAGCGACTCGCAAAATAGGGTTAGCAACTCGCTATTAGGAAGGGGCGTGCCAAGGGCGTCCCTTCCCAATAGCGAGTCCATAACCCATGTATGAATGTTTTGCGACCACACTCGCAGTTTACCACCCTTTTCAGAAGGGTGGTAAGGCACTTGCAAATGGGAAGGGGTCCCCAGGGGACCCCTTCCCCTTTGGGAATGCATGCGCTAATATTTTTTAAGAGCAGGCAGTGGTCCCAGGGACCACTGCCTGCCCTTAAAAAATTAAACTGAAAAGATTCATTTTTATTTTATAAAGCCTCCCGTTTTCCTTTAAGAAAAACAGGCTGCATCCAAAAAAAAACTGCTTTATAGACAGAGCAGTCCCAGACATGGTGGTCTGCTGACCCCAGCAGGCCACCATCACTGGGAGTGCCAGCCATTCCCAATGGGGTCGCTAATTGCAACAGCCTCACTAATATTCATGAGGCATGCAATTTGCGACCCCATTGGGAATCGCAAACAGGGCCTGACACACTGTTGTACATTGGATTTTGCGACTCGCAATTTGTCACAATTTGCGAGTTGCACATTCCAATGGTCGTACATCTGGCCCTTGAAAACACAACATTTAATTAAATTTAATAACTACTAAAAATGTAACACATATATCAAAAAACATAAACAATACTTATACAAAAACTTACATAACATACATTTAAAATCCACACTAAAATACATAACACTAATTAATATTTTAAACAACTATATTTTTGTAAACGATATTAATGACATCTATATTTTAAAAATCGATATTACTTACCTTAAAATCGATATTCTTGTCCACGTTATTCTTGCTCACGATATTTCTGTGTCACGATATTTCCAACTCGATAATTGTGTCAGTCGATATTACTGACTCCATACTTTGTCTGAATACCAGAAAGCATATCATGTGAGTCTAAGTCCTGAGTTAAAAACGCTTCTTTCAAGTCTCAAAAAGAGACTCGCTTGGTGATATCACATAAATTGAAGATAGGAACCCATTGGTCGATCAAAGAGATGCCTGATTTAGAATTTTATTTGAACTTTTTCGTAACCCTCCGTACAGATTTACATGATTTGCAGATTTACCTTGTGACAATGGGCCTGATTACGATGGCGGTGGGACCGCCACCATCAGGCCATCGATGGCGGTTCCACCACCATTTGCACCTGCGGGTCCGCCCGCCGCATTACGATGGCGGGCGGATGGTGGGCTGGCGGGGAGACCGACCGCCACCCATCTGATGGGCTGAAGGATCCCATCAGAGGGACTGCAATCCCTACAATAGTGGCGGTGCCTGCTCAGGCACCGCCGTAGGGATTACAATGTCCCTTTTCGTCGGCTGTTTAATGGAGGTTAATCCATCATGGAAAGGAAGGCAGAAAGTGACTAGCTGGTCCCTCTCCCCCCTGGCCCTCTGCTATGGGCCCTGGGGGGCACCTCCGGTGCCCCCTATACATCACTGCACCATGTGGCAGGCACCGCATGGTGCCTGCCACGTAGTAGAGGGATGTTTGAAATGTGTTTCATTTTGTATTGCGGCATGTGCTTCAGCCCGCAGTACACGTCGCAATACAAAATATACACATTGCGACCTCCGTGAAGGTGGTGGCATCGTAATGCAGCCAGCGGGACCTCCGCCTCATAGTCGGGCGGTCCTACTTCCCTGTCGGTACATCCGCCCGACATCATAATCAGGCCCATAGTTTCAGAACAGACCACAACTCATTTTACTCTCTTTTGCACTTTATACTTGTCGATTCGGAAACGTCTTCTAGTGCCGATCTTACAAGAGGTCAACATCAGGTACCATAAAGTGGCTATGGCTCACCTGCAACAATTAAGCTCAGCCAGAACTTGTCTAGCTCTAATTATTTCTTTTAGATACTGTTTATCCGTGAGGAAGAGATATGGTACTCATGTTATTGTCTAAATTGTCTAGGATGTATTATAAACTTTTTGTTGCAGATAACTGATGAATTAATGTTATAGGATAATCCTTTTAACCTCATGTCATACCTTATTCGTTTGTTTTGTCTGTATATTGTTTGGGTGTGTGCTTGTTTTTTTGGGCTGTTTGTGTTTATGTGTGGGTGTGCTGTTTATGTCTGTTGTAGTGGGTGCGTGCAAAGGAGTGTGTGTGCTTGGGACAGGGCTGGGAACTGGGAATTGGGATAAGGAAGGGGCCTACTTTGGGCACAAGGCTGGGCTGCTTGGGAGGGTGTGGTCAGTGAGGAGTCTAGTCCTGTGAATGATCTCTGCAGGCCAGACATAGTACTATGAAGGCCTTCCAGGTATGCCACCATTTGTTGCATAAGTCACCTAAGGCCCTGGATTTCATTAAAGGGTGCAGTCTGGTCCGTTGGAGTGCAATAGCATCCTACGGACAGCCGGGGTGGGCAGGGGGTGAGGTGCCTGCAGTGAAAGAGACCCCAGTCCTTTTAAGGGGGCCGGTTTAGCCAACTAGAGGGGGAGCAAGAGGGAGGGTGGAGAAGGCTCTTTGGGTGGCGGACAAGGATGCAGCTGGAACATTTGCTCTAGGGTCCGCCACCACTACGCACTGCTAACTGGTGGAGTCCTCCGAAGATGATGTTGATGAGCTGGTAGCCTCCGTTGTAGTCCCTTCACCCATCCGTGCCACTGGGTCCCTCTGTGTCTGTGGTCTCAGCACCTGAACCACAGTGGCCAGCTGCTTCCCCGCCTGTGTGGCCAATGTCCCCTTCGCCTCCTCCTGAAGATGATGAAAAGACATATACAATAGTTTTATTGTATCCGTGTAAATAGAACTGATCATGAAGTTTTTCTCTACACATTTTCCAACTGATCAGATTTCACCTGCTTCAAGGCTTACAAACTTTGGTTCTTTTTTATCATTATCTCATGCATGTAGGGAACGTCTTCAGAAAACATTTGGTCAGTTTTGTAATTTATCATAATTGCTCCTATATCATTTATGATCTTTTCGTTTAACCAATGTCAATTCTCTCCAGGAACTGTTTAACACCTCTGAATGGTTGGTATTTGTTGTTTAGAATAGTGAACTTATGTCATCAAAAAGGATACAAACGAAAAATACCTTTGTACAGTGAGTGTACAAGGCCAAAAAGCAGCATTATTTTCATTCACAAAAAGTAAAATATGAATCAATGTGTGTCAACAAATACTGCAATATTGTACCAATATTTGTATAAACTGAAAGCCTGTTTTCTTTGTTTGGGCATTTCCCAATGGTAACACTCATGTCAAGTAACTAAAGTATATTTCAAATGTAAAAAATATTATATGGATTCAGTACTGAAGTAGCTCATCGATGTATCACACACTATCTATATACCTATGCTGTATAATTAATTAGGAATTATTTTTTGGTGGTTTGACAAATGACTTTTACAGCATAAGTAAATACATAGGGCTTGATACATTTCTAATCCACTCAAGTACAGAGCAAAAACATTTTTACATTTGACTCCTAAATATCTCAAGTTATTTCAAGTTTTCTTTTCGATTGTGAAATGGTTTTACAAAATAAGATGACTTTCACTTTAGTCACAAATTGGTACAACATCACAATAAATATTACATACACTGATTTAAATGTAGTTTTTACATCAAAGATTCAAAGGCAATTCACAATATGCAACAGATTACACCTTGAGGGATTTCTACATTTTCCTAAAATGTCATGATTTGGGGCTGATTTTGAGTTTCACGATTGGATGCTCCGACATATATGTGATGGAACATTCCCTCTGCAAAAGTCCCTTTAGGTATCCCATTTTTCTCCATCATTGATTTATCATCTGGACATAACAAAGGACATTGAAAAATGGTTTTGGTTATGTGGTACTCTGGCACCAAAATGTACACATTATTGTCAGCGTGTTTCCAAAAATTGTATTCCTATCACAATTATTTTCTGAAAACCAGACTGGCTTACATGCACATTGGTGAAGGAGTAAGACAACATGCACAGCTGTCAATTTTAACATAAAAGAAATAGTATTTTTGAATCAAAACACATTTCCGATATGTTTTGAATCACTAATTTAGTAATTTAATCTGATGTTACTAGCCATTTTGGCTCACATGCTCACTCTTGTTTGTGTAGAAAACCAAATTACTAATGTGACATTTGAAACATCCTCTGTATCATAAGTGCATTTTATGCAATGTCACCTGTAGAAGGGTTAACCTTACATCATTCACAATAGTGAAAGAGCATGACACCTGACACAATAAAGACTAGTGGCCTGTTTGCTACAACTGTCTCTTATAACATCAAACTGTCTAATGTATATTTATTGTTTAGACAGGCCTGAGTCTGCTCAAAGCAGTCCTTTGGTAGTGAACAGAAATCAGGTGGTATCCTTTTCCACAAATTCATATACAAAACCCATCATACACCTTATGCAAAACTTACACCTTCAAGAACTCTTCTTGTGCGTGGACATGTGTCAACCTTAATGTTGATGGCAAAATTCATTGCTGTTACAAAAAATAGTTATTTAATATGTTAAACTCAAACTAGAACTTACCCGCTTGATGCTGCTGTTGGGCTGGCAATGCCCATCAAGCTTGGATAGGCCACCGCAAGCATGCAGGCCATTAAGGGTTGTCAGGTTACGGCACACGCGCTTCCCACGTTGGGAGGACTGGCCAAGCTGGACTTCTGATGACTTCTTGGTCCAGTATAGTAAGTCCTCCCACCTCTTCTGAACAATGACTGATGCGCCGCATGTAGACCCCCAGGGTCCGCACCATCTTGGCAATGGCCTTCCAAATGGTCTTGTTGACTTTTTGTTTGTCTGTATTTATGTAACACAATTTTGCTACATCAATAACAAGTATTAGTCGGAAGTTACTACACAATATATTTTTTAAATGCACCACTTTGAAATGGAAGAAAATTGAAATGAAGTGTTAACTCAATAATTAAGATAACACTCCAATTTATTTTTCATCCATTTAAAAACATTCTGAAGCATCATTTGGATCACAACTCTTATTTTGAGTTGACAATGAATTATTTTTAAGAGTGACATACCTCAGGGCTTCAGTTTTTCACCTCCGTGACTCGGGCCCAGCCTGGCCCATAAATCTGACTGTGCACTGCTAATTGTCAGGCCCTGCAATCTGCAGCCTGATGATCCTGATGTCAAATGAACACACTCATAACATGCAAGGGAGAGAAGGAGGCTAACTAACGCACAGCCTCCTAAGTAAATACAACTATCCCAAATAGCTGCGGCAGGAAGCCGGTATCCCCCAAAGGCTAGGGCCGAATTGGGGAGAGGTTGCAGATGATGAAGCATGACACAATTATGTGTGCAAGGCTTCCGCTTCCATAAGGATGAACTTCCCTTCGCTCTAGCACAGGGATTCTGTGATCGTCCAGGTTGGAATTTCATCTATCCAATTTTGAGGTGGTACTACAGCATCAGGTATTCCACCTATAACTGCCGCACCTATTTGTGATAGTTGTCAAATGAACACAGCCTTCCCTTAACTTTGAAATTAAATTATGACCATGTGCTCATTTCAAAATTAAGTCAAGGCTGTGAGCTACTCCGAAGGTGTCTAGAAGCTACTGGTAGCTCCCGATCGACTGTTTAGAGACACATGATCTAGGCTGAGTGATTTGTGGGATAACACACATAGCAAACATATTTTTTATTTGGTCTGTAAAAATGAATAAATATGTACAGTTGTAATGAAAATATAATGTGTTTTCTAAGTTTACATGATGTGAAATTTCTACATTTCACCTGAAATTCATACATATACTTAGATATATCTTTCAATACAAACCGAATAAAATATAGGGCTTAAAACACACAACACATAAAAATGTTGTTGTTTTCTCTAATCATAATGTGCTTAAACATTCACACCATCATTGTTCTATGTAATGTAAAAACTGAATGACACTTCACTTCAATCACTACACTTCACTCAGCAACTCAAAGGGATATTCTAGCCTGTGTTTAAAAAAAAAACTAGTTAGACAGATGTACTAATACATTTTAAAAATGTACCTGTTCCTCTGGTGAGCCATGGAACTGACTGAAGAGGGACAGGATATCCGTTGCCAGCAACTCCAGCTCCTCTGGTGAGAAGGCTGGGGCCCTGTCACCTGCTCTTCCTTGGGTCCTGGCTCTCAGGGGTCAGAAACAGCAGCGAAAGTTGAGGAAGTCTGGTTGGCTGAAGTATTAGGAAACAAGTGAGCTTTTTTTGAAACTCTGCGTACATGTACTCGACGTATGTGATCGCCAACGGAGACAGATACGTCCATTGGCTTTCGTACGTTGCTTTCACACATGTTACCCTATGGCTGTGTCCATCATGGAGTTTCCCATCCACTACCCGGGAACTTCTGTTGCGGCCATCTAATTCCAAATGTCCTGCTGGCGACCAGGTCAGGCGTCCGCCATTTTGGATGGCCAAATAGTGTGTTTGTGAATGTTTAGTGCATCAGTGGTGTGCTACAAAAGTTCTTTCTTCAATGATGAGACACATCAACAGCTTCATCCAGGTTCCATGACATAAGGATTTTGAGAATGTGAAGAGAGATTTTTATGCTCTGGGTCGCCTACCACATGTGGTTAGAGCAATTGATGGCACACATATTGCCTTAGTGCCATCACACGCCAAAGAACCAGTCTACCGGAATCGGTAGAACTTCCATTTAATCAATGTGCAAGTTGCCCGCTTACCAGATTTGTACATCACAAGTGTCTGTGCGCATTTCCCCGGCTCAACCCATGATTCCTTGGTACTACGGAACAGCAGCATACCCCTGCAAATCTCACAGGTAAGTACAATGTGACATAATATTGTTTGGGTAATTACAAATTGAATAATCTGAAATTGTGTTACATATTTTGGCTCTTTTTATCCATTTACGAGACTCAGCTTATCCTAACCGACCATGGTTGTTAATCACCGCTGAGGAATCCGACAATGCCAGGGGAAGTCCACTTCACAGAGGCCCATGGAAGAACATGGAGGGCAGTAGAGCGGACTTTTGCGCTCCTATAGGCCAGATTTTACTGTCTGGATAAGACTGGTGAAGCTCTCCTCTACTCACCCGATAAGGTGTGCCAAATCACCATGGCTTGCTGCATGTTACACAAGATAGCCCTGCGATGGAACATCCCGTACATTACAGAGGATGGAGACCATGAAGAGCTACCGGGTGAGGATGCTGAAACGCCAAACGCAGATGATAGCGGTGAAGAGTAAGGAGTTGACTTACGTCAAGATGTTATCGATAACTTCTTCACCTGAGTGTAAGTGTACATTTATATATTATCACATTACGGTTAAACCAAGTTTTAATCTAATGAGGATAACAGTCTGTGCTGGATATTTCATTTTTTCAGAAAGGGCAAGTTGATGAAATCCAGGCCAAAGATGTTTGTTGATCCATTGACCACTGGGTCTGGTGGCTAATGCGTCCATTGCAGGGGCCTGTGTTCGACCTCATGGTCACAGGTTCAAATCCCGGCGGGTCCACTCAGCCTTTCATCCATCTGAGGTTGATAAAATGAGTACCGTTGGGTAACAATGAACATCTGTTATTCAGCGCCAAGAGACCTCTGGGTGAACGTGCGCTTTACAAATACACATGTTATGTTATGGGTTCATTCAGATTGTTTATCTTTGATTGTTCTTAGAAAATGTGTCCTCCAAAGTACTCATTTGTAATGTGTCTAATGTGTAATGTAATTAACTGATTCTTTTTATTTTGATCTGTTTTAGGATCCTTCACCATACCATCTTCATTTGGACATTTCAACGTTGTTACATTTGCAGTTATATGCTGCTGTTGCGAAGTACAAAGGGAACATGGGTTGGTCCTGTGGAAGATACACACAGACTTTGGATGTACATATCTTGTACTGAGACAACTTGCACAGTTATTGAATGGAAGTTTTGAAGATTGCATTGGACTTTTTTTCTGTTGAATGTTGGCACCAAGCCAATATGTGCTGCTTGAACTGCTCTAACCGTATGTGGTAGTCGACCCAAAGCATACTAATCTGTCTTCACATTACCAAAATGCTCATTTTGTGTTAAGTGTCAAAAGCTGTTGATGTGTCTCATCATTGTAGAAAGACCTTCTTGTAGCACACCACTTAAAGTTGGTTGTGACGTTCCCCCAGATACTGCAACAGTGTATTGGAAAGATCCTGTGGCCACAAAATTGAGTACTGCCAGGCTTTTGTACAATTGGTGTTATTTTTGTGCAATTCCTATTGTGAGGCAGAGCTGGCTTCAGCTGATGATATAACACCATAATATTTAGCCTATTGAATTTGATATCCCCTTCTTCCATGGTGGCATGATTTGGAACTGGAAATGTAAAAATGGCACTGAGTATTTGTGTTATGTATGGTTTGTAATGTTTTAGAAAAATTTGACAGACAAATCTTTTTCAAATTTAATAAAATACTAGTTGAGTTTTTGTTATTTGTATTTTGTTGTCATGGTTGACAATTGAGAGAAACGTTACCTACTTGCATTTGCTTTTTTACATTTGAAAGTAATTAATACATAGAGCAAATAAATACAACACCAGTTTTTTACTTTGTCATTTTTGCTTTTATTAAACAAAACAAAATAAACTAAATCAGAATAAAAACTAAAAAGCAAACAAAATTTGAAAAAGTCAGTCATGGTGAATGAAACCATTATTGACGAACCAAAATTGTTTCAAGTCCAATGTCCAAAATACAACTGACATTACAAAGGTAAATGTGTCCAGGAAATAGTCCACAGAGTGAATGGTAGTCACACACTGGTGGAAATTAGGTTCTGCGTCTCTTGGTGGTCTCTTGGTGGTGGTCTTGCCATCCTCTCCTGGTGGTCTGGATGAATGTGTGCTCCAGCGGGGGCTGGTGGATCCACAGTTGCAGGGACTGAGGTGGGTGCAGGTGTTGCCTCTTGTGGCAGGGCCTCCCTTCCTGTGGCTGAGGCAGTTATATTCGGCCCTGATGTTGTTTGACCACAGAAAGGGGAAGATGATGCTCGAAAAGCCCTGAACATGTGGGTGTAAATGTCATGCAGAACCCCAGTCATGGAGCCCAAATTGGAGTTGAGATTCTCCATCCGTACATTGTGCTCTCTCTGCAACTGCTTCATGTCCCGGAGCTCTGTAAGGACCTGGTCCATCATGTCTTGGGACTGATGGATGGATCCCAAGACTTGGTCGATGGTGGCCTGGGTGACAGTGAACCCAATGGCCTCACTATGCTGGCCCACAGATTCTCTCCCACAACCCTTACCCCTATTACCCTATGCCCTTGACCCAGTGTTCCCCATCCCATTGGGTCCTGGCTGTACTGGAGGTGGTTGTGTTGTCTCAACAACAACCAGGACTGGGTGGGGGGCACACCACTGGTGTGATGTTGGTTTGGACAAAGAAAGTGGAGGTATCAATAAGCTGAGGTGTTGTAACAGATGGGATGGGAGGTGTAGGTGAAGGCCGAGTGAGACTCACTGAGCCTTCTGCCCAGGCAGACCAGATGGACCAGGCTGCTCCTCTTCATCCGGGCTTTCAGGAGTGGAGTCCTTCCTGGAGGCTTGATCCTGGGATGGAGTGGAGGTTTTCTCAGTGACAGATGTTTGGCCACATGCTCTGGCTGTTGGACCTATTATGAATGTGAAAAAATAAATACATTGTAAAAGTGTGGATTATATATCCAAACGAGTGTTAAGCAAAAAATGTAGCAACCTAAGAGGGAAAAGGAATTGAATATCATGATTATATCTTTCAGTGGTATTGCAATTAATTACACAAACAGTTTACATTTCAGACAAAACTACTTCAAATAAACAGGTAAGATGTCCTTAAAATGAAAAAATACATTGGTAACTATACATGAAATGTTCCAACCATCCAACACAACACAGTATCGAGGAGAAATGTGAAATTAACCATTCCAAGGCCTAGCAGGCTAAAAACCAGACATTTAGACAATATAGAAGGGTGTTTAGCATTAATCATCATATAAACAGTGCAGAGCAAATGTTTCACTTGTACCACTTACATTTAGCATATACATTTACATACCTTAAACATTTTAAGTCAACAAACTTTGATTTGTGAAACGAATGACATCAATTCAACTACATGACAAGAAAAGTCCGACATACAAAATTCAGCATAAACAATTTTCAAAAGAGAGCATTAAATAGAGATTGATCAAAAAAGGGCACTTTACCACATGTGAAAATATGATCGTAACTTGAGAATGAACAAATTATATTGCAATATTATTTTCACAAAACAGGAAAAAGGCATCATGGTAGTTGTAGTTATTTCAATGAAACATTCACAATTGAACATACCTAGTGAAAATCTGTAGTAAAAAGAGAACAGACATTTACTATATGAAACATATATATGTTATTTGTTACAAACACTTACAAGCACATAACATCATGTGAAATGTAATGGAGATTGAAACCTGTTATGTTTAATACAACACAATATATTCAAACAAACACGCCAAACAAGATGTTAGTAATATATTTAGTTAGATTTCTATGTAAAAAATGTGCTGAACACATTAGAAACAGCTAATTTCAAAGCAAACAGGACATTTAGGTTTAGTGACACATTGAAAAGAATAACTTCCCAGTCTCCATTCGATCAGGGATTCCAGTCTATCCTTCAGGATGTAGGATCTGCAAGACCTTCTCCTCACAGAGAAAGAGTTGTAAGGGGGGCCTGGGAGAACCACCACCAGTCCTCTGGGCCTCCAGGTGATGCTTGGAGGCCAGGAAATGCACTCTCCCACGCAGGCCGATCCACCTCTTCCCAATTGTTTCTTGTGTGCCCAGGTTGTTTGCTACAGCATTCACTCTGTCAACTATTCTGGTAACATTTGCCTTTTCTAAGATATGGTTGTATTTTGGACTTAGGCTCCAAACAATTGTGGCTCTACTCCAGTGATTTCATCCACCATGACTGACAATTCACCCTCTGTAAAACTGGAATTTCTCCTCAGTGCCATTATCCAAATTAATATGATAAAATCAAATGAATTAATCACAAGGGAATAAATGAAAGAAGAAAAAAAAGGACAAGTAACAGGGAAAAGCAAAAAAATAACCTGACTTCTGAGAGGAAATTTCTCCTTTCAAAGGTCGTGGTGTAGTGGAGTGGCAAAGGAACATGGTCTGAAATGCAGTGTGTTTAATAGGATGGTATGCAGGTGAAATAAATTAGGCGAAAGGCATCGGGTGTGTTATACGGGTATCCATCCAATGGCCACAGTAATGGTGCACTGTTAAGCGCGATCCACAACGGGAACTGCCGCTTGGACAACGCCAGCACAACTGTGATGTCTAAATATGCACATCGCAATCCCGACACCCTGACGGGGATGGAGTAATGTTCCCCAGCAAAGCAGTCCACTGCGTCGGCAGTGTTGATCTGCGTATGCAACGGTAAACCCTCTGACAACGCAGACGAAGATTCAGCCAGCACACATCTAAATACAGTGGGCGGGATTCCGCCAGCTTGACGGAATACTTGGAAACTCTGCTGCGGAGTGACGACGGTAGTCCCGCCAAATCTAAATCAGGCCCTTACATTCTAATTCCAGCAAGGTAGCTCAGTGAGTCAAAGCACTTCCTGCACAGATCTCAGTGTACAATGAAGGGCATGGTATGAAAATGCATAGCTCCTGACGAAGAAAGGCTTGAGTCTGGACAGAAGTTGGTTTAGATTTTATTACGAACCTTGATGTAATGTGGGTCTGGATAGATTTATAGTCTCTCCAGAGAGAAGGTTGGCTAATGGGCTAATTCGTCTGTGTATTGTGTGACCTATTGTTGATGAAAAGGTAATAGTCCTTCCTGTTAAAGAATGTAAGTTGGTTTTTATTAATGCAGTGTCCCTGACTGAGGATCTGTAATGTCGGTGGTGAAAAGCACATGTTAAAGACAATTGGCTTTTATGGGTCTACTGGAATACCATATGTTAACGCCCTTAGGTTGGTACTTTTAAACATAGAGTTTCTGTAGTAGGCATACGTTTTGATGTACCCACTCTGATGAAACATTGGTATAGAAGATTAGCACTGTGGTCATTTTTTATCGTCTCTCTTCGGATGGGTTGTGTGTTATTTTGTACACTGTAATTTTGTATTTATTTGTAATTTTGTGCATAGTATTTGACTGTGCATACATTCAAGTGCTTGTTTTATAACTAAACGCACTGTATGGACACTCATTTATTGGGAGTTATTTGTTGCCCAGCTAGGTTTTGAGTTTGCAGGCCACAGTACCTCCCGAATCAGCCTTGGACTGCTGTGCGTTGCTGTCAAAGAATCAAGTGCTAAAAGGGTGTCACAGATTCGACGGACCTCGGGAGGAGCAGGGGGGCGAGTGGTGGTCCGTCCCCCCTGAAACAGGCCGTCTCCTCTCTTTCCAGCCAGATGACTGGGACCCTGATGATCCTGACAGCACGGAGGACGACGTAGTGCATTACGGGCCGGGTCCCTTTAACAGGGAGGACACCTTCAGAGACCCCGCCCCCGCTCCCGCCGTCATAACGGGCCCGCCCAGGAAAGCGGAAGAGAACGAACCCGGAAGAGAACCAAGGAGACCGGAGCAAGAAGAGGACGCCGAAGAGGGAGAGTGCGAAGGCAGACATCGAGAGGAGGAACGACTGGCCCTGCTGACCGTACCAGAGGGAGAACCTGACACCAGGACGCCAGGAGGCCAACGGTTCGGCTCTGCGCCCCGCCACACTCCCGGAGGAGTGTGGCTCCAACAGGTACGAAACCGTATGACTGGGTGGATGGGGAGGAGATCAGCCGCTTTTAATAGGGCACCTCCAACTACCCCTGCACTTCCCCGACCCCTAGCACAGCCCCTCACGCCGCCGGTAGTGTGTTTGTGGCACTGGTGCTCCCTCACTCCTACCCTGAACCCGCGAGAGCAAAACGGGGAGTCTCACAGATCCTCTTGTTCTTTTCTTTATCCTGCACCGGATGGGAAAGCGAGCCCGAGGGATTCCAGGGAGAAACCCGAAGAGCGAGGGAATCCAGGACCTGTGGAGTGAACAGGACCGGACCAGACCAGAGGAAGAACACCAGGACATACCTTGGACTCGATCCCCCTCAAATGTAAAGCTGGCCCATCGTGATAAACCTAGTAGACGAATAAAACCGAGTCTACCCAGATCCCGTGTCCGGCCTGATCCTTGCGAAGGCTTACAAGTGGAGGAGAATGCGGGCAACCCGTCCATTGACAAAGGCATAATGGACGCCATCATCCAGCATCTGATAGCGGGCCAGGAGAAACTGTGATGGGCCGTTGAGCGGCACATGAGTACGGCCCAAGTTGATAGGGATGTCTTCAGGGATAGCATAGCTGCACAGCAGGAGGAGCTGCAGAGACTAGCCTCGGAACAGACGGCTGGCCGGCTCAGAGACACAAGAAGCCCCCATACGCCAGGACCCTCCGGCATAACCCTTCAGAAGTATATAGCCGGGGAGGATCCGGACGCGTTCCTTCTGAACTTCGAGAGGGCAGCCAGGGCCTGTGGATGGCCGGCGGACAAATGGCCCTTCTTTCTGGCCCCCTTACTGACGGGCGAAGCCCAGGCTGCCTACCAGGTGGCCAACAGTACAGGCACCGCGCCTTATGGCGAGATCAAATTGATCATATTGGACCACCTGGGAATGGACGCAGAGGCTTTTAGAGTGCGCTTTCGTAGGGAAAGAGGACATCCCGGGGAGAACCCGAAAACGCTGTTCTTCCGCCTCAAAGCGGCGGCGGACAAATGGTTAAGACCTCTCGAGAGCTCAAAGGAAGACATCATGGACTGTATATACCTTGAGCAGTACCTAGAGGCGCTACCATATAACACACAGAGGTGGCTCCGACAACATCCACGGCTGACCACCGAACAAGCAATAGAAATGGCCACCACCTTCTCGAGGGCCCAACCACGTGTCCCATCCTGGGAACCAGACAGAACCCGTCCCCCGCCAGGGAAACCCGAGAAAAGGAATGTCAGACTCCCTGCAGAACCCCTGAGACTCCGACCACCCAAGTCAAGACCTCCATTGTATAGAGGGCCCCAGTGTTACGACTGTGGCGAGTGGGGCCATATCGCCAGGGCATGTCCGCTCAAGAAGACGTCGGAGGAGCCAATGGAAGTGGGATACATTCCCCGTTCTATCCTATACACCGCAGAGATGGGGACGGCATTCTACGTGAGTGTAGGAGTGAATGGGAAATGGGTTAGGGCCTTACTGGATTCGGGGTGTAGACAATCCGTGATACAAGGGGCGCTGATACACTCCTCACAACACCAACCAGATCTGTATGTCCACATCAGATGTGTGCACGGGGACGTGAAGGCATACCCTGTCGCTGAGATAGACATCACCACAAAGGGAAGGCCACCGTGTAGAGTCAGGGTGGGGGTATTACCTGATTTACCAGAAGAGGTCATCATAGGGACTGACAATCCGGGGTTCCTAGATATGTTCCTGGCCACCGTTTTTCAAGCTCTAGGGGGGAGGAGGGACAACAAGCAGGAAGAATCCTCACCCGCCTTGATCACGACGGAGCCATGGCTCCTGGATAGGAACTTCCAGTTCACACAAATTAATGACCCAACCCTCCAGCAGGCCTGGCATAGTGCCCAAAACACCAATGTAGCACCCCCTATACTTACCCTCGTTTCTTTTCTAAAAGGGGTTATTATACCGTCAGGGCGCCCAAGAGGATGAACCCCAATTACTGGTCCCTAAGTCTTTCCGGGAACAAATCCTGTTCTTTTCCCACTCTCACCTTACAGCTGGACACATAGGGGTAGAGAAGGTCACGCAAAACGTCCTGAGACACTTTTATTGGCCCGGGGTGTATGGGGACATTAAGAAGTATTGTCAGGAATGCGAGACCTGCCAGCGGAAAAACCCTTATCGGCCCCCTCTGGTTCCCCTCCAGCCGTTACCTATACTAGGGGTACCATTTGAAAGAGTAGGGATGGACCTTATAGGTCCCCTCCCTAGAACCCGGAAAGGACATCAATATGCTCTGGTGATAGTGGATTATACAACCCGCTACCCAGAGGCATTTCCCCTCTCCGCCCCCACTACCCAGAACATTTCGGACAAGCTGATAGAACTGTTCTCGAGGGTAGGGTTTCCCAGGGAGATTTTAACCGACCAGGGCACTCCATTTGTCTCACGTTTAATGAAAGAAGTGTGTAGGACATTGAATCTGAAACACCTAAAAACCTCGGTGTATCATCCCCAGACGGATGGCCTCGTTGAGAGGTATAACGGGACACTAAAACGTATACTGAAGAAAATGTTGGCAGGAGAAGGGGCGGAATGGGACCGACTCCTTCCCTTAGCGTTGTATGTCATCCGGAGCCAGGTCCAGAGCAGTCTCGGTTGCTCTTCTTTCGAGATGCTTTACGGGAGACAACCGAGATCGCTCCTGGAGATGACCAAAGAAGCCTGGGAGAAAGAGGAAGCAGACGAAGCTAGAGATCTTCTGGACTACACCAAGAGTCTTAAGTCCAAGATAGGGAAGCTGAGGGATCTTGCCTATTCTCATTTGGAGAAAAAGCAAGCGCAACAGAAACATTTCTACGACAAAGGGAAGAGGTGGCGACATCTAGCCGTTAACGATTGGGTACTGGTGTTGTTGCCTTCCTCCTCCAGCAGATTCAAGGCGGAATGGCTGGGGCCATACAAAGTGGTGGGGACGGTAGGGAGAACCAGCTACCGAGTTCAGGTAAAACCCTCTCGGATACAGACATATCATATCAACCTACTAAAAAATGGTTGGGACCCCTGCCCAGCTCAGCCCACGTAGCCATACCCACAGAAGAGGGCTCCTCACCCAGTACCCTATCCCACTTAGTCGTAAATGGGGAGCTAACACCCACAGAGAGACAATCCCTAATGGGTATTCTAAACCCCTTTGCTTCCCTGTTCTCAGACGAACCAGGGAAAACCTCGCTCGCAGAACATTCCATCACGACCCAAGCTGGCCGGATAGTCAAACAACGGCCATACCGCATACCTGCCGCACGGAGAGAGGCGGTACGCACAGAAGTAAAGGCTATGTTGAGGATGGGGGTCATTCGTCCTTCCAGGAGCGAGTGGTCCTCTCCCATAGTCATGGTTCCCAAGCCAGACGGGTCCATCAGATTTTGTATGGACTTCCGTGCCCTCAACTCCATCTCCAAATTCGACGCCTACCCAATCCCAAGGGTAGACGAACTAATCGAAAAGTTGGGTAACGCGAGATTTATTACCACCATTGACCTTACAAAGGGATACTGGCAGGTGCCCCTGAAGGAAACCGATAGGGAGAAGACAGCTTTCACAACACCAGACGGTCTGTATGAGTTTACGGTCCTCCCCTTCGGCCTTCACGGTGCACCTGCCACCTTCCAGCGCCTGATGAACTTGGTACTCAGGGAACACCAGGGGTATTCATCCGCTTACCTAGATGACATAGTGGTGTTTAGCTCAACCTGGGAGGACCACCTAACCCACATAGAACACATTCTACGGTCCCTAAACCAAGCAGGGTTGCATATCAATTCCAAAAAGTCCCGAGTGGGGTTCCAATCCGTGAAGTACCTGGGGTACGTCCTAGGACATGGAGTCATAGCCCCCCAAAGGGAAAAGGTGAGGGCCATCACTGAAACAGAGTTCCCATCCACGAAAAAGGAAGTGAGGGCCTTCTTAGGGTTGCTCGGGTATTATCGACGTTTCATCCCACAATACTCAGAAATAGCGGCACCCCTAACAGATGTTTTGCGAAAAGACACAAAAGCCAAGGCACTCCTACATCCGTCGAACGAAATGTTGAGAGCCTTCTCCCGTCTTAAGGAAGCCATCACGACAAGCCCGGTGTTGGCATCACCCGATTTTGAGAGACCATTCCTCCTCCATACCGATGCCTCAGACAGTGGCCTGGGGGCGGTATTGTCCCAGATATCCCCCGAGGGGGTCGATCATCCGATACTCTTTATAAGCCGGCGTTTGTTTCCTCGTGAGGAGAAATACCCTACCATCGAGAAGGAGTGCCTTGCGGTGAAGTGGGCTATAGAAAAGCTGCGGTATTACCTAGAGGGCACTCACTTCACCTTGTACACTGACCATGCGCCCCTTCAATGGATGAGCAGGAACAAGGGACATAACCCCCGCATCTTGCGTTGGTTCCTGTCGTTACAGCCGTTCTCCTTTGAGGTGAAACATCACAGGGGTACCGACAATGGTGGTGCTGACTTTTTATCTAGAGTGTTCCCTCTCCCCGAACGGGAGAATCCTGAGGGGGGGGTGTGTCACAGATTCGACGGACCTCGGGAGGAGCAGGGGGGCGAGTGGTGGTCCGTCCCCCCTGAAACAGGCCGTCTCCTCTCTTTCCAGCCAGATGACTGGGACCCTGATGATCCTGACAGCACGGAGGACGACGTAGTGCATTACGGGCCGGGTCCCTTTAACAGGGAGGACACCTTCAGAGACCCCGCCCCCGCTCCCGCCGTCATAACGGGCCCGCCCAGGAAAGCGGAAGAGAACGAACCCGGAAGAGAACCAAGGAGACCGGAGCAAGAAGAGGACGCCGAAGAGGGAGAGTGCGAAGGCAGACATCGAGAGGAGGAACGACTGGCCCTGCTGACCGTACCAGAGGGAGAACCTGACACCAGGACGCCAGGAGGCCAACGGTTCGGCTCTGCGCCCCGCCACACTCCCGGAGGAGTGTGGCTCCAACAGGTACGAAACCGTATGACTGGGTGGATGGGGAGGAGATCAGCCGCTTTTAATAGGGCACCTCCAACTACCCCTGCACTTCCCCGACCCCTAGCACAGCCCCTCACGCCGCCGGTAGTGTGTTTGTGGCACTGGTGCTCCCTCACTCCTACCCTGAACCCGCGAGAGCAAAACGGGGAGTCTCACAGATCCTCTTGTTCTTTTCTTTATCCTGCACCGGATGGGAAACGAGCCCGAGGGATTCCAGGGAGAAACCCGAAGAGCGAGGGAATCCAGGACCTGTGGAGTGAACAGGACCGGACCAGACCAGAGGAAGAACACCAGGACATACCTTGGACTCGATCCCCCTCAAATGTAAAGCTGGCCCATCGTGATAAACCTAGTAGACGAATAAAACCGAGTCTACCCAGATCCCGTGTCCGGCCTGATCCTTGCGAAGGCTTACAAAGGGGTACTCGCTTCCTAGTTTGAGGGTCTGCACTACAGAGGATACAGGAAGTAAATGCCCCCAAGATATAATTAAGACCCAGAGCCCCGGGACCCTCCCCCATTCCCTTCCTTCCCTCAAATGGCATTTTCACAACACTCTTCGAACTGGTGTAGCAATTACTTTTCTTTGCATGGTCCTAAGTTTGGGCTGCTTGACTTGCAGGTGTTTCCAAGTTGTAAAGTATAGGGAAATGCCTGAAGTGATTCAAAGCAGAATGCTCTGGATCACACAATTTGGGCAAGCGTTGAAGCTCAAGTTGCTAGTCACACGGTCTGCAACCATAGGGTTTTCTCCTGCCTTTAGAGTCACAGGTAAGGACAATGCTTGGTGCAGAGAATTAAATGATTACAATACATTCAGTAGAAGTATCCAGGTTCTAGAGAATTGCAATAAGATTGTGTCTCAGAGCATGAATGGGCGCAGTTAGTGTAGCCTTCTCGCTCAACCTACGGGTGTGCTGGTATAGTCGAAGAGACCACTGTTCAAGATGCCTTGTTAGATGAGGCCTTAAATGAATGGCGAGCTTGTGTAGACTAATTGTGTACTATTCTAGACACAATATTGTATGATAAATACAGTTGGCATGCCACGATTCTCCAGAGCATTACCTACAATTACATATTGCTGCATGAATTATATGCTTAAAAGAGTATAACTCATTGTCTTGAATATTGTTTGCAATGACTGAGTTCTTTGCCTTGGACTCATTTGTCTCAGCTGCTTGCCAACTATTCATTTGTTCTGATGATGACCTCTTATTTCTGCATTGGGGTCGAAACGTCAACTCTCAATAAGTGGCCAGGAAAATGATTTGAACTTTAGTTGTTGCTGGATTAAGTCCTTGGCTTACATGAGTGTTACCACTTATTGATTTTTGTGATACATGAGGTAAGATTGTATTATTAATTGAGTGACTGTCTACTGTTTGTTTGTATGACAGAGCATTGTACTGAGCACTGTGCCATTTTATATCTTATCTTTACCTTAGTGGCAACGTGTACAGATTCACAACACAAAAAATATGAGACTATATTTGCAATGATTGACATGTGTGTCCCTTATTATATTGCATTGTTATTGATTGCTTGGTGTAAGATTAATTCCCCTATAAATTTAAGAAGAGGTACCACTTGTTTATATATTGTGTAGCCAGGTTCCTCTCAACCATTGGGATGCCCTGTTCCTCTATGGACGTCCCCCCACTTGGGGCAATCAGCTACATGAGGAGAGCCCCCGGGTGCAAAGAGGCGCAACCGCCGTAGCAGGCTATACCGGCCATTAAAGGTCCGCTCCAACGTTAAAGGCCTGAGCCGAAGGCAATGGCCTTTAACATGGGAGCGGGCCTTTAATGACTGGTATAGCCCCGCTATGGTGGGCTATAAAGCTATTAGAACATTTCGCCCAGTAAGGGCAGAATGTTCTAATTTGTAAAACAAAGGCCTTACGGGGGGATGGTGTTGAAATCCCCTTGTGGCCTTTGTTCACAGCTGTTGCTGTGACTGTTCTACAGCTAACAGCCGCTCTCAGGGCCACAGCTTATAGCTTTTGAACATTCACAGCAAGAGCAGTGGAAAGGGGCTGAAGTCAGCCCCTGGTTCTCCCTGGCTTGACTGAACAGCTTTTTGTAGTTTAGCCTACCCAGGGAGACCCAGGACCTGAGCAGCATTCCCCCTCCCTCCTTCCGATGCTCAAGTGACTCTGAGCAAGGGAGGAGGAAGGCTCTGGTGTGCCCTGCAGCACAGCACAGCACAGCCTCTGCCTTTCGCTTTCCCCTGCCCACTCCATGTATTTTGGAGAGGCAGGGAAAGAGAAAAGCAGAGGCTGATTATTAGAACTCGGAGATGTAGAGTGTAGCGGGCCTATACCAGTTCATATAGCCTGCTGCTGCTCCGGTGTCTTCAAAGGGGTTCTCAACATTCCAATGTTTTAATTACCAACATCCTCTGCCGGGCACTGCTCGCCCCTTTTACACCAGCTTCAAGTAACCGCCACCAATACCCTAGGGAGATGCTCCTTGAGCTGGCCAAACCCCGGCAGTATAACGATGTACCGTGCATGAAAGCCTTACCAGAGAATACGGAGGGCCCTTTTTCATGCTTTCATTGTAAATGGGTGAGTTGAGCATTACTAGATCAGCAAGCTAGGAATGTTTTCAAACCGGCTTGATCTCAGCTTAATTGCATCTATTTTAATTCTAGGTGTATGCCCAAACACTGCCTTGAGATCTGGGGCACTTTAAATGACTTCTAACCTGATCTAGCCTTCATTACTGAAACTCGGATGGATGATAATAACTCCCCCGACATTGCTACCGCCCTACCAGCAGGCTATAAACTTATAAAACGGGACAGAAGGGGATGGAAGGGAGGGAGAATAGCCATTTTATTCAAAGACTGCTTCACTTGTCTTCTTGAGTCAGTGGCTTCCATAGGCGAACATGAGATTCTGGCATTTCAAATGTCCATTCGCGACCACAGACTACTAGGGGGAGTAGTAATTTACAACCCCCCGGGATACAAGCCTGATTTTAGTACTAAACTACTATCTCAATTATTCCTATCCTGCCTAAAACATAGCAGTTTCCTAGTTATAGGCGACTTCAATGTTCATTTTGATAACTCCAATGACTCTGCGGCTAAACATTTAGAAAATGACATGCAGATACTGCAGTTAAAACAATGGAATAAAGGACCAACTCACATTGCAGGGCACACGCTTGACCTGCTGTTCTCTAATATCAAATCTATCAATGTCTCCAAGATTACACCCCTGCCCTGGACTAACCACTCTCTGATCGCCTTTTCTTGCAACATGCCACTCAAGCCAACTGGCTCGCTTACAGCTCCATTTGCGAAAAAAAGGGTATGGAATCATATAACCCCTGACTCATTCGCCTCCCACTTCTCCCCAAATAACCTAAATACTGCTAGGACACTCTCTGCCAGGCTGAGGTTGAATTACTCATGCACTGGATCAGTGCCCTCCCAAGATAGGAAGCAAACCTAACAGAAAAACACCATCGGAGAAATGGTATTCGCCTGAATTGAGACAAATGAAAAGGAAATGTAAAGTATTAGAACATAAATGGAGACTGACTAAAGAAGCTAACGATAGACTGCTCTTCAAAGGGGAGCAGAAGATTTATCATAATGCTCTTAAAAGCGTTAAAAAACAATAGTATGCAAAACGAATAGATGACAATCGTAACTCACCTAAGGAGTTATATAAAATTGTGAAAGAACTATGCAAACCTACCTGTGTGTCCCACACTATGACCCCTTCAAGTGACAACTGCGAGACAATTAACAATTTCTTCACTAATAAAATCTCTAAAATCTACTTCTCTTTTAAAACCCAGGCCATCTCCGACAAACTAGATTGGGAAACTTTAGCTCCACACCCTGAAGCACAGGTCCACTTAAGCACCTTAGCCCCTTTCACCGAAGAGCAGGTTACAAAAGCCATGACTGAGGTAAAATTAGGATCCCCGCTTGACCCATGTCCCCACTTCATATTTTCTCAATTGCATCAGTCCTAAGACTATTCGTCACACAAAGTTTTAATAAATCCCTTGATACTGCAGTATTCCCCGACTTATGGAAGGAAACTAATATATTTCCACTACTAAAAAAAGCTGGTACGGATATCCATAACCCAGTAAACTACTGACCAATTTCCCAACTGCCATACTTGTCAAAAGTATTGGAGAAACTGGCCAACAAACAATTGGTTAACTTTCTAGAAACCAATGATCCTTTGGATCCATCCCAGACTGGCTTCAGAGTCTCGAACAGTACAGGAGCCACCCTACTTGCAGTATCAGATAACATTCGATCCTTGGTGGACCAGGGCAAAGCTGTCCCTCTGATCCTCTAGGACTTGTCGGCAGCTTTCAATGCTGTATCCCATGATCTTCTGCTGAAAATCCTGCACGGAAAGAGACTACACTCGAAAGCCCTTCAATGGTTCAACTCCTTCCTCTGCAATAGAACACAAAAAATTCAAATGGGCCTTTTTTCTTCCAGCTCTAAAAACATTAATTATGGTGTCCTGCAGGGAGCCTCTCTAAGCCCAACTCTCTTTAATGTCTATGTCTCCTCATTAGCTAAGATCGGCAGGAAATGGGGCTTCAGCATCTGCTCCTATGCAGACGATACACAGCTACTAGTTGCCTTTGAAGGAAAACACAAGGACACCAGAGATAACCTAGTCAACTGCCTCTCAGAAAGAGCAACCTGGATGACGGAGCACTGTCTGAAGCTGAATGCTGAGAAATCCGAAATCCTACTCTTCGGAGGGGCTCACTTGCTCTGGGATGACACCTGATGTCCTCAGTCACTAGGAACTGCCCCGGAACCAAATCTTGTCGCAAAAACATGGGCTTGCTGATTGACAACGCATTAACCATGCAAGACCAAGTGCGAGCACTATGCAGAAAACGTTTCGCTATGCTTATGGATCCCTCTTACCTGCAGAAAGACTGTCACCCAGGCATTACTCTCTAGTAAACTGGACTATGGTAATAGTCTTTATGTGGGCATGCCTGGGTGTCTTTTCTCTCGACTGCAGGTGATACAAAATGCCGCTGCCAAGCTGGTTTGCAACAAAAACAAATACAGTTCAGCATCAGAATATTTGAGGGCGCTCCACTGGTTACCCGCGCGTCAAAGGGCCAAGTTTAAGCTTCTGTGTTTTGCACACAGAGCGCCACACAAATGTGGTCCCCGAATATTGCAGGCCAAAATCGAATTTTACATTCCCACACGAAAATTGAGGTCTGGCCACCATGCCCTGGCCAAAACTAAGCATATTAAGAAAGCTAGGGCACGGGGCCGTTCCTTTTCCAATCTTGCATCTGTCCATTGGAATGAACTTTCTTTAGACCTTCGCCTAACGAATGAATACTTACCGTTCAGGAAGAAGCTGAAAACATGGCTGTTTCCCAGAATATAGATACTAGCACCTGCAGCCCTTAACATAGCTCCCTCTGCTCCCTTAAATGAGGAGTCCTCCACTACCACCACCTCTTTTTCAGGAAAACGCTTCCTAGCGCCGTGATATCCCTTGGGATGAGTGTTGCGCTTAACAAATACAAATACAATACTGCACAAGCGAGGGGAGAGAGGGTGGTGGTGCCCAAGCTCTTCTTTCATCTGGGTGGATTGTCAGAACATTGCCACAAGGAAGAGCGGGAAAAAGGAACCTCCGACTGAGGGCACTGCAGGAGGAAGATCACACTGATGGCACTGCAGGAGGAAGCTCACACTGAGGACACTGCTAGAGGATGCTCACACTGAGGGCACTGCAGGAGGAAGATCACACTGATGGCACTGCAGGAGGAAGCTCACACTGAGGGCAGCTCTAAAGGATGCTCACACTGAGGGCACTGCTGGAGGAAGCTCACATTGAGGGCACTGCAAAAGGAAGTGCACACTGAAGACACTGCAGGAGGAAGCTCACAATAAGGACACCACAGGAGGAATCCCCCACTGAGGGCACTGCAGGAGGAAGCAAACACTGAGGGCACTGCAGGAGGAAGCTCACACTGAGGGCACTGCAGGAGGAAGCTCACACTGAGGGCACTGCAGGAGGAAGCTCACATTGAGGGCACTGCAAAAGGAAGCGCACACTGAAGACACTGCAGGAGGAAGCTCACAATAAGGACACCACAGGAGGAATCTCACACTGAGGTCACCTCTAAAGGATGCTCACACTGAGGGCACTGCAGGAGGAAGCTCACATTGAGGGCACTGCAAAAGGAAGCACACACTCAAGACACTGCAGGAGGAAGCTCACACTCAGGGCACTGCTGGAGGAAGCTCACACTGAAGACACTGCAAGAGGAAGCTCACACTGAGGGCACTGCAGGAGGAATCTCACACTGAGGACACTGCTGGAGGAAGAAGACACTGAGGGCACTGCAGGAGAAAGCAAACACCGAGGGCACTGCAGGATGAAGCAAACACTGAGGGCACTGCAGGAGGAGACTCATGCTGAGGACACTGCTGAAGGAAGCTCATACTGAAGACACTGCAGGAGGAAGCTCACACTGAGGGCACTGCTGGATGAAGCTCACACTCAGGGCACTGCTGGTGGAAGCTCACACTGAGGGCAATGCAGGAGGAAGCAAACACTGAGGGCACTGCAGGAGGAAGCTCACACTCGGGGCACTGCTGGAGGAAGCTCACACTGAAGACACTGCAGGAGGAAGCTCACACTGAGGGCACTGCTGGATGAAGCTCACACTGAGGGCACTGCTGGAGGAAGAAAACACTGAGGGCACTGCAGGAGGAAGCTCACACTGACGGCACTGCAGGAGGGCGCTCACACTGAAGACACTGCAGGAGGAAGAAGACACTGAGGGCACTGCAGGGGGAAGCAAACACTGAGGGCACTGCAGGAGGAAGCTCACACTCAGGGCACTGCTGAAGGAAGCTCACACTGAGGGCACTGCTAGATGAAGTTCACACTGAGGACCCTGCTGGAGGAGACTCACACTGAGGGCACTGCAGGAGGAATCTCACACTGAGGGCACTGCTAGAAGATGCTCACACTGAGGGCACTGCTAGAAGATGCTCACATTGAGGGTGCTGCAGAAGGAAGCTCACACTGAGGGCACTGCTGGAGGAAGCAAACAGTAAGGGCACTGCAGGAGGAAGCTCACACTGAAGACACTGCAGGAGGAAGCTCACACTGAGGGCACTGCTGGATGAAGCTCACACTGAGGGCACTGCTGGAGGAAGAAGACACTGAGGGCACTGCAGGAGGAAGCTCACACTGACGGCACTGCAGGAGGGCGCTCACACTGAGGGCACTGCAGGAGGAAGCTCATACTGAAGACACTGCAGGAGGAAGAAGACACTGAGGGCACTGCAGGGGGAAGCAAACACTGAGGGCACTGCAGGAGGAAGCTCACACTCAGGGCACTGCTGGAGGAAGCTCACACTGAGGGCACTGCTAGATGAAGTTCACACTGAGGACCCTGCTGGAGGAGACTCACACTGAGGGCACTGCAGGAGGAATCTCACACTGAGGGCACTGCTAGAAGATGCTCACACTGAGGGCACTGTTAGAAGATGCTCACATTGAGGGTGCTGCAGAAGGAAGCTCACACTGAGGGCGCTGCTGGAGGAAGCAAACACTAAGGGCACTGCAGGAGGAAGCTCACACTGAGGGCAGTGCAGGAGGAAGCTCACACTGAGGGCAGTGCAGGAGGAAGCAAACACTGAGGGCACTGCATGAAGGAAGCTCACACTGAGGGCACTGCAGGAGGAAGCTCACACTGAGGGTACATCTGGAGGAAGCTCATACAGAGGGCACTGCAGGAGGAAGCTCACACTGAGGGTACTTCTGGAGGAAGCTCATACTGAGGGCACTGCAGGAGGAAGCTCACACTGAGGGCTCTGCATGGAGGAAGCTCACACTGAGGGCACTGCAGAAGTAAGCTCACACTGAGGGAACTGCAGAAGTAAGCTCACACTGAGGGAACGGCTAGATGAAGCTCACACTGAGGACACTGCTGGAGGAAGCTCACACTGAGGGCACTGCATGAGGAAGCTCACACTGAGGGCACTGCAGGAGGAAGCTCACACTGAGGGCAATGCAGGAGGAAGCAAACACTGAGGGCACTGCAGGAGGAAGCTCACACTCAGGGCACTGCTGGAGGAAGCTCACACTGAAGACACTGCAGGAGGAAGCTCACACTGAGGGCACTGCTGGATGAAGCTCACACTGAGGGCACTGCTGGAGGAAGAAGACACTGAGGGCACTGCAGGAGGAAGCTCACACTGACGGCACTGCAGGAGGTCGCTCACACTGAGGGCACTGCAGGAGGAGACTCATGCTGAGGACACTGCTGGAGGAAGCTCATACTGAAGACACTGCAGGAGGAAGCTCACACTGAGGGCACTGCTGGATGAAGCTCACACTGAGGACACTGCTGGATGAAGCTCACACTGAAGGCACTGCTGGATGAAGCTCACACTGAGGGCACTGCTGGATGAAGCTCACACTGAGGGCACTGCTGGAGGAAGAAGACACTGAGGGCACTGCAGGGGGAAGCAAACACTGAGGGCACTGCAGGAGGAAGCTCACACTCAGGGCACTGCTGGAGGAAGCTCACACTGAGGGCACTGCTAGATGAAGTTCACACTGAGGACCCTGCTGGAGGAGACTCACACTGAGGGCACTGCAGGAGGAATCTCACACTGAGGGCACTGCTAGAAGATGCTCACACTGAGGGCACTGCTAGAAGATGCTCACATTGAGGGTGCTGCAGAAGGAAGCTCACACTGAGGGCGCTGCTGGAGGAAGCAAACACTAAGGGCACTGCAGGAGGAAGCTCACACTGAGGGCAGTGCAGGAGGAAGCTCACACTGAGGGCAGTGCAGGAGGAAGCTCACACTGAGGGTACTTCTGGAGGAAGCTCATACTGAGGGCACTGCAGGCGGAAGCTCACACTGAGGGCACTGCATGGAGGAAGCTCACACTGAGGGCACTGCAGAAGTAAGCTCACACTGAGGGAACTGCAGAAGTAAGCTCACACTGAGGGAACGGCTAGATGAAGCTCACACTGAGGAGACTGCTGGAGGAAGCTCACACTGAGGGCACTGCATGAGGAAGCTCACACTGAGGGCACTGCAGGAGGAAGCTCACACTGAGGGCACTGCAGGAGGAAGCTCACACTGAGGGTACTTCTGGAGGAAGCTCACACTTGGAGCACTGATGAATGAAGCTCACACTGAGGGCACTGCTGAATGAATGTCACACTGAGGGCACTGCTGGATGAAGCTCACACTGAGGGCACTGCTGGAGGAAGCTCACACTGAAGGCACTGCATGGAGGAAGCTCACACTGAGGGCACTGCATGAAGGAAGCTCACACTGAGGGCACTGCTGGAGGAAGTTCACACTGAGGGCACTGCTAAAATAAGCTCACACAGAGGGAACTGCAGGGGAAAGTTCACACTGAGGGCACTGCTAGAGGATGTGTGTCTGAAAAACTCAAGAATCCCTTTTGTGCTATGTGTTAATTCATAAATCTATCATAAACAGAGTGCACTGAACCAGAAAAGTCTCAAGAAATATATTGTCTTAAAAAACTTTAGAAAATCAGTTTCCCCTATTTTTACTTACATACAAAGCAGCTGGACACGTTTGACCACTATTATTGCGGCAGCACAGGTCACTTTTACAGTGAGTAGAAACAGATATGCACTCCGGTCCACAGCCCCGACGTACAAATTATACATTCATGCACATACTATGTTTACTTCTTAAAGAGTTTATTATCATTAAAATGTTGATCAATTGTCTTCCAATACAGTCACAAAAATGCTTATTTCATATTCATACATATTAAAAGGGAAAAAAGAATATTCAAAACATTGTATATACACAACAATACAATCATAGTATAGGTTTACATATGTGAATAAAACATTTCTTATACATATAGATTTCTTTCACATAAAAACCTCTAAAACATGTGTCAAAATAATTTATCTATGTCTTTAAAGAGAACTAATGTCGACGCGGCGTTACAGCGGATTATCTGATCATTCCCCGCCTTCTTCAGGACAATTTCAGAAATATCAATATTCTTACAACACGTATTTAAAAACAGTGATTAATACTCATAAATTGCCTCATGGGGCGATGGATATTATGCTGCTGCTATACTCGAGGATATATCTCTTGCTACCAGCACTGACTTAGGGAGTCACAATTTCTTAAAACCAATGTATGGTCTATGAAGTACATATGGATTTCACTTTCAGTTTATATTCATCCACTTCTCACCCCTCACGTCTTTATTGAATTTTTGTCAGTCACAGATGGTTTGTAGTTCTAATTTAAATGATAGAACTTTCATCCGATATTTTATATACGAGCGACCTCTGGTCTTCTTAGATCCGGGAAATCCTCCTTTTCAGGGCATTAGTTTGAATTCCTTAAGATTAGTCTGCTAGAGGAAGCTCACACAGAGCGCTGCAGGAGCACTGAAGGAGGAAGCTCACACTGAGGGCACTGCATGAGGATGCTCACACTGAGGGCGCTGCAGAAGGAAGCTCACACTGAGGGCACTGCTGGAGGAAGCTCACACTGAGGGCTCTGCAAGGGGTAGCTCACACTGAGGGCACTGCTAGAAGAAGCGCACACGGAGGATACTGCAGGAGAAAGCTCACACTGAGGGCACTGCTGGAGGAAGCTCACACTGAGGGCACTGCTGGAGGAAGCTCACACTGAGGGCACTGCAGGAGGAAGCTCACACTGAGGGCACTGCATGAGGATGCTCACACTGAGGGCGCTGCAGAAGGAAGCTCACACTGAGGGCACTGCTGGAGGAAGCTCACACTGAGGGCACTGCAGGAGGAAGCTCACACTGAGGGCTCTGCAAGAGGTAGCTCACACTGAGGGCACTGCTAGAAGAAGCGCACACGGAGGATACTGCAGGAGAAAGATCACACTGAGGGCACTGCTGGAGGAAATTTACACTGAGAGTGCTGCAGGAGCACTGCAAGGGGAACCACACACTGAAGGCACTGCTGGAGGATGCTCATACTGAGAGTGCTGCAGGAACGCAGCAGTAGCGCTGCAAGAGGAAACTCACACTGAGGACACCTCTAAAGCACGCTCACACTGAGGGCACTGCAGGAATAATCTCACACTGAGGACACTGCTAGAGGATGCTCACACTGAGGGCGCTGCAGAAGGAAGCTCACACTGAGGGCACTGCTGGAGGAAGCTCACACTGAGGGCACTGCAGGAGGAAGCTCACCCTGAGGGCACTGCATGAGGATGCTCACAATGAGGGCGCTGCAGAAGGAAGCTCACACTGAGGGCACTGCTGGAGGAAGCTCACACTGAGGGCACTGCATGAGGATGCTCACACTGAGGGCACTGCACAAGGATGCTCACACTGAGGGCTATGCAGGAGGAAGCTCACAATGATGGCACTGCTAGAGGATGCTGACACCGAGGGCACTGCAGGAGGAAGCTCAGATTCAGGGCACTGCTGGAGGAAGCTCACACTAAGGGCACTGCTGGAGGAAGTTCACATTGAGGGCACTGCTGGAGGAAGCTCACACTGAGGGCACTGCAGGAGGAAGCTCACTCTGAGGGCACCTCTAAAGTACGCTCACACTGAGGGCACTGCTGGAGGAAGCTCACACTGAAGGCACTGCAGGAGGAAGCTCACACTGAGGGCACTGCTAGAGGATGCTCACACTGAGGGCACTGCTGGAGGAAGCTCACACTGAAGGCACTGCATGGAGGAGGCTCACACTGAGGGCACTGCATGAAGGAAGCTCACACTGAGGGCCCTGCATGAGGAATCTCACACTGAGGGCACTGCAGGAGGAAGCTCACACTGAGGGCATTGCAGAAGGAAGCGCACACTGAAGACACTGCAGGAGGAAGCTCACAATAAGGACACCACAGGAGGAATCTCACACTGAGGGCACTGCTAGATGAAGCTCACACTGAGGACACTGCTGGAGGAAGCTCACACTGAGGGCACTGCTGGAGGAAGCTCACACTGAAGGCACTGCAGGAGGAAGCTCACACTGAGGGCACTGCTAGAGGATACTCACACTGAGGGCACTGCTGGAGGAAGCTCACACTGAAGGCACTGCATGGAGGAAGCTCACACTGAGGGCACTGCAGGAGAAAGCAAACACCGAGGGCACTGCATGAAGGAAGCTCACACTGAGGGCCCTGCAGGTGGTATCTCACACTGAGGGCACTGCAGGAGGAAGCTCACCCTGAGGGCATTGCAGAAGGAAACACATACTCAGGGCACTGCTGGAGGATGCACATACTCTGGGCACTCCAGGAGGAAGCTCACACTGAGGGCACTGAAGTATAAACCACACAGAGGTTACTGCTGGAGAAAGCTCACACTGACAGCAATGCAAAAGGAAGCAAAGGCGGAGGTACTGCTTTAGGAAGCACTGCAGGAGGAAGCACACACTGAGTGTACTATGGCAAAGTTCACACTGACGGCAGGAGTACGCTCACAGCAAAGCCTCTGTAGGTAGATAGGCGACAGAAATGGAAGGTGTTTGATGGCGTTGTCTGTCCTGTTGTCAACAGTCACAGCCCAGCACTGCTGGCTTCTGATGACGTTTTCTATCCTGGTGTCAACTGTGACACCCTCGGGGGCACTAGAGAGCCCGGCTGCAAGATGGCCGCTCATTTTGAGGCTCTACCGGCTGGAGAGAACCATCCAACATTTATCCATATATCTAGGGGGCATCGGGCTCCCCCGAGCGAGCCCTGCAGGCCCTGGGTTAGGCTGCTCCGGATTATTGCTTCCTTCTCCGAATTTCATCCACACCAGAAGGATCCCTGCGACAAGAATTTTAGATTCTATTAAGGACACGGAGTCGAGGATTATGCTTCTCAATCAATCTTTACTACTCAATAAACAGCAGCCAATCAAAAAACAGTAAAACATTGAAAACACTACGTTTCCCATGAGGCTTTGAACTATGCCTCCCTAAACCACCAATCAGCAGTGTCCAGTATATACAAAATAGCGAGGCACCATCTTACTGCCTCTTTCTTTGCAATAATCAGTCTATAATCAGTCCAACCATAACAGGATACAGTTCCAACTCTCAACGGTGAGTAAAAATCCACACAAACAGGATCTCAGATGAGACAACTTCCATTGATCCGGCGTAAAAGACCACCAACAGGTCTCAATCCATGAGATTTAACTTTGCTTCGACTCCGCTCCTGAAATCAAAAATAAGTTAGAGTTTGAGCAAATCTTAAGTATGATCAGAAACAAGGGAGGGACACGATGTCAAACATGAGCCATATGATATCATGCAGTCTAGATGCAACTCTTACTTGTCCCATCGGGTGGGATAATCCTCGCCTCCGTGTCTTTAATAGAATCTAAAATTCTTGTCGCAAATGCTAGAAAATGTTCTATTCTATGGCAGGACCAGAGGCTCAGATTATGCTGGTTCAAAGCTCACCAACAACAATAGATGAAGCATGCACAATAGGTTTGTAATAAAACATCTTAAACATTGGGTCAGACGACCAGTCAGCAGCTCCGAGAATATCTTCCAATCTCGAACTCATCACAAAGGCTTTAGACGCCATAGCACCTCTAGTAGAGAGAGCACCATATACAGAAATATCAATCCCAGCTTCAGACATGACCCATCTTACCCAACGTGCTAAAGTAGCAGCAGATACAGGTCAGAACGGTTTCTGAATTGCCAGAAGAAAGGGACCCAAAGGATCAGACCTATGTGACAAAGTACGTTCCTCATAAACCTTTAAACATTTTACAACACAAAGCTTGATTGTGAGGGAAAGCAGGGTAATCGATGGAGCGTGACATAGTCTTAGTTAGTTTGGAAATAATAAAAGAAACACCATATGGAGAAAACAACCTACTTGCTAGATCAAGCGCACGTACGTCCGACACTCGCCGGCAAGAAATCAGACATATAAAGCATGGTTAACTTAGCTGAAAGATGTTTCAATGATAAATCTTTATTTTCAGGCTAAGATTCTAACAATGATAACACATTATTGACTGAGTGTATCTGGGTCTCGGTGGCCGAGCCACTCTTATTCCTTTCAATAACTTACATACAATAGGGTGAACACCCTCCGGTTTACTATCTATGGGGTTATGTTCAGCTGATAATGCCGATCTGAAGTTGTTTACTGACCTGTAACATAAACCAGATTCAGCACATTCTGAAAGAAAATTAAGGACATCTTTCAACTCTGATCCCACGGGAGCCACATTCCGTTGAAGGCACCAACCCACCCATCGTTTCCATGCCGAAGAATATCATTTACGGGTGGAAGGAGCCCAAGTCTGTTGTATATAATCAGCAGCCCCCGTTGAAATACCCTCAATTTGTTCATGTCGCCTGAGATTTTCCAAACCAAGAGCGTCAATTGGTCTTGAAGGACCAGCGGATGGGGTAATCCGACTGGGTCCAGGAGCATCTGAGGAAAAAATGGGAATTGAATGGGAAGAGCCACAGTCAATTCCAAGAGCGTCGGAAACCACGATTGTGTCTTCCACAATGGAGTAACTAACACCAATGTCGCTGATTGATGGCGGACTTGGGCCGCCACTCTCGGGATCATTGAAAATGAGGGAAAGGAGAAATTCGTCTGAGATCCCCAAAAGTGAAAAAAAGCTTCCGTCCCCAACGCCATCAGGTCCGGCCTCCAGCTGTAAAACCGGAAAAGTTGGGCATTGAGCCAAGATGCAAACAGATCCATGTGACACGGGCCTTGAATATTTATGATCTCTTGAAAGAGGAAGGGATTGAGTTTCCAGTCGCTGTAGACTCTCAGGAATCTGGAATTTCAATCCGCCACTAGATTGTCCTTGCCCGGAATGTATTCTGCAATGACTGCGATCATCTGTGAAAGGCAAAAGTGCCAGAAGTCTCGGGCTATGTTGGCCAGAAGACGCGATCTCGTACCGCCTAGGCGGTTTATATATCGAACCGCTGACACATTGTCCATCCTCAGAGGGATGCAACAATTGCTCAATATGGGAGAAATTGACTTGATGGCAAATGAACCCGCCAAAAGTTCCAGACAGTTGATATGCAATTTTAACTCTTAGGCTGACCATCGACCGCCTGTAGCAAACTCTCTGCATCGTGCTCCCCAGCCCCAACGACTGGCGTCGGATTCGAAGACCAGGTCTGGGGAAACTCCGAAGATGGCCTTGCCATTCCATGCCTCCATGTGCAGCAGCCACCACTGAAGCTCTTCTTGAGCTTTAGCAGTCAGAGGGATCAAATGATCGTAGCTGAAGTTCCGTTGTAAGGAATGAATTTTCAGACGCTGCAGAGCTCTGTAATGGAGAGGGCCTGGGAAAATCGCCTGAATTGATGACGCTAACAAGCCTACAATCCTGGCTAGGGATCTCAACGATACAATATGTTTCAACAAGGTCATTTTCAGTTCCCTCTTGATGAACTTTACTTTCACTGGAGGGAGAAGTAATTCTGCTGTCTTGGAATCTATTTGAAATCCTAACAAATCCACCTGCTGAGACGGAGTCATCATGGATTTCTTGGAATTTATTATAAAACCCAGATTCTGAAGCAGGGACACTGTCCAGCTCAGATGTAATAACAGCAATGAGCGATTTTGTTACAGAAGAAGCATGTCGTCTATATAGACGATCATGCGAACCCCCATTTCTCTTAAGCGAGTTACCACAGGTTTCAAGAGTTTGTTGAATACCCAAGGGGCTGATGAGAGGCCGAAAGGAAGAGATTGATACTGAAACCATTGGCCTTTCCATTGAAATTGAAGATAACGCTGATGAGGGGGATAGATCGGGACTGTCAGGTAGGCGTCCTTGAGATCTTATCGGACCATCCAGTCCTGTTCTTGCAGAAGGTATCTCAGAAGATGGATGCCTTCCATCTTGAAGTGACGGTAAATCACAAAAGGGTTGAACATTCTGAGGTTCAGGACTAATCTTTGACCTCCTCCTTTCTTTTGAACCAAAAAGACATTGTTGCAAAACCCCTCTGGGTGAGGACCCACTGAAGCAATAGCCTTTTTTGTCAAAGGTTCTTGCAGTTCAGAGTCTATAAAAGACTCTTCTTGTTGGGAAAAATGGAGAGGGGGGGGGGAAACCTGGACGGGGGAGTTAGACAATTCTATCTGGTAACATTGAACAGTGTTCAGAACCCAAGAGTCGGAGGTAATTTTTGTCGAATTGGGTACAAAATGTCTCAGTCTGCCCCCCAAAGGAAGTGTCGGAAGAATAGAGGAAGCCAATACCTGTGGATTGAGTGTCGGTGTTTCGAAATCCCCTGTTGACACCTCGGTTGAATTGGCCTCTGAACCTCATAGGATAGAAACCCGCTTGGGACGGGTCCTAGGCTTAACCCCTGCGTCTGGGATTATATCCACGATGAGGACCTTGTTGGTTGAAGCGGCCAGTCGAGCGTCCTCTGCCACGACCGGCCCTGCCAGAAAGGGGGTTGAACACTCTTTTGAGTGAAGTCTGCGACTTATCCAAAGAGGTGAACGTGTTCACAAATTTTTCTATGTCCTAGACAAAGCGATCAACAAACAATTGGCCCTCTGCCAGTGGGCCGGGTTCTGCTGAGGCTAGTTCTACTAGTTGTGGGTCTATGCGTAAAAGAACAGATTTGCGTCGTTCTGACGAGAGAGGGAAGTTAGCGTTGCCCAGGAGGCATATCGCCCTTTGAGTTCAATCTTCTAAGACTTCTGGGTGGATTGCCACTCCTGTTTCTTGGGCTTGAAGGGCTAATTTTAAAATCTTAGCTAGAGGCTCAAAAACATCAAGTAGTTTATCCTGACAAGCCCTTAGCCCTGACTGACTTCAGAAAAAACCACAGTACGGAAACCGCCCTCCTCGCCGCAACAGACGACATCCGCACCCTACTGGACAAAGGAGAAACAGTAGCCCTCATCCTCCTCAACCTATCAGCGGCGTTCGACACAGTCTCCCACCGCACCCTAATACGCAGACTCTACGATGCAGGAATCCAGGACAAGGCCCTCGACTGGATCCGTTCCTTCCTCTCCGGCAGGACGCAGCGGGTCAGACTCCCCCCTTTCCTCTCGGACCCCACACCTACCACCTGCGGAGTCCCCCAGGACTCCTCCCTCAGCCCGATGCTCTTCAACGTCTACATGGCTCCACTTGCCCCCATCGTCAGAACCTACGGACTCAACATCGTGTCATACGCAGACGACACCCAGCTCATCCTCTCCCTATCCAACGAGCCCAACACCGCCAGACGCAACTTTCGAGAAGGCATGGAAGCCGTCGCCAAATGGATGAAAAACAGCTGCCTACAACTAAACACCAACAAAACAGAAGTACTCATCATGGGCCCAAACCCCGACGCCTGGAGCGACACCTGGTGGCCCCCCGCCCTCGGAAACCCGCCAACCCCCACAGACCACGCACGCAACCTGGGAATCATCCTGGACTCCGAGCTCAAAATGGACCGCCAGATCAACTCTGCCTCGTCTTCCTGCTTCCACACCCTCCGCCTCCTTCGTAAGACCTTCAAATGGATCCCCCTCGAACACCGAAAGACCGTCACTCACGCCCTGGTCACCAGCAGACTCGACTACGGCAACGCACTCTACGCCGGAATAAACAAAAACCTCACACGCAAGCTACAGAACATCCAGAACGCCGCCGCAAGACTGGTCCTCAACCTGCCAAAACACTGCCACATCTCCCAGCACCTGCGCACACTCCACTGGCTCCCCGTCGAGGCGAGAATCACCTTCAAGATGCTCACCCACGCACACAAGGCCCTCCACGGCACCGGACCAGCATACCTGAACAGCCGACGCAAATTCCACGCACGACCTACGATCAGCCCAGCTCTCCTACGCCGTGGTCCCCCGCACCAGAAAGACCAGATCGGGAGGCCACTCCTTCTCCTTCCTCGCGGTCAAAGCATGGAACGCCCTTCCGCTCCACCTCAGACAGACAACATCGCTCCCCATCTTCGCAAGAAACCTCAAAACCTGGCTCTTCGACAGACCCCCTCCTTGATGGAATGGAACCTGCACCCCCCCCACCCCTAGCGCCTTGAGACCCTTACGGGTGAGTAGTCGCGCTTTAACAAACCCCTGATTGATTGATTGATTGATTGACTCCGGAACCTGGGGCTCACGGTTCGATCCCCGGCACCGGCGGCAGATCAGCCCAGCACCATGTGACTCTGGGCAATAGCTCGCTTAATCTTCCCGACGGCCCCCAGCGCTGGGACACCTCTCCGGAGGTAGCTGTGCGCTTTACAAATACTGGACATTTCTTGGGGTCTTTGTTATATTTCTTTAAGAAGGTTTGCATAGAGGTGTAAATATCAGGTGTGAGGGCAGTCTTATGAGGGAGGGCTGGGCGGGGGCATTCTGAACGAAGTTGCAAGCGGACTTCCTGGTCAAAACTCTTGCGCAGGTTGAGCTGCATATATTCCGCCACCGTTGGGGCAGGGGACCAATTTGAGGACCTACGATGGACAATGCTTACAGGGTCAAAGGTGAAAGGGGACTGGATAGATGGAGAAATGGAGCGCTTGTGTTTCTTGGAACGTTTGAGAGGTTGGGACTCGTGTGAAGAGGAGGTATCTGTGTCAGTATCAGTATGGGGGGTTGTGGCAGGGGGTAGATCCGATGGCGGGGGGGGCAAGAGGATTCACGCTGTAGGCATGGTCTATCGCCCCTCGGTAACTCTCGCAATGACTTTAACATGGGGCCATGCAGGGGCAGAGGACGGGGGAGGATGATTGGAGGGGGTGGGAGATGGGTCACGCCCTACTAGTTTGTCTAAGGACTGGGAAATGGGAAGGAGGGCTGAAGACAAAGCCTTGTCTAAATTCTTATCCACTGTTTTGTCAATCATGGACTCCATGCTTTCATCATAAAAATAATCCTCATCTTCACCTAAGCCATAGGCAGCCAGATCTTGTTCATAGGTTTCATAATCAGACACTCCAATCAAAAATCCCCAGAGGGAACCCAATATCTGCAGCCCTGTTCAGCTTAGAAGCAGGGCGTCAGGAGGGAGCAAATAGCTGGAGCAGAGACGCCAGGGGTACCAACAACGGTCACTGCAGGACTTAAGTGGGAGACAGGAGCCCTTACATCCTGAAGGAGCAGTTTAAAATAAGGTTCAATGCCAAATTGCCATATCAAAATATGGGAGGCTTTCCAAAAATGTTCCTCTCAAGACGAATTACAGAAAAAGTTCAAGCGTTTTAAATATGCAAAAGCAGGAGGCCCGGTACCGGCACAACTCTGCAAATCCCCTTTTCTTCCAGCCTGGGGAGAAGGCGGCACCAGCGCTCTCTTGTGAAGCTTCCCCGCGTACACTGCAGACGCGTGCAGGCTTCCATAGAGGTTACACGTGTAGCCCAATTGGGCTGCACACGTGACCTCGCTCTATGTTTTACTGTTTTTAGGTCTCGCCTACGCAGCGCGCATGCGCTGCTTATGAAAAAGACCTGTAGCAATCGCTACGGCATTTGTCCCAAAAACGTGCACGCGTTGCATTGCCTTCAATGGCAACGCGTGCACGTTTGGCAATTCCCTTGCGGGAGTGAGCAGCTGGCGCCATATGTTATCAATTATCGCGCCTTGCTGCTCGCTCCCGCAAGGGAATCGCGCAGGCCCCCTCCTCTTCTCCCCCCTCCCTGCCCCGCGAGGCACGCGCGCGCTTGTTTTTACAGCGTGCGCGACACTGCAATTGTGTTCCCCATCTTTTCTCCTGCTTTCCCTGTGCTTATTTTTTACAGCGTGCCTTTGCATTTTAAATCAATGCGATCTTTGTTAATAATAGACTTATCTTTCAGATGAAGTTGTATTATTTTTGTGCGGTATAGCCCTTGGATGATGACTCGAAAGTTGAAAGGACCCTCCCTTAACTATACCGTCGCTGTTCTTCCCACGTGTGAATGCATCGAGCCATTCAGAAATGCTAACAGTGTGCAATGCTTTGATGGCAAAACAAAAAAAAAATAGAAACTGCCTCCCGCAGTTATATAATGATGTCCGCGTAGCTTTTCGGGAGAAACTGAGTGAGTTCGTTAAAAAAAAAAAAGCCCCGTTTTGTATTCTTCCGACGGGTTCCCTTATTTCTGTTAATAGATATAGCTGACGTGTAACGTGTGTGATTCACTTTCATACGTATTATACGGTAGATTAAGCACCTGGTGAGGGGGGAGGGTGCTGCTGAAACAATGTTGATGCATGTGTCGAGAAGTACTGTTGCTAGAACATGCTTATAAATAACCCTCGTTTAAACAAACAGGAGCTAAAATGTCAGGAGCATAAGTTATCCACGTGGCTAGTGTTTTGTAGTCACTTTTCTTTTACCTCGTGTTCACTGCAGTCTGGGCAATATATCCTTTCCCCGTTATTAAACGTAGCAGTTCCGTGGAAAAACGTGTACTCAAAACTGGCTTTAGCGTCCATGACACTTGCCTGAAGCGTACATTTTCCTGGAACGAGAAGTAGCCTGCTGCATCTTTAAATCTGTAGGGTTCTATGCGTCGAGAAGACCGGTTGGCATTTCAGTAAAAAACGCACATGATCTGTCCCACTGCTCAGTTGTTTGTTCTCTAGTTAACATACCACCTTTCTTAATTCAAATTCAAGATGTGCGAGGCCATACCAACTTATTAAATATTCATTCCAAGATGGTCTGTCCTAGTTTTTTTATAGAGGGCCGGTAAATTGGATTAGATTTAGAAGTACAGAGAGCCCTTTATCATTTAACATTCTAGTTTTTTAAGAATGGCATTTTATGTAAAAAGGCAACTGATCATGCATGTTTTATGCAAAATCTGGATGATTTGCAGGTAGATGTATATAAGTGAGCAAAGCGTTTTCTCTAGTTGGTTTCTTTAGTCACTTTCATATGTTTGGGCTATAGCTGTACATCTTAAAGGTGAAGTCTGTGTAGCCTTGGTGTCACAGACTTTAATACTGCCATGATCACATTGGCCATCCTACCAACGCTGTTCGTGCCATAGGGCAGTTAAAAGGAGCATAAATCATCTAGCATAGTAGTGCTGTCTGTGGAGGACTTTAAGGATCTTGTGAAAGGTATGCCATGTACATGTACGTAATTCTTATATTCGTCCTTTTAGGAGTCAAATCCATTGTATAAGCCTTGTGTTTTTTCGCCCGTCTGGAAACTAAAACTCTGTTACATTTCATGTCTTAATTACTGGACTGAAAATAGAATGCAACCCTGGTACAATGCCCTCCGAGTCGCTGTCTCATTCACAACCGGATGGATTTTCACTAATCAGCAACTATGCTCCAGGAATAAAGCAGTATTGGTCACCAAATGTATTGCTTTTACTAAGTAATTTTATTTATTTCTCCACGTAGTTGAAATCTGTTTCAGAGCTCTCACAAATATCACAATAGTGTAACAGCAGGTACAGAAGTGTTCGTACAGTGCTTGAGGTAGCCCCTCTGCGACGGCTACCACATAGTGCCAGTATATGGAGCCCTTTCCCGGTACTTAGTTATATTAGGTACCAAATGTTCGAAAGGCAGGTAATATCAACCATTAAAGCAATGCGCACACACGTTCTGCCCCTCCATCCCTCTAAAGCTTTTATTCACACACCGACGCCTTTGAAAGTATGAAATGATTAGCAAAGAGAGTGCGGAAGAAGGAGTGCCTGTGTGACAGAGAGAATCAATTAGTCCGGGCCATTTGAATTATGCGATTCTGTGCCTGCACAGTTTTCCTCATAACTGTGGATTTGCTGCATCTACCACATAATACATCACATGATGCATAATCTGCAGGTTTTAACAAAAAAGTGTTTCTAGTTCAAACAGATCAAAAGTTACTTAAAACGTTGCAACGTGTTCCTTCGCAAAAGTTAACAGGTCATTTCTCAGTTGCTAATTGCTCCATTTGGTTACTAAGCAGGTACTATTGAGGTGAAATCTTTTCACATACAGTGTTACAATGAGTAAAAGTTGCAAAATAATGAAATAATACCAACGCAAAAAGAGCTGCCTTATCCTACATAATTTGCCTATTCTTGCTGGATAATTTTGTCCTCACCTGCTGCATAATTCCAGTAGCCCTTCCATTAGGTTAAAGTACAACCCATAAACAGAATTCTGCTAATCTTACTAGTGCATTTTATAATTAATTGAATTACTGCTCCTGTCTCAAAAAATTCTGAGCCTTAGAGAACATATCAGAATTAATGGTTACGTTGTCAATTGTAACACCAAGAGCATGTGGTTTTTATTCATTTCATTACTAGTTTACCAAATTGTGAGATGCGGGATAAATCTCTCTGCATCTCTGTTCTCTTATCTGCTAAAATGCCAAGTAATTAAGAGTAGGCTAAATATCAGCATTACGTTCCATTTAAAACCTTACCATTATTCAACTTTGATATCGCCTACATGTTAAGTCTGGAAAAATGATTGAATGACAAGTTGTGTGGCATTCTATGTAGCAGTGTTAATCTGTTTTGGCAAAAAAATAATTCTCCAATCTACCCTCATACACCAAGAATGATGAGCAAAAAACATTTAAATGTTAAATAAGCATTGGCATAGCCAATAGGTCTCGCCTTTGGGACCTTATAAGTGTTTAGTTATCCAGCACAATATCCATGGTGCAACAACATCAAGTGTTGCATGGCTAAACACTTATAAGGTCCATAAGGCGAGACCTATTGGCTATGCCAATGCTTGTTTGATTGGCTGCTGTTTATTGAGTAGTAAAGATTGAGAAGCATAATGGGAGCCTCTGGTCCTGCCACAGAATCGTCGCTACAACACTCTCGACCGAAGAGAATCATCAGCCTACTACCCCACACCCAGTCAAGACCTGTGAAGCGTGCGGCGGCCTGGGCCCTGACCAGCGAGTGCAAGGGGCGGACGGGCGGCCTGCGGTGGATTTGGTGAGGCAATTTGGGCCTGAGGTGCGGCGTGCCCCCTCACGGGGTGCCTGGTTTGGTCGGGCCCGAGCCAACAGTACTGGTGGATCTGACTGATAAACTGCCCATGGAGGGCGGGCTGTATCTGGTGCACGGGGCCGGCCGCGTGGAGGGGACAATCTGGGCCTGCAGCTGAGAGATGGCGAGCTCTAGGCGCTGAGAGCAGGTGCGCTGCTGGGAGGCACGCAGCGCTAGGTCTGACTCCTGACCCCACCTCTGTCGAGCCTGGAGGGCCCGGACCGGTGTGAATGGCTATCTCCCTCTAAGTACAGCCATATCAGTTGCCTGCTGAGGAATAGTCTGAACCCTGTAGAATTGTACATTACCACTACACCTGCCCGTGCCCCCCCCCCCCCGTGAAGTCGGGGTGTGGCGGGGTCTGAATGGGACTGGTCTGCTATACCCTAGACGCCTGATTGATCACACCTTGGTCAAATTGGCTACGTAAGGACCCGCACTGCAAAGATTGCTCTGCGCTACTGACTTTTGGTCAACAACTGGCCTGCTTTTGACCTACTGGTTCCCCCGTAGCAAGCTGAGCTATGGCGGGGTCTTAACGTCTGAAAAAACTACTGAAAACTCATCAGGCTCCCAGCACAGGAGGCACAGCTGAATGAATGCGACAAAGTTCCAAACAATAAATCCTTATTTTCTTAATCTACTTTTTTCACAGATAATCCAGTTTTATGACCAAGCATCATTGTCTCTCAGTTCCTCCACACTTCCACAAGTGCCCGTAGGCTTTACTCTGAGACGCTGAAGGTTCATGATCCCATATAGTTCAACATTTCGATGGTACTCCCAATGCATGCCGGCTTTTGATGGAGTTGTCGGTCCTATTGTTAACTGTGACAGCCCCAGCCCTGCCGGCTTTTGATGGAGTTGTCGGTCCTGTTGTTAACTGTGACTGCCCCAGCCCTGCCGGCTTTTGATGGAGTTGTCTGTCCTGTTGTTAACTGTGACAGCCCCAGCCCTGCCGTCTTTTGATGGAGTTGTCTGTCCTGTTGTTAACTGTGACAGCCCCAGCCCTGCCGGCTTTTGATGGAGTTGTCTGTCCTGTTGTTAACTGTGACAGCCCCAGCCCTGCCGTCTTTTGATGGAGTTGTCTGTCCTGTTGTTAACTGTGACAGCCCCAGCCCTGCCGTCTTTTGATGGAGTTGTCTGTCCTGTTGTTAACTGTGACAGCCCCAGCCCTGCCGTCTTTTGATGGAGTTGTCTGTCCTGTTGTTAACTGTGACTGCCCCAGCCCTGCCGGCTTTTAATGGAGTTGTCTGTCCTGTTGTTAACTGTGACAGCCCCAGCCCTGCCGTCTTTTGATGGAGTTGTCGCGGAATGCAGAACAAATCAAAACATTCACCCCCAGTCAAGAGATCTGGGTTAAATCCATCATTCTTTTGCTCACCATGCCACCCCAGTTTAGACCTGGCCATATGCAAATCAGTCTTGACCCTGTGCCTCATGGGAACAGTCCAGCCCGAACTGCCAAGCCAGGTCCTCACTGGACCGGAAACAAGCATCCTAGGACCGGTTTCGGGGTTTCACCCCTCTTCAGCCAGGATAGCTTGATTCCAGTGGCACAGTGAGCCCAGGACCCACGTCTGGGCATACCTGGCGCACTTAGGGCGAGAAAGCAAAAGACACACAATTGATGGACGGAATGCAGAACAAATCAAAACATTCACCCCCAGTCAAGAGATCTGGGTTAAATCCATCATTCTTTTGCTCACCATGCCACCCCAGTTTAGACCTGGCCATATGCAAATCAGTCTTGACCCTGTGCCTCATGGGAACAGTCCAGCCCGAACTGCCAAGCCAGGTCCTCACTGGACCGGAAACAAGCATCCTAGGACCGGTTTCGGGGTTTCTGTTGTTAACTGTGACTGCCCCAGCCCTGCCGGCTTTTAATGGAGTTGTCTGTCCTGTTGTTAACCGTGACAGCCCCAGCCCTGCCGTCTTTTGATGGAGTTGTCGGTCCTGTTGTTAACCGTGACAGCCCCAGCCCTACCAAGCTCACCTCAGCACCAGCGGTCTGCTCTGAAATGTGCCCAGTGCCTCCCATATCCGTTTGTTGTGTCAGCTCCTTATTAGCCCTATAAAGGAACATTGCTCAGCTGAGGTGTACTGACATAACACCGCCCACCAGGGTGTGTCCTGACGTGAACTGCCACCCCCTCAAACCTCTCCCACCAGCACACCGTCCCCACAGAAGCATCGGCCTTTCGTGACAGCCCCAGCCCTACCAGCCTTACAGACTCGGCACCTGTCGGTCCAGACACGAGCGTTCACTGTCTCAGCTCCGCTGGCTTTACTGAGGCACCCATCTGTCGGGGTATGACCTGTCACAGACCCAGCCCTACCAGACTTACTGGGGATCCACTTGTCTGTACGAGTGACTGTCTCATGCCGCCCTGATCAGTCTGCCCTGAGTTGACCTGCTCGGGCCCAGTACTACCGGCCTTACTAGCACCGGTTTTTGTCTTGACATGCGAACTGTCACAGCCCAGCCCAACTGGCTTTGGTCAGGCATCCATCTGTCCCTATATGTGACCTGCCACAGCACCAACCCTACGTGCTTTACTGAGGCATGGCATGGCATGGCATGTAATATGTCACAGCCCCAGCCCTGCTGGCATTACTGAGTGATCTGTCTGTCCTCACTCACCACAGCCCTACCGGCCTTCCTTAGGCACTAGTCTCTACCACATCCTCCTGTCTGCTCTGCCTACACCACAGGATATTCTGCCCATGAGGGGCGCATACCTCCTCGACCCCTCCTTGACATTCCAAGTCCCAGTATGTTTCCTCAGGCACCCCTCATACCCACCAGCTGATCCCGCCCCTCCTTCGTAACAAGAACTCTGCGCAACACTCGGAATTTACTTTACTTTCAGTTTCTATAAATACGCAAACAGTGACTCAAAGGCAGCTGAAGGTGACACGTGTAAGGGAAACTAGGGCACAGCCACCCCGTGAGAGGAGGGAGGAGGATCAGTGCGAGAGAGAAGGGAGAAGTAAGAGTGACAGAGGAGGCAAGAGTGAGAATGTGAGAGAAGAGCAGGGCAACAGTGTGAGAGGAGGGAAGAGTGACAATATGAGAGAAGAGTGGAGTAACAGTGTGAGAGGAGGGAAGAGTGACAATATGAGAAAAGGGCAGAGTAACAGTATGAGGGAACGGAAGAGGGACAATATGAGAGAAAGGCAGAGTAACCGTGTGAGAGAAGGGAAGAGAGACAATATGAGAGAAGGGCAGACTAACGGTGTGAGAGAAGGGAAGAGTGACAATAGGAGAGAAGGGCAGAGTAAGGGTGTGAGAGAAGGGAAGAGTGACAATATGAGAGAAGGGCAGAGTAACGGTGTGAGGAGGGAAGAGTGACAATATGAGAGAAGGGCAGAGTAACAGCGAGAGGAGGGAAGAGTGACAATATGAGAGAAGGGCGAAGTAACAGTGTGAGAGAAGGGAAGAGTGACAATATGAGAGAAGGGCAGAGTAACAGTGTGAGAGGAGGGAAGAGAGACAATAAGAGAAGGGCAGAGTAATGGTGTGAGAGGAGGGAAAATTAACAGTATGAGAGAAGAGTGGAGTAACTGAGAAGGGAAGAGTGACAATATGAGAGAAGGGCAGAGTAACGGTGTGAGAGAAGGGAAGAGTGACAATATGAGAGAAGGGCACGGCAACAATGTGAGAGGAGGGAAGAGTGACAATATGAGAGAAGAGCAGGGTAACAGTGTGAGAGGAGGGAAGAGTGACAATATGAGAGAAGGGCAGAGTAACGGTGTGTGAGGGGAGGGGAGAGTGACAATATGAGAGAGGGGCAGAGTAAGGGTGTGACAGAAGGGAAGAGTGACAATATGAGAGAAGGGCAGAGTAAGGGTGTGAGAGAAGGGAAGAGAGACAATATGAGAGAAGGGCAGAGTAACAGTGTGAGAGAAGGGAAGAGAGACAATATGAGAGAAGGGCAGAGTAACAGTGTGAGAGAAGGGATTAGTGACAATATGAGAGAAGGGCAGAGTAAGGGTGTGAGAAAAGGGAAGAGAGACAATATGAGAGAAGGGCAGAGTAACAGTGTGAGAGAAGGGAAGAGAAACAATATGAGAGAAGGGCAGAGTAACAATGTGAGAGGAGGGAAGAGTGACAATATGAGAGAAGGGCAGAGTAACGATGTGTGAGGGGAGGGGAGAGTGACAATATGAGAGAGGGGCAGAGTAAGGGTGTGAGAGAAGGGAAGAGTGACAATATGAGAGAAGGGCAGAGTAAGGGTGTGAGAGAAGGGAAGAGAGACAATATGAGAGAAGGGCAGAGTAACGGTGTGAGAGAAGGGAATAGTGACAATATGAGAGAAGGGCAGAGTAAGGGTATGAGAGAAGGGAGAGAGACAATATGAGAGAAGGGCAGAGTAAGGGTGTGAGAGAAGGGAAGAGAGACAATATGAGAGAAGGGCAGAGTAACAGTGTGAGAGAAGGGAAGAGAAAATATGAGAGAAGGGCAGAGTAACAATGTGAGAGGAGGGAAGAGTGACAATATGAGAGAAGGGCAGAGTAACAGTGTGAGAGGAGGGAAGAGTGACAATATGAGAGAAGGGCAGAGTAACAATGTGAGAGGAGGGAAGAGTGACAATATGAGAGAAGGGCAGAGTAACGGTGTGTGAGGGGAGGGAGAGTGACAATATGAGAGAGGGGCAGAGTAAGGGTGTGAGAGAAGGGAAGAGTGACAATATGAGAGAAGGGCAGAGTAAGGGTGTGAGAGAAGGGAAGAGAGACAATATGAGAGAAGGCCAGAGTAACGGTGTGAGAGAAGGGAATAGTGACAATATGAGAGAAGGGCAGAGTAAGGGTATGAGAGAAGGGGGGAGAGACAAAATGAGAGAAGGGCAGAGTAAGGGTGTGAGAGAAGGGAAGAGAGACAATATGAGAGAAGGGCAGAGTAACAGTGTGAGAGAAGGGAAGAGAAAATATGAGAGAAGGGCAGAGTAACAATGTGAGAGGAGGGAAGAGTGACAATATGAGAGAAGGGCAGAGTAACAATGTGAGAGGAGGGAAGAGTGACAATATGAGAGAAGGGCAGAGTAACAATGTGAGAGGAGGGAAGAGTGACAATATGAGAGAGGGGCAGAGTAACGGTGTGAGAGAAGGGAAGAGAGACAATATGAGAGAAGGGCAGAGAAAGGGTGTGAGAGAAGGGAAGAGTGACAATATGAGAGAAGGGCAGAGTAAGGGTGTGAGAGAAGGGAAGAGAGACAATATGAGAGAAGGGCAGAGTAACAGTGTGAGAGGAGGGAAGAGTGACAATATGAGAGAAGAGCGAAGTAACAGTGTCAGAGAAGGGAAGAGTGACAATATGAGAGAAGGGCAGAGTAACAGTGTGAGAGGAGGGAAGAGTGACAATATGAGAGAAGGGCAGACTAACAGTGTGAGAGGAGGGAAGAGAGACAATATGAGAGAAGGGCAGAGTAAAAGTGTGAGAGCAGGGAAGAGTAACAGTATGAGAGAAGAGTGGAGTAACTGAGAGAAGGGAAGAGTGACAATATGAGAGAAGGGCAGAGTAACGGGGTGAGAGAAGGGAAGAGTGACAATATGAGAGAAGGGCACGGCAACAATGTGAGAGGAGGGAAGAGTGACAATATGAGAGAAGAGCAGGGTAACAGTGTGAGAGGAGGGAAGAGTGACAATATGAGAGAAGGGCAGAGTAACTGCGAGAGGAGGGAAGAGTGACAATATGAGAGAAGAGTGAAGTAACAGTGTGAGAGAAGGGAAGAGTGACAATATGAGAGAAGGGCAGAGTAACAGTGTGAGAGGAGGGAAGAGTGACAATATGAGAGAAGGGCAGAGTAACAGTGTGAGAGGAGGGAAGAGAGACAATATGAGAGAAGGGCAGAGTAACAGTGTGAGAGGAGGGAAGAGTTACAGTATGAGAGAGGAGTGGAGTAACTGAGAAGGGAAGAGTGACAATATGAGAGAAGGGCAGAGTAACGGTGAGAGAAGGGAAGAGAGACAATATGAGAGAAGGGCACGGCAACAATGTGAGAGGAGGGAAGAGTGACAATATGAGAGAAGAGCAGGGTAACAGTGTAAGAGGAGGGAAGAGTGACAATATGAGAGAAGGGCAGAGTAACGGTGTGTGAGGGGAGGGGAGAGTGACAATATGAGAGAGGGGCAGAGTAAAGGAATGAGAGAAGGGAAGAGTGACAATATGAGAGAAGGGCAGCGTAACAATGTGAGAGGAGGGAAGAGTGACATTATGAGAGAAGGGCAGAGTAACAATGTGAGAGGAGGGAAGAGTGACAATATGAGAGAAGGGCAGAGTAACAATGTGAGAGGAGGGAAGAGTGACAATATGAGAGAAGGGCAGAGTAACGGTGTGTGAGGGGAGGGGAGAGTGACAATATGAGAGAGGGGCAGAGTAAGGGTGTGACAGAAGGGAAGAGTGACAATATGAGAGAAGGGCAGAGTAAGGGTGTGAGAGAAGGGAAGAGAGACAATATGAGAGAAGGGCAGACTAACAGTGTGAGAGGAAGGAAGAGAGACAATATGAGAGAAGGGCAGAGTAACGGTGTGAGAGGAGGGAAGAGTAACAGTATGAGAGAAGAGTGGAGTAACTGAGAAGGGAAGAGTGACAATATGAGAGAAGGGCAGAATAACGGTGTGAGAGAAGGGAAGAGTGACAATATGAGAGAAGGGCACGGCAACAATGTGAGAGGAGGGAAGAGTGACAATATGAGAGAAGAGCAGGGTAACAGTGTGAGAGGAGGGAAGAGTGACAATATGAGAGAAGTCCAGAGTAACGGTGTGTGAGGGGAGGGGAGAGTGACAATATGAGAGAGGGGCAGAGTAACGGAATGAGAGACGGGAAGAGTGACAATATGAGAGAAGGGCAGAGTAACAATGTGAGAGGAGGGAAGAGTGACAATATGAGAGGAGGGCAGAGTAACAGTGTGAGAGGATGGAAGAGTGACAATATGAGAGAAGGGCAGAGTAACAATGTGAGAGGAGGGAAGAGTGACAATATGAGAGAAGGGCAGAGTAACGGTGTGTGAGGGGAGGGGAGAGTGACAATATGAGAGAGGGGCAGAGTAAGGGTGTGACAGAAGGGAAGAGTGACAATATGAGAGAAGGGCAGAGTAAGGGTGTGAGAGAAGGGAAGAGACAATATGAGAGAAGGGCAGAGTAACGGTGTGAGAGAAGGGAAGAGAGACAATATGAGAGAAGGGCAGAGTAACGGTGTGAGAGAAGGGAATAGTGACAATATGAGAGAAGGGCAGAGTAACGGTGTGTAGAGGAGGAAGAGTGACAATATGAGAGAAGGGCAGAGTAAGGGTGTGAGAGAAGGGAAGAGAGACAATATGAGAGAAGGGCAGAGTAATAGTGTGAGAGAAGGGAAGAGAAACAATATGAGAGAAGGGCAGAGTAACAATGTGAGAGGAGGGAAGAGTGACAATATGAGAGAAGGGCAGAGTAACAATGTGAGAGGAGGGAAGAGTTACAATATGAGAGAAGGGCAGAGTAACAATGTGAGAGGAGGGAAGAGTGACAATATGAGAGAAGGGCAGAGTAACAGTTTGAGAGAAGGGAAGAGAGACAATATGAGAGAAGGGCAGAGTAAGGGTGTGAGAGAAGGGAGGGCAGAGTAACAGTGTGAGAGGAGGGAAGAGAGACAATATGAGAGAAGGGCAGAGTAACGGTGTGAGAGGAGGGAAGAGTAACAGTATGAGAGAAGAGTGGAGTAACTGAGAAGGGAAGAGTGACAATATGAGAGAAGGGCAGAGTAATGGTGTGAGAGAAGGGAAGAGTGACAATATGAGAGACGGGCACGGCAACAATGTGAGAGGAGGGAAGAGTGACAATATGAGAGAAGAGCAGGGTAACAGTGTGAGAGGAGGGAAGAGTGACAATATGAGAGAAGGGCAGAGTAACGGTGTGTGAGGGGAGGGGAGTGTGACAATATGAGAGAGGGGCAGAGTAACGGAATGAGAGAAGGGAAGAGTGACAATATGAGAGAAGGGCAGAGTAACAATGTGAGAGGAGGGAAGAGTGACAATATGAGAGAAGGGCAGAGTAACGGTGTGAGAGGGGAGGGGAGAGTGACAATATGAGAGAGTGGCAGAGTAACGGAATGAGAGAAGGGAAGAGTGACAATATGACAGAAGGGCAGAGTAACAATGTGAGAGGAGGGAAGAGTGACAATATGAGAGAAGGGCAGAGTAACAGTGTGAGAGGAGGGAAGAGTGACAATATGAGAGAAGGGCAGAGTAACAATGTGAGAGGAGGGAAGAGTGACAATATGAGAGAAGGGCAGAGTAACGGTGTGTGAGGAGGGGAGAGCGACAATATGAGAGAGGGGCAGAGTAAGAGTGTGACAGAAGGGAAGAGTGACAATATGAGAGAAGGGCAGAGTAAGGGTGTGAGAGAAGGGAAGAGAGACAATATGAGAGAAGGGCAGAGTAACAGTGTGAGAGGAGGGAAGAGAGACAATATGAGAGAAGGGCAGAGTAACGGTGTGAGATGAGGGAAGAGTAACAGTATGAGAGAAGAGTGGAGTAACTGAGAAGGGAAGAGTGACATATGAGAGAAGGGCAGAGTAACGGTGTGAGAGAAGGGAAGAGTGACTATATGAGAGAAGGGCACGGCAACAATGTGAGAGGAGGGAAGAGTGACAATATGAGAGAAGGGTAGAGTAACAATGTGAGAGGAGGGAAGAGTGACAATATGAGAGATGGGCAGAATAACAGTGTGAGAGGAGGGAAGAGAGACAATATGAGAGAAGGGCAGAGTAACGGTGTGAGAGGAGGGAAGAGTAACAGTATGAGAGAAGAGTGGAGTAACTGAGAAGGGAAGAGTGACAATATGAGAGAAGGGCAGAGTAACGGTGTGAGAGAAGGGAAGAGAAACAATATGAGAGAAGGGCAGAGTAACAATGTGAGAGGAGGGAAGAGTGACAATATGAGAGAAGAGCAGGGTAACAGTGTGAGAGGAGGGAAGAGTGACAATATGAGAGAAGGGCAGAGTAACGGTGAGTGAGGGGAGGGAGAGTGACAATATGAGAGAGGGCAGAGTAAGGGTGTGACAGAAGGGAAGAGTGACAATATGAGAGAAGGGCAGAGTAAGGGTGTGAGAGAAGGAAGAGAGACAATATGAGAGAAGGGCAGAGTAACGGTGTGAGAGAAGGGAAGAGAGACAATATGAGAGAAGGGCAGAGTAACGGTGTGAGAGAAGGGAATAGTGACAATATCAGAGAAGGGCAGAGTAACAGTGTGTGAGGGGAGGGGAGAGTGACAATATGAGAGAAGGGCAGAGTAAGGGTGTGAGAGAAGGGAAGAGAGACAATATGAGAGAAGGGCAGAGTAATAGTGTGAGAGAATGGAAGAGAAACAATATGAGAGAAGGGCAGAGTAACAATGTGAGAGGAGGGAAGAGTGACAATATGAGAGAAGGGCAGAGTAACAATGTGAGAGGAGGGAAGAGTGACAATATGAGAGAAGGGCAGAGTAACAATGTGAGAGGAGGGAAGAGTGACAATATGAGAGAAAGGCAGAGTAACAGTTTGAGAGAAGGGAAGAGAGACAATATGAGAGAAGGGCAGACTGTGAGAGAAGGGAAGAGAGACAATATGAGAGAAGGGCAGAGTAAGGGTGTGAGAAGGGAGGGCAGAGTAACAGTGTGAGAGGAGAGAGAGACAATATGAGAGAAGGGCAGAGTAACGGTGTGAGAGGAGGGAAGAGTAACAGTATGAGAGAAGAGTGGAGTAACTGAGAAGGGAAGAGTGACAATATGAGAGAAGGGCAGAGTAATGGTGTGAGAGAAGGGAAGAGTGACAATATGAGAGACGGGCACAGCAACAATGTGAGAGGAGGGAAGAGTGACAATATGAGAGAAGAGCAGGGTAACAGTGTGAGAGGAGGGAAGAGTGACAATATGAGAGAAGGGCAGAGTAACGGTGTGTGAGGGAGGGGAGTGTGACAATATGAGAGAAGGGCAGAGTAACGGAGTGAGAGAAGGGAAGAGTGACAATATGAGAGAAGGGCAGAGTAACAATGTGAGAGGAGGGAAGAGTGACAATATGAGAGAAGGGCAGAGTAACGGTGTGAGAGGAGGGAGAGTGACAATATGAGAGAGTGGCAGAGTAACGGAATGAGAGAAGGGAAGAGTGACAATATGAGAGAAGGGCAGAGTAACAATGTGAGAGGAGGGAAGAGTGACAATATGAGAGAAGGGCAGAGTAACAGTGTGAGAGGAGGGAAGAGTGACAATATGAGAGAAGGGCAGAGTAACAATGTGAGAGGAGGGAAGAGTGACAATATGAGAGAAGGGCAGAGTAACGGTGTGTGAGGGAGGGGAGAGTGACAATATGAGAGAGGGGCAGAGTAAGGGTGTGACAGAAGGGAAGAGTGACAATATGAGAGAAGGGCAGAGTAAGGGTGTGAGAGAAGGGAAGAGAGACAATATGAGAGAAGGGCAGAGTAACAGTGTGAGAGGAGGGAAGAGAGACTATGAGAGAAGGGCAGAGTAATGGTGTGAGATGAGGGAAGAGTAACAGTATGAGAGAAGAGTGGAGTAACTGAGAAGGGAAGAGTGACATATGAGAGAAGGGCAGAGTAACGGTGTGAGAGAAGGGAAGAGTGACTATATGAGAGAAGGGCACGGCAACAATGTGAGAGGAGGGAAGAGTGACAATATGAGAGAAGGGCAGAGTAACAATGTGAGAGGAGGGAAGAGTGACAATATGAGAGATGGGCAGAGTAACAGTGTGAGAGGAGGGAAGAGAGACAATATGAGAGAAGGGCAGAGTAACGGTGTGAGAGGAGGGAAGAGTAACAGTATGAGAGAAGAGTGGAGTAACTGAGAAGGGAAGAGTGACAATATGAGAGAAGGGCAGAGTAACGGTGTGAGAGAAGGAAGAGAAACAATATGAGAGAAGAGCAGAGTAACAGTGTGAGAGGAGGGAAGAGTGACATTATGAGAGAAGGGCAGAGTAACGGTGTGAGAGGAGGGAAGAGTGACAATATGAGAGAAGGGCAGAGTAACGGTATGAGAGACGGGAAGAGTGACAATATGAGAGAAGGGCAGAGTAACAATGTGAGAGGAGGGAAGAGTGACAATATGAGAGAAGGGCAGAGTAACGGTGTGTGAGAGGAGGGAAGAGTGACAATATGAGAGAGGGGCAGAGTAAGGGTGTGACAGAAGGGAAGAGTGACAATATGAGAGAAGGGCAGAGTAAGGGTGTGAGAGAAGGGAAGAGACAATATGAGAGAAGGGCAGAGTAACGGTGTGAGAGAAGGGAAGAGAGACAATATGAGTGAATGGCAGAGTAACGGCGTGAGAGAAGGGAATTGTGACAATATCAGAGAAGGGCAGAGTAACGGTGTGTGAGGGGAGGGGAGAGTGACAATATGAGAGAAGGGCAGAGTAAGGGTGTGAGAGAAGGGAAGAGAGACAATATGAGAGAAGGGCAGAGTAATAGTGTGAGAGAAGGGAAGAGAAACAATATGAGAGAAGGGCAGAGTAACAATGTGAGAGGAGGGAAGAGTGACAATATGAGAGAAGGGCAGAGTAACAATGTGAGAGGAGGGAAGAGTGACAATATGAGAGAAGGGCAGAGTAACAATGTGAGAGGAGGGAAGAGTGACAATATGAAAGAAAGGCAGAGTAACAGTTTGAGAGAAGGGAAGAGAGACAATATGAGAGAAGGGCAGACTGTGAGAGGAAGGAAGAGAGACAATATGAGAGAAGGGCAGAGTAAGGGTGTGAGAGAGGAGGGCAGAGTAACAGTGTGAGAGGAGGGAAGAGAGACAATATGAGAGAAGGGCAGAGTAACGGTGTGAGAGGAGGGAAGATTAACAGTATGAGAGAAGAGTGGAGTAACTGAGAAGGGAAGAGTGACAATATGAGAGAAGGGCAGAGTAACGGTGTGTGAGGGAGGGCAGAGTGACAATATGAGAGAGGGGCAGAGTAACGGAATGAGAGAAGGAAGAGTGACAATATGAGAGAAGGGCAGAGTAACAATGTGAGAGGAGGGAAGAGTGACAATATGAGAGAAGGGCAGAGTAACGGTGTGAGAGGAGGGAGAGTGACAATATGAGAGAGGGGCAGAGTAACGGAATGAGAGAGGGAAGAGTGACAATATGAGAGAAGGGCAGAGTAACAATGTGAGAGGAGGGAAGAGTGACAATATGAGAGAAGGGCAGAGTAACAATGTGAGAGGAGGGAAGAGTGACAATATGAGAGAAGGGCAGAGTAACGGTGTGTGAGGGGAGGGAGAGTGACAATATGAGAGAGGGGCAGAGTAAGGGTGTGACAGAAGGGAAGAGTGACAATATGAGAGAAGGGCAGAGTAAGGGTGTGAGAGAAGGGAAGAGAGACAATATGAGAGAAGGGCAGACTAACAGTGTGAGAGGAAGGAAGAGAGACAATATGAGAGAAGGGCAGAGTAACGGTGTGAGAGGAGGGAAGAGTAACAGTATGAGAGAAGAGTGGAGTAACTGAGAAGGGAAGAGTGACAATATGAGAGAAGGGCAGAATAACGGTGTGAGAGAAGGGAAGAGTGACAATATGAGAGAAGGGCACGGCAACAATGTGAGAGGAGGGAAGAGTGACAATATGAGAGAAGAGCAGAGGTAACAGTGTGAGAGGAGGGAAGAGTGACAATATGAGAGAAGTCCAGAGTAACGGTGTGTGAGGGGAGGGAAGAGTGACAATATGAGAGAGGGGCAGAGTAACGGAATGAGAGACGGGAAGAGTGACAATATGAGAGAAGGGCAGAGTAACAATGTGAGAGGAGGGAAGAGTGACAATATGAGAGAAGGGCAGAGTAACAGTGTGAGAGGATGGAAGAGTGACAATATGAGAGAAGGGCAGAGTAACAATGTGAGAGGAGGGAAGAGTGACAATATGAGAGAAGGGCAGAGTAACGGTGTGAGAGGAGGGGAGAGTGACAATATGAGAGAGGGGCAGAGTAAGGGTGTGACAGAAGGGAAGAGTGACAATATGAGAGAAGGGCAGAGTAAGGGTGTGAGAGAAGGGAAGAGACAATATGAGAGAAGGGCAGAGTAACGGTGTGAGAGAAGGGAAGAGAGACAATATGAGAGAAGGGCAGAGTAACGGTGTGAGAGAAGGGAAGAGTGACAATATGAGAGAAGGGCAGAGTAACGGTGTGAGGGGAGGGGAGAGTGACAATATGAGAGAAGGGCAGAGTAAGGGTGTGAGAGAAGGGAAGAGAGACAATATGAGAGAAGGGCAGAGTAATAGTGTGAGAGAAGGGAAGAGAAACAATATGAGAGAAGGGCAGAGTAACAATGTGAGAGGAGGGAAGAGTGACAATATGAGAGAAGGGCAGAGTAACAATGTGAGAGGAGGGAAGAGTTACAATATGAGAGAAGGGCAGAGTAACAATGTGAGAGGAGGGAAGAGTGACAATATGAGAGAAGGGCAGAGTAACAGTTTGAGAGAAGGGAAGAGAGACAATATGAGAGAAGGGCAGAGTAAGGGTGTGAGAGAAGGAGGGCAGAGTAACAGTGTGAGAGGAGGGAAGAGAGACAATATGAGAGAAGGGCAGAGTAACGGTGTGAGAGGAGGAAGAGTAACAGTATGAGAGAAGAGTGAGTAACTGAGAAGGGAAGAGTGACAATATGAGAGAAGGGCAGAGTAACGGTGTGAGAGAAGGGAAGAGTGACAATATGAGAGAAGGGCACGAGCAACAATGTGAGAGGAGGGAAGAGTGACAATATGAGAGAAGAGCAGAGTAACAGTGTGAGAGGAGGGAAGAGTGACAATATGAGAGAAGGGCAGAGTAACGGTGTGAGAGGAGGGAAGAGTGACAATATGAGAGAAGGGCAGAGTAACGGAATGAGAGAAGGGAAGAGTGACAATATGAGAGAAGGGCAGAGTAACAATGTGAGAGGAGGGAAGAGTGACAATATGAGAGAAGGGCAGAGTAACGGTGTGAGAGGAGGGAAGAGTGACAATATGAGAGAAGGGCAGAGTAACGGAATGAGAGAAGGGAAGAGTGACAATATGAGAGAAGGGCAGAGTAACAATGTGAGAGGAGGGAAGAGTGACAATATGAGAGAAGGGCAGAGTAACAGTGTGAGAGGAGGGAAGAGTGACAATATGAGAGAAGGGCAGAGTAACAATGTGAGAGGAGGGAAGAGTGACAATATGAGAGAAGGGCAGAGTAACGGTGTGTGAGGGGAGGGAGAGCGACAATATGAGAGAGGGGCAGAGTAAGGGTGTGACAGAAGGGAAGAGTGACAATATGAGAGAAGGGCAGAGTAAGGGTGTGAGAGAAGGGAAGAGAGACAATATGAGAGAAGGGCAGAGTAACAGTGTGAGAGGAGGGAAGAGAGACAATATGAGAGAAGGGCAGAGTAACGGTGTGAGAGGAGGGAAGAGTAACAGTATGAGAGAAGAGTGGAGTAACTGAGAAGGGAAGAGTGACAATATGAGAGAAGGGCAGAGTAACGGTGTGAGAGAAGGAAGAGTGACAATATGAGAGAAGGGCACGGCAACAATGTGAGAGGAGGGAAGAGTGACAATATGAGAGAAGGGCAGAGTAACAATGTGAGAGGAGGGAAGAGTGACAATATGAGAGAAGGGCAGAGTAACAGTGTGAGAGGAGGGAAGAGAGACAATATGAGAGAAGGGCAGAGTAACGGTGTGAGAGGAGGGAAGAGTAACAGTATGAGAGAAGAGTGGAGTAACTGAGAGAGGGAAGAGTGACAATATGAGAGAAGGGCAGAGTAACGGTGTGAGAGAAGGGAAGAGAAACAATATGAGAGAAGGGCAGAGTAACAATGTGAGAGGAGGGAAGAGTGACAATATGAGAGAAGGGCAGAGTAACAGTGTGAGAGGAGGGAAGAGTGACAATATGAGAGAAGGGCAGAGTAACGGTGAGTGAGGGGAGGGAGAGTGACAATATGAGAGAGGGCAGAGTAAGGGTGTGACAGAAGGGGAAGAGTGACAATATGAGAGAAGGGCAGAGTAAGGGTGTGAGAGAAGGGAAGAGACAATATGAGAGAAGGGCAGAGTAACGGTGTGAGAGAAGGGAAGAGAGACAATATGAGAGAAGGGCAGAGTAACGGTGTGAGAGAAGGAATAGTGACAATATGAGAGAAGGGCAGAGTAACGGTGTGAGAGGAGGGAAGAGTGACAATATGAGAGAAGGGCAGAGTAAGGGTGTGAGAGAAGGGAAGAGAGACAATATGAGAGAAGGGCAGAGTAATAGTGTGAGAGAATGGAAGAGAAACAATATGAGAGAAGGGCAGAGTAACAATGTGAGAGGAGGGAAGAGTGACAATATGAGAGAAGGGCAGAGTAACAATGTGAGAGGAGGGAAGAGTGACAATATGAGAGAAGGGCAGAGTAACAATGTGAGAGGAGGGAAGAGTGACAATATGAGAGAAGGGCAGAGTAACAGTTTGAGAGAAGGGAAGAGAGACAATATGAGAGAAGGGCAGATGTAGAGAGGGAGAGAGAGGGAAGAGAGGACAGAGTATGGAGAGAAGGAGGCAGAGTAACAGTGTGAGAGGAGGGAAGAGAGACAATATGAGAGAAGGGCAGAGTAACGGTGTGAGAGGAGGGAAGAGTAACAGTATGAGAGAAGAGTGGAGTAACTGAGAAGGGAAGAGTGACAATATGAGAGAAGGGCAGAGTAATGGTGTGAGAGAAGGGAAGAGTGACAATATGAGAGACGGGCACGGCAACAATGTGAGAGGAGGGAAGAGTGACAATATGAGAGAAGAGCAGAGTAACAGTGTGAGAGGAGGGAAGAGTGACAATATGAGAGAAGGGCAGAGTAACGGTGTGAGAGGAGGGAAGAGTGACAATATGAGAGAGGGGCAGAGTAACGGAATGAGAGAAGGGAAGAGTGACAATATGAGAGAAGGGCAGAGTAACAATGTGAGAGGAGGGAAGAGTGACAATATGAGAGAAGGGCAGAGTAACGGTGTGTGAGGGGAGGGAAGAGTGACAATATGAGAGAAGTGGCAGAGTAACGGAATGAGAGAAGGGAAGAGTGACAATATGAGAGAAGGGCAGAGTAACAATGTGAGAGGAGGGAAGAGTGACAATATGAGAGAAGGGCAGAGTAACAGTGTGAGAGGAGGGAAGAGTGACAATATGAGAGAAGGGCAGAGTAACAATGTGAGAGGAGGGAAGAGTGACAATATGAGAGAAGGGCAGAGTAACGGTGTGTGAGGAGGGGAGAGTGACAATATGAGAGAGGGGCAGAGTAAGGGTGTGACAGAAGGGAAGAGTGACAATATGAGAGAAGGGCAGAGTAAGGGTGTGAGAGAAGGGAAGAGAGACAATATGAGAGAAGGGCAGAGTAACAGTGTGAGAGGAGGGAAGAGAGACAATATGAGAGAAGGGCAGAGTAATGGTGTGAGATGAGGGAAGAGTAACAGTATGAGAGAAGAGTGGAGTAACTGAGAAGGGAAGAGTGACAATATGAGAGAAGGGCAGAGTAACGGTGTGAGAGAAGGGAAGAGTGACAATATGAGAGAAGGGCACGAGCAACAATGTGAGAGGAGGGAAGAGTGACAATATGAGAGAAGGGCAGAGTAACAATGTGAGAGGAGGGAAGAGTGACAATATGAGAGATGGGCAGAGTAACAGTGTGAGAGGAGGGAAGAGAGACAATATGAGAGAAGGGCAGAGTAACGGTGTGAGAGGAGGGAAGAGTAACAGTATGAGAGAAGAGTGGAGTAACTGAGAAGGGAAGAGTGACAATATGAGAGAAGGGCAGAGTAACGGTGTGAGAGAAGGGAAGAGAAACAATATGAGAGAAGAGCAGGGTAACAGTGTGAGAGGAGGGAAGAGTGACATTTTGAGAGAAGGGCAGAGTAACGGTGTGTGAGGGGAGGGGAGAGTGACAATATGAGAGAGGGGCAGAGTAACGGAATGAGAGACGGGAAGAGTGACAATATGAGAGAAGGGCAGAGTAACAATGTGAGAGGAGGGAAGAGTGACAATATGAGAGAAGGGCAGAGTAACGGTGTGTGAGGGGAGGGAGAGTGACAATATGAGAGAGGGGCAGAGTAAGGGTGTGACAGAAGGAAGAGTGACAATATGAGAGAAGGGCAGAGTAAGGGTGTGAGAGAAGGGAAGAGACAATATGAGAGAAGGGCAGAGTAACGGTGTGAGAGAAGGGAAGAGAGACAATATGAGTGAATGGCAGAGTAACGGCGTGAGAGAAGGGAATTGTGACAATATCAGAGAAGGGCAGAGTAACGGTGTGTGAGGGGAGGGGAGAGTGACAATATGAGAGAAGGGCAGAGTAAGGGTGTGAGAGAAGGGAAGAGAGACAATATGAGAGAAGGGCAGAGTAATAGTGTGAGAGAAGGGAAGAGAAACAATATGAGAGAAGGGCAGAGTAACAATGTGAGAGGAGGGAAGAGTGACAATATGAGAGAAGGGCAGAGTAACAATGTGAGAGGAGGGAAGAGTGACAATATGAGAGAAGGGCAGAGTAACAATGTGAGAGGAGGGAAGAGTGACAATATGAAAGAAAGGCAGAGTAACAGTTTGAGAGAAGGGAAGAGAGACAATATGAGAGAAGGGCAGACTGTGAGAGAAGGGAAGAGAGACAATATGAGAGAAGGGCAGAGTAAGGGTGTGAGAGAAGGGAGGGCAGAGTAACAGTGTGAGAGGAGGGAAGAGAGACAATATGAGAGAAGGGCAGAGTAACGGTGTGAGAGGAGGGAAGATTAACAGTATGAGAGAAGAGTGGAGTAACTGAGAAGGGAAGAGTGACAATATGAGAGAAGGGCAGAGTAACGGTGTGTGAGGGGAGGGCAGAGTGACAATATGAGAGAGGGGCAGAGTAACGGAATGAGAGAAGGGAAGAGTGACAATATGAGAGAAGGGCAGAGTAACAATGTGAGAGGAGGGAAGAGTGACAATATGAGAGAAGGGCAGAGTAACGGTGTGTGAGGGGAGGGAGAGTGACAATATGAGAGAGGGGCAGAGTAACGGAATGAGAGAAGGGAAGAGTGACAATATGAGAGAAGGGCAGAGTAACAATGTGAGAGGAGGGAAGAGTGACAATATGAGATAAGGGCAGAGTAACGGTGTGTGAGGGGAGGGGAGAGTGACAATATGAGAGAGGGGCAGAGTAAGGGTGTGACAGAAGGGAAGAGTGACAATATGAGAGAAAGGCAGAGTAAGGGTGTGAGAGAAGGGAAGAGAGACAATATGAGAGAAGGGCAGAGTAACAGTGTGAGAGGAGGGAAGAGAGACAATATTAGAGAAGGGCAGAGTAACGGTGTGAGAGGAGCGAAGAGTAACAGTATGAGAGAAGAGTGGAGTAACTGAGAAGGGAAGAGTGATAATATGAGAGAAGGGCAGAGTAACGGTGTGAGAGAAGGGAAGAGTGACAATATGAGAGAAGGGCAGAGTAACAATGTGAGAGGAGGGAAGAGTGACAATATGAGAGAATGGCAGAGTAACAGTGTGAGAGGAGGGAAGAGAGACAATATGAGAGAAGGGCAGAGTAACGGTGTGAGAGGAGGGAAGAGTAACAGTATGAGAGAAGAGTGGAGTAACTGAGAAGGGAAGAGTGACAATATGAGAGAAGGGCAGAGTAACGGTGTGAGAGAAGGGAAGAGAAACAATATGAGAGAAGGGCAGAGTAACAATGTGAGAGGAGGGAAGAGTGACAATATGAGAGAAGGGCAGAGTAACAATGTGAGAGGAGGGAAGAGTGACAATATGAGAGAAGGGCAGAGTAACAATGTGAGAGGAGGGAAGAGTGACAATATGAGAGAGGGGCAGAGTAACGGTTTGAGAGAAGGGAAGAGAGACAATATGAGAGAAGGGCAGACTGTGAGAGAAGGGAAGAGAGACAATATGAGAGAAGGGTCGAGTAAGGGTGTGAGAGAAGGGAAGAGAGACAATATGAGAGAAGGGCAGAGTAACTGCGAGAGGAGGGAAGAGTGACAATATGAGAGAAGAGTGAAGTATCAGTGTGAGAGAAGGGAAGAGTGACAATATGAGAGAAGGGCAGAGTAACAGTGTGAGAGGAGGGAAGAGTGACAATATGAGAGAAGGGCAGAGTAACAGTGTGAGAGGAGGGAAGAGAGACAATATGAGAGAAGGGCAGAGTAACGGTGTGAGAGGAGGGAAGAGTAACAGTATGAGAGAAGAGTGGAGTAACTGAGAAGGGAAGAGTGACAATATGAGAGAAGGGCAGAGTAACGGTGTGAGAGAAGGGAAGAGTGACAATATGAGAGAAGGGCACAGCAACAATGTGAGAGGAGGGAAGAGTGACAATATGAGAGAAGAGCAGGGTAACAGTGTGAGAGGAGGGAAGAGTGACAATATGAGAGAAGGGCAGAGTAACTGTGAGAGGAGGGAAGAGTGACAATATGAGAGAAGAGTGAAGTAACAGTGTGAGAGAAGGGAAGAGTGACAATATGAGAGAAGGGCAGGGTAACAGTGTAAGAGGAGGGAAGAGTGACAATATGAGAGAAGGGCAGAGTAACGGTGTGTGAGGGGAGAGTGACAATATGAGAGAGGGGCAGAGTAACGGAATGAGAGAAGGGAAGAGTGACAATATGAGAGAAGGGCAGAGTAACAATGTGAGAGGAGGGAAGAGTGACAATATGAGAGAAGGGCAGAGTAACAGTGTGAGAGGAGGGAAGAGTGACAATATGAGAGAAGGGCAGAGTAACAGTGAGAGAGGAGGGAAGAGAGACAATATGAGAGAAGGGCAGAGTAACGGTGTGAGAGGAGGGAAGAGTAACAGTATGAGAGAAGAGTGGAGTAACTGAGAAGGGAAGAGTGACAATATGAGAGAAGGGCAGAGTAACGGTGTGAGAGAAGGGAAGAGTGACAATATGAGAGAAGGGCACGAGCAACAATGTGAGAGGAGGGAAGAGTGACAATATGAGAGAAGGGCAGAGTAACAATGTGAGAGGAGGGAAGAGTGACACTATGAGAGAGGGGCAGAGTAACTGTGTGAGAGAAGGGAAGAGAGACATTATGAGAGAAGAGCAGAGTAACAGTGTGAGAGAAGGGAAGAGAGACAATATGAGAGAAGGGCAGACTAACGGTGTGAGAGAAGGGAAGAGTGACAATATGAGAGAAGGGCAGAGTAACAGTGTGAGAGGAGGGAAGAGTGACAATATGAGAGAAGGGCAGAGTAACAATGTGAGAGGAGGGAAGAGTGACAATATGAGAGAAGGGCAGAGTAACAATGTGAGAGGAGGGAAGAGTGATACTATGAGAGAGGGGCAGAGTAACGGTGTGAGAGAAGGGAAGAGAGACAATATGAGAGAAGAGCAGAGTAACAGTGTGAGAGAAGGGAATAGAGACAATATGAGAGAAGGGCAGACTAACGGTGTGAGAGAAGGGAAGAGTGACAATATGAGAGAAGGGCAGAGTAAGGGTGTGAGAGAAGGGAAGAGTGACAATATGAGAGGAGGGCAGAGTAAGGGTGTGAGAGAAGGGAAGAGAGACAATATGAGAGAAGGGCAGAGTAACGGTGTGAGAGAGGGAAGAGTGACAATATGAGAGAAGGGCAGAGTAACAGCGAGAGGAGGGAAGAGTGACAATATGAGAGAAGAGCGAAGTAACAGTGTGAGAGAAGGGAAGAGTGACAATATGAGAGAAGGGCAGAGTAACAGTGTGAGAGGAGGGAAGAGAGACAATAGAGAGAAGGGCAGAGTAACGGTTTGAGAGGAGGGAAGATTAACAGTATGAGAGAAGAGTGGAGTAACTGAGAAGGGAAGAGTGACAATATGAGAGAAGGGCACGGCAACAATGTGAGAGGAGGGAAGAGTGACAATATGAGAGAAGAGCAGAGTAACGGTGTGAGAGAAGGGAAGAGTGACAATATGAGAGAAGGGCACGAGCAACAATGTGAGAGGAGGGAAGAGTGACAATATGAGAGAAGGGCAGAGTAACGGTGTGTGAGGGGAGGGGAGGGGAGAGTGACAATATGAGAGAGGGGCAGAGTAACGGAATGAGAGAAGGGAAGAGTGACAATATGAGAGAAGGGCAGAGTAACAATGTGAGAGGAGGGAAGAGTGACAATATGAGAGACGGGCAGAGTAACAGTGTGAGAGGAGGGAAGAGTGACAATTTGAGAGAAGGGCAGAGTAACAATGTGAGAAGAGGGAAGAGTGACAATATGAGAGAAGGGCAGAGTAATGGTGTGTGAGAGGAGGGAGAGTGACAATATGAGAGAGGGGCAGAGTAAGGGTGTGACAGAAGGGAAGAGTGACAATATGAGAGAAGGGCAGAGTAAGGGTGTGAGAGAAGGGAAGAGAGACAATATGAGAGAAGGGCAGAGTAACAGTGTGAGAGGAGGGAAGAGAGACAATATGAGAGAAGGGCAGAGTAACGGTGTGAGAGGAGGGAAGAGTAACAGTATGAGAGAAAAGTGGAGTAACTGAGAAGGGAAGAGTGACAATATGAGAGAAGGGCAGAGTAACGGTGTGAGAGAAGGGAAGAGTGACAATATGAGAGAAGGGCAGAGTAACAATGTGAGAGGAGGGAAGAGTGACAGTATGAGAGAAGGGCAGAGTAACAGTGTGAGAGGAGGCAAGAGAGACAATATGAGAGAAGGGCAGAGTAACGGTGTGAGAGGAGGGAAGAGTAACAGTATGAGAGAAGAGTGGAGTAACTGAGAAGGGAAGAGTGACAATATGAGAGAAGGGCAGAGTAATGGTGTGAGAGAAGGGAAGAGAAACAATATGAGAGAAGGGCAGAGTAACAAATGTGAGAGGAGGGAAGAGTGACAATATGAGAGAAGGGTAGAGTAACAATGTGAGAGGAGGGAAGAGTGACAATATGAGAGAAGGGCAGAGTAACAGTGTGAGAGGAGGGAAGAGTGACAATATGAGAGAAGGGCAGAGTAACAATGTGAGAGGAGGGAAGAGTGACAATATGAGAGAAGGGCAGAGTAATGGTGTGAGAGCAGGGAAGAGTAACAGTGTGAGAGAAGAGTGGAGTAACTGAGAGAAGGGAAGAGTGACAATATGAGAGAAGGGCAGAGTAACGGGGTGAGAGAAGGGAAGAGTGACAATATGAGAGAAGGGCACGAGCAACAATGTGAGAGGAGGGAAGAGTGACAATATGAGAGAAGAGCAGGGTAACAGTGTGACAGGAGGGAAGAGTGACAATATGAGAGAAGGGCAGAGTAACTGCGAGAGGAGGGAAGAGTGACAATATGAGAGAAGAGAGAAGTAACAGTGTGAGAGATGGGAAGAGTGACAATATGAGAGAAGGGCAGAGTAACAGTGTGAGAGGAGGGAAGAGTGACAATATGAGAGAAGGGCAGAGTAACAGTGTGAGAGGAGGGAAGAGAGACAATATGAGAGAAGGGCAGAGTAACGGTGTGAGAGGAGGGAAGAGTAACAGTATGAGAGAAGAGTGGAGTAACTGAGAAGGGAAGAGTGACAATATGAGAGAAGGGCAGAGTAACGGTGTGAGAGAAGGGAAGAGTGACAATATGAGAGAAGGGCACGGCAACAATGTGAGAGGAGGGAAGAGTGACAATATGAGAGAAGAGCAGGGTAACTGTGTGAGAGGAGGGAAGAGTGACAATATGAGAGAAGGGCAGAGTAACGGTGTGTGAGGGGAGGGGAGAGTGACAATATGAGAGAGGGGCAAAGTAACGGAATGAGAGAAGGGAAGAGTGACAATATGAGAGAAGGGCAGCGTAACAATGTGAGAGGAGGGAAGAGTGACAATATGAGAGAAGGGCAGAGTAACAATGTGAGAGGAGGGAAGAGTGACACTATGAGAGAGGGGCAGAGTAACGGTGTGAGAGAAGGGAAGAGAGACAATATGAGAGAAGAGCAGAGTAACAGTGTGAGAGAAGGGAAGAGAGACAATATGAGAGAAGGGCAGACTAACGGTGTGAGAGAAGGGAAGTGTGACAATATGAGAGAAGGGCAGAGTAACAGTGTGAGAGGAGGGAAGAGTGACAATATGAGAGAAGGGCAGAGTAACAATGTAAGAGGAGGGAAGAGTGACAATATGAGAGAAGGGCAGAGTAACAATGTGAGAGGAGGGAAGAGTGATACTATGAGAGAGGGGCAGAGTAACGGTGTGAGAGAAGGGAAGAGAGACAATATGAGAGAAGAGCAGAGTAACAGTGTGAGAGAAGGGAATAGAGACAATATGAGAGAAGGGCAGACTAACGGTGTGAGAGAAGGGAAGAGTGACAATATGAGAGAAGGGCAGAGTAAGGGTGTGAGAGAAGGGAAGAGTGACAATATGAGAGGAGGGCAGAGTAAGGGTGTGAGAGAAGGGAAGAGAGACAATATGAGAGAAGGGCAGAGTAACGGTGTGAGGAGGGAAGAGTGACAATATGAGAGAAGGGCAGAGTAACAGCGAGAGGAGGGAAGAGTGACAATATGAGAGAAGAGCGAAGTAACAGTGTGAGAGAAGGGAAGAGTGACAATATGAGAGAAGGGCAGAGTAACAGTGTGAGAGGAGGGAAGAGAGACAATAAGAGAAGGGCAGAGTAACGGTTTGAGAGGAGGGAAGATTAACAGTATGAGAGAAGAGTGGAGTAACTGAGAAGGGAAGAGTGACAATATGAGAGAAGGGCACGGCAACAATGTGAGAGGAGGGAAGAGTGACAATATGAGAGAAGAGCAGAGTAACGGTGTGAGAGAAGGGAAGAGTGACAATATGAGAGAAGGGCACGGCAACAATGTGAGAGGAGGGAAGAGTGACAATATGAGAGAAGGGCAGAGTAACGGTGTGTGAGGGGAGGGGAGGGGAGAGTGACAATATGAGAGAGGGGCAGAGTAACGGAATGAGAGAAGGGAAGAGTGACAATATGAGAGAAGGGCAGAGTAACAATGTGAGAGGAGGGAAGAGTGACAATATGAGAGACGGGCAGAGTAACAGTGTGAGAGGAGGGAAGAGTGACAATATGAGAGAAGGGCAGAGTAACAATGTGAGAAGAGGGAAGAGTGACAATATGAGAGAAGGGCAGAGTAATGGTGTGTGAGGAGGGGAGAGTGACAATATGAGAGAGGGGCAGAGTAAGGGTGTGACAGAAGGGAAGAGTGACAATATGAGAGAAGGGCAGAGTAAGGGTGTGAGAGAAGGGAAGAGAGACAATATGAGAGAAGGGCAGAGTAACAGTGTGAGAGGAGGGAAGAGAGACAATATGAGAGAAGGGCAGAGTAACGGTGTGAGAGGAGGGAAGAGTAACAGTATGAGAGAAAAGTGGAGTAACTGAGAGAGGGAAGAGTGACAATATGAGAGAAGGGCAGAGTAACGGTGTGAGAGAAGGGAAGAGTGACAATATGAGAGAAGGGCAGAGTAACAATGTGAGAGGAGGGAAGAGTGACAGTATGAGAGAAGGGCAGAGTAACAGTGTGAGAGGAGGGAAGAGAGACAATATGAGAGAAGGGCAGAGTAACGGTGTGAGAGGAGGGAAGAGTAACAGTATGAGAGAAGAGTGGAGTAACTGAGAAGGGAAGAGTGACAATATGAGAGAAGGGCAGAGTAATGGTGTGAGAGAAGGGAAGAGAAACAATATGAGAGAAGGGCAGAGTAACAAATGTGAGAGGAGGGAAGAGTGACAATATGAGAGAAGGGTAGAGTAACAAGTGTGAGAGGAGGGAAGAGTGACAATATGAGAGAAGGGCAGAGTAACAGTGTGAGAGGAGGGAAGAGTGACAATATGAGAGAAGGGTAGAGTAACAATGTGAGAGGAGGGAAGAGTGACAATATGAGAGAAGGGCAGAGTAATGGTGTGAGAGCAGGGAAGAGTAACAGTGTGAGAGAAGAGTGGAGTAACTGAGAGAAGGGAAGAGTGACAATATGAGAGAAGGGCAGAGTAACGGGGTGAGAGAAGGGAAGAGTGACAATATGAGAGAAGGGCACGGCAACAATGTGAGAGGAGGGAAGAGTGACAATATGAGAGAAGAGCAGGGTAACAGTGTGACAGGAGGGAAGAGTGACAATATGAGAGAAGGGCAGAGTAACGTGCGAGAGGAGGGAAGAGTGACAATATGAGAGAAGAGAGAAGTAACAGTGTGAGAGATGGGAAGAGTGACAATATGAGAGAAGGGCAGAGTAACAGTGTGAGAGGAGGGAAGAGTGACAATATGAGAGAAGGGCAGAGTAACAGTGTGAGAGGAGGGAAGAGAGACAATATGAGAGAAGGGCAGAGTAACGGTGTGAGAGGAGGGAAGAGTAACAGTATGAGAGAAGAGTGGAGTAACTGAGAAGGGAAGAGTGACAATATGAGAGAAGGGCAGAGTAACGGTGTGAGAGAAGGGAAGAGTGACAATATGAGAGAAGGGCACGGCAACAATGTGAGAGGAGGGAAGAGTGACAATATGAGAGAAGAGCAGGGTAACTGTGTGAGAGGAGGGAAGAGTGACAATATGAGAGAAGGGCAGAGTAACGGTGTGTGAGGGGAGGGGAGAGTGACAATATGAGAGAGGGGCAAAGTAACGGAATGAGAGAAGGGAAGAGTGACAATATGAGAGAAGGGCAGCGTAACAATGTGAGAGGAGGGAAGAGTGACAATATGAGAGAAGGGCAGAGTAACAATGTGAGAGGAGGGAAGAGTGACACTATGAGAGAGGGGCAGAGTAACGGTGTGAGAGAAGGGAAGAGAGACATTATGAGAGAAGAGCAGAGTAACAGTGTGAGAGAAGGGAAGAGAGACAATATGAGAGAAGGGCAGACTAACGGTGTGAGAGAAGGGAAGTGTGACAATATGAGAGAAGGGCAGAGTAACAGTGTGAGAGGAGGGAAGAGTGACAATATGAGAGAAGGGCAGAGTAACAATGTAAGAGGAGGGAAGAGTGACAATATGAGAGAAGGGCAGAGTAACAATGTGAGAGGAGGGAAGAGTGATACTATGAGAGAGGGGCAGAGTAACGGTGTGAGAGAAGGGAAGAGAGACAATATGAGAGAAGAGCAGAGTAACAGTGTGAGAGAAGGGAATAGAGACAATATGAGAGAAGGGCAGACTAACGGTGTGAGAGAAGGGAAGAGTGACAATATGAGAGAAGGGCAGAGTAAGGGTGTGAGAGAAGGGAAGAGTGACAATATGAGAGGAGGGCAGAGTAAGGGTGTGAGAGAAGGGAAGAGAGACAATATGAGAGAAGGGCAGAGTAACGGTGTGAGAGAGGGAAGAGTGACAATATGAGAGAAGGGCAGAGTAACAGCGAGAGGAGGGAAGAGTGACAATATGAGAGAAGAGCGAAGTAACAGTGTGAGAGAAGGGAAGAGTGACAATATGAGAGAAGGGCAGAGTAACAGTGTGAGAGGAGGGAAGAGAGACAATAAGAGAAGGGCAGAGTAACGGTTTGAGAGGAGGGAAGATTAACAGTATGAGAGAAGAGTGGAGTAACTGAGAAGGGAAGAGTGACAATATGAGAGAAGGGCACGGCAACAATGTGAGAGGAGGGAAGAGTGACAATATGAGAGAAGAGCAGAGTAACGGTGTGAGAGAATGGAAGAGTGACAATATGAGAGAAAGGCACAGCAACAATGTGAGAGATGGGAAGAGTGACAATATGAGAGAAGGGCAGAGTAACAGTGTGAGAGGAGGGAAGAGTGACAATATGAGAGAAGGGCAGACTAACAGTGTGAGAGGAGGGAAGAGAGACAATATGAGAGAAGGGCAGAGTAACGGTGTGAGAGCAGGGAAGAGTAACAGTATGAGAGAAGAGTGGAGTAACTGAGAGAAGGGAAGAGTGACAATATGAGAGAAGGGCAGAGTAACGGTGTGAGAGAAGGGAAGAGTGACAATATGAGAGAAGGGCACGAGCAACAATGTGAGAGGAGGGAAGAGTGACAATATGAGAGAAGAGCAGAGTAACAGTGTGAGAGGAGGGAAGAGTGACAATATGAGAGAAGGGCAGAGTAACGTGCGAGAGGAGGGAAGAGTGACAATATGAGAGAAGAGTAGAGTAACAGTGTGAGAGAAGGGAAGAGTGACAATATGAGAGAAGGGCAGAGTAACAGTGTGAGAGGAGGGAAGAGTGACAATATGAGAGAAGGGCAGAGTAACAGTGTGAGAGGAGGGAAGAGAGACAATATGAGAGAAGGGCAGAGTAACGGTGTGAGAGGAGCGAAGAGTAACAGTATGAGAGAAGAGTGGAGTAACTGAGAAGGGAAGAGTGACAATATGAGAGAAGGGCAGAGTAACGGTGAGAGAATGGAAGAGTGACAATATGAGAGAAGGGCACGGCAACAATGTGAGAGGAGGGAAGAGTGACAATATGAGAGAAGAGCAGGGTAACAGTGTGAGAGGAGGGAAGAGTGACAATATGAGAGAAGGGCAGAGTAACGGTGTGTAGAGGAGGGGAGAGTGACAATATGAGAGAAGGGCAGAGTAAGGGTGTGACAGAAGGGAAGAGTGACAATATGAGAGAAGGGCAGAGTAAGGGTGTGAGAGAAGGGAAGAGAGACAATATGAGAGAAGGGCAGAGTAACGGTGTGAGAGGAGGGGAGAGTGACAATATGAGAGAGGGGCAGAGTAACGGAATGAGAGACGGGAAGAGTGACAATATGAGAGAAGGGCAGAGTAACAATGTGAGAGGAGGGAAGAGTGACAATATGAGAGAAGGGCAGAGTAACAGTGTGAGAGGAGGGAAGAGTGACAATATGAGAGAAGGGCAGAGTAACAATGTGTCAGGAGCCACGGGAGACACGCACTCCCAGGCAGGATCAAGGCGCGGCTGACGGGAACTACAACTCCCGGCAGCCTCAGAGGACGTCGGACGTGGGACGCAACGTCTCACGTGACTTCCGGGAAGACAGAAAAGACGTGGTCACGGCAAGAGACGCTGCCGATTATTCAGAGTGACCGGTACCTCGTTCCTTGACCCTGTCCGCGTCTTCGCCTCATGGAAACTTCTTTGGTCCGGTAGGGGTGTCAGATGACACCACTTCTCTATACTTTACCTCATTTAACTCCTTCGTATTTCTTAGTGTTGATTCTTCTCTGTTGGCGAGCCCAGTTGGTCAGTGGCTCATGCAGGCGAGAATTGGGTGAATCCTTGATTACTCTTGCACCCTAGAGTGCTGGCTACTTCTTCCCTGTTGGCGAGCCCATTTGACAGTGGCTCTTGCAGGGAGGAAAATCTATGAAACTGTGTTTGGATTTGACTATCATTTGAAGAGTGATATTGAACTCGTACTTTAATTCTTTGTTTAATGATAACATTACCACTAAATCTCTTTCCCTGGAGGGTGCTAAATAAGAGATGAGTATTTGGATTACCAACAATACGCTCACACTGCCTGCTCGTTCTCCTTTCATTTGATATAGGGGGTGTTGATGGCGGGTGGTCACCTTCGCTTCTACGTTTAAGAAAAGTGTTTTCATGCACAGGTAAAATAAGGACACAGAGTTTAGCGCAATGCATAGCACTTACGTATAAGAGAACATGTTGAGTGACATATGTTTATCCCCTTGCAGCCTTCGTTCACTGACATTGTGATTACCTGCTTCCCCCCGTGTCTGCACTGCGGTATTTTCTTTCTTTACAGGTTAGTGTAAGTCAAAGACTCTCTCACGCATAGTAGTAGTGTATTGCTATAAAACATGTGTGTGATGTTCTCTTCTCTTTCATTTTAGGTCTCTTTCCCCGCTGTCCCCATCCTTCCCTTCCCCCGCTTGACCATCCTAAAGTCTGTGCGTACTTTATATCCAGACTTGGGGCGGTCGGGAGGTGGGCCCCTAAGAGCATCGGTTCGAACCTGTGGATACGTTCAGGCCTGGGACACAATGTGAGAGGAGGGAAGAGTGACACAATGAGAGAAGGGCAGAGTAACAGTGTGAGAGGGGAGGGGAGAGTGACAATATGAGAGAGGGGCAGAGTAAGGGTGTGACAGAAGTGAAGAGTGACAATATGAGAGAAGGGCAGAGTAACGGTGTGTGAGGGGAGGGGAGGGGAGAGTGACAATATGAGAGAGGGGCAGAGTAACGGAATGAGAGAAGGGAAGAGTGACAATATGAGAGAAGGGCAGAGTAACAATGTGAGAGGAGGGAAGAGTGACAATATGAGAGACGGGCAGAGTAACAGTGTGAGAGGAGGGAAGAGTGACAATATGAGAGAAGGGCAGAGTAACAATGTGAGGAGAGTGAAGAGTGACAATATGAGAGAAGGGTAGAGTAACGGTGTGTGAGGGGAGGGAAGAGTGACAATATGAGAGAAGGGCAGAGTAACGGTGTGACAGAAGGGAAGAGTGACAATATGAGAGAAGGGCAGAGTAAGGGTGTGAGAGAAGGGAAGAGAGACAATATGAGAGAAGGGCAGAGTAACAGTGTGAGAGGAGGGAAGAGAGACAATATGAGAGAAGGGCAGAGTAACGGTGTGAGAGGAGGGAAGAGTAACAGTATGAGAGAAGAGTGGAGTAACTGAGAAGGGAAGAGTGACAATATGAGAGAAGGGCAGAGTAACGGTGTGAGAGAAGGGAAGAGTGACAATATGAGAGAAGGGCAGAGTAACAATGTGAGAGGAGGGAAGAGTGACAGTATGAGAGAAGGGCAGAGTAACAGTGTGAGAGGAGGGAAGAGAGACAATATGAGAGAAGGGCAGAGTAACGGTGTGAGAGGAGGGAAGAGTAACAGTATGAGAGAAGAGTAGAGTAACTGAGAAGGGAAGAGTGACAATATGAGAGAAGGGCAGAGTAACAGTGTGAGAGAAGGGAAGAGAGACAATATGAGAGAAGGGCAGACTAACGGTGTGAGAGAAGGGAAGTGTGACAATATGCGAGTAGGGCAGAGTAACAGTGTGAGAGGAGGGAAGAGTGACAATATGAGAGAAGGGCAGAGTAACACTGTAAGAGGAGGGAAGAGTGACAATATGAGAGAAGGGCAGAGTAACAATGTGAGAGGAGGGAAGAGTGATACTATGAGAGAGGGGCAGAGTAACGGTGTGAGAGAAGGGAAGAGAGACAATATGAGAGAAGAGCAGAGTAACAGTGTGAGAGAAGGGAATAGAGACAATATGAGAGAAGGGCAGACTAACGGTGTGAGAGAAGGGAAGAGTGACAATATGAGAGAAGGGCAGAGTAAGGGTGTGAGAGAAGGGAAGAGTGACAATATGAGAGGAGGGCAGAGTAAGGGTGTGAGAGAAGGGAAGAGAGACAATATGAGAGAAGGGCAGAGTAACGGTGTGAGGAGGGAAGAGTGACAATATGAGAGAAGGGCAGAGTAACAGCGAGAGGAGGGAAGAGTGACAATATGAGAGAAGAGCGAAGTAACAGTGTGAGAGAAGGGAAGAGTGACAATATGAGAGAAGGGCAGAGTAACAGTGTGAGAGGAGGGAAGAGAGACAATAAGAGAAGGGCAGAGTAACGGTTTGAGAGGAGGGAAGATTAACAGTATGAGAGAAGAGTGGAGTAACTGAGAAGGGAAGAGTGACAATATGAGAGAAGGGCACGGCAACAATGTGAGAGGAGGGAAGAGTGACAATATGAGAGAAGAGCAGAGTAACGGTGTGAGAGAATGGAAGAGTGACAATATGAGAGAAAGGCACAGCAACAATGTGAGAGGAGGGAAGAGTGACAATATGAGAGAAGGGCAGAGTAACGGTGTGTGAGGGGAGGGGAGAGTGACAATATGAGAGAGGGGCAGAGTAACGGAATGAGAGAAGGGAAGAGTGACAATATGAGAGAAGGGCAGAGTAACAATGTGAGAGGAGGGAAGAGTGACAATATGAGAGAAGGGCAGAGTAACAGTGTGAGAGGAGGGAAGAGTGACAATATGAGAGAAGGGCAGAGTAACAATGTGAGAGAGAGGGAAGAGTGACAATATGAGAGAAGGGCAGAGTAATGGTGTGTGAGGGAGGGAGAGTGACAATATGAGAGAGGGGCAGAGTAAGGGTGTGACAGAAGGGAAGAGTGACAATATGAGAGAAGGGCAGAGTAAGGGTGTGAGAGAAGGGAAGAGAGACAATATGAGAGAAGGGCAGAGTAACAGTGTGAGAGGAGGGAAGAGAGACAATATGAGAGAAGGGCAGAGTAACGGTGTGAGAGGAGGGAAGAGTAACAGTATGAGAGAAAAGTGGAGTAACTGAGAAGGGAAGAGTGACAATATGAGAGAAGGGCAGAGTAACGGTGTGAGAGAAGGGAAGAGTGACAATATGAGAGAAGGGCAGAGTAACAATGTGAGAGGAGGGAAGAGTGACAGTATGAGAGAAGGGCAGAGTAACAGTGTGAGAGGAGGGAAGAGAGACAATATGAGAGAAGGGCAGAGTAACGGTGTGAGAGGAGGGAAGAGTAACAGTATGAGAGAAGAGGGAGTAACTGAGAAGGGAAGAGTGACAATATGAGAGAAGGGCAGAGTAATGGTGTGAGAGAAGGGAAGAGAAACAATATGAGAGAAGGGCAGAGTAACAAATGTGAGAGGAGGGAAGAGTGACAATATGAGAGAAGGGCAGAGTAACAATGTGAGAGGAGGGAAGAGTGACAATATGAGAGAAGGGCAGAGTAACAGTGTGAGAGGAGGGAAGAGTGACAATATGAGAGAAGGGCAGAGTAACAATGTGAGAGGAGGGAAGAGTGACAATATGAGAGAAGGGCAGAGTAATGGTGTGAGAGCAGGGAAGAGTAACAGTGTGAGAGAAGAGTGGAGTAACTGAGAGAAGGGAAGAGTGACAATATGAGAGAAGGGCAGAGTAACGGGGTGAGAGAAGGAAGAGTGACAATATGAGAGAAGGGCACGGCAACAATGTGAGAGGAGGGAAGAGTGACAATATGAGAGAAGAGCAGGGTAACAGTGTGACAGGAGGGAAGAGTGACAATATGAGAGAAGGGCAGAGTAACTGCGAGAGGAGGGAAGAGTGACAATATGAGAGAAGAGAGAAGTAACAGTGTGAGAGATGGGAAGAGTGACAATATGAGAGAAGGGCAGAGTAACAGTGTGAGAGGAGGGAAGAGTGACAATATGAGAGAAGGGCAGAGTAACAGTGTGAGAGGAGGGAAGAGAGACAATATGAGAGAAGGGCAGAGTAACGGTGTGAGAGGAGGGAAGAGTAACAGTATGAGAGAAGAGTGGAGTAACTGAGAAGGGAAGAGTGACAATATGAGAGAAGGGCAGAGTAACGGTGTGAGAGAAGGGAAGAGTGACAATATGAGAGAAGGGCACGGCAACAATGTGAGAGGAGGGAAGAGTGACAATATGAGAGAAGAGCAGGGTAACTGTGTGAGAGGAGGGAAGAGTGACAATATGAGAGAAGGGCAGAGTAACGGTGTGTGAGGGGAGGGGAGAGTGACAATATGAGAGAGGGGCAAAGTAACGGAATGAGAGAAGGGAAGAGTGACAATATGAGAGAAGGGCAGCGTAACAATGTGAGAGGAGGGAAGAGTGACAATATGAGAGAAGGGCAGAGTAACAATGTGAGAGGAGGGAAGAGTGACACTATGAGAGAGGGGCAGAGTAACGGTGTGAGAGAAGGGAAGAGAGACATTATGAGAGAAGAGCAGAGTAACAGTGTGAGAGAAGGGAAGAGAGACAATATGAGAGAAGGGCAGACTAACGGTGTGAGAGAAGGGAAGTGTGACAATATGAGAGAAGGGCAGAGTAACAGTGTGAGAGGAGGGAAGAGTGACAATATGAGAGAAGGGCAGAGTAACAATGTAAGAGGAGGGAAGAGTGACAATATGAGAGAAGGGCAGAGTAACAATGTGAGAGGAGGGAAGAGTGATACTATGAGAGAGGGCAGAGTAACGGTGTGAGAGAAGGGAAGAGAGACAATATGAGAGAAGAGCAGAGTAACAGTGTGAGAGAAGGGAATAGAGACAATATGAGAGAAGGGCAGAGTAACAATGTGAGAGAGAGGGAAGAGTGACAATATGAGAGAAGGGCAGAGTAATGGTGTGTGAGAGGAGGGAAGAGTGACAATATGAGAGAGGGGCAGAGTAAGGGTGTGAGAGAAGGGAAGAGTGACAATATGAGAGAAGGGCAGAGTAAGGGTGTGAGAGAAGGGAAGAGAGACAATATGAGAGAAGGGCAGAGTAACAGTGTGAGAGGAGGGAAGAGAGACAATATGAGAGAAGGGCAGAGTAACAATGTGAGGAGAGGGAAGAGTGACAATATGAGAGAAGGGTAGAGTAATGGTGTGAGAGGAGGGGAGAGTGACAATATGAGAGAGGGGCAGAGTAAGGGTGTGACAGAAGGGAAGAGTGACAATATGAGAGAAGGGCAGAGTAAGGTGTGAGAGAAGGGAAGAGAGACAATATGAGAGAAGGGCAGAGTAACAGTGTGAGAGGAGGGAAGAGAGACAATATGAGAGAAGGGCAGAGTAACGGTGTGAGAGGAGGGAAGAGTAACAGTATGAGAGAAAAGTGGAGTAACTGAGAAGGGAAGAGTGACAATATGAGAGAAGGGCAGAGTAACGGTGTGAGAGAAGGGAAGAGTGACAATATGAGAGAAGGGCAGAGTAACAATGTGAGAGGAGGGAAGAGTGACAATATGAGAGAAGGGCAGAGTAACAGTGTGAGAGGAGGGAAGAGAGACAATATGAGAGAAGGGCAGAGTAACGGTGTGAGAGGAGGGAAGAGTAACAGTATGAGAGAAGAGTGGAGTAACTGAGAGAAGGGAAGAGTGACAATATGAGAGAAGGGCAGAGTAACAGTGTGAGAGAAGGGAAGAGAGACAATATGAGAGAAGGGCAGACTAACGGTGTGAGAGAAGGGAAGAGTGACAATATGAGAGAAGGGCAGAGTAACAGTGTGAGAGGAGGGAAGAGTGACAATATGAGAGAAGGGCAGAGTAACAATGTGAGAGGAGGGAAGAGTGACAATATGAGAGAAGGGCAGAGTAACAATGTGAGAGGAGGGAAGAGTGACAATATGAGAGAAGGGCAGAGTAACGGTGTGAGAGAAGGGAAGAGAGACAATATGAGAGAAGAGCAGAGTAACAGTGTGAGAGAAGGGAATAGAGACAATATGAGAGAAGGGCAGACTAACGGTGTGAGAGAAGGGAAGAGTGACAATATGAGAGAAGGGCAGAGTAAGGGTGTGAGAGAAGGGAAGAGTGACAATATGAGAGAAGGGCAGAGTAAGGGTGTGAGAGAAGGGAAGAGAGACAATATGAGAGAAGGGCAGAGTAACGGGTGAGGAGGGAAGAGTGACAATATGAGAGAAGGGCAGAGTAACAGCGAGAGGAGGGAAGAGTGACAATATGAGAGAAGAGCGAAGTAACAGTGTGAGAGAAGGGAAGAGTGACAATATGAGAGAAGGGCAGAGTAACAGTGTGAGAGGAGGGAAGAGAGACAATAAGAGAAGGGCAGAGTAACGGTTTGAGAGGAGGGAAGAGTAACAGTATGAGAGAAGAGGGAGTAACTGAGAAGGGAAGAGTGACAATATGAGAGAAGGGCACGAGTAACAATGTGAGAGGAGGGAAGAGTGACAATATGAGAGAAGAGCAGAGTAACGGTGTGAGAGAAGGGAAGAGTGACAATATGAGAGAAAGGCACAGCAACAATGTGAGAGGAGGGAAGAGTGACAATATGAGAGAAGGGCAGAGTAACGGTGTGTGAGGGGAGGGAAGAGTGACAATATGAGAGAAGGGCAGAGTAACGGAATGAGAGAAGGGAAGAGTGACAATATGAGAGAAGGGCAGAGTAACAATGTGAGAGGAGGGAAGAGTGACAATATGAGAGACGGGCAGAGTAACAGTGTGAGAGGAGGGAAGAGTGACAATATGAGAGAAGGGCAGAGTAACAATGTGAGAGAGAGGGAAGAGTGACAATATGAGAGAAGGGCAGAGTAATGGGTGTGAGAGGAGGGAAGAGTGACAATATGAGAGAGGGGCAGAGTAAGGGTGTGACAGAAGGGAAGAGTGACAATATGAGAGAAGGGCAGAGTAAAGGTGTGAGAGAAGGGAAGAGAGACAATATGAGAGAAGGGCAGAGTAACAGTGTGAGAGGAGGGAAGAGAGACAATATGAGAGAAGGGCAGAGTAACGGTGTGAGAGGAGGGAAGAGTAACAGTATGAGAGAAAAGTGGAGTAACTGAGAAGGGAAGAGTGACAATATGAGAGAAGGGCAGAGTAACGGTGTGAGAGAAGGGAAGAGTGACAATATGAGAGAAGGGCAGAGTAACAATGTGAGAGGAGGGAAGAGTGACAGTATGAGAGAAGGGCAGAGTAACAGTGTGAGAGGAGGGAAGAGAGACAATATGAGAGAAGGGCAGAGTAACGGTGTGAGAGGAGGGAAGAGTAACAGTATGAGAGAAGAGTGGAGTAACTGAGAAGGGAAGAGTGACAATATGAGAGAAGGGCAGAGTAATGGTGTGAGAGAAGGGAAGAGAGACAATATGAGAGAAGGGCAGAGTAACAATGTGAGAGGAGGGAAGAGTGACAATATGAGAGAAGGGCAGAGTAACAATGTGAGAGGAGGGAAGAGTGACAATATGAGAGAAGGGCAGAGTAACAGTGTGAGAGGAGGGAAGAGTGACAATATGAGAGAAGGGCAGAGTAACAATGTGAGAGGAGGGAAGAGTGACAATATGAGAGAAGGGCAGAGTAATGGTGTGAGAGCAGGGAAGAGTAACAGTGTGAGAGAAGAGTGGAGTAACTGAGAGAAGGGAAGAGTGACAATATGAGAGAAGGGCAGAGTAACGGGGTGAGAGAAGGGAAGAGTGACAATATGAGAGAAGGGCACGGCAACAATGTGAGAGGAGGGAAGAGTGACAATATGAGAGAAGAGCAGAGTAACAGTGTGACAGGAGGGAAGAGTGACAATATGAGAGAAGGGCAGAGTAACTGCGTGAGAGGAGGGAAGAGTGACAATATGAGAGAAGAGAGAAGTAACAGTGTGAGAGATGGGAAGAGTGACAATATGAGAGAAGGGCAGAGTAACAGTGTGAGAGGAGGGAAGAGTGACAATATGAGAGAAGGGCAGAGTAACAGTGTGAGAGGAGGGAAGAGAGACAATATGAGAGAAGGGCAGAGTAACGGTGTGAGAGGAGGGAAGAGTAACAGTATGAGAGAAGAGTGGAGTAACTGAGAAGGGAAGAGTGACAATATGAGAGAAGGGCAGAGTAACGGTGTGAGAGAAGGGAAGAGTGACAATATGAGAGAAGGGCACGGCAACAATGTGAGAGGAGGGAAGAGTGACAATATGAGAGAAGAGCAGAGTAACTGTGTGAGAGGAGGGAAGAGTGACAATATGAGAGAAGGGCAGAGTAACGGTGTGTGAGGGGAGGGGAGAGTGACAATATGAGAGAGGGGCAGAGTAACGGAATGAGAGAAGGGAAGAGTGACAATATGAGAGAAGGGCAGCGTAACAATGTGAGAGGAGGGAAGAGTGACAATATGAGAGAAGGGCAGAGTAACAATGTGAGAGGAGGGAAGAGTGACACTATGAGAGAGGGGCAGAGTAACGGTGTGAGAGAAGGGAAGAGAGACAATATGAGAGAAGAGCAGAGTAACAGTGTGAGAGAAGGGAAGAGAGACAATATGAGAGAAGGGCAGACTAACGGTGTGAGAGAAGGGAAGAGTGACAATATGAGAGAAGGGCAGAGTAACAGTGTGAGAGGAGGGAAGAGTGACAATATGAGAGAAGGGCAGAGTAACAATGTAAGAGGAGGGAAGAGTGACAATATGAGAGAAGGGCAGAGTAACAATGTGAGAGGAGGGAAGAGTGATACTATGAGAGAGGGGCAGAGTAACGGTGTGAGAGAAGGGAAGAGAGACAATATGAGAGAAGAGCAGAGTAACAGTGTGAGAGAAGGGAAGAGAGACAATATGAGAGAAGGGCAGACTAACGGTGTGAGAGAAGGGAAGAGTGACAATATGAGAGAAGGGCAGAGTAAGGGTGTGAGAGAAGGGAAGAGTGACAATATGAGAGAAGGGCAGAGTAAGGGTGTGAGAGAAGGGAAGAGAGACAATATGAGAGAAGGGCAGAGTAACGGTGTGAGGAGGGAAGAGTGACAATATGAGAGAAGGGCAGAGTAACAGCGAGAGGAGGGAAGAGTGACAATATGAGAGAAGAGCGAAGTAACAGTGTGAGAGAAGGGAAGAGTGACAATATGAGAGAAGGGCAGAGTAACAGTGTGAGAGGAGGGAAGAGAGACAATAGAGAGAAGGGCAGAGTAACGGTGTGAGAGGAGGGAAGAGTAACAGTATGAGAGAAGAGTGGAGTAACTGAGAAGGGAAGAGTGACAATATGAGAGAAGGGCACGGTAACAGTGTGAGAGGAGGGAAGAGTGACAATATGAGAGAAGAGCAGGGTAACAGTGTGAGAGGAGGGAAGAGTGACAATATGAGAGAAGGGCAGAGTAACAGTGTGTGAGGGGAGGGAAGAGTGACAATATGAGAGAGGGGCAGAGTAACGGAATGAGAGAAGGGAAGAGTGACAATATGAGAGAAGGGCAGAGTAAGGGTGTGAGAGAAGGGAAGAGAGACAATATGAGAGAAGGGCAGAGTAACAGTGTGAGAGAAGGGAAGAGAGACAATATGAGAGAAGGGCAGAGTAACAGTGTGAGAGAAGGGATTAGTGACAATATGAGAGAAGGGCAGAGTAAGGGTGTGAAAGAAGGGAAGAGAGTCAATATGAGAGAAGGGCAGAGTAACAGTGTGAGAGAAGGGAAGAGAAACAATATGAGAGAAGGGCAGAGTAACAATGTGAGAGGAGGGAAGAGTGACAATATGAGAGAAGGGCAGAGTAACAATGTGAGAGGAGGGAAGAGTGACAATATGAGAGAAGGGCAGAGTAACAGTGTGAGAGGAGGGAAGAGTGACAATATGAGAGAAGGGCAGAGTAACAATGTGAGAGGAGGGAAGAGTGACAATATGAGAGAAGGGCAGAGTAACGGTGTGTGAGGGGAGGGGAGAGTGACAATATGAGAGAGGGGCAGAGTAAGGGTGTGAGAGAAGGGAAGAGTGACAATATGAGAGAAGGGCAGAGTAAGGGTGTGAGAGAAGGGAAGAGAGACAATATGAGAGAAGGGCAGAGTAACGGTGTGAGAGAAGGGAATAGTGACAATATGAGAGAAGGGCAGAGTAAGGGTATGAGAGAAGGGAAGAGAGACAATATGAGAGAAGGGCAGAGTAAGGGTGTGAGAGAAGGGAAGAGAGACAATATGAGAGAAGGGCAGAGTAACAGTGTGAGAGAAGGGAAGAGAAAATATGAGAGAAGGGCAGAGTAACAATGTGAGAGGAGGGAAGAGTGACAATATGAGAGAAGGGCAGAGTAACAATGTGAGAGGAGGGAAGAGTGACAATATGAGAGAAGGGCAGAGTAACAATGTGAGAGGAGGGAAGAGTGACAATATGAGAGAGGGGCAGAGTAACGGTGTGAGAGAAGGGAAGAGAGACAATATGAGAGAAGGGCAGAGAAAGGGTGTGAGAGAAGGGAAGAGTGACAATATGAGAGAAGGGCAGAGTAAGGGTGTGAGAGAAGGGAAGAGAGACAATATGAGAGAAGGGCAGAGTAACGGTGTGAGAGGAGGGAAGAGTGACAATATGAGAGAAGAGCGAAGTAACAGTGTGAGAGAAGGGAAGAGTGACTATATGAGAGAAGGGCAGAGTAACAGTGTGAGAGGAGGGAAGAGTGACAATATGAGAGAAGGGCAGACTAACAGTGTGAGAGGAGGGAAGAGAGACAATATGAGAGAAGGGCAGAGTAACGGTGTGAGAGCAGGGAAGAGTAACAGTATGAGAGAAGAGTGGAGTAACTGAGAGAAGGGAAGAGTGACAATATGAGAGAAGGGCAGAGTAACGGGGTGAGAGAAGGGAAGAGTGACAATATGAGAGAAGGGCACGGCAACAATGTGAGAGGAGGGAAGAGTGACAATATGAGAGAAGAGCAGAGTAACAGTGTGAGAGGAGGGAAGAGTGACAATATGAGAGAAGAGTGAGAGTAACAGTGTGAGAGAAGGGAAGAGTGACAATATGAGAGAAGGGCAGAGTAACAGTGTGAGAGGAGGGAAGAGTGACAATATGAGAGAAGGGCAGAGTAACAGTGTGAGAGGAGGGAAGAGAGACAATATGAGAGAAGGGCAGAGTAACGGTGTGAGAGGAGGGAAGAGTGACAGTATGAGAGAAGAGTGGAGTAACGTGAGAGAGGGAAGAGTGACAATATGAGAGAAGGGCAGAGTAACGGTGTGAGAGAAGGGAAGAGTGACAATATGAGAGAAGGGCACGAGTAACAATGTGAGAGGAGGGAAGAGTGACAATATGAGAGAAGAGCAGAGTAACAGTGTGAGAGGAGGGAAGAGTGACAATATGAGAGAAGGGCAGAGTAACGGTGTGTGAGAGGAGGGAAGAGTGACAATATGAGAGAAGGGCAGAGTAACGGTGTGAGAGAAGGGAAGAGTGACAATATGAGAGAAGGGCAGAGTAACGGGTGTGAGAGAAGGGAAGAGAGACAATATGAGAGAAGGGCAGAGTAACGGTGTGTGAGGGGAGGGAAGAGTGACAATATGAGAGAGGGGCAGAGTAACGGAGTGAGAGAAGGGAAGAGTGACAATATGAGAGAAGGGCAGAGTAACAGTGTGAGAGGAGGGAAGAGTGACAATATGAGAGAAGGGCAGAGTAACAGTGTGAGAGGAGGGAAGAGTGACAATATGAGAGAGTAGGGCAGAGTAACAGTGTGTGAGGAGCCACGGGAGACACGCACTCCCAGGCAGGATCAAGGCGCGGCTGACGGGAACTACAACTCCCGGCAGCCTCAGAGGACGTCGGACGTGGGACGCAACGTCTCACGTGACTTCCGGGAAGACAGAAAAGACGTGGTCACGGCAAGAGACGCTGCCGATTATTCAGAGTGACGGTACCGTCCTTGACCCTGTCCGCGTTTTCGCCATGGAAACTCTTGGTCCGGTAGGGTGTCAGATGACACTACTTTCATACTTACCTCATTTAACTCCTTCGTATTTCTTAGTGTTGATTCTTCTCTGTTGGCGAGCCCAGTTGGTCAGTGTGCAGCGAGAATTGGGTGAATCCTTGATTACTCTTGCAGAGAAGGGCAGACTAGTAACAGTGGCTCGAGCAGGGAGGAAAATCTATGAAACTGTGTTTGGATTTGACTATCATTTGAAGAGTGACAATATGAGAGAAGGGACAGAGTGAAGGGTGTTAAATAAGAGATGAGAGACAATATGACCTTCGCTTCTACGTTAAGAAAAGTGTTTTCATGCACAGGTAAAATAAGGACACAGAGTTTAGCGCAATCATAGCACTTACGTATAAGAGAACATGTTGAGTGACAATATGTTTAGAAGGGTAACAGTGTGAGAGGAGGGAAGAGCAGACGATAAGAGAAGGGCAGGGTCAGGTGAGAGAGGAGGGAAGAGTAACGGTTCGAACCTGAGGATACGTTCAGGCCTGAGACACAATGTGAGAGGAGGGAAGAGTGACAACAATGAGAGAAGGGCAGAGTAACAGTGTGAGAGGGAGGGAAGAGTGACAATATGAGAGAAGGGCAGAGTAACGGTGTGAGAGAAGTGAAGAGTGACAATATGAGAGAAGGGCAGAGTAACGGTGTGTGAGGGGAGGGAGGAGAGTGACAATATGAGAGAGGGGCAGAGTAACGGAATGAGAGAAGGGAAGAGTGACAATATGAGAGAAGGGCAGAGTAACAATGTGAGAGGAGGGAAGAGTGACAATATGAGAGACGGGCAGAGTAACAGTGTGAGAGGAGGGAAGAGTGACAATATGAGAGAAGGGCAGAGTAACAATGTGAGGAGAGGGAAGAGTGACAATATGAGAGAAGGGCAGAGTAATGGTGTGTGAGGGGAGGGGAGAGTGACAATATGAGAGAGGGGCAGAGTAAGGGTGTGACAGAAGGGAAGAGTGACAATATGAGAGAAGGGCAGAGTAAAGGTGTGAGAGAAGGGAAGAGAGACAATATGAGAGAAGGGCAGAGTAACAGTGTGAGAGGAGGGAAGAGAGACAATATGAGAGAAGGGCAGAGTAACGGTGTGAGAGGAGGGAAGAGTAACAGTATGAGAGAAAAGTGGAGTAACTGAGAAGGGAAGAGTGACAATATGAGAGAAGGGCAGAGTAACGGTGTGAGAGAAGGGAAGAGTGACAATATGAGAGAAGGGCAGAGTAACAATGTGAGAGGAGGGAAGAGTGACAGTATGAGAGAAGGGCAGAGTAACAGTGTGAGAGGAGGGAAGAGAGACAATATGAGAGAAGGGCAGAGTAACGGTGTGAGAGGAGGGAAGAGTAACAGTATGAGAGAAGAGTGGAGTAACTGAGAAGGGAAGAGTGACAATATGAGAGAAGGGCAGAGTAATGGTGTGAGAGAAGGGAAGAGAAACAATATGAGAGAAGGGCAGAGTAACAAATGTGAGAGGAGGGAAGAGTGACAATATGAGAGAAGGGCAGAGTAACAATGTGAGAGGAGGGAAGAGTGACAATATGAGAGAAGGGCAGAGTAACAGTGTGAGAGGAGGGAAGAGTGACAATATGAGAGAAGGGCAGAGTAACAATGTGAGAGGAGGGAAGAGTGACAATATGGAGAGAAGGGCAGAGTAATGGTGTGAGAGCAGGGAAGAGTAACAGTGTGAGAGAAGAGTGGAGTAACTGAGAGAAGGGAAGAGTGACAATATGAGAGAAGGGCAGAGTAACGGGGTGAGAGAAGGGAAGAGTGACAATATGAGAGAAGGGCACGGCAACAATGTGAGAGGAGGGAAGAGTGACAATATGAGAGAAGAGCAGGGTAACAGTGTGACAGGAGGGAAGAGTGACAATATGAGAGAAGGGCAGAGTAACATGCGAGAGGAGGGAAGAGTGACAATATGAGAGAAGAGAGAAGTAACAGTGTGAGAGATGGGAAGAGTGACAATATGAGAGAAGGGCAGAGTAACAGTGTGAGAGGAGGGAAGAGTGACAATATGAGAGAAGGGCAGAGTAACAGTGTGAGAGGAGGGAAGAGAGACAATATGAGAGAAGGGCAGAGTAACGGTGTGAGAGGAGGGAAGAGTAACAGTATGAGAGAAGAGGGAGTAACTGAGAAGGGAAGAGTGACAATATGAGAGAAGGGCAGAGTAACGGTGTGAGAGAAGGGAAGAGTGACAATATGAGAGAAGGGCACGGCAACAATGTGAGAGGAGGGAAGAGTGACAATATGAGAGAAGAGCAGGGTAACTGTGTGAGAGGAGGGAAGAGTGACAATATGAGAGAAGGGCAGAGTAACGGTGTGTGAGGGGAGGGGAGAGTGACAATATGAGAGAGGGGCAGAGTAACGGAATGAGAGAAGGGAAGAGTGACAATATGAGAGAAGGGCAGCGTAACAATGTGAGAGGAGGGAAGAGTGACAATATGAGAGAAGGGCAGAGTAACAATGTGAGAGGAGGGAAGAGTGACACTATGAGAGAGGGGCAGAGTAACGGTGTGAGAGAAGGGAAGAGAGACATTATGAGAGAAGAGCAGAGTAACAGTGTGAGAGAAGGGAAGAGAGACAATATGAGAGAAGGGCAGACTAACGGTGTGAGAGAAGGGAAGTGTGACAATATGAGAGAAGGGCAGAGTAACAGTGTGAGAGGAGGGAAGAGTGACAATATGAGAGAAGGGCAGAGTAACAATGTAAGAGGAGGGAAGAGTGACAATATGAGAGAAGGGCAGAGTAACAATGTGAGAGGAGGGAAGAGTGATACTATGAGAGAGGGGCAGAGTAACGGTGTGAGAGAAGGGAAGAGAGACAATATGAGAGAAGAGCAGAGTAACAGTGTGAGAGAAGGGAATAGAGACAATATGAGAGAAGGGCAGACTAACGGTGTGAGAGAAGGGAAGAGTGACAATATGAGAGAAGGGCAGAGTAAGGGTGTGAGAGAAGGGAAGAGTGACAATATGAGAGGAGGGCAGAGTAAGGGTGTGAGAGAAGGGAAGAGAGACAATATGAGAGAAGGGCAGAGTAACGGTGTGAGGGAGGGAAGAGTGACAATATGAGAGAAGGGCAGAGTAACAGCGAGAGGAGGGAAGAGTGACAATATGAGAGAAGAGCGAAGTAACAGTGTGAGAGAAGGGAAGAGTGACAATATGAGAGAAGGGCAGAGTAACAGTGTGAGAGGAGGGAAGAGAGACAATAGAGAGAAGGGCAGAGTAACGGTTTGAGAGGAGGGAAGATTAACAGTATGAGAGAAGAGTGGAGTAACTGAGAAGGGAAGAGTGACAATATGAGAGAAGGGCACGAGCAACAATGTGAGAGGAGGGAAGAGTGACAATATGAGAGAAGAGCAGGGTAACAGTGTGAGAGGAGGGAAGAGTGACAATATGAGAGAAGGGCAGAGTAACGGTGTGTGAGGGGAGGGAGGGTGAAAATATGAGAGAGGGGCAGAGTAACGGAATGAGAGAAGGGAAGAGTGACAATATGAGAGAAGGGCAGAGTAAGGTGTGAGAGAAGGGAAGAGAGACAATATGAGAGAAGGGCAGAGTAACAGTGTGAGAGAAGGGAAGAGAGACAATATGAGAGAAGGGCAGAGTAACAGTGTGAGAGAAGGGATTAGTGACAATATGAGAGAAGGGCAGAGTAAGGTGTGAAAGAAGGGAAGAGAGTCAATATGAGAGAAGGGCAGAGTAACAGTGTGAGAGAAGGGAAGAGAAACAATATGAGAGAAGGGCAGAGTAACAATGTGAGAGGAGGGAAGAGTGACAATATGAGAGAAGGGCAGAGTAACAATGTGAGAGGAGGGAAGAGTGACAATATGAGAGAAGGGCAGAGTAACAGTGTGAGAGGAGGGAAGAGTGACAATATGAGAGAAGGGCAGAGTAACAATGTGAGAGGAGGGAAGAGTGACAATATGAGAGAAGGGCAGATTAACGGTGTGTGAGGGGAGGGGAGAGTGACAATATGAGAGAGGGGCAGAGTAAGGGTGTGAGAGAAGGGAAGAGTGACAATATGAGAGAAGGGCAGAGTAAGGGTGTGATAGAAGGGAAGAGAGACAATATGAGAGAAGGGCAGAGTAACGGTGTGAGAGAAGGGAATAGTGACAATATGAGAGAAGGGCAGAGTAAGGGTATGAGAGAAGGGAAGAGAGACAATATGAGAGAAGGGCAGAGTAAGGGTGTGAGAGAAGGGAAGAGAGACAATATGAGAGAAGGGCAGAGTAACAGTGTGAGAGAAGGGAAGAGAAAATATGAGAGAAGGGCAGAGTAACAATGTGAGAGGAGGGAAGAGTGACAATATGAGAGAAGGGCAGAGTAACAATGTGAGAGGAGGGAAGAGTGACAATATGAGAGAAGGGCAGAGTAACAATGTGAGAGGAGGGAAGAGTGACAATATGAGAGAGGGGCAGAGTAACGGTGTGAGAGAAGGGAAGAGAGACAATATGAGAGAAGGGCAGAGAAAGGGTGTGAGAGAAGGGAAGAGTGACAATATGAGAGAAGGGCAGAGTAAGGGTGTGAGAGAAGGGAAGAGAGACAATATGAGAGAAGGGCAGAGTAACGGTGTGAGAGGAGGGAAGAGTGACAATATGAGAGAAGAGCGAAGTAACAGTGTGAGAGAAGGGAAGAGTGACTATATGAGAGAAGGGCAGAGTAACAGTGTGAGAGGAGGGAAGAGTGACAATATGAGAGAAGGGCAGACTAACAGTGTGAGAGGAGGGAAGAGAGACAATATGAGAGAAGGGCAGAGTAACGGTGTGAGAGGAGGGAAGAGTAACAGTATGAGAGAAGAGTGGAGTAACTGAGAGAAGGGAAGAGTGACAATATGAGAGAAGGGCAGAGTAACGGGGTGAGAGAAGGGAAGAGTGACAATATGAGAGAAGGGCACGGCAACAATGTGAGAGGAGGGAAGAGTGAATATGAGAGAAGAGCAGGGTAACAGTGTGAGAGGAGGGAAGAGTGACAATATGAGAGAAGGGCAGAGTAACTGCGAGAGGAGGGAAGAGTGACAATATGAGAGAAGAGTGAAGTAACAGTGTGAGAGAAGGGAAGAGTGACAATATGAGAGAAGGGCAGAGTAACAGTGTGAGAGGAGGGAAGAGTGACAATATGAGAGAAGGGCAGAGTAACAGTGTGAGAGGAGGGAAGAGAGACAATATGAGAGAAGGGCAGAGTAACGGTGTGAGAGGAGGGAAGAGTAACAGTATGAGAGAAGAGTGGAGTAACTGAGAAGGGAAGAGTGACAATATGAGAGAAGGGCAGAGTAACGGTGAGAGAATGGAAGAGTGACAATATGAGAGAAGGGCACGAGCAACAATGTGAGAGGAGGGAAGAGTGACAATATGAGAGAAGAGCAGAGTAACAGTGTGAGAGGAGGGAAGAGTGACAATATGAGAGAAGGGCAGAGTAACGGTGTGAGAGGAGGGAAGAGTGACAATATGAGAGAGGGGCAGAGTAAGGGTGTGAGAGAAGGGAAGAGTGACAATATGAGAGAAGGGCAGAGTAAGGGTGTGAGAGAAGGGAAGAGAGACAATATGAGAGAAGGGCAGAGTAACGGTGTGTGAGGGGAGGGGAGAGTGACAATATGAGAGAGGGGCAGAGTAACGGAATGAGAGACGGGAAGAGTGACAATATGAGAGAAGGGCAGAGTAACAATATGAGAGGAGGGAAGAGTGACAATATGAGAGAAGGGGAGAGTAACAGTGTGAGAGGAGGGAAGAGTGACAATATGAGAGAAGGGCAGAGTAACAATGTGTCAGGAGCCACGGGAGACACGCACTCCCAGGCAGGATCAAGGCGCGGCTGACGGGAACTACAACTCCCGGCAGCCTCAGAGGACGTCGGACGTGAGACGCAACGTCTCACGTGACTTCCGGGAAGACAGAAAAGACGCGGTCACGGCAAGAGACGCTGCTGATTATTCAGAGTGACAGGTACCGTCCTGACCCTGTCCGCGATCTCGCCTATGGAAACTTTTGGTCCGGTAGGGATGTCAGATGACAATATGGAGAGCCCAGTTGGTCAGTGGCTCATGCAGGCGAGAATTGGGTGAATCCTGAGTACACAGAGAGAAGGGAGGAGGGACAGATGTGACAGTGGCTCTTGCAGGGAGGAAAATCTATGAAACTGTGTTTGGATTTGACTATCATTTGAAGAGTGATATTGAACTCGCATTTAACTTGTTAATGATAACATTACCACTAAATCTCTTCCCTGGAGGGTGCTAAATAAGAGATGAGTATTTGGATTACTAACAATACGCTCACACTGCCTGCTCGTTCTCCTTCATTTGATATAGGAGGTGTTGATGGCGGTGATCACTCGCTTACGTTTAAGAGAAGTGTTTTCATGCACAGGTAAAATAATGACACAGAGTTGAGCGCAATCATAGCACTTACGTATAAGAGAACATGTTGAGTGACATATGTTTATCGCCTTGCAGCCTTCGTTCACTGACATTGTGATTACCTGCTTCCCCCCGTGTCTGCACTGCGGTATTTTCTTTCTTTACAGGTTAGTGTAAGTCAAAGACTCTCTCACGCATAGTAGTAGTGTATTGCTATAAAACAGTGTGAGAGAAGGGAGGAGTGACTTTATATCCAGACTTGGGGCGGTCGGGAGGTGGACCCCTAAGAGCATCGGTTCGAACTGTGGATACGTTCAGGCCTGGGACACAATGTGAGAGGAGGGAAGAGTGACACATATGAGAGAAGGGCAGAGTAACAGTGTGAGAGGGGAGGGAAGAGTGACAATATGAGAGAGGGGCAGAGTAACGGTGTGAGAGAAGTGAAGAGTGACAATATGAGAGAAGGGCAGAGTAAGGGTGTGAGAGAAGGGAAGAGTACAATATGAGAGAAGGGCAGAGTAACGGTGTGAGAGAAGGGAAGAGAGACAATATGAGAGAAGGGCAGAGTAACGGTGTGAGAGGAGGGAAGAGTGACAATATGAGAGAAGGGCAGAGTAACAGTGTGTGAGGGGAGGGGAGAGTGACAATATGAGAGAAGGGCAGAGTAAGGGTGTGAGAGAAGGGAAGAGAGACAATATGAGAGAAGGGCAGAGTAATAGTGTGAGAGAAGGGAAGAGAAACAATATGAGAGAAGGGCAGAGTAACAATGTGAGAGGAGGGAAGAGTGACAATATGAGAGAAGGGCAGAGTAACAATGTGAGAGGAGGGAAGAGTGACAATATGAGAGAAGGGCAGAGTAACGGTTTGAGAGAAGGGAAGAGAGACAATATGAGAGAAGGGCAGACTGTGAGAGAAGGGAAGAGAGACAATATGAGAGAAGGGCAGACTGTGAGAGGAGGGAAGAGTGACACAATGAGAGAAGGGCAGAGTAACAGTGTGAGAGGGGAGGGGAGAGTGACAATATGAGAGAGGGGCAGAGTAAGGGTGTGACAGAAGTGAAGAGTGACAATATGAGAGAAGGGCAGAGTAACGGTGTGTGAGGGGAGGGAGGGGAGAGTGACAATATGAGAGAGGGGCAGAGTAACGGAATGAGAGAAGGGAAGAGTGACAATATGAGAGAAGGGCAGAGTAACAATGTGAGAGGAGGGAAGAGTGACAATATGAGAGAAGGGCAGAGTAACAGTGTGAGAGGAGGGAAGAGTGACAATATGAGAGAAGGGCAGAGTAACAATGTGAGAGAGAGGGAAGAGTGACAATATGAGAGAAGGGCAGAGTAATGGTGTGTGAGGGGAGGGGAGAGTGACAATATGAGAGAGGGGCAGAGTAAGGGTGTGACAGAAGGGAAGAGTGACAATATGAGAGAAGGGCAGAGTAAGGGTGTGAGAGAAGGGAAGAGAGACAATATGAGAGAAGGGCAGAGTAACAGTGTGAGAGGAGGGAAGAGAGACAATATGAGAGAAGGGCAGAGTAACGGTGTGAGAGGAGGGAAGAGTAACAGTATGAGAGAAGAGTGGAGTAACTGAGAAGGGAAGAGTGACAATATGAGAGAAGGGCAGAGTAACGGTGTGAGAGAAGGGAAGAGTGACAATATGAGAGAAGGGCAGAGTAACAATGTGAGAGGAGGGAAGAGTGACAGTATGAGAGAAGGGCAGAGTAACAGTGTGAGAGGAGGGAAGAGAGACAATATGAGAGAAGGGCAGAGTAAGGGTGTGAGAGGAGGGAAGAGTAACAGTATGAGAGAAGAGTGAGTAACTGAGAAGGGAAGAGTGACAATATGAGAGAAGGGCAGAGTAATGGTGTGAGAGAAGGGAAGAGAAACAATATGAGAGAAGGGCAGAGTAACAAATGTGAGAGGAGGGAAGAGTGACAATATGAGAGAAGGGCAGAGTAACAGTGTGAGAGGAGGGAAGAGTGACAATATGAGAGAAGGGCAGAGTAACAGTGTGAGAGGAGGGAAGAGTGACAATATGAGAGAAGGGCAGAGTAACAATGTGAGAGGAGGGAAGAGTGACAATATGAGAGAAGGGCAGAGTAATGGTGTGAGAGCAGGGAAGAGTAACAGTATGAGAGAAGAGTGGAGTAACTGAGAGAAGGGAAGAGTGACAATATGAGAGAAGGGCAGAGTAACGGGGTGAGAGAAGGGAAGAGTGACAATATGAGAGAAGGGCACGGCAACAATGTGAGAGGAGGGAAGAGTGACAATATGAGAGAAGGGCAGGGTAACAGTGTGAGAGGAGGGAAGAGTGACAATATGAGAGAAGGGCAGAGTAACTGCGAGAGGAGGGAAGAGTGACAATATGAGAGAAGAGAGAAGTAACAGTGTGAGAGAAGGGAAGAGTGACAATATGAGAGAAGGGCAGAGTAACAGTGTGAGAGGAGGGAAGAGTGACAATATGAGAGAAGGGCAGAGTAACAGTGTGAGAGGAGGGAAGAGAGACAATATGAGAGAAGGGCAGAGTAACGGTGTGAGAGGAGGGAAGAGTAACAGTATGAGAGAAGAGTGGAGTAACTGAGAAGGGAAGAGTGACAATATGAGAGAAGGGCAGAGTAACGGTGTGAGAGAAGGGAAGAGTGACAATATGAGAGAAGGGCACGAGTAACAATGTGAGAGGAGGGAAGAGTGACAATATGAGAGAAGAGCAGGGTAACTGTGTGAGAGGAGGGAAGAGTGACAATATGAGAGAAGGGCAGAGTAACGGTGTGTGAGAGGGAGGGGAGAGTGACAATATGAGAGAGGGGCAGAGTAACGGAATGAGAGAAGGGAAGAGTGACAATATGAGAGAAGGGCAGAGTAACAATGTGAGAGGAGGGAAGAGTGACAATATGAGAGAAGGGCAGAGTAACAATGTGAGAGGAGGGAAGAGTGACACTATGAGAGAGGGGCAGAGTAACGGTGTGAGAGAAGGGAAGAGAGACATTATGAGAGAAGAGCAGAGTAACAGTGTGAGAGAAGGGAAGAGAGACAATATGAGAGAAGGGCAGACTAACGGTGTGAGAGAAGGGAAGAGTGACAATATGAGAGAAGGGCAGAGTAACAGTGTGAGAGGAGGGAAGAGTGACAATATGAGAGAAGGGCAGAGTAACAATGTGAGAGGAGGGAAGAGTGACAATATGAGAGAAGGGCAGAGTAACAATGTGAGAGGAGGGAAGAGTGATAATATGAGAGAAGGGCAGAGTAACGGTGTGAGAGAAGGGAAGAGAGACAATATGAGAGAAGAGCAGAGTAACAGTGTGAGAGAAGGGAATAGAGACAATATGAGAGAAGGGCAGACTAACGGTGTGAGAGAAGGGAAGAGTGACAATATGAGAGAAGGGCAGAGTAAGGGTGTGAGAGAAGGGAAGAGTGACAATATGAGAGGAGGGCAGAGTAAGGGTGTGAGAGAAGGGAAGAGAGACAATATGAGAGAAGGGCAGAGTAACGGGTGTGAGGAGGGAAGAGTGACAATATGAGAGAAGGGCAGAGTAACAGTGAGAGGAGGGAAGAGTGACAATATGAGAGAAGAGCGGAGTAACAGTGTGAGAGAAGGGAAGAGTGACAATATGAGAGAAGGGCAGAGTAACAGTGTGAGAGGAGGGAAGAGAGACAATAGAGAGAAGGGCAGAGTAACGGTTTGAGAGGAGGGAAGATTAACAGTATGAGAGAAGAGTGGAGTAACTGAGAAGGGAAGAGTGACAATATGAGAGAAGGGCACGGCAACAATGTGAGAGGAGGGAAGAGTGACAATATGAGAGAAGAGCAGAGTAACAGTGTGAGAGGAGGGAAGAGTGACAATATGAGAGAAGGGCAGAGTAACGGTGTGTGAGGGAGGGGAGAGTGACAATATGAGAGAGGGGCAGAGTAACGGAATGAGAGAAGGGAAGAGTGACAATATGAGAGAAGGGCAGAGTAAGGGTGTGAGAGAAGGGAAGAGAGACAATATGAGAGAAGGGCAGAGTAACAGTGTGAGAGAAGGGAAGAGAGACAATATGAGAGAAGGGCAGAGTAACAGTGTGAGAGAAGGGAAGAGTGACAATATGAGAGAAGGGCAGAGTAACAGTGTGAGAGGAGGGAAGAGTGACAATATGAGAGAAGGGCAGAGTAACAATGTGAGAGAGAGGGAAGAGTGACAATATGAGAGAAGGGCAGAGTAACGGTGTGTGAGGGGAGGGAAGAGTGACAATATGAGAGAGGGGCAGAGTAAGGGTGTGACAGAAGGGAAGAGTGACAATATGAGAGAAGGGCAGAGTAAGGGTGTGAGAGAAGGGAAGAGAGACAATATGAGAGAAGGGCAGAGTAACAGTGTGAGAGGAGGGAAGAGAGACAATATGAGAGAAGGGCAGAGTAACGGTGTGAGAGGAGGGAAGAGTAACAGTATGAGAGAAAGGTGGAGTAACTGAGAGAGGGAAGAGTGACAATATGAGAGAAGGGCAGAGTAACGGTGTGAGAGAAGGGAAGAGTGACAATATGAGAGAAGGGCAGAGTAACAATGTGAGAGGAGGGAAGAGTGACAGTATGAGAGAAGGGCAGAGTAACAGTGTGAGAGGAGGGAAGAGAGACAATATGAGAGAAGGGCAGAGTAACGGTGTGAGAGGAGGGAAGAGTGACAATATGAGAGAAGAGTGGAGTAACGTGAGAAGGGAAGAGTGACAATATGAGAGAAGGGCAGAGTAATGGTGTGAGAGAAGGGAAGAGAAACAATATGAGAGAAGGGCAGAGTAACAAATGTGAGAGGAGGGAAGAGTGACAATATGAGAGAAGGGCAGAGTAACAGTGTGAGAGGAGGGAAGAGTGACAATATGAGAGAAGGGCAGAGTAACAGTGTGAGAGGAGGGAAGAGTGACAATATGAGAGAAGGGCAGAGTAACAATGTGAGAGGAGGGAAGAGAGACAATATGAGAGAAGGGCAGAGTAACGGTGTGAGAGCAGGGAAGAGTAACAGTGTGAGAGAAGAGTGGAGTAACTGAGAGAAGGGAAGAGTGACAATATGAGAGAAGGGCAGAGTAACGGGGTGAGAGAAGGGAAGAGTGACAATATGAGAGAAGGGCACGGCAACAATGTGAGAGGAGGGAAGAGTGACAATATGAGAGAAGAGCAGGGTAACAGTGTGACAGGAGGGAAGAGTGACAATATGAGAGAAGGGCAGAGTAACTGCGAGAGGAGGGAAGAGTGACAATATGAGAGAAGAGAGAAGTAACAGTGTGAGAGATGGGAAGAGTGACAATATGAGAGAAGGGCAGAGTAACAGTGTGAGAGGAGGGAAGAGTGACAATATGAGAGAAGGGCAGAGTAACAGTGTGAGAGGAGGGAAGAGAGACAATATGAGAGAAGGGCAGAGTAACGGTGTGAGAGGAGGGAAGAGTAACAGTATGAGAGAAGAGTGGAGTAACTGAGAAGGGAAGAGTGACAATATGAGAGAAGGGCAGAGTAACGGGGTGAGAGAAGGGAAGAGTGACAATATGAGAGAAGGGCACGGCAACAATGTGAGAGGAGGGAAGAGTGACAATATGAGAGAAGAGCAGGGTAACTGTGTGAGAGGAGGGAAGAGTGACAATATGAGAGAAGGGCAGAGTAACGGTGTGTGAGGGGAGGGGAGAGTGACAATATGAGAGAGGGGCAGAGTAACGGAATGAGAGAAGGGAAGAGTGACAATATGAGAGAAGGGCAGAGTAACAATGTGAGAGGAGGGAAGAGTGACAATATGAGAGAAGGGCAGAGTAACAATGTGAGAGGAGGGAAGAGTGACAATATGAGAGAGGGGCAGAGTAACGGTGTGAGAGAAGGGAAGAGAGACATTATGAGAGAAGAGCAGAGTAACAGTGTGAGAGAAGGGAAGAGAGACAATATGAGAGAAGGGCAGACTAACGGTGTGAGAGAAGGGAAGAGTGACAATATGAGAGAAGGGCAGAGTAACAGTGTGAGAGGAGGGAAGAGTGACAATATGAGAGAAGGGCAGAGTAACAATGTGAGAGGAGGGAAGAGTGACAATATGAGAGAAGGGCAGAGTAACAATGTGAGAGGAGGGAAGAGTGACACTATGAGAGAGGGGCAGAGTAACGGTGTGAGAGAAGGGAAGAGAGACAATATGAGAGAAGAGCAGAGTAACAGTGTGAGAGAAGGGAAGAGAGACAATATGAGAGAAGGGCAGAGTAACGGTGTGAGAGAAGGGAAGAGTGACAATATGAGAGAAGGGCAGAGTAAGGGTGTGAGAGAAGGGAAGAGTGACAATATGAGAGAAGGGCAGAGTAAGGGTGTGAGAGAAGGGAAGAGAGACAATATGAGAGAAGGGCAGAGTAACGGTGTGAGGAGGGAAGAGTGACAATATGAGAGAAGGGCAGAGTAACAGCGAGAGGAGGGAAGAGTGACAATATGAGAGAAGAGCGAGAGTAACAGTGTGAGAGAAGGGAAGAGTGACAATATGAGAGAAGGGCAGAGTAACAGTGTGAGAGGAGGGAAGAGAGACAATAAGAGAAGGGCAGAGTAATGGTGTGAGAGGAGGGAAGAGTAACAGTATGAGAGAAGAGTGGAGTAACTGAGAAGGGAAGAGTGACAATATGAGAGAAGGGCACGGCATCAATGTGAGAGGAGGGAAGAGTGACAATATGCGAGAAGAGCAGGGTAACAGTGTGAGAGGAGGGAAGAGTGACAATATGAGAGAAGGGCAGAGTAACGGTGTGAGAGGAGGGAGAGTGAAAATAAGAGAGAGGGGCAGAGTAACGGAATGAGAGAAGGAAGAGTGACAATATGAGAGAAGGGCAGAGTAAGGGTGTGAGAGAAGGGAAGAGAGACAATATGAGAGAAGGGCAGAGTAACAGTGTGAGAGAAGGGAAGAGAGACAATATGAGAGAAGGGCAGAGTAACAGTGTGAGAGAAGGGATTAGTGACAATATGAGAGAAGGGCAGAGTAAGGGTGTGAAAGAAGGGAAGAGAGTCAATATGAGAGAAGGGCAGAGTAACAGTGTGAGAGAAGGGAAGAGAAACAATATGAGAGAAGGGCAGAGTAACAATGTGAGAGGAGGGAAGAGTGACAATATGAGAGAAGGGCAGAGTAACAATGTGAGAGGAGGGAAGAGTGACAATATGAGAGAAGGGCAGAGTAACAGTGTGAGAGGAGGGAAGAGTGACAATATGAGAGAAGGGCAGAGTAACAATGTGAGAGGAGGGAAGAGTGACAATATGAGAGAAGGGCAGAGTAACGGTGTGTGAGGGGAGGGAGAGTGACAATATGAGAGAGGGGCAGAGTAAGGGTGTGAGAGAAGGGAAGAGTGACAATATGAGAGAAGGGCAGAGTAAGGGTGTGAGAGAAGGGAAGAGAGACAATATGAGAGAAGGGCAGAGTAACGGTGTGAGAGAAGGGAATAGTGACAATATGAGAGAAGGGCAGAGTAAGGGTATGAGAGAAGGGAAGAGAGACAATATGAGAGAAGGGCAGAGTAAGGGTGTGAGAGAAGGGAAGAGAGACAATATGAGAGAAGGGCAGAGTAACAGTGTGAGAGAAGGGAAGAGAAAATATGAGAGAAGGGCAGAGTAACAATGTGAGAGGAGGGAAGAGTGACAATATGAGAGAAGGGCAGAGTAACAATGTGAGAGGAGGGAAGAGTGACAATATGAGAGAAGGGCAGAGTAACAATGTGAGAGGAGGGAAGAGTGACAATATGAGAGAGGGGCAGAGTAACGGTGTGAGAGAAGGGAAGAGAGACAATATGAGAGAAGGGCAGAGAAAGGGTGTGAGAGAAGGGAAGAGTGACAATATGAGAGAAGGGCAGAGTAAGGGTGTGAGAGAAGGGAAGAGAGACAATATGAGAGAAGGGCAGAGTAACGGTGTGAGAGGAGGGAAGAGTGACAATATGAGAGAAGAGCGAAGTAACAGTGTGAGAGAAGGGAAGAGTGACAATATGAGAGAAGGGCAGAGTAACAGTGTGAGAGGAGGGAAGAGTGACAATATGAGAGAAGGGCAGACTAACAGTGTGAGAGGAGGGAAGAGAGACAATATGAGAGAAGGGCAGAGTAACGGTGTGAGAGCAGGGAAGAGTAACAGTATGAGAGAAGAGTGGAGTAACTGAGAGAAGGGAAGAGTGACAATATGAGAGAAGGGCAGAGTAACGGGGTGAGAGAAGGGAAGAGTGACAATATGAGAGAAGGGCACAGCAACAATGTGAGAGGAGGGAAGAGTGACAATATGAGAGAAGAGCAGAGTAACAGTGTGAGAGGAGGGAAGAGTGACAATATGAGAGAAGGGCAGAGTAACTGCGAGAGGAGGGAAGAGTGACAATATGAGAGAAGAGTGAAGTAACAGTGTGAGAGAAGGGAAGAGTGACAATATGAGAGAAGGGCAGAGTAACAGTGTGAGAGGAGGGAAGAGTGACAATATGAGAGAAGGGCAGAGTAACAGTGTGAGAGGAGGGAAGAGAGACAATATGAGAGAAGGGCAGAGTAACGGTGTGAGAGCAGGGAAGAGTAACAGTATGAGGGAAGAGTGGAGTAACTGAGAGAAGGGAAGAGTGACAATATGAGAGAAGGGCAGAGTAACGGGGTGAGAGAAGGGAAGAGTGACAATATGAGAGAAGGGCACGAGTAACAATGTGAGAGGAGGGAAGAGTGACAATATGAGAGAAGAGCAGAGTAACAGTGTGAGAGGAGGGAAGAGTGACAATATGAGAGAAGGGCAGAGTAACTGCGAGAGTAGGGAAGAGTGACAATATGAGAGAAGGGTGAAGTAACAATGTGAGAGAAGGGAAGAGTGACAATATGAGAGAAGGGCAGAGTAACAGTGTGAGAGGAGGGAAGAGAGACAATATGAGAGAAGGGCAGAGTAACGGTGTGAGAGGAGGGAAGAGTAACAGTATGAGAGAAGAGTGGAGTAACTGAGAAGGGAAGAGTGACAATATGAGAGAAGGGCAGAGTGACAATATGAGAGAAGGGAAGAGTGACAATATGAGAGAAAGGCACGGCAACAATGTGAGAGGAGGGAAGAGTGACAATATGAGAGAAGAGCAGGGTAACAGTGTGAGAGGAGGGAAGAGTGACAATATGAGAGAAGGGCAGAGTAACGGTGTGTGAGGGGAGGGGAGAGTGACAATATGAGAGAGGGGCAGAGTAACTGAATGAGAGAAGGGAAGAGTGACAATATGAGAGAAGGGCAGCGTAACAATGTGAGAGGAGGGAAGAGTGACAATATGAGAGAAGGGCAGAGTAACAGTGTGAGAGGAGGGAAGAGTGACAATATGAGAGAAGGGCAGAGTAACAATGTGAGAGGAGGGAAGAGTGACAATATGAGAGAAGGGCAGAGTAACGTGTGTGAGGGAGGGGAGAGTGACAATATGAGAGAGGGGCAGAGTAAGGGTGTGACAGAAGGGAAGAGTGACAATATGAGAGAAGGGCAGAGTAAGGGTGTGAGAGAAGGGAAGAGAGACAATATGAGAGAAGGGCAGACTAACAGTGTGAGAGGAGGGAAGAGAGACAATATGAGAGAAGGGCAGAGTAACGGTGTGAGAGGAGGGAAGAGTAACAGTATGAGAGAAGAGTGGAGTAACTGAGAAGGGAAGAGTGACAATATGAGAGAAGGGCAGAGTAATGGTGTGAGAGAAGGGAAGAGTGACAATATGAGAGAAGGGCACGGCAACAATGTGAGAGGAGGGAAGAGTGACAATATGAGAGAAGAGCAGGGTAACAGTGTGAGAGGAGGGAAGAGTGACAATATGAGAGAAGGGCAGAGTAACGGTGTGTGAGGAGGAGGGGAGAGTGACAATATGAGAGAGGGACAGAGTAACGGAATGAGAGAAGGGAAGAGTGACAATATGAGAGAAGGGCAGAGTAACAATGTGAGAGGAGGGAAGAGTGACAATATGAGAGAAGGGCAGAGTAACAGTGTGAGAGGAGGGAAGAGTGACAATATGAGAGAAGGGCAGAGTAACAATGTGAGAGGAGGGAAGAGTGACAATATGAGAGAAGGGCAGAGTAATGGTGTGTGAGGGAGGGAGAGTGACAATATGAGAGAGGGGCAGAGTAAGGGTGTGACAGAAGGGAAGAGTGACAATATGAGAGAAGGGCAGAGTAAGGGTGTGAGAGAAGGGAAGAGAGACAATATGAGAGAAGGGCAGAGTAACGGTGTGAGAGAAGGGAAGAGAGACAATATGAGAGAAGGGCAGAGTAACGGTGTGAGAGAAGGGAATAGTGACAATATGAGAGAAGGGCAGAGTAACGGTGTGTGAGAGGAGGGAAGAGATGACAATATGAGAGAAGGACAGAGTAAGGATGTGAGAGAAGGGAAGAGAGACAATATGAGAGAAGGGCAGAGTAATAGTGTGAGAGGAGGGAAGAGTGACAATATGAGAGAGGGGCAGAGTAAGGGTGTGACAGAAGGGAAGAGTGACATATGAGAGAAGGGCAGAGTAAGGGTGTGAGAGAAGGGAAGAGAGACAATATGAGAGAAGGGCAGAGTAACAGTGTGAGAGGAGGGAAGAGAGACAATATGAGAGAAGGGCAGAGTAACGGTGTGAGAGGAGGGAAGAGTAACAGTATGAGAGAAAAGTGGAGTAACTGAGAAGGGAAGAGTGACAATATGAGAGAAGGGCAGAGTAACGGTGTGAGAGAAGGGAAGAGTGACAATATGAGAGAAGGGCAGAGTAACAATGTGAGAGGAGGGAAGAGTGACAATATGAGAGAAGGGCAGAGTAACAGTGTGAGAGGAGGGAAGAGTGACAATATGAGAGAAGGGCAGAGTAACAATGTGAGAGGAGGGAAGAGTGACAATATGAGAGAAGGGCAGAGTAATGGTGTGAGAGCAGGGAAGAGTAACAGTGTGAGAGAAGAGTGGAGTAACTGAGAGAAGGGAAGAGTGACAATATGAGAGAAGGGCAGAGTAACGGGGTGAGAGAAGGGAAGAGTGACAATATGAGAGAAGGGCACAGCAACAATGTGAGAGGAGGGAAGAGTGACAATATGAGAGAAGAGCAGAGTAACAGTGTGACAGGAGGGAAGAGTGACAATATGAGAGAAGGGCAGAGTAACTGCGAGAGGAGGGAAGAGTGACAATATGAGAGAAGAGAGAAGTAACAGTGTGAGAGATGGGAAGAGTGACAATATGAGAGAAGGGCAGAGTAACAGTGTGAGAGGAGGGAAGAGTGACAATATGAGAGAAGGGCAGAGTAACAGTGTGAGAGGAGGGAAGAGAGACAATATGAGAGAAGGGCAGAGTAACGGTGTGAGAGGAGGGAAGAGTAACAGTATGAGAGAAGAGTGGAGTAACTGAGAAGGGAAGAGTGACAATATGAGAGAAGGGCAGAGTAACGGGGTGAGAGAAGGGAAGAGTGACAATATGAGAGAAAGGCACGGCAACAATGTGAGAGGAGGGAAGAGTGACAATATGAGAGAAGAGCAGGGTAACAGTGTGAGAGGAGGGAAGAGTGACAATATGAGAGAAGGGCAGAGTAACGGTGTGTGAGGGGAGGGGAGAGTGACAATATGAGAGAGGGGCAAAGTAACTGAATGAGAGAAGGGAAGAGTGACAATATGAGAGAAGGGCAGCGTAACAATGTGAGAGGAGGGAAGAGTGACAATATGAGAGAAGGGCAGAGTAACAATGTGAGAGGAGGGAAGAGTGACACTATGAGAGAGGGGCAGAGTAACGGTGTGAGAGAAGGGAAGAGAGACATTATGAGAGAAGAGCAGAGTAACAGTGTGAGAGAAGGGAAGAGAGACAATATGAGAGAAGGGCAGACTAACGGTGTGAGAGAAGGGAAGTGTGACAATATGAGAGAAGGGCAGAGTAACAGTGTGAGAGGAGGGAAGAGTGACAATATGAGAGAAGGGCAGAGTAACAATGTGAGAGGAGGGAAGAGTGACAATATGAGAGAAGGGCAGAGTAACAATGTGAGAGGAGGGAAGAGTGATACTATGAGAGAGGGGCAGAGTAACGGTGTGAGAGAAGGGAAGAGAGACAATATGAGAGAAGAGCAGAGTAACAGTGTGAGAGAAGGGAATAGAGACAATATGAGAGAAGGGCAGACTAACGGTGTGAGAGAAGGGAAGAGTGACAATATGAGAGAAGGGCAGAGTAAGGGTGTGAGAGAAGGGAAGAGTGACAATATGAGAGAAGGGCAGAGTAAGGGTGTGAGAGAAGGGAAGAGAGACAATATGAGAGAAGGGCAGAGTAACGGTGTGAGGAGGGAAGAGTGACAATATGAGAGAAGGGCAGAGTAACAGCGAGAGGAGGGAAGAGTGACAATATGAGAGAAGAGCGAAGTAACAGTGTGAGAGAAGGGAAGAGTGACAATATGAGAGAAGGGCAGAGTAACAGTGTGAGAGGAGGGAAGAGAGACAATAAGAGAAGGGCAGAGTAATGGTTTGAGAGGAGGGAAGATTAACAGTATGAGAGAAGAGTGGAGTAACTGAGAAGGGAAGAGTGACAATATGAGAGAAGGGCACGGCAACAATGTGAGAGGAGGGAAGAGTGACAATATGAGAGAAGAGCAGGGTAACAGTGTGAGAGGAGGGAAGAGTGACAATATGAGAGAAGGGCAGAGTAACGGTGTGTGAGGGGAGGGGAGGGTGAAAATAAGAGAGAGGGGCAGAGTAACGGAATGAGAGAAGGGAAGAGTGACAATATGAGAGAAGGGCAGAGTAAGGGTGTGAGAGAAGGGAAGAGAGACAATATGAGAGAAGGGCAGAGTAACAGTGTGAGAGAAGGGAAGAGAGACAATATGAGAGAAGGGCAGAGTAACAGTGTGAGAGAAGGGATTAGTGACAATATGAGAGAAGGGCAGAGTAAGGGTGTGAAAGAAGGGAAGAGAGTCAATATGAGAGAAGGGCAGAGTAACAGTGTGAGAGAAGGGAAGAGAAACAATATGAGAGAAGGGCAGAGTAACAATGTGAGAGGAGGGAAGAGTGACAATATGAGAGAAGGGCAGAGTAACAATGTGAGAGGAGGGAAGAGTGACAATATGAGAGAAGGGCAGAGTAACAGTGTGAGAGGAGGGAAGAGTGACAATATGAGAGAAGGGCAGAGTAACAATGTGAGAGGAGGGAAGAGTGACAATATGAGAGAAGGGCAGAGTAACGGTGTGTGAGGGGAGGGAGAGTGACAATATGAGAGAGGGGCAGAGTAAGGTGTGAGAGAAGGGAAGAGTGACAATATGAGAGAAGGGCAGAGTAAGGGTGTGATAGAAGGGAAGAGAGACAATATGAGAGAAGGGCAGAGTAACGGTGTGAGAGAAGGGAATAGTGACAATATGAGAGAAGGGCAGAGTAAGGGTATGAGAGAAGGGAAGAGAGACAATATGAGAGAAGGGCAGAGTAAGGTGTGAGAGAAGGGAAGAGAGACAATATGAGAGAAGGGCAGAGTAACAGTGTGAGAGAAGGGAAGAGAAAATATGAGAGAAGGGCAGAGTAACAATGTGAGAGGAGGGAAGAGTGACAATATGAGAGAAGGGCAGAGTAACAATGTGAGAGGAGGGAAGAGTGACAATATGAGAGAAGGGCAGAGTAACAATGTGAGAGGAGGGAAGAGTGACAATATGAGAGAGGGGCAGAGTAACGGTGTGAGAGAAGGGAAGAGAGACAATATGAGAGAAGGGCAGAGAAAGGGTGTGAGAGAAGGGAAGAGTGACAATATGAGAGAAGGGCAGAGTAAGGGTGTGAGAGAAGGGAAGAGAGACAATATGAGAGAAGGGCAGAGTAACGGTGTGAGAGGAGGGAAGAGTGACAATATGAGAGAAGAGCGAAGTAACAGTGTGAGAGAAGGGAAGAGTGACTATATGAGAGAAGGGCAGAGTAACAGTGTGAGAGGAGGGAAGAGTGACAATATGAGAGAAGGGCAGACTAACAGTGTGAGAGGAGGGAAGAGAGACAATATGAGAGAAGGGCAGAGTAACGGTGTGAGAGCAGGGAAGAGTAACAGTATGAGAGAAGAGTGGAGTAACTGAGAGAAGGGAAGAGTGACAATATGAGAGAAGGGCAGAGTAACGGGGTGAGAGAAGGGAAGAGTGACAATATGAGAGAAGGGCACAGCAACAATGTGAGAGGAGGGAAGAGTGAATATGAGAGAAGAGCAGGGTAACAGTGTGAGAGGAGGGAAGAGTGACAATATGAGAGAAGGGCAGAGTAACTGCGAGAGGAGGGAAGAGTGACAATATGAGAGAAGAGTGAAGTAACAGTGTGAGAGAGGGAAGAGTGACAATATGAGAGAAGGGCAGAGTAACAGTGTGAGAGGAGGGAAGAGTGACAATATGAGAGAAGGGCAGAGTAACAGTGTGAGAGGAGGGAAGAGAGACAATATGAGAGAAGGGCAGAGTAACGGTGTGAGAGGAGGGAAGAGTAACAGTATGAGAGAAGAGTGGAGTAACTGAGAGAAGGGAAGAGTGACAATATGAGAGAAGGGCAGAGTAACGGGTGAGAGAAGGGAAGAGTGACAATATGAGAGAAGGGCACGGCAACAATGTGAGAGGAGGGAAGAGTGACAATATGAGAGAAGAGCAGGGTAACAGTGTGAGAGGAGGGAAGAGTGACAATATGAGAGAAGGGCAGAGTAACTGCGTAGAGTAGGGAAGAGTGACAATATGAGAGAAGTGTGAGAGTAACAATGTGAGAGAAGGGAAGAGTGACAATATGAGAGAAGGGCAGAGTAACAGTGTGAGAGGAGGGAAGAGAGACAATATGAGAGAAGGGCAGAGTAACGGTGTGAGAGGAGGGAAGAGTAACAGTATGAGAGAAGAGTGGAGTATCTGAGAGAGGGAAGAGTGACAATATGAGAGAAGGGCAGAGTAACAATGTGAGAGAAGGGAAGAGTGACAATATGAGAGAAAGGCACGGCAACAATGTGAGAGGAGGGAAGAGTGACAATATGAGAGAAGGGCAGGGTAACAGTGTGAGAGGAGGGAAGAGTGACAATATGAGAGAAGGGCAGAGTAACGGTGTGTGAGAGGAGGGGAGAGTGACAATATGAGAGAGGGGCAAAGTAACTGAATGAGAGAAGGGAAGAGTGACAATATGAGAGAAGGGCAGCGTAACAATGTGAGAGGAGGGAAGAGTGACAATATGAGAGAAGGGCAGAGTAACAGTGTGAGAGGAGGGAAGAGTGACAATATGAGAGAAGGGCAGAGTAACAATGTGAGAGGAGGGAAGAGTGACAATATGAGAGAAGGGCAGAGTAACGGTGTGTGAGGGGAGGGGAGAGTGACAATATGAGAGAGGGGCAGAGTAAAGGTGTGACAGAAGGGAAGAGTGACAATATGAGAGAAGGGCAGAGTAAGGGTGTGAGAGAAGGGAAGAGAGACAATATGAGAGAAGGGCAGACTAACAGTGTGAGAGGAGGGAAGAGAGACAATATGAGAGAAGGGCAGAGTAACGGTGTGAGAGGAGGGAAGAGTAACAGTATGAGAGAAGAGTGGAGTAACTGAGAAGGGAAGAGTGACAATATGAGAGAAGGGCAGAGTAATGGTGTGAGAGAAGGGAAGAGTGACAATATGAGAGAAGGGCACGGCAACAATGTGAGAGGAGGGAAGAGTGACAATATGAGAGAAGAGCAGGGTAACAGTGTGAGAGGAGGGAAGAGTGACAATATGAGAGAAGGGCAGAGTAACGGTGTGTGAGGGGAGGGGAGGGGAGAGTGACAATATGAGAGAGGGACAGAGTAACGGAATGAGAGACGGGAAGAGTGACAATATGAGAGAAGAGCAGAGTAACAATGTGAGAGGAGGGAAGAGTGACAATATGAGAGAAGGGCAGAGTAACAGTGTGAGAGGAGGGAAGAGTGACAATATGAGAGAAGGGCAGAGTAACAATGTGAGAGGAGGGAAGAGTGACAATATGAGAGAAGGGCAGAGTAATGGTGTGTGAGGGGAGGGGAGAGTGACAATATGAGAGAGGGGCAGAGTAAGGGTGTGACAGAAGGGAAGAGTGACAATATGAGAGAAGGGCAGAGTAAGGGTGTGAGAGACGGGAAGAGACAATATGAGAGAATGGCAGAGTAACGGTGTGAGAGAAGGGAAGAGAGACAATATGAGAGAAGGGCAGAGTAACGGCGTGAGAGAAGGGAATAGTGACAATATGAGAGAAGGGCAGAGTAACGGTGTGTGAGGGGAGGGGAGAATGACAATTTGAGAGAAGGACAGAGTAAGGGTGTGAGAGAAGGGAAGAGAGACAATATGAGAGAAGGGCAGAGTAATAGTGTGAGAGGGGAGGGGAGAGTGACAATATGAGAGAGGGGCAGAGTAAGGGTGTGACAGAAGGGAAGAGTGACAATATGAGAGAAGGGCAGAGTAAGGGTGTGAGAGAAGGGAAGAGAGACAATATGAGAGAAGGGCAGAGTAACAGTGTGAGAGGAGGGAAGAGAGACAATATGAGAGAAGGGCAGAGTAACGGTGTGAGAGGAGGGAAGAGTAACAGTATGAGAGAAAAGTGGAGTAACTGAGAAGGGAAGAGTGACAATATGAGAGAAGGGCAGAGTAACGGTGTGAGAGAAGGGAAGAGTGACAATATGAGAGAAGGGCAGAGTAACAATGTGAGAGGAGGGAAGAGTGACAGTATGAGAGAAGGGCAGAGTAACAGTGTGAGAGGAGGGAAGAGAGACAATATGAGAGAAGGGCAGAGTAAGGGTGTGAGAGGAGGGAAGAGTAACAGTATGAGAGAAGAGTGGAGTAACTGAGAAGGGAAGAGTGACAATATGAGAGAAGGGCAGAGTAATGGTGTGAGAGAAGGGAAGAGAAACAATATGAGAGAAGGGCAGAGTAACAAATGTGAGAGGAGGGAAGAGTGACAATATGAGAGAAGGGCAGAGTAACAATGTGAGAGGAGGGAAGAGTGACAATATGAGAGAAGGGCAGAGTAACAATGTGAGAGGAGGGAAGAGTGACAATATGAGAGAAGGGCAGAGTAATGGTGTGAGAGCAGGGAAGAGTAACAGTGTGAGAGAAGAGTGGAGTAACTGAGAGAAGGGAAGAGTGACAATATGAGAGAAGGGCAGAGTAACGGGGTGAGAGAAGGGAAGAGTGACAATATGAGAGAAGGGCACGGCAACAATGTGAGAGGAGGGAAGAGTGACAATATGAGAGAAGAGCAGGGTAACAGTGTGACAGGAGGGAAGAGTGACAATATGAGAGAAGGGCAGAGTAACTGCGAGAGGAGGGAAGAGTGACAATATGAGAGAAGAGAGAGTAACAGTGTGAGAGATGGGAAGAGTGACAATATGAGAGAAGGGCAGAGTAACAGTGTGAGAGGAGGGAAGAGTGACAATATGAGAGAAGGGCAGAGTAACAGTGTGAGAGGAGGGAAGAGAGACAATATGAGAGAAGGGCAGAGTAACGGTGTGAGAGGAGGGAAGAGTAACAGTATGAGAGAAGAGTGGAGTAACTGAGAAGGGAAGAGTGACAATATGAGAGAAGGGCAGAGTAACGGGGTGAGAGAAGGGAAGAGTGACAATATGAGAGAAGGGCACGAGCAACAATGTGAGAGGAGGGAAGAGTGACAATATGAGAGAAGAGCAGAGTAACTGTGTGAGAGGAGGGAAGAGTGACAATATGAGAGAAGGGCAGAGTAACGGTGTGTGAGGGGAGGGGAGAGTGACAATATGAGAGAGGGGCAAAGTAACGGAATGAGAGAAGGGAAGAGTGACAATATGAGAGAAGGGCAGCGTAACAATGTGAGAGGAGGGAAGAGTGACAATATGAGAGAAGGGCAGAGTAACAATGTGAGAGGAGGGAAGAGTGACACTATGAGAGAGGGGCAGAGTAACGGTGTGAGAGAAGGGAAGAGAGACATTATGAGAGAAGAGCAGAGTAACAGTGTGAGAGAAGGGAAGAGAGACAATATGAGAGAAGGGCAGACTAACGGTGTGAGAGAAGGAAGTGTGACAATATGAGAGAAGGGCAGAGTAACAGTGTGAGAGGAGGGAAGAGTGACAATATGAGAGAAGGGCAGAGTAACAATGTAAGAGGAGGGAAGAGTGACAATATGAGAGAAGGGCAGAGTAACAATGTGAGAGGAGGGAAGAGTGATACTATGAGAGAGGGGCAGAGTAACGGTGTGAGAGAAGGGAAGAGAGACAATATGAGAGAAGAGCAGAGTAACAGTGTGAGAGAAGGGAATAGAGACAATATGAGAGAAGGGCAGACTAACGGTGTGAGAGAAGGGAAGAGTGACAATATGAGAGAAGGGCAGAGTAAGGGTGTGAGAGAAGGGAAGAGTGACAATATGAGAGGAGGGCAGAGTAAGGGTGTGAGAGAAGGGAAGAGAGACAATATGAGAGAAGGGCAGAGTAACGGTGTGAGGGAGGGAAGAGTGACAATATGAGAGAAGGGCAGAGTAACAGCGAGAGGAGGGAAGAGTGACAATATGAGAGAAGAGCGAAGTAACAGTGTGAGAGAAGGGAAGAGTGACAATATGAGAGAAGGGCAGAGTAACAGTGTGAGAGGAGGGAAGAGAGACAATAAGAGAAGGGCAGAGTAATGGTTTGAGAGGAGGGAAGATTAACAGTATGAGAGAAGAGTGGAGTAACTGAGAAGGGAAGAGTGACAATATGAGAGAAGGGCACGGCAACAATGTGAGAGGAGGGAAGAGTGACAATATGAGAGAAGAGCAGGGTAACAGTGTGAGAGGAGGGAAGAGTGACAATATGAGAGAAGGGCAGAGTAACGGTGTGTGAGGGGAGGGAGGGTGAAAATAAGAGAGAGGGGCAGAGTAACGGAATGAGAGAAGGGAAGAGTGACAATATGAGAGAAGGGCAGAGTAAGGGTGTGAGAGAAGGGAAGAGAGACAATATGAGAGAAGGGCAGAGTAACAGTGTGAGAGAAGGAAGAGAGACAATATGAGAGAAGGGCAGAGTAACAGTGTGAGAGAAGGGATTAGTGACAATATGAGAGAAGGGCAGAGTAAGGGTGTGAGAGAAGGGAAGAGAGTCAATATGAGAGAAGGGCAGAGTAACAGTGTGAGAGAAGGGAAGAGAAACAATATGAGAGAAGGGAAGAGTGACAATATGAGAGAAGGGCAGAGTAACAATGTGAGAGGAGGGAAGAGTGACAATATGAGAGAAGGGCAGAGTAACAATGTGAGAGGAGGGAAGAGTGACAATATGAGAGAAGGGCAGATTAACAGTGTGTGAGGGGAGGGAGAGTGACAATATGAGAGAGGGGCAGAGTAAGGGTGTGAGAGAAGGGAAGAGTGACAATATGAGAGAAGGGCAGAGTAAGGGTGTGATAGAAGGGAAGAGAGACAATATGAGAGAAGGGCAGAGTAACGGTGTGAGAGAAGGGAATAGTGACAATATGAGAGAAGGGCAGAGTAAGGGTATGAGAGAAGGGAAGAGAGACAATATGAGAGAAGGGCAGAGTAAGGGTGTGAGAGAAGGGAAGAGAGACAATATGAGAGAAGGGCAGAGTAACAGTGTGAGAGAAGGGAAGAGAAAATATGAGAGAAGGGCAGAGTAACAATGTGAGAGGAGGGAAGAGTGACAATATGAGAGAAGGGCAGAGTAACAATGTGAGAGGAGGGAAGAGTGACAATATGAGAGAAGGGCAGAGTAACAATGTGAGAGGAGGGAAGAGTGACAATATGAGAGAGGGGCAGAGTAACGGTGTGAGAGAAGGGAAGAGAGACAATATGAGAGAAGGGCAGAGAAAGGGTGTGAGAGAAGGGAAGAGTGACAATATGAGAGAAGGGCAGAGTAAGGGTGTGAGAGAAGGGAAGAGAGACAATATGAGAGAAGGGCAGAGTTACGGTGTGAGAGGAGGGAAGAGTGACAATATGAGAGAAGAGCGAAGTAACAGTGTGAGAGAAGGGAAGAGTGACTATATGAGAGAAGGGCAGAGTAACAGTGTGAGAGGAGGGAAGAGTGACAATATGAGAGAAGGGCAGACTAACAGTGTGAGAGGAGGGAAGAGAGACAATATGAGAGAAGGGCAGAGTAACGGTGTGAGAGCAGGGAAGAGTAACAGTATGAGAGAAGAGTGGAGTAACTGAGAGAAGGGAAGAGTGACAATATGAGAGAAGGGCAGAGTAACGGGGTGAGAGAAGGGAAGAGTGACAATATGAGAGAAGGGCACGGCAACAATGTGAGAGGAGGGAAGAGTGAATATGAGAGAAGAGCAGGGTAACAGTGTGAGAGGAGGGAAGAGTGACAATATGAGAGAAGGGCAGAGTAACGTGCGAGAGGAGGGAAGAGTGACAATATGAGAGAAGAGTGAAGTAACAGTGTGAGAGAAGGGAAGAGTGACAATATGAGAGAAGGGCAGAGTAACAGTGTGAGAGGAGGGAAGAGTGACAATATGAGAGAAGGGCAGAGTAACAGTGTGAGAGGAGGAAGAGAGACAATATGAGAGAAGGGCAGAGTAACGGTGTGAGAGCAGGGAAGAGTAACAGTATGAGAGAAGAGTGGAGTAACTGAGAGAAGGGAAGAGTGACAATATGAGAGAAGGGCAGAGTAACGGTGTGAGAGAAGGGAAGAGTGACAATATGAGAGAAGGGCACGGCAACAATGTGAGAGGAGGGAAGAGTGACAATATGAGAGAAGAGCAGGGTAACAGTGTGAGAGGAGGGAAGAGTGACAATATGAGAGAAGGGCAGAGTAACTGCGAGAGTAGGGAAGAGTGACAATATGAGAGAAGTGTGAAGTAACAATGTGAGAGAAGGGAAGAGTGACAATATGAGAGAAGGGCAGAGTAACAGTGTGAGAGGAGGGAAGAGAGACAATATGAGAGAAGGGCAGAGTAACGGTGTGAGAGGAGGGAAGAGTAACAGTATGAGAGAAGAGTGGAGTATCTGAGAAGGGAAGAGTGACAATATGAGAGAAGGGCAGAGTGACAATATGAGAGAAGGGAAGAGTGACAATATGAGAGAAAGGCACGGCAACAATGTGAGAGGAGGGAAGAGTGACAATATGAGAGAAGAGCAGAGTAACAGTGTGAGAGGAGGGAAGAGTGACAATATGAGAGAAGGGCAGAGTAACGGTGTGTAGAGGAGGGGAGAGTGACAATATGAGAGAGGGCAGAGTAACTGAATGAGAGAAGGGAAGAGTGACAATATGAGAGAAGGGCAGCGTAACAATGTGAGAGGAGGGAAGAGTGACAATATGAGAGAAGGGCAGAGTAACAGTGTGAGAGGAGGGAAGAGTGACAATATGAGAGAAGGGCAGAGTAACAATGTGAGAGGAGGGAAGAGTGACAATATGAGAGAAGGGCAGAGTAACGGTGTGAGAGGAGGGGAGAGTGACAATATGAGAGAGGGCAGAGTAAAGGTGTGACAGAAGGGAAGAGTGACAATATGAGAGAAGGGCAGAGTAAGGGTGTGAGAGAAGGGAAGAGAGACAATATGAGAGAAGGGCAGACTAACAGTGTGAGAGGAGGGAAGAGAGACAATATGAGAGAAGGGCAGAGTAACGGTGTGAGAGGAGGGAAGAGTAACAGTATGAGAGAAGAGTGGAGTAACTGAGAAGGGAAGAGTGACAATATGAGAGAAGGGCAGAGTAATGGTGTGAGAGAGAGGGAAGAGTGACAATATGAGAGAAGGGCACGGCAACAATGTGAGAGGAGGGAAGAGTGACAATATGAGAGAAGAGCAGAGTAACAGTGTGAGAGGAGGGAAGAGTGACAATATGAGAGAAGGGCAGAGTAACGGTGTGTGAGGGGAGGGGAGAGTGACAATATGAGAGAGGGACAGAGTAACGGAATGAGAGACGGGAAGAGTGACAATATGAGAGAAGAGCAGAGTAACAATGTGAGAGGAGGGAAGAGTGACAATATGAGAGAAGGGCAGAGTAACAGTGTGAGAGGAGGGAAGAGTGACAATATGAGAGAAGGGCAGAGTAACAATGTGAGAGGAGGGAAGAGTGACAATATGAGAGAAGGGCAGAGTAATGGTGTGTGAGGGAGGGAAGAGTGACAATATGAGAGAGGGGCAGAGTAAGGGTGTGACAGAAGGGAAGAGTGACAATATGAGAGAAGGGCAGAGTAAGGGTGTGAGAGAAGGGAAGAGAGACAATATGAGAGAATGGCAGAGTAACGGTGTGAGAGAAGGGAAGAGAGACAATATGAGAGAAGGGCAGAGTAACGGCGTGAGAGAAGGGAATAGTGACAATATGAGAGAAGGGCAGAGTAACGGTGTGTGAGGGGAGGGGAGAATGACAATTTGAGAGAAGGACAGAGTAAGGGTGTGAGAGAAGGGAAGAGAGACAATATGAGAGAAGGGCAGAGTAATAGTGTGAGAGAAGGGAAGAGAAACAATATGAGAGAAGGGCAGAGTAACAATGTGAGAGGAGGGAAGAGTGACAATATGAGAGAAGGGCAGAGTAACAGTGTGAGAGGAGGGAAGAGTGACAATATGAGAGAAGGGCAGAGTAACAATGTGAGAGGAGGGAAGAGTGACAATATGAGAGAAGGGCAGAGTAACGGTTTGAGAGAAGGGAAGAGAGACAATATGAGAGAAGGGGAGACTGTGAGAGAAGGGAAGAGAGACAATATGAGAGAAGGGCAGAGTAAGGGTGTGAGAGAAGGGAGGGCAGAGTAACAGTGTGAGAGGAGGGAAGAGAGACAATATGAGAGAAGGGCAGAGTAACGGTGTGAGAGGAGGGAAGAGTAACAGTATGAGAGAAGAGTGGAGTAACTGAGAGAAGGGAAGAGTGACAATATGAGAGAAGGGCACAGTAACAGTGTGAGAGAAGGGAAGAGTGACAATATGAGAGAAGGGCACGGCAACAATGTGAGAGGAGGGAAGAGTGACAATATGAGAGAAGAGCAGGGTAACGGTGTGTGAGGGGAGGGGAGGGGAGAGTGACAATATGAGAGAGGGGCAGAGTAACGGAATGAGAGAAGGGAAGAGTGACAATATGAGAGAAGGGCAGAGTAACAATGTGAGAGGAGGGAAGAGTGACAATATGAGAGAAGGGCAGAGTAACGGTGTGAGAGGGGAGGGGAGAGTGACAATATGAGAGAGTGGCAGAGTAACGGAATGAGAGAAGGGAAGAGTGACAATATGAGAGAAGGGCAGAGTAACAATGTGAGAGGAGGGAAGAGTGACAATATGAGAGAAGGGCAGAGTAACAGTGTGAGAGGAGGGAAGAGTGACAATATGAGAGAAGGGCAGAGTAACAGTGTGAGAGGAGGGAAGAGAGACAATATGAGAGAAGGGCAGAGTAACGGTGTGAGTGGAGGGAAGAGTAACAGTATGAGAGAACAGTGGAGTAACTGAGAAGGGAAGAGTGACAATATGAGAGAAGGGCAGAGTAACGGTGTGAGAGAAGGGAAGAGTGACAATATGAGAGAAGGGCACGGCAACAATGTGAGAGGAGGGAAGAGTGACAATATGAGAGAAGAGCAGGTTAACAGTGTGAGAGGAGGGAAGAGTGACAATATGAGAGAAGGGCAGAGTAACGGTGTGTGAGGGGAGGGGAGGCGAGAGTGACAATATGAGAGAAGGGCAGAGTAACGGAATGGGAGAAGGGAAGAGTGACAATATGAGAGAAGGGCAGAGTAACAATGTGAGAGGAGGGAAGAGTGACAATATGAGAGAAGGGCAGAGTAACAGTGTGAGAGGAAGGAAGAGTGACAATATGAGAGAAGGGCATAGTAACAATGTGAGAGGAGGGAAGAGTGACAATATGAGAGAAGGGCAGAGTAACGGTGTGTGAGAGGAGGGAAGAGTGACAATATGAGAGAGAGGGCAGAGTAAGGGTGTGACAGAAGGGAAGAGTGACAATTTGAGAGAAGGGCAGAGTAAGGGTGTGAGAGAAGGGAAGAGAGACAATATGAGAGAAGGGCAGAGTAACAGTGTGAGAGGAGGGAAGAGAGACAATATGAGAGAAGGGCAGAGTAACGGTGTGAGAGAAGGTAAGAGTAACACTATGAGAGAAGAGTGGAGTAACTGAGAAGGGAAGAGTGACAATATGAGAGAAGGGCAGAGTAACGGTGTGAGAGAAGGGAAGAGTGACAATATGAGAGAAGGGCACGGCAACAATGTGAGAGGAGGGAAGAGTGACAATATGAGAGAAGGGCAGAGTAACAATGTGAGAGGAGGGAAGAGTGACAATATGAGAGAAGGGCAGAGTAACAGTGTGAGAGGAGGGAAGAGAGACAATATGAGAGAAGGGCAGGGTAACGGTGTGAGAGGAGGGAAGAGTAACAGTATGAGAGAAGAGTGGAGTAACTGAGAAGGGAAGAGTGACAATATGAGAGAAGGGCAGAGTAACAGTGTGAGAGAAGGGAAGAGAAACAATATGAGAGAAGGGCAGAGTAACAATGTGAGAGGAGGGAAGAGTGACAATATGAGAGAAGGGCAGAGTAACAATGTGAGAGGAGGGAAGAGTGACAATATGAGAGAAGGGCAGAGTAACAATGTGAGAGGAGGGAAGAGTGACAATATGAGAGAGGGGCAGAGTAATGGTGTGAGAGAAGGGAAGAGAGACAATATGAGAGAAGGGCAGACTAGGGTGAGAGAAGGGAAGAGAGACAATATGAGAGAAGGGTAGAGTAAGGGTGTGAGAGAAGGGAAGAGAGACAATATGAGAGAAGGGCAGAGTAACTGCGAGAGGAGGGAAGAGTGACAATATGAGAGAAGAGTGAAGTAACAGTGTGAGAGAAGGGAAGAGTGACAATATGAGAGAAGGGCAGAGTAACAGTGCGAGAGGAGGGAAGAGTGACAATATGAGAGAAGGGCAGAGTAACAGTGTGAGAGGAGGGAAGAGAGACAATATGAGAGAAGGGCAGAGTAACAGTGTGAGAGGAGGGAAGAGTAACAGTATGAGAGAAGAGTGGAGTAACTGAGAAGGGAAGAGTGACAATATGAGAGAAGGGCAGAGTAACGGTGTGAGAGAAGGGAAGAGTGACAATATGAGAGAAGGGCACGGCAACAATGTGAGAGGAGGGAAGAGTGACAATATGAGAGAAGAGCAGAGTAACAGTGTGAGAGGAGGGAAGAGTGACAATGTGAGAGAAGGGCAGAGTAACGGTGCAAGAGGAGGGAAGAGTGACAATATGAGAGAAGGGCAGAGTAACGGTGTGAGAGGAGGGAAGAGTAACAGTATGAGAGAAGAGTGGAGTAACTGAGAAGGGAAGAGTGACAATATGAGAGAAGGGCAGAGTAACAATGTGAGAGGAGGGAAGAGAGACAATATGAGAGAAGGGCAGAGTAATGGTGTGAGAGCAGGGAAGAGTAACAGTATGAGAGAAGAGTGGAGTAACTGAGAGAAGGGAAGAGTGACAATATGAGAGAAGGGCAGAGTAACGGTGTGAGAGAAGGGAAGAGTGACAATATGAGAGAAGGGCATGGCAACAATGTGAGAGGAGGGAAGAGTGACAATATGAGAGAAGGGCAGAGTAACGGTGTGTGAGGGGAGAGTGACAATATGAGAGAGAGGCAGAGTAACGGAATGAGAGAAGGGAAGAGTGACAATATGAGAGAAGGGCAAAGTAACAATGTGAGAGGAGGGAAGAGTGACAATATGAGAGAAGGGCAGAGTAACAGTGTGAGAGGAGGGAAGAGTGACAATATGAGAGAAGGGCAGAGTAACAGTGTGAGAGGAGGGAAGAGTGACAATATGAGAGAAGGGCAGAGTAACAGTGAGAGAGGAGGGAAGAGAGACAATATGAGAGAAGGGCAGAGTAACGGTGTGAGAGGAGGGAAGAGTAACAGTATGAGAGAAGAGTGGAGTAACTGAGAAGGGAAGAGTGACAATATGAGAGAAGGGCAGAGTAACAGTGTGAGAGGAGGGAAGAGAGACAATATGAGAGAAGGGCAGAGTAACGGTGTGAGAGGAGGGAAGAGTAACAGTATGAGAGAAGAGTGGAGTAACTGAGAAGGGAAGAGTGACAATATGAGAGAAGGGCAGAGTAACGGTGTGAGAGAAGGGAAGAGTGACAATATGAGAGAAGGGCATGGCAACAATGTGAGAGGAGGGAAGAGTGACAATATGAGAGAAGAGCAGGGTAACAGTGTGAGAGGAGGGAAGAGTGACAATATGAGAGAAGGGCAGAGTAACTGCAAGAGGAGGGAAGAGTGACAATTTGAGAGAAGGGCAGAGTAACGGTGTGAGAGAAGGGAAGAGTGACAATATGAGAGAAGGGCAGAGTAACAATGTGAGAGGAGGGAAGAGTGACAATATGAGAGAAGGGCAGAGTAACAGTGTGAGAGGAGGGAAGAGTGACAATTTGAGAGAAGGGCAGAGTAACGGTGTGTGAGGGGAGAGTGACAATATGAGAGAGGGGCAGAGTAACGGAATGAGAGAAGGGAAGAGTGACAATATGAGAGAAGGGCAGAGTAACAATGTGAGAGGAGGGAAGAGTGACAATATGAGAGAAGGGCAGAGTAACGGTGTGTGAGGGGAGAGTGACAATATGAGAGAGGCGCAGTGTAACGGTGTGAGAGAAGGGAAGAGTGACAATATGAGAGAAGGGCATGGCAAAAATGTGAGAGGAGGGAAGAGTGACAATATGAGAGAAGAGCAGGGTAACAGTGTGAGAGGAGGGAAGAGTGACAATATGAGAGAAGGGCAAAGTAACGGTGTGTGAGGGGAGGGAAGAGTGACAATATGAGAGAGGGGCAGAGTAATGGAATGAGAGAAGGGAAGAGTGACAATATGAGAGAAGGGCAGAGTAACAATGTGAGAGGAGGGAAGAGTGACAATATGAGAGAAGGGCAGAGTAACAGTGTAAGAGGAGGGAAGAGTGACAATATGAGAGAAGGGCAGAGTAACAATGTGAGAAGAGGGAAGAGTGACAATATGAGAGAAGGGCAGAGTAACGGTGTGTGAGGGGAGGGAGAGTGACAATATGAGAGAGGGGCAGAGTAAGGGTGTGACAGAAGGGAAGAGTGACAATATGAGAGAAGGGCAGAGTAAGGGTGTGAGAGAAGGGAAGAGAGACAATATGAGAGAAGGGCAGAGTAACAGTGTGAGAGGAGGGAAGAGAGACAATATGAGAGAAGGGCAGAGTAACGGTGTGAGAGGAGGGAAGTGTAACAGTATGAGAGAAGAGTGGAGTAACTGAGAAGGGAAAAGTGACAATATGAGAGAAGGGCAGAGTAACGGTGTGAGAGAAGGGAAGAGTGACAATATGAGAGAAGGGCACAGCAACAATGTGAGAGGGCGGAAGAGTGACAATATGAGAGAAGGGCAGAGTAACGGTGTGTGAGGGGAGGGGAGAGTGCGGAAGAGTAACAGAATGAGAGAAGGGAAGAGTGACAATATGAGAGAAGGGCAGTGTAACAATGTGAGAGGAGGGAAGAGTGACAATATGAGAGAAGGGCAGAGTAACAGTGTGAGAGGAGGGAAGAGTGACAATATGAGAGAAGGGCAGAGTAACAATGTGAGAGGAGGTAAGAGTGACAATATGAGAGAAGGGCAGAGTAACGGTGTGTGAGGAGGGGAGAGTGACAATATGAGAGAGAGGGTAGAGTAAGGGTGTGACAGAAGGGAAGAGTGACAATATGAGAGAAAGGGCAGAGTAAGGGTGTGAGAGAAGGGAAGAGAGACAATATGAGAGAAGGGCAGAGTAACGGTGTGAGAGAGAGGGAAGAGAGACAATATGAGAGAAGGGCAGAGTAACGGTGTGAGAGAAGGGAATAGTGACAATATGAGAGAAGGGCAGAGTAAGGGTATGAGAGAATGGAAGAGAGACAATATGAGAGAAGGGCAAAGTAAGGGTGTGAGAGAAGGGAAGAGAGACAATATGAGGGAAGGGCAGAGTAATAGTGTGAGAGAAGGGAAGAGAAACAATATGAGAGAAGGGCAGAGTAACAATGTGAGAGGAGGGAAGAGTGACAATATGAGAGAAGGGCCGAGTAACAATGTGAGAGGAGGGAAGAGTGACAATATGAGAGAAGGGCAGAGTAACAATGTGAGAGGAGACAATATGAGAGAGGGGCAGAGTAACGGTGTGAGAGGAGGCAAGAGTAACAGTATGAGAGAAGAGTGGAGTAACTGAGAAGGGAAGAGTGACAATATGAGAGAAGAGCAGAGTAACGGTGTGAGAGAAGGTAAGAGAGACAATATGAGAGAAGGGCAGACTGTGAGAGAAGGGAAGAGAGACAATATGAGAGAAGGGCAGAGTAAGGGTGTGAGAGAAGGGAAGAGAGACAATATGAGAGAAGGGCAGAGTAACTGCGAGAGGAGGGAAGAGTGACAATATGAGAGAAGAGTGAAGTAACAGTGTGAGAGAAGGGAAGAGTGACAATATGAGAGAAGGGCAGAGTAACAGTGTGAGAGGAGGGAAGAGTGACAATATGATAGAAGGGCAGAGTAGCAGTGTGAGAGGAGGGAAGAGAGACAATATGAGAGAAGGGCAGAGTAACGGTGTGAGAGGAGGGAAGAGTAACAGTATGAGAGAAGAGTGGAGTAACTGAGAAGGGAAGAGTGACAATATGAGAGAAGGGCAGAGTAACGGTGTGAGAGAAGGGAAGAGTGACTGTAGGAGAGTAGGATCTGCCTCTTATGTTGCCCCCACTTTTTTCTGATGTTTACACTGGTTTCTGGCTATAGTCTGGCTGGGACCCTGCCAATCAGGGCCCCAGCCTCTCTGTTCTCTCTAAACGATTTGGAGTGCACTCTAGGTGCACTAGTGATTGGATACTGTGGTACCTTATGAGTCCCTAGTATATGGTACCTTAGGTACCAAGGGCATAGGTACTTCACAGGCCTACCAGGGGCTGAAGCATGTATTATGCCACCCCTGGGAAGCAGACTAAATCTGACACCACAGGCCTGCTACTGCAGCCTGGGTGAGGTGGTGCTAGCACCCCTCACTGAGATATAGGTTCCCTATATCTCTCCTGCACACACATTTAAACCTATCAGTCACCCCTAAGGCAGGCCCTATCAATCCTGAGGGCAGGGTGCTTGGTTCCTATGTGAGAGGGTGCCTCTGCCTGAGCAGGGCCCCTCTGCAGCTCTCAGAGTCCATTCTCTGGGGCTGTTTGTGGATGCGGTTAAACCATATACTCTTAAGTGCATTATATCCTCGCGGTAGAATGCTAACTTTGGAATGGCTGCATCAAAACATGTCGTGTTTGGTGTCAAACATCTTGGAATACTACCCCCCGCCAGTTCTGGCGGCGGGGTAGCATTCCACCCTTCTAGAGGGATAGACATGTACCTACTGTGGAAACGCGGTAGAATCCTGCAGAGCCCTGGCATCACAAAATGGATGCCACCAGTCACAGACACTGGGCTGCCCTCCTGCTGATGACCAACACTCGCAGTGGAGGAAGCCCAACAATAGATATCCTGTCCCAAGGGGGTGTGACCACCTCCCAGACAGGGTTTAGTGTATTGGGGCTGGGTGGGTGCACTCTTAGAGTGCTTTGAAGTCCTGCACTGGGGGAGCAGAAGGCTCCTCTGTGCATACGCCAGTTCAAACCGGCTCAGGGGCTACCTGCCCCTGCTCTGGCGTGAAACTGGACAAAGGGAAGTAGGTGTAACCACCCACTCCCTGACCCTCCCATAGGTGGGGTCATAGAGCTAGTCCCTCCCTTTCTTTTAGTATAAGAGGGGGAACCTGTGCATTGCAAACTAGATACCCCTGGACGACGCTCTACAAGAAGAATCCCGGACCTTCGACGTTCCACTACCTTTGGAAGACTGAAGAATCTCCCTTGGAGTCAAGGAGTGACTCCCCTGCTTGGCAGGCACCAAAAACGACAATGACGGTCGCAAACTACGCCGCTCCCGCCGGAGCCCGAAGTCCCTGCAGCCCAGGAAGAGGATTTCCTGACTTCTCCAAGGCCATCGTGAGTCCCCAGCGAAGCTGAGGCAAGTGGACCCCACGAGCAACGAGGAACCGCAGACCCTGGGTACCGTGCACTATTGTCGAGTGCAACCCCTTCACGACGTTCTACGAACTTGTGCTTTGGACCACGTGTGGTCCCATCCTCCAGCAGAGATCCCTCCCAAAATCAGAGGCCTACACCGTCCCGAGTGACCGTGGGCCCCTGTTGAGTGAATCCTCCTGAGGCGTCTTTGCGATCCCTTGCCAGCCGGCTTGTGGGTCCCCAGAAGACTTTCCAAAGAAACCAAAGGGCTCCCCTGGTTGCTCCAGGCCTGCCCTGACCTACCCTTGCTGGGTAAGTTCCTCAGACCTTGCTGGTCTGCACCATTGACTTTTCCGTTCCACCACGAGACTTGCTGCTACCAAGGCTTGTTGGCTCCAATCGGGTCGCCGACACCGCAGTCAGCTGCAGACTTTGTGGGACACGCTGAATCCAGCTCCTGGCCATCCTCGACGCCTCCTGGACCTCGTGGTTGAAGAGTCAAGACACCAGTGAACGACCTGAATCTGTCGACGACGGTGGGCATTCATCTTCCTTGCCCCGGGTCACTGCCAAGTGCCCTTGAACACTGTCCCCTCTGCTTTCAGGTCTTCCTCCTTCCGAATCCAGGCTTGGATTCCAACGGACACTTCTTCTGTCGCCGCAAGCAGCAAGTCTTCACTGGCTCCCATTGAAAACGACGCCGCGACCCGACACCAAAGGACACCTATGCACCCGGCTCCCTGGGTGAGGTAACTTTAGCATTACGGTGCTCCCGTGGGTGTGGGCCCTAGAACTACTTACCCTGTAAGTGGCTTGCTTGTAGCTACCCTAGAAGTGCCCTAAAACTCTTATTTTCTAAGTGCGACAATTGCGCTGACTCGTACAGGGTTCGCGTCTGTGTTAGACACATCGCGTCCATCTCCCTTGTAACACTATCTATAACCGTGTCCTTCGACTCGTACTGAGTCCGATCGGTGTTCGCCTCGAACACACAAGGGGCCTGTAACATTGAAATCTCCATTGCGCTGACTCGTACAAGGTTCGCGTCTGTGTTAGACACAGCGCGTCCATCTCCCTTGCAACTCTATCTGTAACCGCGTCCTTCGACTCGTACAAGGACCGATCGGTGTGTTCGCCTCGAACACGCAAGGGACCTTTAACATTGAAATCTCAATCGCGTGTGTTTGCATAGACTCGCACAGGACTCGCACCGGTGCCAGGACACCGCGTCCGTCCCCTGTGGGTCTCCTACAACTACCTGGGGTGGTTCTTGGGGGTCCCTCGATTCTAACTGCTCTAGACCTAGGTCTAGCCAAACTAAGATTGTGATATTTGATTGTGCTAACTTATTTTGATAACATTTGATTTGTACATATGTTCCTGACTTCTAATCTCATAAAGAGATTAGTAGAGAGTTGTTTATTAATAAATACATATATATTTGATATATATACCTGTGTGGTGTCTTTTCATTTGGTGATTCAAGAGATTGTGTGGTAAAACAAGCTGCTTTACATTCCTCCAAGACTTAGCCTGAAGGCTGCTCTCCACAGCTACCACTAGGATAGCTTTCTATAAAGGTTGTCTTAAACCTACCAACCATAAGAGTCGAATTGTTCTGGTGCAAGGTGTCCACTTTAATTAGTGAACAGCATATACCAGGCCAACTTCTCACATTGGTGGCAGCGTGTGGGATTCCAGCTTGCTATTGTTTTACCAGAAAATCTCTATTTGAATTACTAACTGAAAACCACTATAGGTACTCAAGGTACATATAAAGTCAAGCTTAGTATCAATAAGTTCTACTGAACTTAGAGCTGTGTGCAAAAGGGATAGCACACCCTGTCTACAGCTCAAGCTAGTATCAGTAGGCCACAAACTAGTGTAGGTAGTACAACACTGCACAACACTAGAATGTCCTCAAGGGATGGACCCAGTGGATCTACCCAGCTTCAGTATAAGGACATGACTTTCGTTGACTTGAAAGCCATGTGTGCTGAGAGGCACCTGAAGATAGGACAGAGTCCCTCCACACTACACTTGATAGATCTGCTAACAGCAGATGACCTTAGATTAGCTCTAGGAGCTAAGGGGTCTGGATCAGTGGGTGGGTCAGTTATAGTGTCTGGGTCAGATGATGAACATCAGGATGACCAGGACTCTGTGATTGTAGGGCCAGGCCCAAAGGGGTCTGAACAAGACAGAGGAATTCTCCCTCAAAGAACTGACATAGTGGAAGACAGGCACAGGTCCCTTTCCAGGGAATCTGAGCACTCCTTTCACTCTGGCAGAGAAACTGTCTACCAGAGGAACTCCTTCTTCCCAAGAAGAGAGACCTCCTCTGAAAGGATGTACAAACTGCTGCAGTATGAGGAAGCAAGATTTGCCCTCAAAACCAAGCAGTTGGCATTAGACAAAGAAGCCTTTGAGTTCCAGAAAGCTTCTAGAAGAGAGGGGTTAGAACCCCTGGTGGCAGCAACAGTGTCCCTAGAGGTAGAGAAAATACTCCAGACCATAGGAACCTGAGCAAGGTTGTTCCTCCCTACCAGAGTGGGGATGATATCCACAAGTGGATAACTGCTATGGAAAGGGCCTGTAGAGTACAACAGGTCCCCCAGAAGCAGTGGGCAGCAATCTTGTGGCTCTCCTTTTCAGATAAAGGTAGAGACAAGCTCCTCACTGTTAGAGAAGAGGATGCTGATGACTATGAAGTCCTGAAGAGTGCACTGATAGATGGGTTTGGCTTAACCACTGAGCAGTACAGGTTGAAGTTCAGAGACACCCAGAAGGCACAGACTCAGGACTGGACTGACTTTGTAGATTGTGCAACCAAGGCTCTGGAGGGTTGGCTGGTTGGCAGTAGGGTTACTGATTTCAAGGGATTGTATAATCTAATGATGAGAGAACAGATCCTTAATAATTGCCAGAACCAGTTGTTGCATCAATACCTGGTAGACTCGGATCTGACCTCTCCCCAAGAATTGGGAAAGAAGGCAGACAAGTGGGTCAGAACCAGGGTGAGGCAGAAAACCCAGAACCAAGGGGGTGACACAAAGAAGCAGGATCAGAAGGGCTCTGAGAAAAGTGGGGATAAGTCAACAGACCAGAAGTCTTCACAAGGGCCCCAAAAATCTGCATCTGGTGGGGAGTCACAATCCAACAAGGGAAAAGGCCAAAAGAAGCCCTGGTGCAAATTCTGTAAACAGAAAGGGCACTGGACTTCTGATTGTAACAAGTCCAAAGACCAAACCACCACCACTCCTGCCCCTAAGGCAACTGTTCCCCCTAGTTCAGCTACTGGTGGAGGTGGTACTCAGAAAAAGGGTGTAGTAGGGTTGACCCTGGGTTCTGAAGTGGGCTCTGGCCTAGTCAGAGAACCCACTCAGGCAATGCTGATTTGTGATGGAGACATTGAAATGTCCTTCCTAGTGAGCCCCAGTAATCTGGGCAAATACAAACAGCAGCCTGTAATAAATGGCAAACAGGCTTTGGCATTTAGGGACACAGGTGCTAGTGTCACCATGGTGGCAGAGGATCTTGTGGACCCTGGACAGATCATCCTGGGTGAAATGTACCAGGTGACCAATGCAAGCAATGCCAAGACCAACCATAGTCTGGCAGTTGTGAATTTCTCCTGGGGAGGGGTAACTGGCCTCAAGAAGGTTGTAGTCAGTGCAGACCTCCCTGTAGAATGTCTATTGGGCAATGATCTAGAGACTTCAGCCTGGTCTGAAGTAGAGTTATGGACTCATGCTGAGATGTTGGGCATCCCTGCAGAGGTATTTGCTGTGACCAGGTCACAAGCCAAAATGCATAACACTGAACCAGCTCTGGATCCTGAAACTATGGACCAGATGCTTCCCAAGAGGAGGAGCAGTAGGGTTAAGGCAGTGCCTTCCCTCTGTCTCAGACCACTGAGTCCCCTCCCCAGGGAGGAGGAGCAGATCCTGAAGAAGGAACTGCCCCAGAGGAACTTGAGCCTGATCAGGTTGAGTTCTTGGGGGCAGGGGCCCTTCTAGGGAAGATCTGAGTAAGGAGCAACAGTGCTGCCCCTCTCTTGAACCCCTCAGACAGCAGGCTGCTGCTGAGGCTGCTGGGAGTGCTAGTGGGTCCCATAAAGTTTATTGGGATGAGGGACTCCTATATTCTGAGGGTAGAGATCCAGCCCCTGGAGCCACCAGGAGGATGGTAATCCTCAGAAGTTTAGGGGGTTCCTCTTGACCCTAGCACATGATATCCCTTTGGCAGGTCACTTGGGCCAAAACAAGACCTGGGACAGGCTTGTTCCACATTTTCATTGGCCACATATGTCAGAGGACACAAAGGAGTTTTGTCGCTCCTGTGTCACATGCCAAGCCAGTGGCAAGGCAGGTGGCACAACAAAGGCCCCCTGATACCACTACCTGTGGTGGGGGTACCCTTTGAAAGGGTAGGGATTGACATTGTTGGTCCCCTTGACCCTCAAACTGCATCTGGGCACAGATTTATCCTGGTGGTAGTGGATCATGCCACCAGGTACCCAGAGGCAATTCCCCTGAGGACCACCACAGCCCCTGTGGTGGCAAGAGCCCTCATTGGAGTCTTCTCCAGAGTGGGTTTCCCAAAGGAGGTCATCTCTGACAGAGGTACCAACTTCATGTCAGGATACTTGAAAGCAATGTGGAAGGAGTTTCCCAAAGGAGGTCATCTCTGACAGAGGTACCAACTTCATGTCAGGATACTTGAAAGCAATGTGGAAAGAGTGTGGGGTAACTTATAAGTTCACCACCCCTATCACCCACAATGCAATGGGTTGGTTGAACGCTTCAACAAAACCCTGAAGGGAATGATTAAAGGACTCCCAGAGAAGCTTAGGCGGAAATGGGACCTTCTTCTTCCCTGCCTGTTGTTTGCATACAGAGAAGTTCCACAGAAGGGGATGGTTACAGCCCATTTGAGCTTCTGTTTGGGCATCCTGTAAGAGGTCCATTATGTTTGGTAAAAGAGGGCTGGGAGTTACCTCTCAAACCCCCAAACAAGATGTGATGGACTATGTACTTGGTCTCCGCTCCAGGATGGCTGAATACATGAAAAGGCAACCAAAAACCTGGAGGCCAGCCAAGAATTACAAAAAGCTTGGCATGACCAAAAGGCTGTGCTGACTGTATACCAGCCAGGACAGAAAGTGTGGGTGTTGGAGCCAGTAGCCCCAGCAGCCCTCCAAGACAAATGGAGTGGCCCCCATACCATAGTTGAGCAAAAGGGAGAAGTCACCTATCTGGTGAATCTTGGAACTCCCAGGAGCCCCCTGAGGGTGCTCCATGTCAACAGATTGAAACCATATGTTGACAGGGCTGACATGGGCTTGCTCATGGCAACTGATGAGGACCAGGAGGAGGAGAGTGACCCTCTCCCTGACCTGCTCTTGCAGAACCCTGATGATGGGTCAGTAGATGGTGTTGCTTTGGCAAGCAGCTTCACTGACCATCCAGCAAACTGAGTGCAGACAAGTTCTGCAGCAGTACAGACATATGTTTAGCCTGACCCCTAGTCAGACTTCCTGGTGCACCCATGAGGTGGACACTGGAGACAGTCTGCCTGTCAAGAGTAAAATCTACAGGCAACCTGACCATTTCAGGGACTGTATCAGGACTGAAGTCCAGAAGATGTTGGAGTTAGGTGTGATTGAGCCCTCAGATAGCCCATGGGCTAGCCCAGTAGTCCTAGTGCCCAAGCCTCATACCCACGGTGGTAAGAAAGAAATGAGGTTTTGTGTAGACTATAGAGGCCTCAATGCAGTCACTAGGACTGATGCCTATCCCATACCAAGGGCAGATGAGCTGATTGATACTTTGGCCTCAGCCAAGTATCTGAGTACATTTGACCTAACAGCTGGCTACTGGCAGATCAGGCTAGCTGATGATGCAAAAGCCAAAACAGCATTTTCAACCCCTGGTGGGCACTACCACTTTGTGGTGATGCCCTTTGGATTGAAAAATGCACCTGCCACGTTTCAGAGGTTGGTGAACAAAGTTCTGGCAGGAATGGAAACTTATTGCTCAGCTTATCTAGATGATATTGCTGTCTTTAGTTCCTCCTGGCAGGATCACCTGGTCCACCTCAGAAATGTTTTGGAGGCTCTGCAGAAAGCAGGCCTCACTATCAAGGCCACTAAGTGCCAGATAGGGCAGAGTCAGGTTGTATACCTGGGCCACCTTGTGGGTGGAGGCCAAGTTCAGCCTTTACAGAGCAAGATCCAAACCATAATGGAATGGGTTGCTCCAATCACTCCAGACATAGGTGAGAGCCTTCCTAGGCCTGACTGGGTACTACAGGAGGTTTGTGAAGGGATATGGATCTATAGTGACCCCCTTGAATGATCTGACCTCAAAGAAAATGCCAAAAAAGGTTCAGTGGACAGCTAGCTGTCAGAAGGCATTTGAAGACCTAAAGCAGGCCATGTGCACTGCCCCCATCTTACAGAGTCCAGAATACACCAAAAAGTTCATTGTCCAAACAGATGCTTCTGAGCTGGGTGTGGGAGCTGTACTGTCTCAACTGAATGATGAAGGTCAAGACCAGCCAGTAGCTTTCATTAGCAGAAGGCTGACCCCTAGAGAGAAACGTTGGTCAGCTATAGAGAGGGAGGCCTTTGCTGTGGTATGGGCCCTGAAGAAGCTGAGGCCATACTTGTTTGGCACTCACTTCATAGTTCAGACTGACCACAAGCCCCTCCTATGGCTTAAACAAATGAAAGGAGAAAACCCAAAACTTTTGAGGTGGTCCATTTCCCTACAGGGGATGGACTATACAGTGGAACATAGACCTGGGACCCGACATGCCAATGCAGATGGACTCTCAAGGTATTACCACTTAGAACACGAAGACTCAACTGGTCAAGGTTAGTTTAGTGTCCCTGCGTTTGGGGGGGGTTGTGTAGGAGAGTAGGATCTGCCTCTTATGTTGCCCCCACTTTATTTCTGATGTTTACACTGGTTTCTGGCTATAGTCTGGCTGGGACCCTGCCAATCAGGGCCCCAGCCTCTCTGTTCTCTCTAAACGACTGGAGTGCACTTTAGGTGCACTAGTGATTGGATACTGTGGTACCTTATGAGTCCCTAGTATATGGTACCTTAGGTACCAAGGGCATAGGTACTTCACAGGCCTACCAGGGGCTGAAGCATGTATTATGCCACCCTGGGAAGCAGACTAAATCTGACACCACAGGCCTGCTACTGCAGCCTGGGTGAGGAGGTGCTAGCACCCTCACTGAGATATAGGTCCCCTATATCTCTCCTGCACACACATCTAAACTTATCAGTCACCCTAAGGCAGGCCCTATCAATCCTGAGGGCAGGGTGCTTAGTTCCTATGTGAGAGGGTGCCTCTGCCTGAGCAGGACCCCTCTGCAGCTCTCAGAGTCTATTCTCTGGGGCTGTTTGTGAACGCAGCCACACCATATACTCTTAAGTGCATTATATCCTCGCGGTAAATGCTAACTGTGGAATGGCTGCATCAAAACATGTCGTGTTTGGTGTCAAACACTTTCGAATCATACCCCCACACCAGTAACTGGTGTGGGAGTATGATCCACCCTTCTAGAGGGATAGACATGTACCTACTGTGGAAACACGGTAGAATCCTAAAGAGCCCTGGCATCACAAAATGGATGCCACCAGTCACAGACACTGGGCTGCCCTCCTGCTGATGACCGACACTCGCAGTGGAGGAGGCCCAACAATAGATATCCTGTCCCAAGGGGTGTGACCACCTCCCAGACAGGGTTTAGTGTATTGGGGCTGGGTGGGTGCACTCCTAGAGTGCTTTGAAGTCCTGCACTGGGGGAGCAGAAGGCTCCTCTGTGCATACCCCAGTTTAAACCGGCTCAAGGGCTACCTGCCCCTGCTCTGGCGCGAAACTGGACAGAGGGAAGTGGGTGTAGCCACCCACTCCCCTGACCCTCCCATAGGTGGGGTCATAGAGCTAGTGAACGCAAAAAAGAGGTACGCAGTTCCTCAGTATGCAGGTAGTGTCCCAGGCACCCAGAAAGGAGGGGAAATCCTCCTTTTGGAACTAAGGCCCTCACACACCCAGCAAGCTAGGTGTCATGCTTCATCATATGGGTCTGCTCCTCGTCGGGTCGGCGCTGCAATACCCGACGGGCACCCATAAAGGGCTCTTTGCCGGAGATCTTTTGTTCCTGCCGTAAGGGTGCCTTGGGTGTAAGGGACCTAGTGTGAGTGTAGATGTGCTGAAAGTGAATATAAAACAAGTGGGGATTCCTATGAGAGCAAATTTTATTCTAAATGGATCCCTACTTGATTAAAAATAGTGAGGAGAGGCGACTAACAAGCTACCAGGGTTCAAGAGGCGCTCTACTCCTTGATGGTCGACATGTTTCACGCCAGTGGCGTTTCTTCAGGACCGTGAGAAGTGACTATCTACAGTGAATGCGGTGTGCAGCATGCCCCATAGCTAAAATAAAAAATAATAGTGTGAGGATGTTGCCTACTACTATAAGGATGAACAGGATACTACCTGTTATTACTGGGACGAACCTAATAAGTATCAGAATGACGCCCCATCTGTTACAGCACTAAATAAAGACATATGTAGTAGGATGTCCGCTTCCGCTGGAAGCCGCGCTAAACACCTACCCCTTCGTGCTGCAACCGGGTAGCTTGTTAGTCGCCTCTCCTCACTATTTTTAATCAAGTAGGGATCCATTTAGAATAAAATTTGCTCTCATAGGAATCCCCACTTGTTTTATATTCACTTTCAGCACATCTACACTCACACTAGATCCCTTACACCCACGGCACCCTTACGGCAGGAACAAAAGATCCCCGGCAAAGAGCCCCTTTATGGGTGCCCGTCGGGTATTGCAGCGCCGACCCGACGAGGAGCAGACCCATATGATGAAGCATGACACCTAGCTTGCTGGGTGTGTGAGGGCCTTAGTTCCAAAAGGAGGATTTCCCCTCCTTTCTGGGTGCCTGGGACACTACCTGCATACTGAGGAACTGCGTACCTCTTTTTTGCGTTCACTCTGATAGGGCAAGTACGCTGGACCTCTTGATTAAGCCCTCTGTCCCCTTTTTTGGTAACGTCATAGAGCTAGTCCCTCCCTTCTTTTTAGTATAAGAGGGGGAACCTGTGCATTGCAACCTAGATACCCCTGGACGACGCTCTAAAGAAGAATCCCGGACCTTCGACGTTCCACTACCTCTGGAAGACTGAAGAATCTCCCTTGCAGTCAAGGAGTGACTCCCCTGCTTGGCAGGCACCAAAAACTACAACAACAGTCGCAAACTACGCCGCTCCCGCCGGAGCCCGAAGTCCCTGCAGCCCAGGAAGAGGATTTCCTGACTTCTCCAAGGCCATCGTGCGTCCCCAGTGAAGCTGAGGCAAGTGGACCCCACGAGCGATGAGGAACCGCAGCCCCTGGGTACCGTGCACTATTATCAAGTGCAACCCCTTCACGATGTTCTACGAACTTGTGCTTTGGACCACGTGTGGTCCCAGCCTCTAGCAGAGATCCCTCCCAAAATCAGAGGCCTACACCGTCCTGAGTGACCGTGGGCCCCTGTGGAGTGAATCCTCCCGAGGCGTCTTTGCAATCCCTTGCCAGCCGGCTTGTGGGTCCCCAGAAGACTTTTCAACAAAACCAAAGTGCTCCTCTGGTTGCTCCAGGCCTGCCCTGACCTACCGTTGCTGGGTAAGTCCCTCAGACCTTGCTGGTCTGCACCATTGACTTTTCCTCTCCACCACGAGACTTGCTGCTACCAAGGCTTGTTGGCTCCAATCGGGTCGCCGACACCGCAGTTAGCTGCAGACTTTGTGGTACACGCTTAATCCAGCTCCTGGCCGTCCTCGATGCCTCCTGGACCTCGTGGTCAAAGAGTCAAGACACCCATGAACGACCTGAATCTGTCGACGATGGTGGGCATTCATCTTCCTTGCCCAGGGTCACTGCCAAGTGACTTTGAACATTGTCCCCTCTGCTTTCAGGTCTTCCTCCTTCCGAATCCAGGCTTGGATTCCATCGGACACTTCTTCTGTCGTCGCAAGCAGCAAGTCTTCACTGGCTCCCATTGAAAACGACGCCGCGACCCCCACACCAAAGGACACCTATGCACCCGGCTCCCCTAGGTGAGGTAACTTCAGCACTATGGTGCTCCTGTGGGTGTGGGCCCTAGAACTACTTACCCTGTAAGTGACTTGCTTGTAGCTACCCTAGAAGTGCCCTAAAACTCCTATTTTCCAAGTGCGACTATCGCATTGACTCGTACAGGGCTCGCGTCTGTGTTAGAACACATCGCGTCCTTCTCCCTTGCAACTCTACCCGTAACCGCGTCCTTCGACTCGTACTGGGTTCGTGTCGGTGCTTTCGCCTCGCACACGCAAGGGACCTTTAACATTGATATCTCAATCGCGTCTTTTCGCATAGACTCGTACAGGACTCGCATCGGTGTCTGAACACCGCGTCAGTCCCCTGTGGGTCTCCTACAACTACCTGGGGTGGTTCTTTGGGGTCCCTCGATTCTAAATGCTCTAGGCCCCGGTCTAGCGAAGCTAAGATTGTGATATTTGATTGTGCTAACTTATTTTTGATAACATTTGATTTGTACATATGTTCCTGACTTCTAATCTCATAAAGAGATTAGTAGAAAGTTGTTTAGTAATAAATACATATATATTTGATATATATACCTGTGTGGTGTCTTTTCATTTGGTGATTCAAGAGATTGTGTGGTAAAACAAGCTGCTTTACATTCCTCCAAGACTTAGCCTGAAGGCTGCTCTCCACAGCTACCACTAGGATAGCTTTCTATAAATGTTGTCTTAAACCTACCAACCATAAGAGTCGAATTGTTCTGGTGCAAGGTGCCCACTTTAACTAGTGGACAGCATATACCAGGCCAACTTCTCACACTCAGGTTCCTATGCTCTGGAATATATTCTCTGCCTCTAGGGACACTGTTGCTGCCACCAGGGGGTTCTAACCCCTCTCTTTTAGAAGCTCTCTGGAGCTCAAAGGCTTCTTTATCTAATGCCAACTGCTTGGTTTTGAGGGCAAGTCTTGCTTCCTCATACTGCAGCAGTTTGTACAGTCTTTCAGAGGAACTCTCTCTTCTTAGGAAGTAGGAGTCTCTCTGATGGACAGTTTCTCTGCCAGAGTGATAGGAGTGGTCAGAGTCCCTAGAAAGGGACCTAGGCTTCTCTCCCACTCTGTCAGGTCTCTTAGGAGAACTCCTCTGTCCTGTTCAGACCCCTTGGGGCCTGGCCCTTCAGCCACAGAGTCTTGGTCAACCTGATGTTCATCATCTCACCCAGACACTGTAATTGACCCACTCACTGATTCAGACCCATTAGCTCCTAGAGCTAATCTAAGATCATCTGCTGTCAGCAGATCTATCAGGTGTAGTGTGGAGGGACTCTGTCCTATCTTCAGGTGACTTTCAGCACACATGGCTTTCAAGTCAAAGAAAGTCATGTCCTTATACTGAAGCTGAGTGGATCCACTGGGTCCATCCCTTAAGGACATTCTAGTGTTGTGCAGTGTTGTACTACCTACACTAGTTTGTGGCCTACTGATACTAGCTTGAGCTGTAGAAAGGGTGTTCTATCCCTTGGCACACAGCTCTAAGTTCAGTAGAACTTATTGATACTAAGCTTGACTTTATATGTACCTTGAGTACCTATAGTGGTTTTCAGTTAGTAATTCAAATAGAGATTTTCTGGTAAAACAATAGCAAGCTGGAATCCCACACGCTGCCACCAATGTGAGAAGTTGGCCTGGTATATGCTGTCCACTAGTTAAAGTGGGCACCTTGCACCAGTACAATTCGACTCTTATGGTAGGTAGGTTTAAGACAACCTTTAAAGAAAGCTATCCTAGTGGTAGCTGTGGAGAGCAGCCTTCAGGCTAAGTCTTGGAGGAATGTAAAGCAGCTTGTTTTACCACACAATCTCTTGAATCACCAAATGAAAAGACACCACACAGGTATATATATCAAATATATATGTATTTATTACTAAACAACTCTCTACTAATCTCTTTATGAGATTAGAAGTCCGGAACATATGTACAAATCAATGTTTTAAAAATAAGTTAGCACAATCAATTATCACAGCCCTAGCTTGACTAGACCTGGGCCTAGAGCATGTAGAATCGAGGGACCCCCAAGAACCACCCCAGGTAGTTGTAGGAGACCCACAGGGGACGGACGCGGTGTTCAGACACCGATGCGAGTACTGTACGAGTCTATGCGAAAGGACGCGATTGAGATATCAATGTTAAAGATCCCTTGCGTGTTCGAGGCGAGAGCACCGACACGAACCCAGTACGAGTCGAAGGACGCGGTTACGGGTAGAGTTGCAAGGGTGAAGGACGCGGTGTGTCTAACACAGACGCGAGCCCTGTACGAGTCAATGCGATAGTCGCACTTGGTAAATAGGAGTTTTAGGGCACTTCTAGAGTAGCTACAAGCAAGTCACTTACAGGGTAAGTAGTTCTAGGGCCAACACCCACAGGAGCACCGTAGTGCTGAAGTTACCTCACCCAGGGAAGCCGGGTGCATAGGTGTCCTTTGGTGTCGGGTCGCGGCGTCGTTTTCAATGGGAGCCAGTGAAGACTTGCTGCTTGCGACGACAGGAGAAGTGTCCGGTGGAATCCAAGCCTGGATTCGGAAGGAGGAAGACCTGAAAGCAGAGGGGACAGTGTTCAAAGTCACTTGGCAGTGACCCGGGGCAAGGAAGATGAATGCCCACTGTCGTCGACAGATTCAGGTCGTTCATGGGTGTCTTGACTCTTCGACCACGAGGTCCAGGAGGCGTCGAGGATGACCAGGAGCTGGATTCAGCGTGTCCCACGAAGTCTGCAGCTGACTGCGGTGTCGGCGACCCGATTGGAGCCAACAAGCCTTGGTAGCAGCAAGTCTCGTGGAGAAGAGGAAAAGTCAATGGTGCAGACCAGCAAGGTCTGGGGGACTTACCCAGCAAGGGTAGGTCAGGGCAGGCCTGGAGCAACCAGGGGAGCTCTTTGGTTTCATAGAAAAGTCTTCAGGGGACCCCCAAGCCGGCTGGCAAGGGATCGCGAAGACGCCTTGGGAGGATTTGCTCAACAGGGGCCCACGGTCCCTCGGGACGGAGTAGGCCTCTGATCTCGGGAGGGATCTTTGCTAGAGGCTGGGAACACACGTGGTCCAAAGCACAAGTTCGTAGAATGTCGTGAAGGGGTTGCACTCGAAAATAGTGCACGGTACCCAGGGTCTGCAGTTCCTTGTCACTCGTGTGGTCCACTTGCCTCAGCTATGCTGGGGACTCACGATGGCCTTGGAGAAGTCAGGAAATCCTCTTCCTGGGCTGCAGGGACTTCGGGCTCCGGCGGGAGCGGCATAGTCTGCGACCGTCGTTGCAGTTTTTGGTGCCTGCCAAGCAGGGGAGTCACTCCTTGACTCCAAGGGAGATTCTTCAGTCTTCCAGAGGTAGTGGAACGTCGAAGGTCCGAGATTCTTCTTTAGAGCGTCGTCCAGGGGTATCTAGGTTGCAATGCACAGGTTCCCCTTTTATACTAAAAAGAAGGGAGGGACTAGCTCTACGACCCCACCTATGGGAGGGTCAGGGAGTGGGTGGCTACACCCACTTCCCTTTGTCCAGTTTCGCGCCAGAGCAGGGGCAGGTAGCCCCTGAGCCGGTTTGAACTGGTGTATGCACAGAGGAGCCTTCTGCTCCCCAGTGCAGGACTTCAAAGCACTCTAGGAGTGCACCCACCCAGCCCCAATACACTAAACCCTGTCTGGGAGGTGGTCACACCCCCTTGGGGCAGGATACCTATTGTTGGGCCTCCTCCACTGCGAGTGTCGGTCATCAGCAGGAGGGCAGCCCAGTGTCTGTGACTGGTGGCATCCATTTTGTGATGCCAGGGCTCTTTAGGATTCTACCGTATTTCCACAGTAGGTACATGTCTATCCCTCTAGAAGGGTGGGATCATACTCCCACACCAGTTACTGGTGTGGGGGTATGATTCCAAAGTGTTTGACACCAAACACGACATGTTTTGATGCAGCCATTCCAAAGTTTAGCATTTACCGCGAGGATATTTATTTATTTTATTTATTTATAAAGTTTTATATAGCGCGAACATGACCCACGCGGGTATCAGAGCGCTTTACAATATACAGTTATTAGACATTAGATGGTTGAGGTAGTATACATACATTCGGTATTCGCCATTCAGTACAAAGGAGGTAGGTAGTAGTATATGGGTAGCATAGGTGACTAGTAGTCAACATTTGAAAGGATTTATATAGCGCTGGCGAGACCCGGAGGTATCAGAGCGCTTTACAATATACAGTTATTAGACATTAGATGGTTGAGGTAGTATACATACATTCGGTATTCGCCATTCAGTACAAAGGAGGTAGGTAGTAGTATATGGGTAGCATAGGTGACTAGTAGTCGACATTTGAAAGGATTTATATAGCGCTGGCGAGACCCGGAGGTATCAGAGCGCTTTACATGAGAATCAGAACATAGTTGCAGGTTACATCGTTACAAAGGTTACACAGTTATTAGTGCATAGCTACATAATTACATGTTAGGTCGAGATAAAATAAGGACATATACGTAAGGGAAAAGCAGGCAAGGGGAGAGATACAAGGGGAGAGGGGGTAGGAGCAGGGGGAGTAGACATAGAATGAAGGGGGAAAGAGGAGGGGGAGGGTGAAAGACACATTAAGAAAGAAGAGGGGGAGGGTGACGGGGGCACAAACCGGTAAACGCGTAATAGCTGCGTCCAAAGTCCAGTAAACTGTGATCCCAGGGGAAGTGGCATCATTCCCCCATCTCCGTTGCGAGAGGCTCCTTATTAAGCAGTGGACTCTCTCAGAGGGGTCTCTGAGACTCCAAGGTCTACCTACTGGATCCTTCCCCAAAAAGGGGAGAGGGAGTGCTTTGGCAAGGGGCGCCATACCAAACCTCAACTGTGAGTGGCTCCCTTAGCGCAGTGGACTCTCTCAGGGGAAACACTGAGACTCCAGAGTATAAATATTGGATCTTTCCCCAACAAGGGGAGAAGGAGGGCTTAGTCAAAGGGCACAAGGGACAGGGGGCTAAGCGGCGTAGCAGACAGGGGGAGAGATTATGGGGAGAGGGGCTAGGAGCAGAGGAGGAAGACAAAGAATGAAAGAGGGAAAGCGGTGGGGGAGGGTGAGACAGAGCATGAAAGAGGAGGGGGAGGGTGAAGGGGGTACAAACCGGTAGACGAGTAAAAGCCGCGTCCAAGGTCCGGTAAGCTGTGCTCCCAGGGGAAGTGGTATCATTCCCACATCTCCGCTGTGTGAGGCTCCCTTACGCAGTTGACTCTCTCAGAGGGGTCTCTGAGACTCCAAGGCCTACCTACTGGATCCTTCCCCAACAAGGGGAGAGGGAGTGCTTGGTAAGGGGCGCCATACCAAACCTCAACTGTGCGTGGCTCCCTTGACACTGTGGACTCTCTCAGAGGGGGTCCCTGAGACTCCAGAGTATGAATATTGGATCTTTCCCCAACAAGGGGAGAAGGAGTGCTTAGTAAAAGGGCAACAAGGGACAGGGGGCTAGGAGGCGGGTCGGAACTGGCATGTCAACAGAGGGGGAACAGACGGCAAAAGAAAAATCACATTAATACAAAAAGATAACACATACAATACCAGGGTAAATTAGCGATCTAGAAAAAGACAGGATCCGCGAAAGGCAAGGGTCAGGGGCGACAGAGGGAGGGAGACAGCGAGTTGAAGAGTCCCACAAAGAAGAGAAACAGATAGCAGAAAAGGAAATGTATACATTGTAGAGTCACTTAGGAGAGAGATGCAAACGGGAGAGCTCAGAATCACAAAATAGTGATATTAAGTACAAAGAACTACTGCGTATACTAGTGGTTAGAGTTGTAACTATGCAAATAGTAAATTCACTCAGGGAGAGGGAGAGGACGAGTCGTCGTTCAAGAGTCTCGGTTTTGTTTTCTATGTCCATCACCCTGGTGCCCACTGAGTCTACGTCTTATTGGAGTGTGGAAAGTCTGCCACCAAGATCGGCCCTTAGCAAATCCAGAGGCTGCACCATGTCGGCTTTTAGTTCCTCCCGTAGTTCTTGTTTAAATTCTCTTAAGGAGGTAAGCAGGTCTTCTTTAGATAGCGCCATGGTGTTCCCCCTCCTGCGGGTACTGGTAGGTCCTTGGCGGTCGTGGGGTTGAAGTACAAAGAGACTCAGTTGCTCTGCTGTTTTTTGGGAAGCATAGAGTATTCCTCCGATTCCTCCTCGCCGGCTTTGCGGGTATTCAAAGTCCCACCAGGCCCGCAGTCGGCAGGCTCTCTCACTCCCACTGTGCCTCTTTGTGTTGAGAGGGTCTCTCTGTCAGCACGGACCTTGCAGGATGCTCATCCAGTGCCCCCGCTATCTAGCTAGATGTCGTTTCTTGCTTATGGTATCCCCTTGTCTTGCCAGGCCTCCTCTACTCCTCGGCCCTCAGGGGTTCCAGCTGTTGCGTGGCTCTGTGTTAATATCCTGGGATGAAGTCGTGGGAGAGTGCTCATGGGCAGTGTTGTGGCCTAGTTTACTTCGGCGCCATTGTATTTTTGGCTGGCAGACCCTTAGCCTATAGTTGTCTATGGAGTGTCTCGACCGGCCGCCATGTTAAAGTCAGGCAATTGGCACCCCCCCCCCGGTGTTTGCTCGCTCCCTGAGTTTGCCGCTCTATTTGACTCTTTTTCGCCTCCCCCAGCTACCGCATGCAGCTTTTCCGGGCTCTCCAGTGTCCCTCGTGAAGGCGCACTCTCCCAGCTTGTGGTGTGCGTTGTGCACTCACCTCCTTCACCGGGTGGGGTGGCTGCTTGACGGATCCTGTAGCTCTCTGCTCCAAAAAGGTATTAGCAGGATAAGTCCGCTCCCACCCCACAAACAAAACAGCTGTCTGTCACGTCGTTGATCTCTTCCCTGGTCGCGGTCTCAAGGCAGGGGGCTCGCAGCAGGACAACATCCAGGAATCCAGTGCTGTGTAGGAACGGGGCTCCCGATCCGGGATCCTTAGCCAGTGTCCACCAGCCAGGGACTCTCAGCAGCCGGGGGTAGATACGGACTGCATGGCGGGCGTCTCCTCCTCTGCACTTGTGCCACTGCTGAGCGTGGAAATCCGGCGGTTATTCCCGCAACAGCATCCCGGGCATGGTTCTGCGGTTAAGGGTAGGCAAGCACTGTCTGGCCGGTGCCGAGATCCGCTCCGCCCGCAGCCCTCCAGCGCCGCCGGCAGTCACCTCGCGGGAGCCGGCCCTCTTAGGTTGCAGCGCTGGTGCGGCTGTATCTCGGCAGCGGAAGGTCACCGATGTTCGCAGTGTGGCCAGGACGGGCACTGGGAACACCGCACCTCGCGGACAGCCTCCGGGGGCCCCATCAACGAAGTTGGACGCTGTTCTTTGGCCATGGCGATCGGAGCTCCTCAGGCTCGGTGTTGCTCCGCCGCACTTAAGAGTATATGGTTTGACTGCATTCACAAACAGCCCCAGAGAATAGACTCTGAGAGCTGCAGAGGGGTTCTGCTCAGGCAGAGGCACCCTCTCACATAGGAACTAAGCACCCTGCCCTCAGGATTGATAGGGCCTGCCTTAGGGGTGACTGATAAGTTTAGATGTGTGTGCAGGAGAGATATAGGGGACCTATATCTCTTCTTGAGGGGTGCTAGCACCTCCTCACCCAGGCTGCAGTAGCAGGCCTGTGGTGTCAGATTTAGTCTGCTTCCCAGGGGTGGCATAAAAGATGCTTCAGCCCCTGGTAGGCCTGTGAAGTACCTATGCCCTTGGTACCTAAGGTACCATATACTAGGGACTCATAAGGTACCACAGTATCCAATCACTAGTGCACCTAGAGTGCACTCCAAGTCGTTTAGAGAGAACAGAGAGGCTGGGGCCCTGATTGGCAGGGTCCCAGCCAGACTACAGCCAGAAACCAGTGTAAACATCAGAAAAAAGTGGGGGCAACATAAGAGGCAGATCCTACTCTCCTACAGGGTGTGAGAGAAGGGAAGAGAGACAATATGAGAGAAGGGCAGAGTAACGGTGTGAGAGAAGGGAATTGTGACAACATGAGAGAAGGGCAGAGTAAGGGTATGAGAGAAGGGAAGAGAGACAATATGAGAGAAGGGCAGAGTAAGGGTGTGAGAGAAGGGAAGAGAGACAATATGAGAGAAGGGCAGAGTAACACTGTGAGAGGAGGGAAGAGTGACAATATGAGAGAAGGGCAGAGTAACGGTGTGAGAGAAGGGAAGAGAGACAATATGAGAGAAGGGCAGAGAAAGGGTGTGAGAGAAGGGAAGAGTGACAATATGAGAGAAGGGCAGAGTAAGGGTGTGAGAGAAGGGAAGAGAGACAATATGAGAGAAGGGCAGAGTAACGGTGTGAGAGGAGGGAAGAGTGACAATATGAGAGAAGAGCGAAGTAACAGTGTGAGAGAAGGGAAGTGTGACAATATGAGAGAAGGGCAGAGTAACAGTGTGAGAGGAGGGAAGAGTGACAATATGAGAGAAGGGCAGACTAACAGTGTGAGAGAAGGGAAGAGAGACAATATGAGAGAAGGGCAGAGTAACAATGTGAGAGGAGGGAAGAGTGACAATATGAGAGAAGGGCAGGGCAACAATGTGAGAGGAGGGAAGAGTGACAATATGAGAGAAGGGCAGGGCAACAATGTGAGAGGAGGGAAGAGTGACAATATGAGAGAAGGGCAGGGTAATAGTGTGAGAGGAGGGAAGAGTGACAATATGAGAGAAGGGCAGAGTAACAGTGTGAGAGAAGGGAAGAGTGACAATATGAGAGAAGGGTAGAGTAACAGTGTGTGAGGGGAGGGGAGAGTGATGATATGAGAGAAAGGCAGAGTAACTGTGAGAGGAGGGAAGAGTGACGATATAAGAGACAGGCAGTGTAACAGAGTGTGAGGAGGGATGATTGACAATATGACAGAAGGGCAGAGTAACGGTGTGAGAGACGGGAAGAGAGACAATATGAAAGAAGGGTAGAGTAACGGTGTGTGAGGGGAGGGGAGAGTGATGTTATGAGAGAAAGGCAGAGTAACAGTGTGAGAGGAAGGAAGAGTGACGATATAAGAGACGGGCTGAGTAACAGGGTGTGAGGAGGGAAGAGTGACAATATGAGAGAAGGGCAAAGTAACAGTGTGAGAGGAGGGAAGAGTGACAGTATGAGAGAAGAGCAGAGTTCCTGAGAGAAGGGAAGAGTGACAATATGAGAGACGAGTGGAGTAACAGTGTGATAGGAGGGAAGAGTGACAATATGAGAGACGAGTGGAGTAACAGTGTGAGAGGAGGGGAGAGTGACGATATGAGAGAAGGGCAGAGTAACTGCGAGAGAAGGGAAGAGTGACAGTATGAGAGAAGAGCAGAGTAAATGAGAGAAGGGAAGAGTGACAATATGAGACGAGTGGAGTAACAGTGTGAGAGGAGGGAAAAGTGACGATATGAGAGAAGGGCAGAGTAACAGTGTGAGAGAAGGGAAGAGTGACAATATGAGAGAAGAGCTGAGTAACAGAGAAGGGAAGAGTGACAATATGAGAGAAGGGCAGAGTAACTGAGAGAAGGGAAGAGTGACAATATGAGAGACGAGTGGAGTAACAGTGAGAGGATGGAAGAGTGACAATATGAGAGAAGTGCAGAATAACGGTGTGAGAGAAGAGAAGAGAGACAATATGGGAGAAGGGCAAAGTAACTGCGAGACGAGGGAAGAGAGCCAATAAGAGAGAAGGGCAGAGTAACAGTGTGAGAGAAGGGAAGAGTGAAAATATGAGAGAAGGGAAGAGAGACAATATGAGAGAAAAAGTGGAGTAACGGTGTGAGAGGAGGGAAGAGAGACAATATGAGAGAAGGGCAGAGTAACGGTGTGTGAGGAGGGAAGAGTGACAGTATGAGAGAAGAGTGGAGTAACTGAGTAAAGGGAAGAGTGACAATATGAGAGAAGGGCAGAGTAACTGCGAGAGGAGGGAAGAGTGACAATATGAGAGAAGGGCAGAGTAATGTGTGAGAGGAGGGAAGAGTGACGATATGAGAGATGGGCAGATTAACAGTGTGAGAGGAGGGAAGAGTAACAGTATGAGAGAAGAGTGGAGTAACTGAGTAAAGGGAAGAGTGACAATATGAGAGAAGGGCAGAGTAACTGCGAGAGGAGGGAAGAGTGACAATATGAGAGAAGGGCAGAGTAATGGTGGGAGAGGAGGGAGAGTGACAATATGAGAAAAGGGCAGAGTAACGGTGTGTGAGGAGGAGGGGAGAGTGACGATATGAGAGAAGAGCAGAGTAATGGTGTGAGAGGAGGGAAGAGCGACAATGTGAGAGAATGGCAGAGTAATAATGTGAGAGAAGGGAAGTGTGACAACATGAGTGAAGGGTGGAACAACAATGTGAGAGAAGGGAAGAGTGACAATAAAAGAGACGGGCAGAGTAACAGTGTGAGAGAAGGGAAGAGTGACAATATGAGAGAAGGGCAGAGTAACAGTGTGAGAGGAGGGAAGAGAGACAATATGAGAGAAGGGCAGAGTAACGGTGTCAGAGGAGGGAAGAGTGACAATATGAGAGAAGGGCACGGCAACAATGTGAGAGGAGGGAAGAGTGACAATATGAGAGAAGAGCAGGGTAACAGTGTGAGAGGAGGGAAGAGTGACAATATGAGAGAAGGGCAGAGTAACGGTGTGTGAGGGGAGGGGAGGGGAGAGTGACAATATGAGAGAGGGGCAGAGTAACGGAATGAGAGAAGGGAAGAGTGACAATATGAGAGAAGAGTGGAGTAACTGAAAAGGGAAGAGTGACAATATGAGAGAAGGGCAGAGTAACGGTGTGAGAGAAGGGAAGAGTGACAATATGAGAGAAGGGCACGGCAACAATGTGAGAGGAGGGAAGAGTGACAATATGAGAGAAGAGCAGGGTAACAGTGTGAGAGGAGGGAAGAGTGACAATATGAGAGAAGGGCAGAGTAACGGTGTGTGAGGGGAGGGGAGGGGAGAGTGACAATATGAGAGAGGGGCAGAGTAACGGAATGAGAGAAGGGAAGAGTGACAATATGAGAGAAGGGCAGCGTAACAATGTGAGAGGAGGGAAGAGTGACAATATGAGAGAAGGGCAGAGTAACAATGTGAGAGGAGGGAAGAGTGACAATATGAGAGAAGGGCAGAGTAACGGTGTGTGAGGGGAGGAGAGTGACACTATGAGAGAGGGGCAGAGTAAGGGTGTGACAGAAGGGAAGAGTGACAATATGAGAGAAGGGCAGAGTAAGGGTGTGAGAGAAGGGAAGAGAGACAATATGAGAGAAGGGCAGAGTAACAGTGTGAGAGGAGGGAAGAGAGACAATATGAGAGAAGAGCAGAGTAACGGTGTGAGAGGAGGGAAGAGTAACAGTATGAGAGAAGAGTGCAGTAACTGAGAAGGGAAGAGTGACAATATGAGAGAAGGGCACAGTAACGGTGTGAGAGAAGGGAAGAGTGACAATATGAGAGAAGGGCACGGCAACAATGTGAGAGGAGGGAAGAGTGACAATATGAGAGAAGAGAAGGGTAACAGTGTGAGAGGAGGGAAGAGTGGCAATATGAGAGAAGGGCAGAGTAACGGTGTGTGAGGGGAGGGGAGAGTGACAATATGAGAGAGGGGCAGAGTAACGAAATGAGAGAAGGGAAGAGTGACAATTTGAGAGAAGGGCAGAGTAACAATGTGAGAGGAGGGAAGAGGGACAATATGAGAGAAGGGCAGAGTAACGGTGTGTGAGGGGAGGGGAGGGGAGAGTGACAATATGAGAGAGGGGCAGAGTAACGGAATGAGAGAAGGGAAGAGTGACAATTTGAGAGAAGGGCAGAGTAACAATGTGAGAGGAGGGAAGAGTGACAATATGAGAGAAGGGCAGAGTAACAGTGTGAGAGGAGGGAAGAGTGACAATATGAGAGAAGGGCAGAGTAACAATGTGAGAGGAGGGAAGAGTGACAATATGAGAGAAGGGCAGAGTAACGGTGTGTGAGGAGGGAAGAGTGACAATATGAGAGAAGGGCAAAGTAACAATGTGAGAGGAGGGAAGAGTGACAATATGAGAGAAGGGCAGAGTAACAATATGAGAGAAGGGCAGAGTAAGGGTGTGAGAGAAGGAAAGAGAGACAATATGAGGGAAGGGCAGAGTAACGGTGTGAGAGAAGGGAATAGTGACAATATGAGAGAAGGGCAGAGTAAGGGTATGAGAGAATGGAAGAGAGACAATATGAGAGAAGGGCAGAGTAAGGGTGTGAGAGAAGGGAAGAGAGACAATATGAGAGAAGGGCAGAGTAAAAGTGTGAGAGAAGGGAAGAGAAACAATATGAGAGAAGGGCAGAGTAACAATGTAAGAGGAGGGAAGAGTGACAATATGAGAGAAGGGCAGAGTAACAATGTGAGAGGAGGGAAGAGTGACAATATGAGAGAAGGGCAGAGTAACAATGTGAGAGGAGGGAAGAGTGACAATATGGGAGAGGGGCAGAGTAACGGTTTGAGAGAAGGGAAGAGAGACAATATGAGAGAAGGGCAGACTGTGAGAGAAGGGAAGAGAGACAATATGAGAGAAGGGCAGAGTAAGGGTGTGAGAGAAGGGAAGAGAGACAATATGAGAGAAGGGTAGAGTAACTGAGAGAGGAGGGAAGAGTGACAATATGAGAGAAGAGTGAAGTAACAGTGTGAGAGAAGGGAAGAGTGACAATATGAGAGAAGGGCAGAGTAACAGTGTGAGAGGAGGGAAGAGTGACAATATGAGAGAAGGGCAGAGTAACAGTGTGAGAGGAGGGAAGAGAGACAATATGAGAGAAGGACAGAGTAACGGTGTGAGAGGATGGAAGAGTAACAGTATGAGAGAAGAGTGGAGTAACTGAGAAGGGAAGAGTGACAATATGAGAGAAGGGCAGAGTAACGGTGTGAGAGAAGGGAAGAGTGACAATATGAGAGAAGGGCACGGCAACAATGTGAGAGGAGGAAAGAGTGACAATATGAGAGAAGAGCAGGGTAACAGTGTGAGAGGAGGGAAGAGTGACAATATGAGAGAAGGGCAGAGTAACGGTGTGTGAGGGGAGGGGAGAGTGACAATATGAGAGAGGGGCAGAGTAACGGAATGAGAGAAGGGAAGAGTGACAATATGAGAAAAGGGCTGAGTAACAATGTGAGAGGAGGGAAGAGTGACAATATGAGAGAAGGGCAGAGTAACGGTGTGTGAGGCGAGGGGAGGGTAGAGTGACAATATGAGAGAGGGGCAGAGTAACAGAATGAGAGAAGGGAAGAGTGACAATATGAGAGAAGGGCAGAGTAACAATGTGAGAGGAGGGAAGAGTGACAATATGAGAGAAGGGCAGAGTAACGGTGTGAGAGGAGGGAAGAGTAAAAGTATGAGAGAAGAGTGGAGTAACTGAGAAGGGAAGAGTGACAATATGAGAAAAGGGCAGAGTAACGGAATGAGAGACGGGAAGAGTGACAATATGAGAGAAGGGCAGAGTAACAATATGAGAGGAGGGAAGAGTGACAATATGAGAGAAGGGCAGAGTAACAGTGTGAGAGGAGGGAAGAGTGACAATATGAGAGAAGGGCAGAGTAACAATGTGAGAGGAGGGAAGAGTGACAATATGAGAGAAGGGCAGAGTAACGATGTGTGAGGGGAGGGGAGAGTGACAATATGAGAGAGGGGCAGAGTAAGGGTGTGAGAGAAGGGAAGAGTGACAATATGAGAGAAGGGCAGACTAACAGTGTGAGAGAAGGGAAGAGAGACAATATGAGAGAAGGGCAGAGTAACAATGTGAGAGGAGGGAAGAGTGACAATATGAGAGAAGGGCAGGGCAACAGTGTGAGAGGAGGGAAGAGTGACAATATGAGAGAAGGGCAGGGCAACAATGTGAGAGGAGGGAAGAGTGACAATATGAGAGAAGGGCAGGGTAATAGTGTGAGAGGAGGGAAGAGTGACAATATGAGAGAAGGGCAGAGTAACAGTGTGAGAGAAGGGAAGAGTGACAATATGAGAGAAGGGTAGAGTAACAGTGTGTGAGGGGAGGGGAGAGTGATGTTATGAGAGAAAGGCAGAGTAACAGTGTGAGAGGAGGGAAGAGTGACGATATAAGAGACGGGCTGAGTAACAGGGTGTGAGGAGGGAAGAGTGACAATATGAGAGAAGGGCAAAGTAACAGTGTGAGAGGAGGGAAGAGTGACAGTATGAGAGAAGAGCAGAGTTCCTGAGAGAAGGGAAGAGTGACAATATGAGAGACGAGTGGAGTAACAGTGTGATAGGAGGGAAGAGTGACAATATGAGAGACGAGTGGAGTAACAGTGTGAGAGGAGGGGAGAGTGACGATATGAGAGAAGGGCAGAGTAACTGCGAGAGAAGGGAAGAGTGACAGTATGAGAGAAGAGCAGAGTAAATGAGAGAAGGGAAGAGTGACAATATGAGACGAAGTGGAGTAACAGTGTGAGAGGAGGGAAAAGTGACGATATGAGAGAAGGGCAGAGTAACAGTGTGAGAGAAGGGAAGAGTGACAATATGAGAGAAGAGCTGAGTAACAGAGAAGGGAAGAGTGACAATATGAGAGAAGGGCAGAGTAACTGAGAGAAGGGAAGAGTGACAATATGAGAGACGAGTGGAGTAACAGTGAGAGGATGGAAGAGTGACAATATGAGAGAAGTGCAGAATAACGGTGTGAGAGAAGAGAAGAGAGACAATATGGGAGAAGGGCAAAGTAACTGCGAGACGAGGGAAGAGAGCCAATAAGAGAGAAGGGCAGAGTAACAGTGTGAGAGAAGGGAAGAGTGAAAATATGAGAGAAGGGAAGAGAGACAATATGAGAGAAAAGTGGAGTAACGGTGTGAGAGGAGGGAAGAGAGACAATATGAGAGAAGGGCAGAGTAACGGTGTGTGAGGAGGGAAGAGTGACAGTATGAGAGAAGAGTGGAGTAACTGAGTAAAGGGAAGAGTGACAATATGAGAGAAGGGCAGAGTAACTGCGAGAGGAGGGAAGAGTGACAATATGAGAGAAGGGCAGAGTAATGTGTGAGAGGAGGGAAGAGTGACGATATGAGAGATGGGCAGATTAACAGTGTGAGAGGAGGGAAGAGTAACAGTATGAGAGAAGAGTGGAGTAACTGAGTAAAGGGAAGAGTGACAATATGAGAGAAGGGCAGAGTAACTGCGAGAGGAGGGAAGAGTGACAATATGAGAGAAGGGCAGAGTAATGGTGGGAGAGGAGGGGAGAGTGACAATATGAGAAAAGGGCAGAGTAACGGTGTGTGAGGGGAGGGGAGGGGAGAGTGACGATATGAGAGAAGAGCAGAGTAATGGTGTGAGAGGAGGGAAGAGCGACAATATAAGAGATGGGAGGAGTAACAATGCGAGAAATGGAAAGTTAATAGCAATATGAGAGAAGAGGGGAGTAACAGTGTGTGAGGAGAGAAGAGTAACAATATGAGAGAATGGCAGAGTAATAATGTGAGAGAAGGGAAGTGTGACAACATGAGTGAAGGGTGGAACAACAATGTGAGAGAAGGGAAGAGTGACAATAAAAGAGACGGGCAGAGTAACAGTGTGAGAGAAGGGAAGAGTGACAATATGAGAGAAGGGCAGAGTAACAGTGTGAGAGGAGGGAAGAGAGACAATATGAGAGAAGGGCAGAGTAACGGTGTCAGAGGAGGGAAGAGTAACAGTATGAGAGAAGAGTGGAGTAACTGAAAAGGGAAGAGTGACAATATGAGAGAAGGGCAGAGTAACGGTGTGAGAGAAGGGAAGAGTGACAATATGAGAGAAGGGCACGGCAACAATGTGAGAGGAGGGAAGAGTGACAATATGAGAGAAGAGCAGGGTAACAGTGTGAGAGGAGGGAAGAGTGACAATATGAGAGAAGGGCAGAGTAACGGTGTGTGAGGGGAGGGGAGAGTGACAATATAAGAGAGGGGCAGAGTAACGGAATGAGAGAAGGGAAGAGTGACAATATGAGAGAAGGGCAGCGTAACAATGTGAGAGGAGGGAAGAGTGACAATATGAGAGAAGGGCAGAGTAACAGTGTGAGAGGAGGGAAGAGTGACAATATGAGAGAAGGGCAGAGTAACAATGTGAGAGGAGGGAAGAGTGACAATATGAGAGAAGGGCAGAGTAACGGTGTGTGAGGGGAGGGGAGAGTGACACTATGAGAGAGGGGCAGCGTAAGGGTGTGACAGAAGGGAAGAGTGACAATATGAGAGAAGGGCAGAGTAAGGGTGTGAGAGAAGGGAAGAGAGACAATATGAGAGAAGGGCAGAGTAACAGTGTGAGAGGAGGGAAGAGAGACAATATGAGAGAAGAGCAGAGTAACGGTGTGAGAGGAGGGAAGAGTAACAGTATGAGAGAAGAGTGCAGTAACTGAGAAGGGAAGAGTGACAATATGAGAGAAGGGCAGAGTAACGGTGTGAGAGAAGGGAAGAGTGACAATATGAGAGAAGGGCACGGCAACAATGTGAGAGGAGGGAAGAGTGACAATATGAGAGAAGAGAAGGGTAACAGTGTGAGAGGAGGGAAGAGTGGCAATATGAGAGAAGGGCAGAGTAACGGTGTGTGAGGGGAGGGGAGAGTGACAATATGAGAGAGGGGCAGAGTAACGAAATGAGAGAAGGGAAGAGTGACAATTTGAGAGAAGGGCAGAGTAACAGTGTGAGAGGAGGGAAGAGTGACAATATGAGAGAAGGGCAGAGTAACGGTGTGTGAGGGGAGGGGAGGGGAGAGTGACAATATGAGAGAGGGGCAGAGTAACGGAATGAGAGAAGGGAAGAGTGACAATTTGAGAGAAGGGCAGAGTAACAATGTGAGAGGAGGGAAGAGTGACAATATGAGAGAAGGGCAGAGTAACAGTGTGAGAGGAGGGAAGAGTGACAATATGAGAGAAGGGCAGAGTAACAATGTGAGAGGAGGGAAGAGTGACAATATGAGAGAAGGGCAGAGTAACGGTGTGTGAGGAGGGAAGAGTGACAATATGAGAGAAGGGCAAAGTAACAATGTGAGAGGAGGGAAGAGTGACAATATGAGAGAAGGGCAGAGTAACAATATGAGAGAAGGGCAGAGTAAGGGTGTGAGAGAAGGAAAGAGAGACAATATGAGGGAAGGGCAGAGTAACGGTGTGAGAGAAGGGAATAGTGACAATATGAGAGAAGGGCAGAGTAAGGGTATGAGAGAATGGAAGAGAGACAATATGAGAGAAGGGCAGAGTAAGGGTGTGAGAGAAGGGAAGAGAGACAATATGAGAGAAGGGCAGAGTAAAAGTGTGAGAGAAGGGAAGAGAAACAATATGAGAGAAGGGCAGAGTAACAATGTGAGAGGAGGGAAGAGTGACAATATGAGAGAAGGGCAGAGTAACAATGTGAGAGGAGGGAAGAGTGACAATATGAGAGAAGGGCAGAGTAACAATGTGAGAGGAGGGAAGAGTGACAATATGGGAGAGGGGCAGAGTAACGGTTTGAGAGAAGGGAAGAGAGACAATATGAGAGAAGGGCAGACTGTGAGAGAAGGGAAGAGAGACAATATGAGAGAAGGGCAGAGTAAGGGTGTGAGAGAAGGGAAGAGAGACAATATGAGAGAAGGGTAGAGTAACTGAGAGAGGAGGGAAGAGTGACAATATGAGAGAAGAGTGAAGTAACAGTGTGAGAGAAGGGAAGAGTGACAATATGAGAGAAGGGCAGAGTAACAGTGTGAGAGGAGGGAAGAGTGACAATATGAGAGAAGGGCAGAGTAACAGTGTGAGAGGAGGGAAGAGAGACAATATGAGAGAAGGACAGAGTAACGGTGTGAGAGGATGGAAGAGTAACAGTATGAGAGAAGAGTGGAGTAACTGAGAAGGGAAGAATGACAATATGAGAGAAGGGCAGAGTAACGGTGTGAGAGAAGGGAAGAGTGACAATATGAGAGAAGGGCACGGCAACAATGTGAGAGGAGGAAAGAGTGACAATATGAGAGAAGAGCAGGGTAACAGTGTGAGAGGAGGGAAGAGTGACAATATGAGAGAAGGGCAGAGTAACGGTGTGAGGGGAGGGAGAGTGACAATATGAGAGAGGGGCAGAGTAACGGAATGAGAGAAGGGAAGAGTGACAATATGAGAAAAGGGCTGAGTAACAATGTGAGAGGAGGGAAGAGTGACAATATGAGAGAAGGGCAGAGTAACGGTGTGTGAGGCGAGGGGAGGGTAGAGTGACAATATGAGAGAGGGGCAGAGTAACGGAATGGGAAAAGGGAAGAGTGACAATATGAGAGAAGGGCAGAGTAACAATGTGAGAGGAGGGAAGAGTGACAATATGAGAGAAGGGCAGAGTAACGGTGTGAGAGGAGGGAAGAGTAAAAGTATGAGAGAAGAGTGGAGTAACTGAGAAGGGAAGAGTGACAATATGAGAGAAGGGCAGAGTAACGGAATGAGAGACGGGAAGAGTGACAATATGAGAGAAGGGCAGAGTAACAATATGAGAGGAGGGAAGAGTGACAATATGAGAGAAGGGCAGAGTAACAGTGTGAGAGGAGGGAAGAGTGACAATATGAGAGAAGGGCAGAGTAACAATGTGAGAGGAGGGAAGAGTGACAATATGAGAGAAGGGCAGAGTAACGATGTGTGAGGGGAGGGGAGAGTGACAATATGAGAGAGGGGCAGAGTAAGGGTGTGAGAGAAGGGAAGAGTGACAATATGAGAGAAGGGCAGAGTAAGGGTGTGAGAGAAGGGAAGAGAGACAATATGAGAGAAGGGCAGAGTAACGGTGTGAGAGAAGGGAAGAGAGACAATATGAGAGAAGGGCAGAGTAACGGTGTGAGAGAAGGAATAGTGACAATATGAGAGAAGGGCAGAGTAAGGGTATGAGAGAAGGGAAGAGTGACAATATGAGAGAAGGGCAGAGTAAGGGTGTGAGAGAAGGGAAGAGAGACAATATGAGAGAAGGACAGAGTAACAGTGTGAGGAGGGAAGAGTGACAATATGAGAGAAGTGCAGAGTAACTGTGAGAGGAGGGAAGAGTGACAATATGAGAGAAGGGCGAAGTAACAGTGTGAGAGAAGGGAAGAGTGACAATATGAGAGAAGGGCAGAGTAACAGTGTGAGAGGAGGGAAGAGAGACAATAAGAGAAGGGCAGAGTAACGGTGTGAGAGGAGGGAAGAGTAACAGTATGAGAGAAGAGTGGAGAAACTGAGAAGGGAAGAGTGCCAATATGAGAGAAGGGCAGAGTAACGGTGTGAGAGAAGGGAAGAGTGACAATATGAGAGAAGGGCACGGCATCAATGTGAGAGGAGGGAAGAGTGACAATATGCGAGAAGAGCAGGGTAACAGTGTGAGAGGAGGGAAGAGTGTAATATGAGAGAAGGGCAGAGTAACGGTGTGTGAGGGGAGGGGAGAGTGAAAATATGAGAGAGGGGCAGAGTAACGGAATGAGAGAAGGGAAGAGTGACAATATGAGAGAAGGGCAGAGTAAGGTGTGAGAGAAGGGAAGAGAGACAATATGAGAGAAGGGCAGAGTAACGGTGTGAGAGAAGGGAAAAGAGACAATATGAGAGAAGGGCAGAGTAACAGTGTGAGAGAAGGGAAACAATATGGGAGAAGGGCAGAGTAACAATGTGAGAGGAGGGAAGAGTGACAATATGAGAGAAGGGCAGAGTAACAATGTGAGAGGAGGGAAGAGTGACAATATGAGAGAAGGGCAGAGTAACAGTGTGAGAGGAGGGAAGAGTGACAATATGAGAGAAGGGCAGAGTAACAATGTGAGAGGAGGGAAGAGTGACAATATGAGAGAAGGGCAGAGTAACGGTGTGTGAGGGGAGGGGAGCGTGACAATATGAGAGAGGGGCAGAGTAAGGGTGTGAGAGAAGGGAAGAGTGAAAATATGAGAGAAGGGTAGAGTAAGGGTGTGAGAGAAGGGAAGAGAGACAATATGAGAGAAGGGCAGAGTAACGGTGTGAGAGAAGGGAATAGTGATAATATGAGAGAAGGGCAGAGTAAGGGTATGAGAGAAGGGAAGAGAGACAATATGAGAGAAGGGCAGAGTAAGGGTGTGAGAGAAGGGAAAAGAGACAATATGAGAGAAGGGCAGAGTAACAGTGTGAGAGAAGGGAAGAGAAAATATGAGAGAAGGGCAGAGTAACAATGTGAGAGGAGAAAAGAGTGACAATATGAGAGAAGGGCAGAGTAACAATGTGAGAGGAGGGAAGAGTGACAATATGAGAGAAGGGTAGATTAACAATGTGAGAGGAGGGAAGAGTGACAATATGAGAGAGGGGCAGAGTAAAGGTGTGAGAGAAGGGAAGAGAGACAATATGAGAGAAGGGCAGAGAAAGGGTGTGAGAGAAGGGAAGAGTGACAATATGAGAGAAGGGCAGAGTAAGGGTGTGAGAGAAGGGAAGAGAGACAATATGAGAGAAGGGCAGAGTAACGGTGTGAGAGGAGGGAAGAGTGACAATATGAGAGAAGAGCGAAGGAACAGTGTGAGAGAAGGGAAGAGTGACAATATGAGAGAAGGGCAGACTAACAGTGTGAGAGGAGGGAAGAGAGACAATATGAGAGAAGGGCAGAGTAAGGGTGTGAGAGAAGGGAAGAGAGACAATATGAGAGAAGGGCAGAGTAACAGTGTGAGAGGAGGGAAGAGAGACAATATGAGAGAAGGGCAGAGTAACGGTGTGAGAGGAGGGAAGAGTAACAGTATGAGAGAAGAGTGGAGTAACTGAGAAGGGAAGAGTGACAATATGAGAGAAGGGCAGAGTAACGGTGTGAGAGAAGGGAAGAGTGACAATATGAGAGAAGGGCACAGCAACAATGTGAGAGGAGGGAAGAGTGACAATATGAGAGAAGGGCAGAGTAACAATGTGAGAGGAGGGAAGAGTGACAATATGAGAGAAGGGCAGAGTAACAGTGTGAGAGGAGGGAAGAGAGACAATATGAGAGAAGGGCAGAGTAACGGTGTGAGAGGATGGGAGAGTAACAGTATGAGAGAAGAGTGGAGTAACTGAGAAGGGAAGAGTGACAATATGAGAGAAGGGCAGAGTAACGTTGTGAGAGAAGGGAAGAGAAACAATATGAGAGAAGGGCAGAGTAACAATGTGAGAGGAGGGAAGAGTGACAATATGAGAGAAGGGCAGAGTAACAATGTGAGAGGAGGGAAGAGTGACAATATGAGAGAAGGGCAGAGTAACGGTGTGAGAGGAGGGAAGAGTGACAATATGAGAGAAGGGCAGAGTAACAATGTGAGAGGAGGGAAGAGTGACAATATGAGAGAAGGGCAGAGTAACAATGTGAGAGGAGGGAAGAGTGACAATATGAGAGAAGGGCAGAGTAACGGTGTGTGAGGGGAGGGGAGAGTGACAATATGAGAGGGTGGCAGAGTAAGGGTGTGAGAGAAGGGAAGAGAGACAATATGAGAGAAGGGCAGAGTAACGGTGTGAGAGAAGGGAATAGTGACAATATGAGAGAAGGGCAGAGTAAGGGTATGAGAGAAGGGAAGAGAGACAATATGAGGGAAGGGCAGAGTAAGGGTGTGAGAGAAGGGAAGAGAGACAATATGAGAGAAGGGCAGAGTAACAGTGTGAGAGGAGGGAAGAGTGACAATATGAGAGAAGGGCAGAGTAATGGTGTGAGAGAAGGGAAGAGAGACAATATGAGAGAAGGGCAGAGAAAGGGTGTGAGAGAAGGGAAGAGTGACAATATGAGAGAAGGGCAGAGTAAGGGTGTGAGAGAAGGGAAGAGAGACAATATGAGAGAAGGGCAGAGTAACGGTGTGAGAGGAGGGAAGAGTGACAATATGAGAGAAGAGCGAAGTAACAGTGTGAGAGAAGGGAAGAGTGACAATATGAGAGAAGGGCTGAGTAACAGAGTGAGAGGAGGGAAGAGTGACAATATGAGAGAAGGGCAGACTAACAGTGTGAGAGGAGGGAAGAGAGACAATATGAGAGAAGGGCAGAGTAACAATGTGAGAGGAGGGAAGAGTAACAGTATGAGAGAAGAGTGGAGTAACTGAGAGAAGGGAAGAGTGACAATATGAGAGAAGGGCACAGTAACAGTGTGAGAGAAGGGAAGAGTGACAATATGAGAGAAGGGCAGGGCAACAATGTGAGAGGAGGGAATACTGACAATATGAGAGAAGGGCAGAGTAAGGGTGTGAGAGAAGGGAAGAGTGACAATATGAGAGAAGGGCAGAGTAAGGGTGTGAGAGAAGGGAAGAGAGACAATATGAGAGAAGGGCAGAGTAACGGTGTGAGAGAAGGGAAGAGAGACAATATGAGAGAAGGGCAGAGTAACGGTGTGAGAGAAGGAATAGTGACAATATGAGAGAAGGGCAGAGTAAGGGTATGAGAGAAGGGAAGAGTGACAATATGAGAGAAGGGCAGAGTAAGGGTGTGAGAGAAGGGAAGAGAGACAATATGAGAGAAAGGCAGAGTAACGGTGTGAGGAGGGAAGAGTGACAATATGAGAGAAGGGCAGAGTAACTGCGAGAGGAGGGAAGAGTGACTTTATGAGAGAAGGGCGAAGTAACAGTGTGAGAGAAGGGAAGAGTGACAATATGAGAGAAGGGCAGAGTAACAGTGTGAGAGGAGGGAAGAGAGACAATAAGAGAAGGGCAGAGTAACGGTGTGAGAGGAGGGAAGAGTAACAGTATGAGAGAAGAGTGGAGAAACTGAGAAGGGAAGAGTGCCAATATGAGAGAAGGGCAGAGTAACAATGTGAGAGGAGGGCAGAGTAACGGTGTGTGAGGGGAGGGGAGCGTGACAATATGAGAGAGGGGCAGAGTAAGGGTGTGAGAGAAGGGAAGAGTGACAATATGAGAGAAGGGCAGAGTAAGGGTGTGAGAGAAGGGAAGAGAGACAATATGAGAGAAGGGCAGAGTAACGGTGTGAGAGAAGGGAATAGTGATAATATGAGAGAAGGGCAGAGTAAGGGTATGAGAGAAGGGAAGAGAGACAATATGAGAGAAGGGCAGAGTAAGGGTGTGAGAGAAGGGAAGAGAGACAATATGAGAGAAGGGCAGAGTAACAGTGTGAGAGAAGGGAAGAGAAAATATGAGAGAAGGGCAGAGTAACAATGTGAGAGGAGAAAAGAGTGACAATATGAGAGAAGGGCAGAGTAACAATGTGAGAGGAGGGAAGAGTGACAATATGAGAGAAGGGCAGAGTAACAATGTGAGAGGAGGGAAGAGTGACGATATGAGAGAGGGGCAGAGTAAAGGTGTGAGAGAAGGGAAGAGAGACAATATGAGAGAAGGGCAGAGAAAGGGTGTGAGAGAAGGGAAGAGTGACAATATGAGAGAAGGGCAGAGTAAGGGTGTGAGAGAAGGGAAGAGAGACAATATGAGAGAAGGGCAGAGTAACGGTGTGAGAGGAGGGAAGAGTGACAATATGAGAGAAGAGCGAAGTAACAGTGTGAGAGAAGGGAAGAGTGACAATATGAGAGAAGGGCAGAGTAACAGTGTGAGAGGAGGGAAGAGTGACAATATGAGAGAAGGGCAGACTAACAGTGTGAGAGGAGGGAAGAGAGACAATATGAGAGAAGGGCAGAGTAAGGGTATGAGAGAAGGGAAGAGAAACAATATGAGAGAAGGGCAGAGTAACAGTGTGAGAGGAGGGAAGAGAGACAATATGAGAGAAGGGCAGAGTAACGGTGTGAGAGGAGGGAAGAGTAACAGTATGAGAGAAGAGTGGAGTAACTGAGAAGGGAAGAGTGACATATGAGAGAAGGGCAGAGTAACGGTGTGAGAGAAGGGAAGAGTGACAATATGAGAGAAGGGCACGGCAACAATGTGAGAGGAGGGAAGAGTGACAATATGAGAGAAGGGCAGAGTAACGGTGTGAGAGAAGGGAAGAGTGACAATATGAGAGAAGGGCAGAGTAACAGTGTGAGAGGAGGGAAGAGAGACAATATGAGAGAAGGGAAGAGTAACGGTGTGAGAGGAGGGAAGAGTAACAGTATGAGAGAAGGGCAGAGTAAGGGTGTGAGAGAAGGGAAGAGAGACAATATGAGAGAAGGGCAGAGTAACGGTGTGAGAGGAGGGAAGAGTGACAATATGAGAGAAGAGCGAAGTAACAGTGTGAGAGAAGGGAAGAGTGACAATATGAGAGAAGGGCAGAGTAACAGGGTGAGAGGAGGGAAGAGTGACAATATGAGAGAAGGGCAGACTAACAGTGTGAGAGGAGGGAAGAGAGACAATATGAGAGAAGGGCAGAGTAAGGGTGTGAGAGAAAGGAAGAGAGACAATATGAGAGAAGGGCAGAGTAACAGTGTGAGAGGAGGGAAGAGAGACAATATGAGAGAAGGGCAGAGTAACGGTGTGAGAGGAGGGAAGAGTAACAGTATGAGAGAAGAGTGGAGTAACTGAGAAGGGAAGAGTGACAATATGAGAGAAGGGCAGAATAACGGTGTGAGAGAAGGGAAGAGTGACAATATGAGAGAAGGGCACGGCAACAATGTGAGAGGAGGGAAGAGTGACAATATGAGAGAAGGGCAGAGTAACAATGTGAGAGGAGGGAAGAGTGACAATATGAGAGAAGGGCAGAGTAACAGTGTGAGAGGAGGGAAGAGAGACAATATGAGAGAAGGGAAGAGTAACGGTGTGAGAGGAGGGAAGAGTAACAGTATGAGAGAAGGGCAGACTAACAGTGTAAGAGGAGGGAAGAGAGACAATATGAGAGAAGGGCAGAGTAACAATGTGAGAGGAGGGAAGTGTAACAGTATGAGAGAAGAGTGGAGTAACTGAGAGAAGGGAAGAGTGACAATATGAGAGAAGGACACAGTAACAGTGTGAGAGAAGGGAAGAGTGACAATATGAGAGAAGGGCAGGGCAACAATGTGAGTGGAGGGAATAGTGACAATATGAGAGAAGGGCAGAGTAAGGGTGTGAGAGAAGGGAAGAGTGACAATATGAGAGAAGGGCAGAGTAAGGGTGTGAGAGAAGGGAAGAGAGACAATATGAGAGAAGGGCAGAGTAACGATGTGAGAGAAGGGAAGAGAGACAATATGAGAGAAGGGCAGAGTAACGGTGTGAGAGAAGGGAATAGTGACAATATGAGAGAAGGGCAGAGTAAGGGTATGAGAGAAGGGAAGAGTGACAATATGAGAGAAGGGCAGAGTAAGGGTGTGAGAGAAGGGAAGAGAGACAATATGAGAGAAGGGCAGAGTAACGGTGTGAGGAGGGAAGAGTGACAATATGAGAGAAGGGCAGAGTAACTGCGAGAGGAGGGAAGAGTGACAATATGAGAGAAGGGCGAAGTAACAGTGTGAGAGAAGGGAAGAGTGACAATATGAGAGAAGGGCAGAGTAACAGTGTGAGAGGAGGGAAGAGAGACAATAAGAGAAGGGCAGAGTAACGGTGTGAGAGGAGGGAAGAGTAACAGTATGAGAGAAGAGTGGAGAAACTGAGAAGGGAAGAGTGCCAATATGAAAGAAGGGCAGAGTAACGGTGTAAGAGAAAGGGAAGAGTGACAATATGAGAGAAGGGCACGGCAACAATGTGAGAGGAGGGAAGAGTGACAATATGAGAGAAGAGCAGGGTAACAGTGTGAGAGGAGGGAAGAGTGACAATATGAGAGAAGGGCAGAGTAACGGTGTGTGAGGGGAGGGGAGAGTGAAAATATGAGAGAGGGGCAGAGTAACGGAATGAGAGAAGGGAAGAGTGACAATATGAGAGAAGGGCAGAGTAAGGGTGTGAGAGAAGGGAAGAGAGACAATATGAGAGAAGGGCAGAGTAACGGTGTGAGAGAAGGGAAGAGAGACAATATGAGAGAAGGGCAGAGTAACAGTGTGAGAGAAGGGAAGAGAAACAATATGGGAGAAGGGCAGAGTAACAATGTGAGAGGAGGAAAGAGTGACAATATGAGAATAGGGCAGAGTAACAATGTGAGAGGAGGGAAGAGTGACAATATGAGAGAAGGGCAGAGTAACGGTGTGTGAGGGGAGGGGAGCGTGACAATATGAGAGAGGGGCAGAGTAATGGTGTGAGAGAAGGGAAGAGTGACAATATGAGAGAAGGGCAGAGTAAGGGTGTGAGAGAAGGGAAGAGAGACAAAATGAGAGAAGGGCAGAGTAACGGTGTGAGAGAAGGGAATAGTGATAATATGAGAGAAGGGCAGAGTAAGGGTATGAGAGAAGGGAAGAGAGACAATATGAGAGAAGGGCAGAGTAAGGGTGTGAGAGAAGGGAAGAAAGACAATATGAGAGAAGGGCAGAGTAACAGTGTGAGAGAAGGGAAGAGAAAATATGAGAGAAGGGCAGAGTAACAATGTGAGAGGAGAAAAGAGTGACAATATGAGAGAAGGGCAGAGTAACAATGTGAGAGGAGGGAAGAGTGACAATATGAGAGAAGGGCAGAGTAACAATGTGAGAGGAGGGAAGAGTGACAATATGAGAGAGGGGCAGAGTAAAGGTGTGAGAGAAGGGAAGAGAGACAATATGAGAGAAGGGCAGAGAAAGGGTGTGAGAGAAGGGAAGAGTGACAATATGAGAGAAGGGCAGAGTAAGGGTGTGAGAGAAGGTTAAGAGAGACAATATGAGAGAAGGGCAGAGTAACGGTGTGAGAGGAGGGAAGAGTGACAATATGAGAGAAGAGCGAAGTAACAGTGTGAGAGAAGGGAAGAGTGACAATATGAGAGAAGGGCAGAGTAACAGTGTGAGAGGAGGGAAGAGTGACAATATGAGAGAAGGGCAGACTAACAGTGTGAGAGGAGGGAAGAGAGACAATATGAGAGAAGGGCAGAGTAAGGGTGTGAGAGAAGGGAAGAGAGACAATATGAGAGAAGGGCAGAGTAACAGTGTGAGAGGAGGGAAGAGAGACAATATGAGAGAAGGGCAGAGTAACGGTGTGAGAGGAGGGAAGAGTAACAGTATGAGAGAAGAGTGGAGTAACTGAGAAGGGAAGAGTGACAATATGAGAGAAGGGCAGAGTAACGGTGTGAGAGAAGGGAAGAGTGACAATATGAGAGAAGGGCACGGCAACAATGTGAGAGGAGGGAAGAGTGACAATATGAGAGAAGGGCAGAGTAACAGTGTGAGAGGAGTGAAGAGAGACAATATGAGAGAAGGGAAGAGTAACGGTGTGAGAGGAGGGAAGAGTAACAGTATGAGAGAAGAGTGGAGTAACTGAGAAGGGAAGAGTGACAATATGAGAGAAGGGCAGAGTAACGGTGTGAGAGAAGGGAAGAGAAACAATATGAGAGAAGGGCAGAGTAACAATGTGAGAGGAGGGAAGAGTGACAATATGAGAGAAGGGCAGAGTAACAATGTGAGAGGAGGGAAGAGTGACAATATGAGAGAAGGGCAGAGTAACAATGTGAGAGGAGGGAAGAGTGACAATATGAGAGAAGGGCAGAGTAACAATGTGAGAGGAGGGAAGAGTGACAATATGAGAGAAGGGCAGAGTAACGGTGTGTGAGGGGAGGGGAGAGTGACAATATGAGAGAGGGGCAGAGTAAGGGTGTGAGAGAAGGGAAGAGTGACAATATGAGAGAAGGGTAGAGTAAGGGTGTGAGAGAAGGGAATAGTGACAATATGAGAGAAGGGCAGAGTAAGGGTATGAGAGAAGGGAAGAGAGACAATATGAGAGAAGGGCAGAGTAAGGGTGTGAGAGAAGGGAAGAGAGACAATATGAGAGAAGGGCAGAGTAACAGTGTGAGAGGAGGGAAGAGTGACAATATGAGAGAAGGGCAGAGTAACAGTGTGAGAGAAGGGAAGAGAGACAATATGAGAGAAGGGCAGAGAAAGGGTGTGAGAGAAGGGAAGGTTGACAATATGAGAGAAGGGCAGAGTAAGGGTGTGAGAGAAGGGAAGAGAGACAATATGAGAGAAGGGCAGAGTAACGGTGTGAGAGGAGGGAAGAGTGACAATATGAGAGAAGAGCGAAGTAACAGTGTGAGAGAAGGGAAGAGTGACAATATGAGAGAAGGGCAAAGTAACAGTGTGAGAGGAGGGAAGAGTGACAATATGAGAGAAGGGCAGACTAACAGTGTGAGAGGAGGGAAGAGAGACAATATGAGAGAAGGGCAGAGTAACAATGTGAGAGGAGGGAAGAGTAACAGTATGAGAGAAGAGTGGAGTAACTGAGAGAAGGGAAGAGTGACAATATGAGAGAAGGGCACAGTAACAGTGTGAGAGAAGGGAAGAGTGACAATATGAGAGAAGGGCAGGGCAACAATGTGAGAGGAGGGAAGAGTGACAATATGAGAGAAGGGCAGGGTAATAGTGTGAGAGGAGGAAAGAGTGACAATATGAGAGAAGGGCAGAGTAACAGTATGAGAGAAGGGAAGAGTGACTGTGGGAGAGTAGGATCTGCCTCTTATGTTGCCCCCACTTTTTTTCTGATGTTTACACTGGTTTCTGGCTATAGTCTGGCTGGGACCCTGCCAATCAGAGCCCCAGCCTCTCTGTTCTCTCTAAACGATTTGGAGTGCACTCTAGGTGCACTAGTGATTGGATACTGTGGTACCTTATGAGTCCCTAGTATATGGTACCTTAGGTACCAAGGGCATAGGTACTTCACAGGCCTACCAGGGGCTGAAGCATGTATTATGCCACCCCTGGGAAGCAGACTAAATCTGACACCACAGGCCTGCTACTGCAGCCTGGGTGAGGTGGTGCTAGCACCCCTCACTGAGATATAGGTTCCTATATCTCTCCTGCACACACATTTAAACCTATCAGTCACCCCTAAGGCAGGCCCTATCAATCCTGAGGGCAGGGTGCTTGGTTCCTATGTGAGAGGGTGCCTCTGCCTGAGCAGGGCCCCTCTGCAGCTCTCAGAGTCCATTCTCTGGGGCTGTTTGTGGATGCGGTTAAACCATATACTCTTAAGTGCATTATATCCTCGCGGTAGAATGCTAACTTTGGAATGGCTGCATCAAAACATGTCGTGTTTGGTGTCAAACATCTTGGAATACTACCCCCACCCCCCGCCAGTTCTGGCGGCGGGGGTAGCATTCCACCCTTCTAGAGGGATAGACATGTACCTACTGTGGAAACGCGGTAGAATCCTGCAGAGCCCTGGCATCACAAAATGGATGCCACCAGTCACAGACACTGGGCTGCCCTCCTGCTGATGACCAACACTCGCAGTGGAGGAAGCCCAACAATAGATATCCTGTCCCAAGAGGGTGTGACCACCTCCCAGACAGGGTTTAGTGTATTGGGGCTGGGTGGGTGCACTCTTAGAGTGCTTTGAAGTCCTGCACTGGGGGAGCAGAAGGCTCCTCTGTGCATACCCCAGTTCAAACCGGCTCAGGGGCTACCTGCCCCTGCCCCTGCTCTGGCGCGAAACTGGACAAAGGGAAGTAGGTGTAACCACCCACTCCCCTGACCCTCCCATAGGTGGGGTCATAGAGCTAGTCCCTCCCTTTCTTTTAGTATAAGAGGGGGAACCTGTGCATTGCAAACTAGATACCCCTGGACGACGCTCTACAAGAAGAATCCTGGACCTTCAACGTTCCACTACCTTTGGAAGACTGAAGAATCTCCCTTGGAGTCAAGGAGTGACTCCCCTGCTTGGCAGGCACCAAAAACGACAATGACGGTCGCAAGCTACGCCGCTCCCGCCGGAGCCCGAAGTCCCTGCAGCCCAGGAAGAGGATTTCCTGACTTCGCCAAGGCCATCATGAGTCCCCAGCGAAGCTGAGGCAAGTGCACCCCACGAGCAACGAGGAACCGCAGACCCTGGGTACCAGGCACTATTGTCGAGTGCAACCCCTACATGATGGTCTACGAACTTGTGCTTTGGACCATGTGTGGTCCCATCCTCCAGCAGAGATCCCTCCCAAAATCAGAGGCCTACACCGTTCCGTGTGACCGTGGGCCCCTGTTGAGTGAATCCTCCTGAGGCATCTTCGCAATCCCTTGCCAGCCAGCTTGTGGGTCCCCAGAAGACTTTCTAAAGAAACCAAAGGGCTCCCCTGGTTGCTCCAGGCCTGCCCTGACCTACCCTTGCTGGGTAAGTTCCTCAGACCTTGCTGGTCTGCACCATTGACTTTTTCTTTCCACCACGAGATTTACTGCTACCAAGGCTTGTTGGCTCCAATCGGGTCGCCGACACCGCAGTCAGCTGCAGACTTTGTGGGACACGCTGAATCCAGCTTCTGGCCATCCGCGACGCCTCCTGGACCTTGTGGGTGAAGAGTCAAAACACCAGTGAACGACCTGAATCTGTCAACGACGGTGGGCATTCATCTTCCTTGCCCCGGGTCACTGCCAAGTGACCTTGAACACTGTCCCCTCTGCTTTCAGGTCTTCCTCCTTCCGAATCCAGGCTTGGATTCCAACGGACACTTCTTCTGTCGTCGCAAGCAGCAAGTCTTCACTGGCTCCCATTGAAAACGACGCCGCGACCCGACACCAAAGGACACCTATGCACCCGGCTCCCCTGGGTGAGGTAACTTTAGCATTACGGTGCTCCCGTGGGTGTGGGCCCTAGAACTACTTACCCTGTAAGTGGCTTGCTTGTAGCTACCCTAGAAGTGCCCTAAAACTCTTATTTTCTAAGTGTGACAATTGCGCTGACTCGTACAGGGTTCGCGTCTGTGTTAGACACATCGCGTCCAGCTCCCTTGTAACACTATCTATAACCGTGTCCTTCGACTCGTACTGAGTCCGATCGGTGTTCGCCTCGAACACACAAGGGGCCTGTAACATTGAAATCTCCATTGCGCTGACTCGTACAAGGTTCGCGTCTGTGTTAGACACAGCGCGTCCATCTCCCTTGCAACTCTATCTGTAACCGCGTCCTTCGACTCGTACAAGGACCGATCGGTGTGTTTGCCTCGAACACGCAAGGGACCTTTAACATTGAAATCTCAATCGCGTCTGTTCGCATAGACTCGCACAGGACTCGCACCGGTGCCAGGACACCGCGTCCATCCCCTGTGGGTCTCCTACAACTACCTGGGGTGGTTCTTGAGGGTCCCTTGATTCTAACTGCTCTAGACCTAGGTCTAGCCAAACTAAGATCGTGATATTTGACTGTGCTAACTTATTTTGATAACATTTGATTTGTACATATGTTCCTGACTTCTAATCTCATAAAGAGATTAGTAGAGAGTTGTTTATTAATAAATACATATATATTTGATACATATACCTGTGTGGTGTCTTTTCATTTGGTGATTCAAGAGATTGTGTGGTAAAACAAGCTGCTTTACATTCCTCCAAGACTTAGCCTGAAGGCTGCTCTCCACAGCTACCACTAGGATAGCTTTCTATAAAGGTTGTCTTAAACCTACCAACCATAAGAGTCGAATTGTTCTGGTGCAAGGTGTCCACTTTAATTAGTGAACAGCATATACCAGGCCAACTTCTCACATTGGTGGCAGCGTGTGGGATTCCAGCTTGCTATTGTTTTACCAGAAAATCTCTATTTGAATTACTAACTGAAAACCACTATAGGTACTCAAGGTACATATAAAGTCAAGCTTAGTATCAATAAGTTCTACTGAACTTAGAGCTGTGTGCAAAAGGGATAGCACACCCTTTCTACAGCTCAAGCTAGTATCAGTAGGCCACAAACTAGTGTAGGTAGTACAACACTGCACAACACTAGAATGTCCTCAAGGGATGGACCCAGTGGATCCACCCAGCTTCAGTATAAGGACATGACTTTCGTTGACTTGAAAGCCATGTGTGCTGAGAGGCACCTGAAGATAGGACAGAGTCCCTCCACACTACACTTGATAGATCTGCTAACAGCAGATGACCTTAGATTAGCTCTAGGAGCTAAGGGGTCTGGATCAGTGGGTGGGTCAGTTATAGTGTCTGGGTCAGATGATGAACATCAGGATGACCAGGACTCTGTGATTGTAGGGCCAGGCCCGAAGGGGTCTGAACCAGACAGAAGAATTCTCCCTACGAGAACTGACATAGTGGAAGACAGGCACAGGTCCCTTTCCAGGGAATCTGAGCACTCCTTTCACTCTGGCAGGGAAACTGTCTACCAGAGGAACTCCTTCTTCCCAAGAAGAGAGACCTCCTCTGAAAGGATGTACAAACTGCTGCAGTATGAGGAAGCAAGATTTGCCCTCAAAACCAAGCAGTTGGCATTAGACAAAGAAGCCTTTGAGTTCCAGAAAGCTTCTAGAAGAGAGGGGTTAGAACCCCCTGGTGGCAGCAACAGTGTCCCTAGAGGTAGAGAAAATACTCCAGACCATAGGAACCTGAGCAAGGTTGTTCCTCCCTACCAGAGTGGGGATGATATCCACAAGTGGATAACTGCTATGGAAAGGGCCTGTAGAGTACAACAGGTCCCCCAAAAGCAGTGGGCAGCAATCTTGTGGCTCTCCTTTTCAGATAAAGGTAGAGACAAGCTCCTCACTGTTAGAGAAGAGGATGCTGATGACTATGAAGTCCTGAAGAGTGCACTGATAGATGGGTTTGGCTTAACCACTGAGCAGTACAGGTTGAAGTTCAGAGACACCCAGAAGGCACAGACTCAGGACTGGACTGACTTTGTAGATTGTGCAACCAAGGCTCTGGAGGGTTGGCTGGTTGGCAGTAGGGTTACTGATTTCAAGGGATTGTATAATCTAATGATGAGAGAACAGATCCTTAATAATTGCCAGAACCAGTTGTTGCATCAATACCTGGTAGACTCGGATCTGACCTCTCCCCAAGAATTGGGAAAGAAGGCAGACAAGTGGGTCAGAACCAGGGTGAGGCAGAAAACCCAGAACCAAGGGGGTGACACAAAGAAGCAGGATCAGAAGGGCTCTGAGAAAAGTGGGGATAAGTCAACAGACCAGAAGTCTTCACAAGGGCCCCAAAAATCTGCATCTGGTGGGGAGTCCCAATCCAAGAAGGGAAAAGGCCAAAGAAGCCCTGGTGCAAATTCTGTAAACAGAAAGGGCACTGGACTTCTGATTGTAACAAGTCCAAAGACCAGACCACCACCACTCCTGCCCCTAAGGCAACTGTTCCCCCTAGTTCAGCTACTGGTGGAGGTGGTACTCAGAAAAAGGGTGTAGTAGGGTTGACCCTGGGTTCTGAAGTGGGCTCTGGCCTAGTCAGAGAACCCACTCAGGCAATGCTGATTTGTGATGGAGACATTGAAATGTCCTTCCTAGTGAGCCCCAGTAATCTGGGCAAATACAAACAGCAGCCTGTAATAAATGGCAAACAGGCTTTGGCATTTAGGGACACAGGTGCTAGTGTCACCATGGTGGCAGAGGATCTTGTGGACCCTGGACAGATCATCCTGGGTGAAATGTACCAGGTGACCAATGCAAGCAATGCCAAGACCAACCATAGTCTGGCAGTTGTGAATTTCTCCTGGGGAGGGGTAACTGGCCTCAAGAAGGTTGTAGTCAGTGCAGACCTCCCTGTAGAATGTCTATTGGGCAATGATCTAGAGACTTCAGCCTGGTCTGAAGTAGAGTTATGGACTCATGCTGAGATGTTGGGCATCCCTGCAGAGGTATTTGCTGTGACCAGGTCACAAGCCAAAATGCATAACACTGAACCAGCTCTGGATCCTGAAACTATGGACCAGATGCTTCCAAAGAGGAGGAGCAGTAGGGTTAAGGCGGTGCCTTCCCCCGTCTCAGACCACTGAGTCCCCTCCCCAGGGAGGAGGAGCAGATCCTGAAGAAGGAACTGCCCCAGAGGAACTTGAGCCTGATCAGGTTGAGTTCTTGGGGGCAGGGGGCCCTTCTAGGGAAGATCTGAGTAAGGAGCAACAGTGCTGCCCCTCTCTTGAACCCCTCAGACAGCAGGCTGCTGCTGAGGCTGCTGGGAGTGCTAGTGGGTCCCATAAAGTTTATTGGGATGAGGGACTCCTATATTCTGAGGGTAGAGATCCAGCCCCTGGAGCCTACCAGGAGGATGGTAATCCCTCAGAAGTTTAGGGGGTTCCTCTTGACCCTAGCACATGATATCCCTTTGGCAGGTCACTTGGGCCAAAACAAGACCTGGGACAGGCTTGTTCCACATTTTCATTGGCCACATATGTCAGAGGACACAAAGGAGTTTTGCCGCTCCTGTGTCACATGCCAAGCCAGTGGCAAGGCAGGTGGCACAACAAAGGCCCCCTGATACCACTACCTGTGGTGGGGGTACCCTTTGAAAGGGTAGGGATTGACATAGTTGGTCCCCTTGACCCTCAAACTGCATCTGGGCACAGATTTATCCTGGTGGTAGTGGATCATGCCACAAGGTACCCAGAGGCAATTCCCCTGAGGACCACCACAGCCCCTGTGGTGGCAAGAGTCCTCATTGGAGTCTTCTCCAGAGTGGGTTTCCCAAAGGAGGTCATTTCTGACAGAGGTACCAACTTCATGTCAGGATATTTGAAGGCAATGTGGAAGGAGTGTGGTGTAACTTATAAGTTCACCACCCCTATCACCCACAATGCAATGGTTTAGTTGAACGCTTCAACAAAACCCTGAAGGGAATGATTAAAGGACTCCCAGAGAAGCTTAGGCGGAAATGGGACCTTCTTCTTCCCTGCCTGTTGTTTGCATACAGAGAGGTTCCACAGAAGGGGGTTGGTTACAGCCCATTTGAGCTTCTGTTTGGGCATCCTGTGAGAGGTCCATTGTGTTTGGTAAAAGAGGGCTGGGAGTTACCTCTCAAGCCCCCCAAACAAGATGTGATGGACTATGTACTTGGTCTCCGCTCCCGGATGGCTGAGTACATGAAAAAGGCAACCAAAAACCTGGAGGCCAGCCAAGAATTACAAAAAGCTTGGCATGACCAAAAGGCTGTATTGACTGTATACCAGCCAGGACAGAAAGTGTGGGTGTTGGAGCCTGTGGCCCCAGCAGCCCTCCAAGACAAGTGGAGTGGCCCCCATACAATAGTTGAACAGAAGGGAGAAGTCACCTATCTGGTGAATCTTGGAACTCCCAGGAGCCCCCTGAGGGTGCTCCATGTCAACAGATTGAAACCATATGTTGACAGGGCTGACATGGGCTTGCTCATGGCAACTGATGAGGAACAGGAGGAGGAGAGTGACCCTCTCCCTGACCTGCTCTCACAGAACCCTGATGATGGGTCAGTAGATGGTGTTGCTTTGGCAAGCAGCCTCACTGACCATCAGCAAACTGAGTGCAGACAAGTTCTGCAACAGTACAGACATATGTTTAGCCTGACCCCTAGTCAGACTTCCTGGTGCACCCATGAGGTGGACACTGGAGACAGTCTGCCTGTCAAGAGTAAAATCTACAGGCAACCTGACCATGTCAGGGATTGTATCAGGACTGAAGTCCAGAAGATGTTGGAGTTAGGTGTGATTGAGCCTTCAGATAGCCCATGGGCTAGCCCAGTAGTCCTAGTACCCAAGCCTCATACCCAGGGTGGTAAGAAAGAAATGAGGTTTTGTGTAGACTACAGAGGCCTCAATGCAGTCACTAGGACTGATGCCTATCCCATACCAAGGGCAGATGAGCTGATTGATACTTTGGCCTCAGCCAAGTATCTAAGCACGTTTGACCTAACAGCCGGCTACTGGCAGATCAGGTTAGCTGATGATGCAAAAGCCAAAACAGCATTTTCGACCCCTGGTGGGCACTATCACTTTGTGGTGATGCCCTTTGGATTGAAAAATGCACCTGCCACTTTTCAGAGGTTGCTGAATAAAGTTCTGGCAGGGATGGAAACTTATTGCTCAGCTTATCTAGATGATATTGCTGTCTTTAGTTCCTCCTGGCAGGATCACCTGGTCCACCTCAGGAATGTTTTGGAGGCTCTGCAGAAAGCAGGCCTCACTATCAAGGCCACTAACTACTGAACACCCGCTCCGCACGCAAACACGCCGTCGAGCTCTGGGACCTGCTCGACACATCATCACCAGACGTCGCCTTCCTGACAGAGACCTGGATGAACGACTCCTCCGCACCCGACATCGCCATAGCCATCCCAGACGGCTATAAGATCACCCGCAGAGACCGCGTCAACGGAGTAGGAGGAGGAATCGCCATCGTCCACAAGAACTCCATCAGGGTCTCAACCAGCACCAACGACTTTCTCTGCACCGCCGAACACATGCACTTCCAGATCCACACGGACCCCAACACCACCCTTAGAGGCACCCTTGTCTACAGACCCCCTGGGCCATGACCCCAGTTCAGCGACTCCATCGCCGACTTCATCAGCACGCACGCCCTGACCTCTACCGACTACATCCTCCTCGGAGACCTGAAGTTTCACCTGGAGAACAACAACGACAGCAACTCCACCACCCTGATCGACAACCTCGCCAACCTCGGACTGAGACAGCTCGTCACAACACCGACTCATTCCGCCGGCCACACGCTCGACCCCGTCTTCTCCTCAAGCTCCCACGTCTCCTTCAGCCACACCACAGAACTCCTCTGGACCGACCACCGCTGCATCCACTTCACCTTCCAGAAACCCACCACACACCACCGCACCCAACAGATCCCACGCCGCTGCTGGAGCAAAGTCACCGAAGACCAACTACGGGCAAACCTCGCTCTCAGCCCTCCCTCCGACCCATCCAACACCGACGACGCTGCCTGCAACCTCAGACGATGGATAGACGACTGTGCCAACACCCTCGCCCCACTGAAAAACTCACCTACAGCGACACCACCAAAAGAGCCAGCTGGTTCACCCCGGAACTCCTAGCTTCCAAGCGTACCTGCCGGAAACTAGAGAAGAAATGGCACAGTGATAAGACACCGGACAGCCACGCAGCCCACAAAGACGCCATCCGTAACCACCACCACCTCATCAGGTCCACCAAGAGAATCTCCTTCAAAGACCGCCTCGACAACAACGTACACAACAGCAAGGAGCTCTTCAACATCGTGAAGGAACTCTCCAACCCCAGCTCCAACACCAACGACATCCCACCGTCGCAAGCCCTGTGCGATTCCCTCGCCACCTTCTTCCACCGCAAGATCGCCGACATCCACGACAGCTTCAACACCCAGACAGCCCCAACTAAGATCGATACACCAGACCCGCCGCACACCATCGACCATGACCCCTTGCCAGCCTGGGCCAGCGTGAACATCGATGACACCATCAAGACCATGAGCACAATACACTCCGGCTCCCCGTCAGACCCTTTCCTGCACCACATCTTCAACAAAGCCAGCAGCTCCATCGCACCCCACCTGTGCAACGTTATCAATCTCTCCTTCGAGACCGCGATCTTCCCAGAGAGCTGGAAACACGCAGAGATCAACGCCCTACTCAAAAAACCCAAGGCGGACCCGAGAGACCTCAAGAACTTCCGGCCCATCTCCCTGCTTCCGTTCCCTGCCAAGGTCATCGAGAAGATCGTCAACAAACAGCTAACCCGATACCTCGAAGAAAACAGCATCCTGGACCCATCCCAATCAGGGTTCCGGAGCAACCACAGCACTGAGACTGCCCTCATCGCCACCACCGACGACATCAGGACCCTGCTGGACAACGGTGAGACCGCAGCCCTCATCCTGCTGGACCTCTCCGCCGCCTTCGACACTGTCTGCCACCGCACTCTACGCGCACGCCTCCACGACGCAGGGATCCGAGACAAGGCCCTGGAATGGACCACCTCCTTCCTCGACGGCAGAACCCAGAGACTCCGCCTCCCACCTTTCCGATCCGAAGCCTCCGAGATCATCTGCGGCGTACCCCAGGGATCTTCCCTTAGCCCAACACTGTTCAACATCTACATGGCCCCGCTCGCACGCATCACCAGACAGCACGACCTCAACATAATCTCCTATGCCGACGACACTCAACTGATCCTCTCCCTCACCAAGGACCCCCTCGCCGCCAAATCCAATCTCCATGAAGGAATGAAGGCCGTCGCCGATTGGATGAAGATCAGCCGACTAAAGCTGAACACGGACAAGACAGAGGTCCTCATCCTCGGCTCCAACCCCTCAGCCTGGGACGACTCCTGGTGGCCAACGACACTGGGAGCAGCCCCGACACCCACCGACCACGCACGCAACCTGGGAGTCATCCTCGACTCAACGCTCTCCATGGCCAAGCAAGTCAACGCAGTCTCCTCCTCCTGCTTCAACACCCTCCGCATGCTTCGCAAGATCTACAGGTGGATCCCGACAGATACAAGAAGAACAGTCACCCAGGCCCTCGTCAGTAGCAGACTTGACTATGGGAACGCCCTCTACGCGGGAGCCCCGGCCAAGCTCATCAAGCGACTGCAACGCATACAAAACGCCTCCGCACGCCTGATCCTCGACGTACCACGCCACAGCCACATCACCCCCACCTGAGGAACCTGCACTGGCTCCCCGTCGACAGGAGAATCTCCTTCAAACTCCTCATCCACGCACACAAGGCACTCCACAAGACTGGCCCAGCCTACCTCAACAGACGACTCTTCTTCTACGTCCCCAACCGCCAGCTCTGCTCCGCCGACCTCTCCTCGCCACCGTCCCTCGCATTCGAAGAACAACCACCGGCGGCAGATCCTTCTCACACCTCGCCGCCAAGACCTGGAACACCCTTCCACTAAGCCTACGACAGACCCAAGACCTGCTGACCTTCAGGAGGCTACTCAAGACCTGGCTGTTCGACCAGTAGCAGCACCCCCCCCCCCTTTTTTCTCCCCAGCGCCTTGAGACCTTCGCGGGTAAGTAGTGCGCTCTACAAATTCTGTGATTGATTGATTGATTGACTAAGTGCCAGATAGGGCAGAGTCAGGTTGTGTACCTGGGCCACCTTGTGGGTGGAGGCCAGGTTCAGCCTTTACAGAGCAAGATCCAAACCATCATGGAATGGGTTGCTCCAACCACCCAGACACAGGTGAGAGCCTTCTTAGGCCTGACTGGGTACTATAGGAGGTTTGGGAAGGGATATGGATCTATAGTGACCCCCTTGAATGATCTGACCTCAAAGAAAATGCCAAAAAAGGTTCAGTGGACAGCTAGCTGTCAGAAGGCATTTGAAGACATAAAGCAGGCCATGTGCACTGCCCCCATCTTACAGAGTCCAGACTACACAAAAAAGTTCATTGTCCAAACAGATGCTTCTGAGCTGGGTGTGGGAGCTGTACTGTCTCAACTGAATGATGAAGGTCAAGACCAGCCAGTAGCTTTCATTAGCAGAAGGCTGACCCCTAGAGAGAAACGTTGGTCAGCTATAGAGAGGGAGGCCTTTGCTGTGGTGTGGGCCCTGAAGAAGCTGAGGCCATACTTGTTTGGCACTCACTTCATAGTTCAGACTGACCACAAGCCCCTCCTATGGCTTAAACAAATGAAAGGAGAAAACCCAAAACTTTTGAGGTGGTCCATTTCCCTACAGGGGATGGACTATACAGTGGAACATAGACCTGGGACCCAACATGCCAATGCAGATGGACTCTCAAGGTATTTCCACTTTGAACACGAAGACTCAACTGGTCAAGGTTAGTTTAGTGTCCCTGCGTTTGGGGGGTTGTGTAGGAGAGTAGGATCTGCCTCTTATGTTGCCCCCACTTTTTTCTGATGTTTACACTGGTTTCTGGCTATAGTCTGGCTGGGACCCTGCCAATCAGGGCCCCAGCCTCTCTGTTCTCTCTAAACGATTTGGAGTGCACTCTAGGTGCACTAGTGATTGGATACTGTGGTACCTTATGAGTCCCTAGTATATGGTACCTTAGGTACCAAGGGCATAGGTACTTCACAGGCCTACCAGGGGCTGAAGCATGTATTATGCCACCCCTGGGAAGCAGACTAAATCTGACACCACAGGCCTGCTACTGCAGCCTGGGTGAGGTGGTGCTAGCACCCCTCACTGAGATATAGGTTCCTATATCTCTCCTGCACACATATTTAAACCTATCAGTCACCCCTAAGGCAGGCCCTATCAATCCTGAGGGCAGGGTGCTTGGTTCCTATGTGAGAGGGTGCCTCTGCCTGAGCAGGGCCCCTCTGCAGCTCTCAGAGTCCATTCTCTGGGGCTGTTTCTGGATGCGGTTAAACCATATACTCTTAAGTGCATTATATCCTCGCGGTAGAATGCTAACTTTGGAATGGCTGCATCAAAACATGTTGTGTTTGGTGTCAAACATCTTGGAATACTACCCCCCCCGCCAGTTCTGGCGGCGGGGGTAGCATTCCACCCTTCTAGAGGGATAGACATGTACCTACTGTGGAAACGCGGTAGAATCCTGCAGAGCCCTGGCATCACAAAATGGATGCCACCAGTCACAGACACTGGGCTGCCCTCCTGCTGATGACCAACACTCGCAGTGGAGGAAGCCCAACAATAGATATCCTGTCCCAAGGGGGTGAGACCACCTCCCAGACAGGGTTTAGTGTATTGGGGCTGGGTGGGTGCACTCTTAGAGTGCTTTGAAGTCCTGCACTGGGGGAGCAGAAGGCTCCTCTGTGCATACCCCAGTTCAAACCGGCTCAGGGGCTACCTGCCCCTGCTCTGGCGCGAAACTGGACAAAGGGAAGTAGGTGTAACCACCCCCTCCCCTGACCCTCCCATAGGTGGGGTCATAGAGCTAGTCCCTCCCTTTCTTTTAGTATAAGAGGGGGAACCTGTGCATTGCAAACTAGATACCCCTGGACGACGCTCTACAAGAAGAATCCCGGACCTTCGACGTTCCACTACCTTTGGAAGACTGAAGAATCTCCCTTGGAGTCAAGGAGTGACTCCCCTGCTTGGCAGGCACCAAAAACGACAACGACGGTTGCAAACTACGCCGCTCCCGCCGGAGCCCGAAGTCCCTGCAGCCCAGGAAGAGGGATTCCTGACTTCTCCAAGGCCATCATGAGTCCCCAGCGAAGCTGAGGCAAGTGGACCCCACAAGTAACGAGGAACCGCAGACCCTGGGTACCGGGCACTATTGTCAAGTGCAACCCCTTCACGACGTTCTACGAACTTGTGCTTTGGACCACGTATGGTCCCAGCCTCCAGCAGAGATCCCTCCCAAAATCAGAGGCCTACACCATCCCGAGTGACCGTGGGCCCCTGTTGAGTGAATCCTCCTGAGGCATCTTCGCGATCCCTTGCCAGCCGGCTTGTGGGTCCTCAGAAGACTTTCTAAAGAAACCAAAGGGCTCCCCTGGTTGCTCCAGGCCTGCCCTGACCTACCCTCGCTGGGTAAGTTCCTCAGACCTTGCTGGTCTGCACCATTGACTTTTTCTTTCCACCACGAGACTTGCTGCTACCAAGGCTTGTTGGCTCCAATCGGGTCGCCGACACAGCAGTCAGCTGCAGACTTTGTGGGAGACGCAGAATCCAGCTTCTGGCCATCCTCGACGCCTCCTGGACCTCGTGGTTGAAGAGTCAAGACACCAGTGAACGACCTGAATCTGTCGACGACGGTGGGCATTCATCTTCCTTGCCCCGGGTCACTGCCAAGTGCCCTTGAACACTGTCCCCTCTGCTTTCAGGTCTTCCTCCTTCCGAATCCAGGCTTGGATTCCAACGGACACTTCTTCTGTCGCCGCAAGCAGCAAGTCTTCACTGGCTCCCATTGAAAACGATGCCGCGACCCGACACCAAAGGACACCTATGCACCCGGCTCCCCTGGGTGAGGTAACTTTAGCATTATGGTGCTCCCGTGGGTGTGGGCCCTAGAACTACTTACCCTGTAAGTGGCTTGCTTGTAGCTACCCTAGAAGTGCCCTAAAACTCTTATTTTCTAAGTGCGACAATTGCGCTGACTCGTACAGGGTTCGCGTCTGTGTTAGACACATCGCGTCCAGCTCCCTTGTAACACTGTCTATAACCGTGTCCTTCGACTCGTACTGAGTCCGATCGGTGTTCGCCTCGAACACACAAGGGGCCTGTAACATTGAAATCTCCATTGCGCTGACTCGTACGAGGTTCGCGTCTGTGTTAGACACAGCGCGTCCATCTCCCTTGCAACTCTATCTGTAACCGCGTCCTTCGACTCGTACAAGGACCGATCGGTGTGTTCGCCTCGAACACGCAAGGGACCTTTAACATTGAAATCTCAATCGCGTCTGTTCGCATAGACTCGCACAGGACTCGCACCGGTGCCAGGACACCGCGTCCGTCTCCTGTGGGTCTCCTACAACTACCTGGGGTGGTTCTTGGGGGTCCCTCGATTCTAACTGCTCTAGACCTAGGTCTAGCCAAACTAAGATCGTGATATTTGACTGTGCTAACTTATTTTGATAACATTTGATTTGTACATATGTTCCTGACTTCTAATCTCATAAAGAGATTAGTAGAGAGTTGTTTATTAATAAATACATATATATTTGATATATATACCTGTGTGGTGTCTTTTCATTTGGTGATTCAAGAGATTGTGTGGTAAAACAAGCTGCTTTACATTCCTCCAAGACTTAGCCTGAAGGCTGCTCTCCACAGCTACCACTAGGATAGCTTTCTATAAAGGTTGTCTTAAACCTACCAACCATAAGAGTCGAATTGTTCTGGTGCAAGGTGTCCACTTTAATTAGTGAACAGCATATACCAGGCCAACTTCTCACAGTGACAATATGAGAGAAGGGCAGAGTAACAGTGTGTGAGGGGAGGGGAGAGTGATGATATGAGAGAAAGGCAGAGTAACTGTGAGAGGAGGGAAGAGTGACGATATAAGAGACAGGCAGAGTAACAAAGTGTGAGGAGGGAAGAGTGACAATATGACAGAAGGGCAGAGTAACGGTGTGAGAGACGGGAAGAGAGACAATATGAAAGAAGGGTAGAGTAACGGTGTGTGAGGGGAGGGGAGAGTGATGTTATGAGAGAAAGGCAGAGTAACAGTGTGAGAGGAGGGAAGAGTGACGATATAAGAGACGGGCTGAGTAACAGTGTGTGAGGAGGGAAGAGTGACAATATGAGAGAAGGGCAAAGTAACAGTGTGAAAGGAGGGAAGAGTGACAGTATGAGAGAAGAGCAGAATAACTGAGAGAAGGGAAGAGTGACAATATGAGAGAAGGGCAGAGTAAGGGTGTGAGAGAAGGGAAGAGAGACAATATGAGAGAAGGGCAGAGTAACGGTGTGAGAGGAGGGAAGAGTGACAATATGAGAGAAGAGCGAAGTAACAGTGTGAGAGAAGGGAAGAGTGACTATATATGAGAAGGGCAGAGTAACAGTGTGAGAGGAGGGAAGAGTGACAATATGAGAGAAGGGCAGACTAACAGTGTGAGAGGAGGGAAGAGAGACAATATGAGAGAAGGGCAGAGTAACAATGTGAGAGGAGGGAAGAGTAACAGAATGAGAGAAGAGTGGAGTAACTGAGAAGGGAAGAGTGACAATATGAGAGAAGGGCAGAGTAACAGTGTGAGAGGAGGGAAGAGAGACAATAAGAGAAGGGCAGAGTAACGGTGTGAGAGGAGGGAAGAGTAACAGTATGAGAGAAGAGTGGAGTAACTGAGAAGGGAAGAGTGACAATATGAGAGAAGGTCAGAGTAACGGTGTGAGAGAAGGGAAGAGTGACAATATGAGAGAAGGGCACGGCAACAATGTGAGAGGAGGGAAGAGTGACAATATGAGAGAAGAGCAGGGTAACAGTGTGAGAGGAGGGAAGAGAGACAATATGAGAGAAGGGCAGAGTAACGGTGTGAGAGAAGGGAAGAGAGACAATATGAGAGAAGGGCAGAATAACAGTGTGAGAGAAGGGAATAGTGACAATATGAGAGAAGGGCAGACTAAGGGTGTGAGAGAAGGGAAGAGAGACAATATGAGAGAAGGGCAGAGTAACAGTGTGAGAGAAGGGAAGAGTGACAATATGAGAGAAGGGCAGAGTAACAGTGTGAGAGGAGGGAAGAGTGACAATATGAGAGAAGGGTAGACTAACAGTGTGAGAGGAGGGAAGAGAGACAATATGAGAGAAGGGCAGAGTAACAATGTGAGAGGAGGGAAGAGTAACAGTATGAGAGAAGAGTGGAGTAACTGAGAGAAGGGAAGAGTGACAATATGAGAGAAGGGCACAGTAACAGTGTGAGAGAAGGGAAGAGTGACAATATGAGAGAAGGGCAGGGCAACAATGTGAGAGGAGGGAAGAGTGACAATATGAGAGAAGGGCAGGGTAATAGTGTGAGAGGAGGGAAGAGTGACAATATGAGAGAAGGGCAGAGTAACAGTGTGAGAGAAGGGAAGAGTGACAATATGAGAGAAGGGCAGAGTAACAGTGTGTGAGGGGAGAGTGATGATATGAGATAAAGGCAGAGTAACTGTGAGAGGAGGGAAGAGTGACGATATAAGAGACAGGCAGAGTAACAGAGTGTGAGGAGGGAAGAGTGACAATATGACAGAAGGGCAGAGTAACGGTGTGAGAGACGGGAAGAGAGACAATATGAAAGAAGGGTAGAGTAACGGTGTGTGAGGGGAGGGGAGAGTGATGTTATGAGAGAAAGGCAGAGTAACAGTGTGAGAGGAGGGAAGAGTGACGATATAAGAGTCGGCTGAGTAACAGGGTGTGAGGAGGGAAGAGTGACAATATGAGAGAAGGGCAAAGTAACAGTGTGAGAGGAGGGAAGAGTGACAGTATGAGAGAAGAGCAGAGTAACTGAGAGAAAGGAAGAGTGACAATATGAGAGACGAGTGGAGTAACAGTGTGATAGGAGGGAAGAGTGACAATAATGGAGACGAGTGGAGTAACAGTGTGAGAGGAGGGGAGAGTGACGATATGAGAGAAGGGCAGAGTAACTGCGAGAGGAGGGAAGAGTGACAATATGAGAGAAGGGAAGGCTGGAGTAACAATGCGAGAGAAGGGAAGAGTGACAGTATGAGAGAAGAGCAGAGTAAATGAGAGAAGGGAAGAGTGACAATATGAGACGAGTGGAGTAACAGTGTGAGAGGAGGGAAAAGTGACGATATGAGAGAAGGGCAGAGTAACAGTGTGAGAGAAGGGAAGAGTGACAACATGAGAGAAGAGCTGAGTAACAGAGAAGGGAAGAGTGACAATATGAGAGAAGGGCAGAGTAACTGAGAGAAGGGAAGAGTGACAATATGAGAGACGAGTGGAGTAACAGTGAGAGGATGGAAGAGTGACAGTATGAGAGTAGGGCAGAATAACGGTGTGAGAGAAGAGAAGAGAGAAAATATGAGAGAAGGGAAGAGAGACAATATGAGAGAAGAGTGGAGTAATGGTGTGAGAGGAGGAAAGAGTGACAATATGAGAGAAGGGCAGAGTAACGGTGTGTGAGGAGGGAAGAGTGACAGTATGAGAGAAGAGTGGAGTAACTGAGTAAAGGGAAGAGTGACAATATGAGAGAAGGGCAGAGTAACTGCGAGAGGAGGGAAGAGTGACAATATGAGAGAAGGGCAGAGTAATGTGTGAGAGGAGGGAAGAGTGACGATATGAGAGATGGGCAGGTTAACAGTGTGAGAGGAGGGAAGAGTGACAGTATGAGAGAAGAGTGGAGTAACTGAGTAAAGGGAAGAGTGACAATATGAGAGAAGGGCAGAGTAACTGCGAGAGGAGGGAAGAGTGACAATATGAGAGAAGGGCAGAGTAACGGTGGGAGAGGAGGGGAGAGTGACAATATGAGAAAAGGGCAGAGTAACGGTGTGTGAGGGGAGGGGAGGGGAGAGTGACGATATGAGAGAAGGGCAGAGTAATGGTGTGAGAGGAGGGAAGAGCGACAATATAAGAGATGGGAGGAGTAACAATGTGAGAAAAGGGAAGAGTAACAACAATATGAGAGAAGAGTGGAGTAACAATGTGTGAGGATGGAAAGTTAATAGCAATATGAGAGAAGAGTGGAGTAACAGTGTGTGAGAGAGAAGAGTAACAATATGAGAGAATGGCAGAGTAACAATGTGAGAGAAGGGAAGTGTGACAACATGAGTGAAGGGTGGAACAACAATGTGAGAGAAGGGAAGAGAGACAATATGAGAGAAGGGCAGAGTAATAGTGTGAGAGAAGGGAAGAGTAACAATATGAGAGAAGGGCAGAGTAACAATGTGAGAGGAGGGAAGAGTGACAATATGAGAGAAGGGCAGAGTAACAATGTGAGAGGAGGGAAGAGTGACAATATGAGAGAGGGCAGAGTAACGGTTTGAGAGAAGGGAAGAGAGACAATATGAGAGAAGGGCAGACTGTGTGAGAGAAGGGAAGAGAGACAATATGAGAGAAGGGCAGAGTAAGGGTGTGAGAAAAGGGAAGAGAGACAATATGAGAGAAGGGCAGAGTAACGGTGTGAGAGGAGGGAAGAGTGACAATATGAGAGAAGGGCAGAGTAACTGCGAGTGGAGGGAAGAGTGACAATATGAGAGAAGAGCGAAGTAACAGTGTGAGAGGAGGGAAGAGTGACAATATGAGAGAAGGGCAGAGTAACTGCGAGAGAAGGGAAGAGTGACAATATGAGAGAAGGGCAGAGTAACAGTGTGAGAGGAGGGAAGAGTGACAATATGAGAGAAGGGCAGACTAACAGTGTGAGAGGAGGGAAGAGAGACAATATGAGAGAAGGGCAGAGTAACGGTGTGAGAGGAGGGAAGAGTAACAGTATGAGAGAAGAGTGGAGTAACTGAGAGAAGGAAGAGTGACAATATGAGAGAAGGGCAGAGTAACAGGGTGAGAGAAGGGAAGAGAGACAATATGAGAGAAGGGCACTGCAACAATGTGAGAGGAGGGAAGAGTGACAATATGAGAGAAGAGCAGGGTAACAGTGTGAGAGGAGGGAAGAGTGACAATATGAGAGAAGGGCAGAGTAAGGGTGTGAGAGAAGGGAAGAGAGACAATATGAGAGAAGGGCAGAGTAACAGTGTGAGAGGAGGGAAGAGAGACAATATGAGAGAAGGGCAGAGTAACGGTGTGAGAGGAGGGAAGAGTAACAGAATGAGAGAAGAGTGGAGTAACTGAGAAGGGAAGAGTGACAATATGAGAGAAGGGCAGAGTAACGGTGTGAGAGAAGGGAAGAGTGACAATATGAGAGAAGGGCACGGCAACAATGTGAGAGGAGGGAAGAGTGACAATATGAGAGAAGGGCAGAGTAACGGTGTGTGAGGGGAGGGAAGAGTAACAGAATGAGAGAAGAGTGGAGTGACTGAGAAGGGAAGAGTGACAATATGAGAGAAGGGCAGAGTAACGGTGTGAGAGAAGGAAGAGTGACAATATGAGAGAAGAGCAGGGTAACAGTGTGAGAGGAGGGAAGAGTGACAATATGAGAGAAGGGCAGAGTAACGGTGTGTGAGGGGAGGGAGAGTGACAATATGAGAGAGGGGCAGAGTAACGGAATGAGAGAAGGGAAGAGTGATTATATGAGAGAAGGGCAGAGTAACAATGTGAGAGGAGGGAAGAGTGACAATATGAGAGAAGGGCAGAGTAACAGTGTGAGAGGAGGGAAGAGTGACAATATGAGAGAAGGGCAGAGTAACAATGTGAGAGGAGGGAAGAGTGACAATATGAGAGAAGGGCAGAGTAACGGTGTGTGAGGGGAGGGAGAGTGACAATATGAGAGAGGGGCAGAGTAACGGTGTGACAGAAGGGAAGAGTGACAATATGAGAGAAGGGCAGAGTAAGGGTGTGAGAGAAGGGAAGGAGACTATATGAGAGAAGGGCAGAGCAACGGTGTGAGAGAAGGGAAGAGAGACAATATGAGAGAAGAGCAGAGTAACGGTGTGAGAGAAGGGAATAGTGACAATATGAGAGAAGGGCGGAGTAAGGGTATGAGAGAATGGAAGAGAGACAATATGAGAGAAGGGCAGAGTAAGGGTGTGAGAGAAGGAAGAGAGACAATATGAGAGAAGGGCAGAGTAATAGTGTGAGAGAATGGAAAGAGAAACAATATGAGAGAAGGGCAGAGTAACAATGTGAGAGGAGGGAAGAGTGACAATGTGAGAGAAGGGCAGAGTAACAATGTGAGAGGAGGGAAGAGTGACAATATGAGAGAAGGGCAGAGTAACAATGTGAGAGGAGGGAAGAGTGACAATATGAGAGAGGGGCAGATTAACGGTTTGAGAGAAGGGAAGAGAGACAATAGGAGAGAAGGGCAGACTGTGAGAGAAGGGAAGAGAGACAATATGAGAGAAGGGCAGAGTAACTGCGAGAGGAGGGAAGAGTGACAATATGAGAGAAGAGTGAAGTAACAGTGTGAGAGAAGGGAAGAGTGACAATATGAGAGAAGGGCAGAGTAACAGTGTGAGAGGAGGGAAGAGTGACAATATGAGAGAAGGGCAGAGTAACAGTGTGAGAGGAGGGAAGAGAGACAATATGAGAGAAGGGCAGAGTAACGGTGTGAGAGGAGGGAAGAGTAACAGTATGAGAGAAGAGTGGGGTAACTGAGATGGGAAGAGTGACAATATGAGAGAAGGGCAGAGTAACGGTGTGAGAGAAGGGAAGAGTGACAATATGAGAGAAGGGCACGGCAACAATGTGAGAGGAGGGAAGAGTGACAATATGAGAGAAGGGCAGGGTAACAGTGTGAGAGGAGGGAAGAGTGACAATATGAGAGAAGGGCAGAGTAACGGTGTGTGAGGGGAGGGAGGGAGAGTGACAATATGAGAGAGGGGCAGAGTAACGGAATGAGAGAAGGGAAGAGTGACAATATGAGAGAAGGGCAGAGTAACAATGTGAGAGGAGGGAAGAGTGACAATATGAGAGAAGGGCAGAGTAACGGTGCGTGAGGGGAGAGGAGGGAAGAGTGAGAATATGAGAGAAGGGCAGAGTAACAGTGTGAGAGGAGGGAAGAGTGACAATATGAGAGAAGGGCAGAGTAACAGTGTGAGAGGAGGGAAGAGAGACAATATGAGAGAAGGGCAGAGTAACGGTGTGAGAGGAGGGAAGAGTAACAGTATGAGAGAAGAGTGGAGTAACTGAGAAGGGAAGAGTGACAATATGAGAGAAGGGCAGAGTAACGGTGTGAGAGAAGGGAAGAGTGACAATATGAGAGAAGGGCAGAGTAATAGTGTGAGAGAAGGGAAAGAGAAACAATATGAGAGAAGGGCAGAGTAACAATGTGAGAGGAGGGAAGAGTGACAATGTGAGAGAAGGGCAGAGTAACAATGTGAGAGGAGGGAAGAGTGACAATATGAGAGAAGGGCAGAGTAACAATGTGAGAGGAGGGAAGAGTGACAATATGAGAGAGGGGCAGATTAACGGTTTGAGAGAAGGGAAGAGAGACAATAGGAGAGAAGGGCAGACTGTGAGAGAAGGGAAGAGAGACAATATGAGAGAAGGGCAGAGTAAGGGTGTGAGAGAAGGGAAGAGTGACAATATGAGAGAAGGGCAGAGTAACAATGTGAGAGGAGGGAAGAGTGACAATATGAGAGAAGGGCAGAGTAACGGTGTGTGAGGGGAGGAGAGTGACAATATGAGAGAGGGGCAGAGTAACGGTGTGACAGAAGGGAAGAGTGACAATATGAGAGAAGGGCAGAGTAAGGGTGTGAGAGAAGGGAAGGAGACAATATGAGAGAAGGGCAGAGCAACGGTGTGAGAGAAGGGAAGAGAGACAATATGAGAGAAGAGCAGAGTAACGGTGTGAGAGAAGGGAATAGTGACAATATGAGAGAAGGGCAGAGGAAGGGTAGTGAGAGAATGGAAGAGAGACAATATGAGAGAAGGGCAGAGTAAAGGTGTGAGAGAAGGGAAGAGAGACAATATGAGAGAAGGGCAGAGTAAGGGTGTGAAAGAAGGGAAGAGAGTCAATATGAGAGAAGGGCAGAGTAACAGTGTGAGAGAAGGGAAGAGAAACAATATGAGAGAAGGGCAGAGTAACAATGTGAGAGGAGGGAAGAGTGACAATATGAGAGAAGGGCAGAGTAACAATGTGAGAGGAGGGAAGAGTGACAATATGAGAGAAGGGCAGAGTAACAGTGTGAGAGGAGGGAAGAGTGACAATATGAGAGAAGGGCAGAGTAACAATGTGAGAGGAGGGAAGAGTGACAATATGAGAGACGGGCAGAGTAACAGTGTGAGAGGAGGGAAGAGTGACAATATGAGAGAAGGGCAGAGTAACAGTGTGAGAGGAGGGAAGAGAGACAATATGAGAGAAGGGCAGAGTAACGGTGTGAGAGGAGGGAAGAGTAACAGTATGAGAGAAGAGTGGGGTAACTGAGATGGGAAGAGTGACAATATGAGAGAAGGGCAGAGTAACGGTGTGAGAGAAGGGAAGAGTGACAATATGAGAGAAGGGCACGGCAACAATGTGAGAGGAGGGAAGAGTGACAATATGAGAGAAGGGCAGAGTAACAGTGTGAGAGGAGGGAAGAGTGACAATATGAGAGAAGGGCAGAGTAACGGTGTGTGAGGGGAGGGAGGGAGAGTGACAATATGAGAGAGGGGCAGAGTAACGGAATGAGAGAAGGGAAGAGTGACAATATGAGAGAAGGGCAGAGTAACAATGTGAGAGGAGGGAAGAGTGACAATATGAGAGAAGGGCAGAGTAACGGTGCGTGAGGGAGAGGAGGGAAGAGTGAGAATATGAGAGAAGGGCAGAGTAACAGTGTGAGAGGAGGGAAGAGTGACAATATGAGAGAAGGGCAGAGTAACAGTGTGAGAGGAGGGAAGAGAGACAATATGAGAGAAGGGCAGAGTAACGGTGTGAGAGGAGGGAAGAGTGACAATATGAGAGAAGGGCAGAGTAAGGGTGTGAGAGAAGGGAAGGGAGACAATATGAGAGAAGGGCAGAGCAACGGTGTGAGAGAAGGGAAGAGAGACAATATGAGAGAAGAGCAGAGTAACGGTGTGAGAGAAGGGAATAGTGACAATATGAGAGAAGGGCAGAGGAAGGGTATGAGAGAATGGAAGAGAGACAATATGAGAGAAGGGCAGAGTAAGGGTGTGAGAGAAGGGAAGAGAGACAATATGAGAGAAGGGCAGAGTAAGGGTGTGAAAGAAGGGAAGAGAGTCAATATGAGAGAAGGGCAGAGTAACAGTGTGAGAGAAGGGAAGAGAAACAATATGAGAGAAGGGCAGAGTAACAATGTGAGAGGAGGGAAGAGTGACAATATGAGAGAAGGGCAGAGTAACAATGTGAGAGGAGGGAAGAGTGACAATATGAGAGAAGGGCAGAGTAACAGTGTGAGAGGAGGGAAGAGTGACAATATGAGAGAAGGGCAGAGTAACAATGTGAGAGGAGGGAAGAGTGACAATATGAGAGAAGGGCAGAGTAACAGTGTGAGAGGAGGGAAGAGTGACAATATGAGAGAAGGGCAGAGTAACAGTGTGAGAGGAGGGAAGAGAGACAATATGAGAGAAGGGCAGAGTAACGGTGTGAGAGGAGGGAAGAGTAACAGTATGAGAGAAGAGTGGGGTAACTGAGATAGGGAAGAGTGACAATATGAGAGAAGGGCAGAGTAACGGTGTGAGAGAAGGGAAGAGTGACAATATGAGAGAAGGGCACGGCAACAATGTGAGAGGAGGGAAGAGTGACAATATGAGAGAAGGGCAGGGTAACAGTGTGAGAGGAGGGAAGAGTGACAATATGAGAGAAGGGCAGAGTAACGGTGTGTGAGGAGGGGAGGAGAGGGAGAGTGACAATATGAGAGAGGGGCAGAGTAACGGAATGAGAGAAGGGAAGAGTGACAATATGAGAGAAGGGCAGAGTAACAATGTGAGAGGAGGGAAGAGTGACAATATGAGAGAAGGGCAGAGTAACGGTGCGTGAGGGGAGAGGAGGGAAGAGTGAGAATATGAGAGAAGGGCAGAGTAACAGTGTGAGAGGAGGGAAGAGTGACAATATGAGAGAAGGGCAGAGTAACAGTGTGAGAGGAGGGAAGAGAGACAATATGAGAGAAGGGCAGAGTAACGGTGTGAGAGGAGGGAAGAGTAACAGTATGAGAGAAGAGTGGAGTAACTGAGAAGGGAAGAGTGACAATATGAGAGAAGGGCAGAGTAACGGTGTGAGAGAAGGGAAGAGTGACAATATGAGAGAAGGGCAGAGTAATAGTGTGAGAGAAGGGAAAGAGAAACAATATGAGAGAAGGGCAGAGTAACAATGTGAGAGGAGGGAAGAGTGACAATGTGAGAGAAGGGCAGAGTAACAATGTGAGAGGAGGGAAGAGTGACAATATGAGAGAAGGGCAGAGTAACAATGTGAGAGGAGGGAAGAGTGACAATATGAGAGAGGGGCAGATTAACGGTTTGAGAGAAGGGAAGAGAGACAAAAGAAGAGAAGGGCAGACTGTGAGAGAAGGGAAGAGAGACAATATGAGAGAAAGGGCAGAGTAAGGGTGTGAGAGAAGGGAAGAGTGACAATATGAGAGAAGGGCAGAGTAACAATGTGAGAGGAGGGAAGAGTGACAATATGAGAGAAGGGCAGAGTAACGGTGTGTGAGGGGAGGGGAGAGTGACAATATGAGAGAGGGGCAGAGTAACGGTGTGACAGAAGGGAAGAGTGACAATATGAGAGAAGGGCAGAGTAAGGGTGTGAGAGAAGGGAAGGAGACAATATGAGAGAAGGGCAGAGCAACGGTGTGAGAGAAGGGAAGAGAGACAATATGAGAGAAGAGCAGAGTAACGGTGTGAGAGAAGGGAATAGTGACAATATGAGAGAAGGGCAGAGGAAGGGTATGAGAGAATGGAAGAGAGACAATATGAGAGAAGGGCAGAGTAAGGGTGTGAGAGAAGGAAGAGAGACAATATGAGAGAAGGGCAGAGTAAGGGTGTGAAAGAAGGGAAGAGAGTCAATATGAGAGAAGGGCAGAGTAACAGTGTGAGAGAAGGGAAGAGAAACAATATGAGAGAAGGGCAGAGTAACAATGTGAGAGGAGGGAAGAGTGACAATATGAGAGAAGGGCAGAGTAACAATGTGAGAGGAGGGAAGAGTGACAATATGAGAGAAGGGCAGAGTAACAGTGTGAGAGGAGGGAAGAGTGACAATATGAGAGAAGGGCAGAGTAACAATGTGAGAGGAGGGAAGAGTGACAATATGAGAGACGTGCAGAGTAACAGTGTGAGAGGAGGGAAGAGTGACAATATGAGAGAAGGGCAGAGTAACAGTGTGAGAGGAGGGAAGAGAGACAATATGAGAGAAGGGCAGAGTAACGGTGTGAGAGGAGGGAAGAGTAACAGTATGAGAGAAGAGTGGGGTAACTGAGATGGGAAGAGTGACAATATGAGAGAAGGGCAGAGTAACGGTGTGAGAGAAGGGAAGAGTGACAATATGAGAGAAGGGCACGGCAACAATGTGAGAGGAGGGAAGAGTGACAATATGAGAGAAGGGCAGGGTAACAGTGTGAGAGGAGGGAAGAGTGACAATATGAGAGAAGGGCAGAGTAACGGTGTGTGAGGGAGGGGAGGGAGAGTGACAATATGAGAGAGGGGCAGAGTAACGGAATGAGAGAAGGGAAGAGTGACAATATGAGAGAAGGGCAGAGTAACAATGTGAGAGGAGGGAAGAGTGACAATATGAGAGAAGGGCAGAGTAACGGTGCGTGAGGGGAGAGGAGGGAAGAGTGAGAATATGAGAGAAGGGCAGAGTAACAGTGTGAGAGGAGGGAAGAGTGACAATATGAGAGAAGGGCAGAGTAACAGTGTGAGAGGAGGGAAGAGAGACAATATGAGAGAAGGGCAGAGTAACGGTGTGAGAGGAGGGAAGAGTGACAATATGAGAGAAGGGCAGAGTAAGGGTGTGAGAGAAGGGAAGGGAGACAATATGAGAGAAGGGCAGAGCAACGGTGTGAGAGAAGGGAAGAGAGACAATATGAGAGAAGAGCAGAGTAACGGTGTGAGAGAAGGAATAGTGACAATATGAGAGAAGGGCAGAGGAAGGGTATGAGAGAATGGAAGAGAGACAATATGAGAGAAGGGCAGAGTAAGGGTGTGAGAGAAGGGAAGAGAGACAATATGAGAGAAGGGCAGAGTAAGGGTGTGAAAGAAGGGAAGAGAGTCAATATGAGAGAAGGGCAGAGTAACAGTGTGAGAGAAGGGAAGAGAAACAATATGAGAGAAGGGCAGAGTAACAATGTGAGAGGAGGGAAGAGTGACAATATGAGAGAAGGGCAGAGTAACAATGTGAGAGGAGGGAAGAGTGACAATATGAGAGAAGGGCAGAGTAACAGTGTGAGAGGAGGGAAGAGTGACAATATGAGAGAAGGGCAGAGTAACAATGTGAGAGGAGGGAAGAGTGACAATATGAGAGAAGGGCAGAGTAACAGTGTGAGAGGAGGGAAGAGTGACAATATGAGAGAAGGGCAGAGTAACAGTGTGAGAGGAGGGAAGAGAGACAATATGAGAGAAGGGCAGAGTAACGGTGTGAGAGGAGGGAAGAGTAACAGTATGAGAGAAGAGTGGGGTAACTGAGATGGGAAGAGTGACAATATGAGAGAAGGGCAGAGTAACGGTGTGAGAGAAGGGAAGAGTGACAATATGAGAGAAGGGCATGGCAACAATGTGAGAGGAGGGAAGAGTGACAATATGAGAGAAGGGCAGGGTAACAGTGTGAGAGGAGGGAAGAGTGACAATATGAGAGAAGGGCAGAGTAACGGTGTGTGAGGGGAGGGGAGGGGAGAGTGACAATATGAGAGAGGGGCAGAGTAACGGAATGAGAGAAGGGAAGAGTGACAATATGAGAGAAGGGCAGAGTAACAATGTGAGAGGAGGGAAGAGTGACAATATGAGAGAAGGGCAGAGTAACGGTGCGTGAGGGAGAGGAGGGAAGAGTGAGAATATGAGAGAAGGGCAGAGTAACAGTGTGAGAGGAGGGAAGAGTGACAATATGAGAGAAGGGCAGAGTAACAGTGTGAGAGGAGGGAAGAGAGACAATATGAGAGAAGGGCAGAGTAACGGTGTGAGAGGAGGGAAGAGTAACAGTATGAGAGAAGAGTGGAGTAACTGAGAAGGGAAGAGTGACAATATGAGAGAAGGGCAGAGTAACGGTGTGAGAGAAGGGAAGAGTGACAATATGAGAGAAGGGCAGAGTAATAGTGTGAGAGAAGGGAAAGAGAAACAATATGAGAGAAGGGCAGAGTAACAATGTGAGAGGAGGGAAGAGTGACAATGTGAGAGAAGGGCAGAGTAACAATGTGAGAGGAGGGAAGAGTGACAATATGAGAGAAGGGCAGAGTAACAATGTGAGAGGAGGGAAGAGTGACAATATGAGAGAGGGGCAGATTAACGGTTTGAGAGAAGGGAAGAGAGACAATAGGAGAGAAGGGCAGACTGTGAGAGAAGGGAAGAGAGACAATATGAGAGAAGGGCAGAGTAAGGGTGTGAGAGAAGGGAAGAGTGACAATATGAGAGAAGGGCAGAGAAACAATGTGAGAGGAGGGAAGAGTGACAATATGAGAGAAGGGCAGAGTAACGGTGTGTGAGGGGAGGGGAGAGTGACAATATGAGAGAGGGGCAGAGTAACGGTGTGACAGAAGGGAAGAGTGACAATATGAGAGAAGGGCAGAGTAAGGGTGTGAGAGAAGGGAAGGGAGACAATATGAGAGAAGGGCAGAGCAACGGTGTGAGAGAAGGGAAGATAGACAATATGAGAGAAGAGCAGAGTAACGGTGTGAGAGAAGGGAATAGTGACAATATGAGAGACGAGTGGAGTAACAGTGAGAGGATGGAAGAGTGACAATATGAGAGTAGGGCAGAATAACGGTGTGAGAGAAGAGAAGAGAGAAAATATGAGAGAAGGGAAGAGAGACAATATGAGAGAAGAGTGGAGTAATGGTGTGAGAGGAGGGAAGAGTGACAATATGAGAGAAGGGCAGAGTAACGGTGTGTGAGGAGGGAAGAGTGACAGTATGAGAGAAGAGTGGAGTAACTGAGTAAAGGGAAGAGTGACAATATGAGAGAAGGGCAGAGTAACTGCGAGAGGAGGGAAGAGTGACAATATGAGAGAAGGGCAGAGTAATGTGTGAGAGGAGGGAAGAGTGACGATATGAGAGATGGGCAGGTTAACAGTGTGAGAGGAGGGAAGAGTGACAGTATGAGAGAAGAGTGGAGTAACTGAGTAAAGGGAAGAGTGACAATATGAGAGAAGGGCAGAGTAACTGCGAGAGGAGGGAAGAGTGACAATATGAGAGAAGGGCAGAGTAACGGTGGGAGAGGAGGGGAGAGTGACAATATGAGAAAAGGGCAGAGTAACCGTGTGTGAGGGGAGGGGAGGGGAGAGTGACGATATGAGAGAAGGGCAGAGTAATGGTGTGAGAGGAGGGAAGAGCGACAATATAAGAGATGGGAGGAGTAACAATGTGAGAAAAGGGAAGAGTAACAACAATATGAGAGAAGAGTGGAGTAACAATGTGTGAGGATGGAAAGTTAATAGCAATATGAGAGAAGAGTGGAGTAACAGTGTGTGAGGAGAGAAGAGTAACAATATGAGAGAATGGCAGAGTAACAATGTGAGAGAAGGGAAGTGTGACAACATGAGTGAAGGGTGGAACAACAATGTGAGAGAAGGGAAGAGAGACAATATGAGAGAAGGGCAGAGTAATAGTGTGAGAGAAGGGAAGAGTAACAATATGAGAGAAGGGCAGAGTAACAATGTGAGAGGAGGGAAGAGTGACAATATGAGAGAAGGGCAGAGTAACAATGTGAGAGGAGGGAAGAGTGACAATATGAGAGAGGGGCAGAGTAACGGTTTGAGAGAAGGGAAGAGAGACAATATGAGAGAAGGGCAGACTGTGTGAGAGAAGGGAAGAGAGACAATATGAGAGAAGGGCAGAGTAAGGGTGTGAGAAAAGGGAAGAGAGACAATATGAGAGAAGGGCAGAGTAACGGTGTGAGAGGAGGGAAGAGTGACAATATGAGAGAAGGGCAGAGTAACTGCGAGTGGAGGGAAGAGTGACAATATGAGAGAAGAGCGAAGTAACAGTGTGAGAGGAGGGAAGAGTGACAATATGAGAGAAGGGCAGAGTAACTGCGAGAGAAGGGAAGAGTGACAATATGAGAGAAGGGCAGAGTAACAGTGTGAGAGGAGGGAAGAGTGACAATATGAGAGAAGGGCAGACTAACAGTGTGAGAGGAGGGAAGAGAGACAATATGAGAGAAGGGCAGAGTAACGGTGTGAGAGGAGGGAAGAGTAACAGTATGAGAGAAGAGTGGAGTAACTGAGAGAAGGGAAGAGTGACAATATGAGAGAAGGGCAGAGTAACAGGGTGAGAGAAGGGAAGAGAGACAATATGAGAGAAGGGCACTGCAACAATGTGAGAGGAGGGAAGAGTGACAATATGAGAGAAGAGCAGGGTAACAGTGTGAGAGGAGGGAAGAGTGACAATATGAGAGAAGGGCAGAGTAAGGGTGTGAGAGAAGGGAAGAGAGACAATATGAGAGAAGGGCAGAGTAACAGTGTGAGAGGAGGGAAGAGAGACAATATGAGAGAAGGGCAGAGTAACGGTGTGAGAGGAGGGAAGAGTAACAGAATGAGAGAAGAGTGGAGTAACTGAGAAGGGAAGAGTGACAATATGAGAGAAGGGCAGAGTAACGGTGTGAGAGAAGGGAAGAGTGACAATATGAGAGAAGGGCACGGCAACAATGTGAGAGGAGGGAAGAGTGACAATATGAGAGAAGGGCAGAGTAACGGTGTGTGAGGGGAGGGAAGAGTAACAGAATGAGAGAAGAGTGGAGTGACTGAGAAGGGAAGAGTGACAATATGAGAGAAGGGCAGAGTAACGGTGTGAGAGAAGGGAAGAGTGACAATATGAGAGAAGAGCAGGGTAACAGTGTGAGAGGAGGGAAGAGTGACAATATGAGAGAAGGGCAGAGTAACGGTGTGTGAGGGGAGGGGAGAGTGACAATATGAGAGAGGGGCAGAGTAACGGAATGAGAGAAGGGAAGAGTGATTATATGAGAGAAGGGCAGAGTAACAATGTGAGAGGAGGGAAGAGTGACAATATGAGAGAAGGGCAGAGTAACAGTGTGAGAGGAGGGAAGAGTGACAATATGAGAGAAGGGCAGAGTAACAATGTGAGAGGAGGGAAGAGTGACAATATGAGAGAAGGGCAGAGTAACGGTGTGTGAGGGGAGGGAGAGTGACAATATGAGAGAGGGGCAGAGTAACGGTGTGACAGAAGGGAAGAGTGACAATATGAGAGAAGGGCAGAGTAAGGGTGTGAGAGAAGGGAAGGGAGACTATATGAGAGAAGGGCAGAGCAACGGTGTGAGAGAAGGGAAGAGAGACAATATGAGAGAAGAGCAGAGTAACGGTGTGAGAGAAGGGAATAGTGACAATATGAGAGAAGGGCAGAGTAAGGGTATGAGAGAATGGAAGAGAGACAATATGAGAGAAGGGCAGAGTAAGGGTGTGAGAGAAGGGAAGAGAGACAATATGAGAGAAGGGCAGAGTAATAGTGTGAGAGAATGGAAAGAGAAACAATATGAGAGAAGGGCAGAGTAACAATGTGAGAGGAGGGAAGAGTGACAATGTGAGAGAAGGGCAGAGTAACAATGTGAGAGGAGGGAAGAGTGACAATATGAGAGAAGGGCAGAGTAACAATGTGAGAGGAGGGAAGAGTGACAATATGAGAGAGGGGCAGATTAACGGTTTGAGAGAAGGGAAGAGAGACAATAGGAGAGAAGGGCAGACTGTGAGAGAAGGGAAGAGAGACAATATGAGAGAAGGGCAGAGTAACTGCGAGAGGAGGGAAGAGTGACAATATGAGAGAAGAGTGAAGTAACAGTGTGAGAGAAGGGAAGAGTGACAATATGAGAGAAGGGCAGAGTAACAGTGTGAGAGGAGGGAAGAGTGACAATATGAGAGAAGGGCAGAGTAACAGTGTGAGAGGAGGGAAGAGAGACAATATGAGAGAAGGGCAGAGTAACGGTGTGAGAGGAGGGAAGAGTAACAGTATGAGAGAAGAGTGGGGTAACTGAGATGGGAAGAGTGACAATATGAGAGAAGGGCAGAGTAACGGTGTGAGAGAAGGGAAGAGTGACAATATGAGAGAAGGGCACGAGCAACAATGTGAGAGGAGGGAAGAGTGACAATATGAGAGAAGGGCAGGGTAACAGTGTGAGAGGAGGGAAGAGTGACAATATGAGAGAAGGGCAGAGTAACGGTGTGTGAGGGGAGGGGAGGGGAGGGGAGAGTGACAATATGAGAGAGGGGCAGAGTAACGGAATGAGAGAAGGGAAGAGTGACAATATGAGAGAAGGGCAGAGTAACAATGTGAGAGGAGGGAAGAGTGACAATATGAGAGAAGGGCAGAGTAACGGTGCGTGAGGGGAGAGGAGGGAAGAGTGAGAATATGAGAGAAGGGCAGAGTAACAGTGTGAGAGGAGGGAAGAGTGACAATATGAGAGAAGGGCAGAGTAACAGTGTGAGAGGAGGGAAGAGAGACAATATGAGAGAAGGGCAGAGTAACGGTGTGAGAGGAGGGAAGAGTAACAGTATGAGAGAAGAGTGGAGTAACTGAGAAGGGAAGAGTGACAATATGAGAGAAGGGCAGAGTAACGGTGTGAGAGAAGGGAAGAGTGACAATATGAGAGAAGGGCAGAGTAATAGTGTGAGAGAAGGGAAAGAGAAACAATATGAGAGAAGGGCAGAGTAACAATGTGAGAGGAGGGAAGAGTGACAATGTGAGAGAAGGGCAGAGTAACAATGTGAGAGGAGGGAAGAGTGACAATATGAGAGAAGGGCAGAGTAACAATGTGAGAGGAGGGAAGAGTGACAATATGAGAGAGGGGCAGATTAACGGTTTGAGAGAAGGGAAGAGAGACAATAGGAGAGAAGGGCAGACTGTGAGAGAAGGGAAGAGAGACAATATGAGAGAAGGGCAGAGTAAGGGTGTGAGAGAAGGGAAGAGTGACAATATGGAGAGAAGGGCAGAGTAACAATGTGAGAGGAGGGAAGAGTGACAATATGAGAGAAGGGCAGAGTAACGGTGTGTGAGGGGAGGGAGAGTGACAATATGAGAGAGGGGCAGAGTAACGGTGTGACAGAAGGGAAGAGTGACAATATGAGAGAAGGGCAGAGTAAGGGTGTGAGAGAAGGGAAGGGAGACAATATGAGAGAAGGGCAGAGCAACGGTGTGAGAGAAGGGAAGAGAGACAATATGAGAGAAGAGCAGAGTAACGGTGTGAGAGAAGGGAATAGTGACAATATGAGAGAAGGGCAGAGGAAGGAGTATGAGAGAATGGAAGAGAGACAATATGAGAGAAGGGCAGAGTAAGGGTGTGAGAGAAGGGAAGAGAGACAATATGAGAGAAGGGCAGAGTAAGGGTGTGAAAGAAGGGAAGAGAGTCAATATGAGAGAAGGGCAGAGTAACAGTGTGAGAGAAGGGAAGAGAAACAATATGAGAGAAGGGCAGAGTAACAATGTGAGAGGAGGGAAGAGTGACAATATGAGAGAAGGGCAGAGTAACAATGTGAGAGGAGGGAAGAGTGACAATATGAGAGAAGGGCAGAGTAACAGTGTGAGAGGAGGGAAGAGTGACAATATGAGAGAAGGGCAGAGTAACAATGTGAGAGGAGGGAAGAGTGACAATATGAGAGAAGGGCAGAGTAACAGTGTGAGAGGAGGGAAGAGTGACAATATGAGAGAAGGGCAGAGTAACAGTGTGAGAGGAGGGAAGAGAGACAATATGAGAGAAGGGCAGAGTAACGGTGTGAGAGGAGGGAAGAGTAACAGTATGAGAGAAGAGTGAGGTAACTGAGATGGGAAGAGTGACAATATGAGAGAAGGGCAGAGTAACGGTGTGAGAGAAGGGAAGAGTGACAATATGAGAGAAGGGCAGAGTAACGGTGTGAGAGAAGGGAATAGTGACAATATGAGAGAAGGGCAGAGGAAGGGTTGAGAGAATGGAAGAGAGACAATATGAGAGAAGGGCAGAGTAAGGGTGTGAGAGAAGGGAAGAGAGACAATATGAGAGAAGGGCAGAGTAAGGGATGAGAGAAGGGAAGAGAGACAATATGAGAGAAGGGCAGAGTAACAGTGTGAGAGAAGGGAAGAGAAACAATATGAGAGAAGGGCAGAGTAACAATGTGAGAGGAGGGAAGAGTGACAATATGAGAGAAGGGCAGAGTAACAATGTGAGAGGAGGGAAGAGTGACAATATGAGAGAAGGGCAGAGTAACAGTGTGAGAGGAGGGAAGAGTGACAATATGAGAGAGAAGGGCAGAGTAACAATGTGAGAGAGAGGGAAGAGTGACAATATGAGAGAAGGGCAGAGTAACAGTGTGAGAGGAGGGAAGAGTGACAATATGAGAGAAGGGCAGAGTAACAGTGTGAGAGGAGGGAAGAGAGACAATATGAGAGAAGGGCAGAGTAACGGTGTGAGAGGAGGGAAGAGTAACAGTATGAGAGAAGAGTGGAGTAACTGAGATGGGAAGAGTGACAATATGAGAGAAGGGCAGAGTAACGGTGTGAGAGAAGGGAAGAGAGACAATATGAGAGAAGGGCAGAGTAATAGTGTGAGAGAAGGGAAAGAGAACAATATGAGAGAAGGGCAGAGTAACAATGTGAGAGGAGGGAAGAGTGACAATGTGAGAGAAGGGCAGAGTAACAATGTGAGAGGAGGGAAGAGTGACAATATGAGAGAAGGGCAGAGTAACAATGTGAGAGGAGGGAAGAGTGACAATATGAGAGAGGGGCAGAGTAACGGTTTGAGAGAAGGGAAGAGAGACAATAGGAGAGAAGGGCAGACTGTGAGAGAAGGGAAGAGAGACAATATGAGAGAAGGGCAGAGTAAGGGTGTGAGAGAAGGGAAGAGAGACAATATGAGAGAAGGGCAGAGTAACAGTGTGAGAGGAGGGAAGAGTGACAATATGAGAGAAGAGCGAAGTAACAGTGTGAGAGAAGGGAAGAGTGACAATATGAGAGAAGGGCAGAGTAACAGTGTGAGAGGAGGGAAGAGTGACAATATGAGAGAAGGGCAGAGTAACAGTGTGAGAGGAGGGAAGAGAGACAATATGAGAGAAGGGCAGAGTAACGGTGTGAGAGGAGGGAAGAGTAACAGTATGAGAGAAGAGTGGGGTAACTGAGATGGGAAGAGTGACAATATGAGAGAAGGGCAGAGTAACAATGTGAGAGGAGGGAAGAGTGACAATATGAGAGAAGGGCAGAGTAACAGTGTGAGAGGAGGGAAGAGTGACAATATGAGAGAAGGGCAGAGTAACAATGTGAGAGGAGGGAAGAGTGACAATATGAGAGAAGGGCAGAGTAACAGTGTGAGAGGAGGGAAGAGTGACAATATGAGAGAAGGGCAGAGTAACAGTGTGAGAGGAGGGAAGAGAGACAATATGAGAGAAGGACAGAGTAACGGTGTGAGAGGAGGGAAGAGTAACAGTATGAGAGAAGAGCAGAGTAACTGAGATGGGAAGAGTGACAATATGAGAGAAGGGCAGAGTAACGGTGTGAGAGAAGGGAAGAGAGACAATATGAGAGAAGAGCAGAGTAACGGTGTGAGAGAAGGGAATAGTGACAATATGAGAGAAGGGCAGAGTAAGGGTATGAGAGAATGGAAGAGAGACAATATGAGAGAAGGGCAGAGTAAGGGTGTGAGAGAAGGGAAGAGAGACAATATGAGAGAAGGGCAGAGTAAGGGTATGAGAGAAGGGAAGAGAGTCAATATGAGAGAAGGGCAGAGTAACAGTGTGAGAGAAGGGAAGAGAAACAATATGAGAGAAGGGCAGAGTAACAATGTGAGAGGAGGGAAGAGTGACAATATGAGAGAAGGGCAGAGTAACAATGTGAGAGGAGGAAGAGTGACAATATGAGAGAAGGGCAGAGTAACAGTGTGAGAGGAGGGAAGAGTGACAATATGAGAGAAGGGCAGAGTAACAATGTGAGAGGAGGGCAGAGTGACAATATGAGAGAAGGGCAGAGTAACAGTGTGAGAGGAGGGGAAGAGTGACAATATGAGAGAAGGGCAGAGTAACAGTGTGAGAGAAGGGAAGAGAGACAATATGAGAGAAGGGCAGAGTAACGGTGTGAGAGAAGGGAAGAGTAACAGTATGAGAGAAGAGTGGGGTAACTGAGATGGGAAGAGTGACAATATGAGAGAAGGGCAGAGTAATAGTGTGAGAGAAGGGAAAGAGAACAATATGAGAGAAGGGCAGAGTAACAATGTGAGAGGAGGGAAGAGTGACAATGTGAGAGAAGGGCAGAGTAACAATGTGAGAGGAGGGAAGAGTGACAATATGAGAGAAGGGCAGAGTAACAATGTGAGAGGAGGGAAGAGTGACAATATGAGAGAGGGGCAGATTAACGGTTTGAGAGAAGGGAAGAGAGACAATAGGAGAGAAGGGCAGACTGTGAGAGAAGGGAAGAGAGACAATATGAGAGAAGGGCAGAGTAAGGGTGTGAGAGAAGGAAGAGAGACAATATGAGAGAAGGGCAGAGTAACTGCGAGAGGAGGGAAGAGTGACAATATGAGAGAAGAGTGAAGTAACAGTGTGAGAGAAGGGAAGAGTGACAATATGAGAGAAGGGCAGAGTAACAGTGTGAGAGGAGGGAAGAGTGACAATATGAGAGAAGGGCAGAGTAACAGTGTGAGAGGAGGGAAGAGAGACAATATGAGAGAAGGGCAGAGTAACGGTGTGAGAGGAGGGAAGAGTAACAGTATGAGAGAAGAGTGGGGTAACTGAGATGGGAAGAGTGACAATATGAGAGAAGGGCAGAGTAACGGTGTGAGAGAAGGGAAGAGTGACAATATGAGAGAAGGGCACGGCAACAATGTGAGAGGAGGGAAGAGTGACAATATGAGAGAAGGGCAGAGTAACAGTGTGAGAGGAGGGAAGAGTGACAATATGAGAGAAGGGCAGAGTAACGGTGTGTGAGAGAGGGGAGGGGAGAGTGACAATATGAGAGAGGGGCAGAGTAACGGAATGAGAGAAGGGAAGAGTGACAATATGAGAGAAGGGCAGAGTAACAATGTGAGAGGAGGGAAGAGTGACAATATGAGAGAAGGGCAGAGTAACGGTGTGTGAGAGGAGGGAAGAGTGACAATATGAGAGAAGGGCAGAGTAACAGTGTGAGAGGAGGGAAGAGAGACAATATGAGAGAAGGGCAGAGTAACAGTGTGAGAGGAGGGAAGAGTAGACAATATGAGAGAAGGGCAGAGTAACGGTGTGAGAGGAGGGAAGAGTAGACAATATGAGAGAAGGGCAGAGTAACGGTGTGAGAGAGAGGGAAGAGTAACAATATGAGAGAAGAGCAGAGTAACAGTGAGAAGGAAGAGTGCAATGAGGGAAGGGCAGAGTAACGGTGTGTGAGGGGAGGAGGGGAGAGTGACAATATGAGAGAAGGGCAGAGTAACAATGTGAGAGGAGGGAAGAGTGACAATGAGAGAAGGGAAGAGTGACAATGAGAGAAGGGCAGAGTAAGGGTGTGAGAGAAGGAAGAGAGACAATATGAGAGAAGGGCACAGTAACGGTGTGAGAGAAGGAAGAGAGACAATATGAGAGAAGGGCAGAGTAACGGTGTGAGAGAAGGGAATAGTGACAATATGAGAGAAGGGCAGAGTAAAGGTATGAGAGAATGGAAGAGAGACAATATGAGAGAAGGGCACAGTAAGGGTGTGAGAGAAGGGAAGAGAGACAATATGAGAGAAGGGCAGAGTAATAGTGTGAGAGAAGGGAAGAGAAACAATATGAGAGAAGGGCAGAGTAACAATGTGAGAGGAGGGAAGAGTGACAATATGAGAGAAGGGCAGAGTAACAATGTGAGAGGAGGGAAGAGTGACAATATGAGAGAAGGGCAGAGTAACGGTTTGAGAGAAGGAAGAGAGACAATATGAGAGAAGGGCAGACTGTGAGAGAAGGGAAGAGGACAATATGAGAGAAGGGCAGAGTAAGGGTGTGAGAGAAGGGAAGAGAGACAATATGAGAGAAGGGCAGAGTAACGGTGTGTGAGAGGAGAGTGACGATATGAGAAAAGGGCAGAGTAACAGTGTGTGAGGGGAGGAGAATGACGATATGAGAGAAGGGCAGAGTAATGGTGTGAGAGGAGGGAAGAGAGACAATATAAGAGATGGGAGGAGTAACAATGCGAGAAAAGGAAGAGTAACAACAATTTGAGAGAAGAGTGGAGTAACAATGTGTGAAGAGGGAAAATTAATAGCAATATGAGAGAAGAGTGGAGTAACAGTGTGTGAGGAGAGAAGAGTAACAATATGAGAGAATGGAAGAGTAACAATGTGAGAGAAGGGAAGTGTGACAACATGAGTGAAGGGTGGAACAACAATGTGAGAGAAGGGAAGAGTGACAATAAGAGAGACGGGCAGAGTAACAGTGTGAGAGGAGGGGAGAGTGACGATATGAGAGAAAGGTCAGAGTAACGGTGTGAGAGAAGGGAAGAGTGACAATATGGGAGAAGACTGGAGTAACAATGTGAGAGAAGAGTGGAGTAACAGTGTGAGAGGAATGAAGAGTAACAATATGAGAAAAGGGCAGAGTGACAATGTAAGAGAAAGGAAGTGTGACAATATGAGAGAAGAGTGAAGTTATAATGTGAGAGGAGGGAAGAGACAATATGAGAGAAGGGCAGAGTAACGGTGTGAGAGAAGGGAAGAGAGACAATATGAGAGAAGGGCAGAGTAACGGTGTGAGAGAAGGGAAGAGTGAAAATATGAGAGAAGAGTGCAGAAATAGTGTGAGAGGAGGGCAGACTAACTATATGAGTGAAGGGAAGAGTGACAACTTGAGTGAAGGGTGGAACAACAATGTGATAGAAGGAAAGAGTGACAATTTAAAAAGGTTGGAGTAACAATGTGAGAGAAGAGTGACAATAGGAGAAAAGGGAAGGCTGGAGTAACAATGCGAGAGAAGGGAAGAGTGACAATATGAGAGAAGAGCAGAGTAACAGTGTGAGAGGAGGGAAGAGAGACAATATGAGAGAAGGGCAGAGTAACGGTGTGAGAGGAGGGAAGAGTAACAGTATGAGAGAAGAGTGGGGTAACTGAGATGGGAAGAGTGACAATATGAGAGAAGGGCAGAGTAACGGTGTGAGAGAAGGGAAGAGTGACAATATGGAGAGAAGGGCACGGCAACAATGTGAGAGGAGGGAAGAGTGACAATATGAGAGAAGGGCAGGGTAACAGTGTGAGAGGAGGGAAGAGTGACAATATGAGAGAAGGGCAGAGTAACGGTGTGTGAGGGGAGGGAGGGGAGAGTGACAATATGAGAGAAGGGCAGAGTAACGGAATGAGAGAAGGGAAGAGTGACAATATGAGAGAAGGGCAGAGTAACAATGTGAGAGGAGGGAAGAGTGACAATATGAGAGAAAGGGCAGAGTAACGGTGCGTGAGGGAGAGGAGGAAGAGTGAGAATATGAGAGAAGGGCAGAGTAACAGTGTGAGAGGAGGGAAGAGTGACAATATGAGAGAAGGGCAGAGTAACAGTGTGAGAGGAGGGAAGAGAGACAATATGAGAGAAGGGCAGAGTAACGGTGTGAGAGGAGGGAAGAGTGACAATATGAGAGAAGGGCAGAGTAAGGGTGTGAGAGAAGGGAAGAGAGACAATATGAGAGAAGGGCAGAGCAACGGTGTGAGAGAAGGGAAGAGAGACAATATGAGAGAAGAGCAGAGTAACGGTGTGAGAGAAGGGAATAGTGACAATATGAGAGAAGGGCAGAGGAAGGGTATGAGAGAATGGAAGAGAGACAATATGAGAGAAGGGCAGAGTAAGGGTGTGAGAGAAGGGAAGAGAGACAATATGAGAGAAGGGCAGAGTAAGGGTGTGAAAGAAGGGAAGAGAGTCAATATGAGAGAAGGGCAGAGTAACAGTGTGAGAGAAGGGAAGAGAAACAATATGAGAGAGAAGGGCAGAGTAACAATGTGAGAGGAGGGAAGAGTGACAATATGAGAGAAGGGCAGAGTAACAATGTGAGAGGAGGGAAGAGTGACAATATGAGAGAAGGGGCAGAGTAACAGTGTGAGAGGAGGGAAGAGTGACAATATGAGAGAAGGGCAGAGTAACAATGTGAGAGGAGGGAAGAGTGACAATATGAGAGAAGGGCAGAGTAACAGTGTGAGAGGAGGGAAGAGTGACAATATGAGAGAAGGGCAGAGTAACAGTGTGAGAGGAGGGAAGAGAGACAATATGCGAGAAGGGCAGAGTAACGGTGTGAGAGGAGGGAAGAGTAACAGTATGAGAGAAGAGTGGGGTAACTGAGATGGGAAGAGTGACAATATGAGAGAAGGGCAGAGTAACGGTGTGAGAGAAGGGAAGAGTGACAATATGAGAGAAGGGCACGGCAACAATGTGAGAGGAGGGAAGAGTGACAATATGAGAGAAGGGCAGGGTAACAGTGTGAGAGGAGGGAAGAGTGACAATATGAGAGAAGGGCAGAGTAACGGTGTGTGAGGGGAGGGAGAGGGAGAGTGACAATATGAGAGAAGGGCAGAGTAACGGAATGAGAGAAGGGAAGAGTGACAATATGAGAGAAGGGCAGAGTAACAATGTGAGAGGAGGGAAGAGTGACAATATGAGAGAAGGGCAGAGTAACGGTGCGTGAGGGGAGAGGAGGGAAGAGTGAGAATATGAGAGAAGGGCAGAGTAACAGTGTGAGAGGAGGGAAGAGTGACAATATGAGAGAAGGGCAGAGTAACAGTGTGAGAGGAGGGAAGAGAGACAATATGAGAGAAGGGCAGAGTAACGGTGTGAGAGGAGGGAAGAGTAACAGTATGAGAGAAGAGTGGAGTAACTGAGAAGGGAAGAGTGACAATATGAGAGAAGGGCAGAGTAACGGTGTGAGAGAAGGGAAGAGTGACAATATGAGAGAAGGGCAGAGTAATAGTGTGAGAGAAGGGAAAGAGAAACAACATGAGAGAAGGGCAGAGTAACAATGTGAGAGGAGGGAAGAGTGACAATGTGAGAGAAGGGCAGAGTAACAATGTGAGAGGAGGGAAGAGTGACAATATGAGAGAAGGGCAGAGTAACAATGTGAGAGGAGGGAAGAGTGACAATATGAGAGAGGGGCAGATTAACGGTTTGAGAGAAGGGAAGAGAGACAATAGGGAGAGAAGGGCAGACTGTGAGAGAAGGGAAGAGAGACAATATGAGAGAAGGGCAGAGTAAGGGTGTGAGAGAAGGGAAGAGTGACAATGATGAGAGAAGGGCAGAGTAACAATGTGAGAGGAGGGAAGAGTGACAATATGAGAGAAGGGCAGAGTAACGGTGTGTGAGGGGAGGGAAGAGTGACAATATGAGAGAGGGGCAGAGTAACGGTGTGACAGAAGGGAAGAGTGACAATATGAGAGAAGGGCAGAGTAAGGGTGTGAGAGAAGGGAAGGGAGACAATATGAGAGAAGGGCAGAGCAACGGTGTGAGAGAAGGGAAGAGAGACAATATGAGAGAAGAGCAGAGTAACGGTGTGAGAGAAGGGAATAGTGGCAATATGAGAGACGAGTGGAGTAACAGTGAGAGGATGGAAGAGTGACAATATGAGAGTAGGGCAGAATAACGGTGTGAGAGAAGAGAAGAGAGAAAATATGAGAGAAGGGAAGAGTGACAATATGAGAGAAGGGCAGAGTAAGGGTGTGAGAGAAGGGAAGAGAGACAATATGAGAGAAGGGCAGAGTAACAGTGTGAGAGGAGGGAAGAGAGACAATATGAGAGAAGGGCAGAGTAACGGTGTGAGAGGAGGGAAGAGTAACAGAATGAGAGAAGAGTGGAGTAACTGAGAAGGGAAGAGTGACAATATGAGAGAAGGGCAGAGTAACGGTGTGAGAGAAGGGAAGAGTGACAATATGAGAGAAGGGCACGGCAACAATGTGAGAGGAGGGAAGAGTAACAGAATGAGAGAAAGAGTGGAGTGACTGAGAAGGGAAGAGTGACAATATGAGAGAAGGGCAGAGTAACGGTGTGAGAGAAGGGAAGAGTGACAATATGAGAGAAGAGCAGGGTAACAGTGTGAGAGGAGGGAAGAGTGACAATATGAGAGAAGGGCAGAGTAACGGTGTGTGAGGGGAGGGAGAGTGACAATATGAGGAGAGGGGCAGAGTAACGGAATGAGAGAAGGGAAGAGTGATTATATGAGAGAAGGGCAGAGTAACAATGTGAGAGGAGGGAAGAGTGACAATATGAGAGAAGGGCAGAGTAACAGTGTGAGAGGAGGGAAGAGTGACAATATGAGAGAAGGGCAGAGTAACAATGTGAGAGGAGGGAAGAGTGACAATATGAGAGAAGGGCAGAGTAACGGTGTGTGAGGGGAGGGGAGAGTGACAATATGAGAGAGGGGCAGAGTAACGGTGTGACAGAAGGGAAGAGTGACAATATGAGAGAAGGGCAGAGTAAGGGTGTGAGAGAAGGGAAGGGAGACTATATGAGAGAAGGGCAGAGCAACGGTGTGAGAGAAGGGAAGAGAGACAATATGAGAGAAGAGCAGAGTAACGGTGTGAGAGAAGGGAATAGTGACAATATGAGAGAAGGGCAGAGTAAGGGTATGAGAGAATGGAAGAGAGACAATATGAGAGAAGGGCAGAGTAAGGGTGTGAGAGAAGGGAAGAGAGACAATATGAGAGAAGGGCAGAGTAATAGTGTGAGAGAATGGAAAGAGAAACAATATGAGAGAAGGGCAGAGTAACAATGTGAGAGGAGGGAAGAGTGACAATGTGAGAGAAGGGCAGAGTAACAATGTGAGAGGAGGGAAGAGTGACAATATGAGAGAAGGGCAGAGTAACAATGTGAGAGGAGGGAAGAGTGACAATATGAGAGAGGGGCAGATTAACGGTTTGAGAGAAGGGAAGAGAGACAATAGGAGAGAAGGGCAGACTGTGAGAGAAGGGAAGAGAGACAATATGAGAGAAGGGCAGAGTAACTGCGAGAGGAGGGAAGAGTGACAATATGAGAGAAGAGTGAAGTAACAGTGTGAGAGAAGGGAAGAGTGACAATATGAGAGAAGGGCAGAGTAACAGTGTGAGAGGAGGGAAGAGTGACAATATGAGAGAAGGGCAGAGTAACAGTGTGAGAGGAGGGAAGAGAGACAATATGAGAGAAGGGCAGAGTAACGGTGTGAGAGGAGGGAAGAGTAACAGTATGAGAGAAGAGTGGAGTAACTGAGATGGGAAGAGTGACAATATGAGAGAAGGGCAGAGTAACGGTGTGAGAGAAGGGAAGAGTGACAATATGAGAGAAGGGCACGGCAACAATGTGAGAGGAGGGAAGAGTGACAATATGAGAGAAGGGCAGGGTAACAGTGTGAGAGGAGGGAAGAGTGACAATATGAGAGAAGGGCAGAGTAACGGTGTGTGAGGGGAGGGGAGGGGAGAGGAGAGTGACAATATGAGAGAGGGGCAGAGTAACGGAATGAGAGAAGGGAAGAGTGACAATATGAGAGAAGGGCAGAGTAACAATGTGAGAGGAGGGAAGAGTGACAATATGAGAGAAGGGCAGAGTAACGGTGCGTGAGGGGAGAGGAGGGAAGAGTGAGAATATGAGAGAAGGGCAGAGTAACAGTGTGAGAGGAGGGAAGAGTGACAATATGAGAGAAGGGCAGAGTAACAGTGTGAGAGGAGGGAAGAGAGACAATATGAGAGAAGGGCAGAGTAACGGTGTGAGAGGAGGGAAGAGTAACAGTATGAGAGAAGAGTGGAGTAACTGAGAAGGGAAGAGTGACAATATGAGAGAAGGGCAGAGTAACAGTGTGAGAGAAGGGAAGAGTGACAATATGAGAGAAGGGCAGAGTAATAGTGTGAGAGAAGGGAAAGAGAAACAATATGAGAGAAGGGCAGAGTAACAATGTGAGAGGAGGGAAGAGTGACAATGTGAGAGAAGGGCAGAGTAACAATGTGAGAGGAGGGAAGAGTGACAATATGAGAGAAGGGCAGAGTAACAATGTGAGAGGAGGGAAGAGTGACAATATGAGAGAAGGGCAGATTAACGGTTTGAGAGAAGGGAAGAGAGACAATAGGAGAGAAGGGCAGACTGTGAGAGAAGGGAAGAGAGACAATATGAGAGAAGGGCAGAGTAAGGGTGTGAGAGAAGGGAAGAGTGACAATATGAGAGAAGGGCAGAGTAACAATGTGAGAGGAGGGAAGAGTGACAATATGAGAGAAGGGCAGAGTAACGGTGTGTGAGGGGAGGGGAGAGTGACAATATGAGAGAGGGGCAGAGTAACGGTGTGACAGAAGGGAAGAGTGACAATATGAGAGAAGGGCAGAGTAAGGGTGTGAGAGAAGGGAAGGGAGACAATATGAGAGAAGGGCAGAGCAACGGTGTGAGAGAAGGGAAGAGAGACAATATGAGAGAAGAGCAGAGTAACGGTGTGAGAGAATGGAATAGTGACAATATGAGAGAAGGGCAGAGGAAGGGTATGAGAGAATGGAAGAGAGACAATATGAGAGAAGGGCAGAGTAAGGGTGTGAGAGAAGGGAAGAGAGACAATATGAGAGAAGGGCAGAGTAAGGGTGTGAAAGAAGGGAAGAGAGTCAATATGAGAGAAGGGCAGAGTAACAGTGTGAGAGAAGGGAAGAGAAACAATATGAGAGAAGGGCAGAGTAACAATGTGAGAGGAGGGAAGAGTGACAATATGAGAGAAGGGCAGAGTAACAATGTGAGAGGAGGGAAGAGTGACAATATGAGAGAAGGGCAGAGTAACAGTGTGAGAGGAGGGAAGAGTGACAATATGAGAGAAGGGCAGAGTAACAATGTGAGAGGAGGGAAGAGTGACAATATGAGAGAAGGGCAGAGTAACAGTGTGAGAGGAGGGAAGAGTGACAATATGAGAGAAGGGCAGAGTAACAGTGTGAGAGGAGGGAAGAGAGACAATATGAGAGAAGGGCAGAGTAACGGTGTGAGAGGAGGGAAGAGTAACAGTATGAGAGAAGAGTGGGGTAACTGAGATGGGAAGAGTGACAATATGAGAGAAGGGCAGAGTAACGGTGTGAGAGAAGGGAAGAGAGACAATATGAGAGAAGAGCAGAGTAACGGTGTGAGAGAAGGGAATAGTGACAATATGAGAGAAGGGCAGAGGAAGGGTATGAGAGAATGGAAGAGAGACAATATGAGAGAAGGGCAGAGTAAGGGTGTGAGAGAAGGGAAGAGAGACAATATGAGAGAAGGGCAGAGTAAGGGTATGAAAGAAGGAAGAGAGTCAATATGAGAGAAGGGCAGAGTAACAGTGTGAGAGAAGGGAAGAGAAACAATATGAGAGAAGGGCAGAGTAACAATGTGAGAGGAGGGAAGAGTGACAATATGAGAGAAGGGCAGAGTAACAATGTGAGAGGAGGGAAGAGTGACAATATGAGAGAAGGGCAGAGTAACAGTGTGAGAGGAGGGAAGAGTGACAATATGAGAGAAGGGCAGAGTAACAATGTGAGAGGAGGGCAGAGTGACAATATGAGAGAAGGGCAGAGTAACAGTGTGAGAGGAGGGAAGAGTGACAATATGAGAGAAGGGCAGAGTAACAGTGTGAGAGGAGGGAAGAGAGACAATATGAGAGAAGGGCAGAGTAAGGGTGTGAGAGAAGGGAAGAGAGACAATATGAGAGAAGGGCAGAGTAAGGGTGTGAAAGAAGGGAAGAGAGTCAATATGAGAGAAGGGCAGAGTAACAGTGTGAGAGAAGGGAAGAGAAACAATATGAGAGAAGGGCAGAGTAACAATGTGAGAGGAGGGAAGAGTGACAATATGAGAGAAGGGCAGAGTAACAATGTGAGAGGAGGGAAGAGTGACAATATGAGAGAAGGGCAGAGTAACAGTGTGAGAGGAGGGAAGAGTGACAATATGAGAGAAGGGCAGAGTAACAATGTGAGAGGAGGGAAGAGTGACAATATGAGAGAAGGGCAGAGTAACAGTGTGAGAGGAGGGAAGAGTGACAATATGAGAGAAGGGCAGAGTAACAGTGTGAGAGGAGGGAAGAGAGACAATATGAGAGAAGGGCAGAGTAACGGTGTGAGAGGAGGGAAGAGTAACAGTATGAGAGAAAGAGTGGGGTAACTGAGATGGGGAAGAGTGACAATATGAGAGAAGGGCAGAGTAACGGTGTGAGAGAGAGGGAAGAGAGACAATATGAGAGAAGAGCAGAGTAACGGTGTGAGAGAAGGGAATGAGTGACAATATGAGAGAAGGGCAGAGGAAGGGTATGAGAGAATGGAAGAGAGACAATATGAGAGAAGGGCAGAGTAAGGGTGTGAGAGAAGGGAGAGAGAGACAATATGAGAGAAGGGCAGAGTAAGGGTATGAAAGAAGGGAAGAGAGTCAATATGAGAGAAGGGCAGAGTAACAGTGTGAGAGAAGGGAAGAGAAACAATATGAGAGAAGGGCAGAGTAACAATGTGAGAGGAGGGAAGAGTGACAATATGAGAGAAGGGCAGAGTAACAATGTGAGAGGAGGGGAAGAGTGACAATATGAGAGAAGGGCAGAGTAACAGTGTGAGAGGAGGGAAGAGTGACAATATGAGAGAAGGGCAGAGTAACAATGTGAGAGGAGGGCAGAGTGACAATATGAGAGAAGGGCAGAGTAACAGTGTGAGAGGAGGGAAGAGTGACAATATGAGAGAAGGGCAGAGTAACAGTGTGAGAGGAGGGAAGAGAGACAATATGAGAGAAGGGCAGAGTAACGGTGTGAGAGGAGGGAAGAGTAACAGTATGAGAGAAGAGTGGGGTAACTGAGATGGGAGAGAGTGACAATATGAGAGAAGGGCAGAGTAACGGTGTGAGAGAAGGGAAGAGAGACAATATGAGAGAAGGGCAGAGTAATAGTGTGAGAGAAGGGAAAGAGAACAATATGAGAGAAGGGCAGAGTAACAATGTGAGAGGAGGGAAGAGTGACAATGTGAGAGAAGGGCAGAGTAACAATGTGAGAGGAGTGAAGAGTGACAATATGAGAGAAGGGCAGAGTAACAATGTGAGAGGAGGGAAGAGTGACAATATGAGAGAGGGGCAGATTAACGGTTTGAGAGAAGGGAAGAGAGACAATAGGAGAGAAGGGCAGACTGTGAGAGAAGGGAAGAGAGACAATATGAGAGAAGGGCAGAGTAAGGGTGTGAGAGAAGGGAAGAGAGACAATATGAGAGAAGGGCAGAGTAACTGCGAGAGGAGGGAAGAGTGACAATATGAGAGAAGAGTGAAGTAACAGTGTGAGAGAAGGGAAGAGTGACAATATGAGAGAAGGGCAGAGTAACAGTGTGAGAGGAGGGAAGAGTGACAATATGAGAGAAGGGCAGAGTAACAGTGTGAGAGGAGGGAAGAGAGACAATATGAGAGAAGGGCAGAGTAACGGTGTGAGAGGAGGGAAGAGTAACAGTATGAGAGAAGAGTGGGGTAACTGAGATGGGAAGAGTGACAATATGAGAGAAGGGCAGAGTAACGGTGTGAGAGAAGGGAAGAGTGACCATATGAGAGAAGGGCACTGCAACAATGTGAGAGGAAGGAAGAGTGACAATATGAGAGAAGGGCAGGGTAACAGTGTGAGAGGAGGGAAGAGTGACAATATGAGAGAAGGGCAGAGTAACGGTGTGTGAGGGGAGGGGAGAGTGACAATATGAGAGAGGGGCAGAGTAACGGAATGAGAGAAGGGAAGAGTGACAATATGAGAGAAGGGCAGAGTAACAATGTGAGAGGAGGGAAGAGTGACAATATGAGAGAAGGGCAGAGTAACGGTGTGTGAGGGGAGAGGAGGGAAGAGTGAGAATATGAGAGAAGGGCAGAGTAACAGTGTGAGAGGAGGGAAGAGAGACAATATGAGAGATGGGCAGAGTAACAGTGTGAGAGGAGGGAAGAGAGACAATATGAGAGAAGGGCAGAGTAACGGTGTGAGAGGAGGGAAGAGTAACAGTATGAGAGAAGAGTGGAGTAACTGAGAAGGGAAGAGTGACAATATGAGAGAAGGGCAGAGTAACAGTGTGAGAGGAGGGAATAGTGACAATATGAGAGAAGAGCAGGGTAACAGTGTGAGAGGAGGGAAGAGTGACAATATGAGAGAAGGGCAGAGTAACGGTGTGTGAGGGGAGGGGAGGGGAGAGTGACAATATGAGAGAAGGGCAGAGTAACAATGTGAGAGGAGGGAAGAGTGACAATATGAGAGAAGGGAAGAGTGACAATATGAGAGAAGGGCAGAGTAAGGGTGTGAGAGAAGGGAAGAGAGACAATATGAGAGAAGGGCAGAGTAACGGTGTGAGAGAAGGGAAGAGAGACAATATGAGAGAAGGGCAGAGTAACGGTGTGAGAGAAGGGAATAGTGACAATATGAGAGAAGGGCAGAGTAAAGGTATGAGAGAATGGAAGAGAGACAATATGAGAGAAGGGCACAGTAAGGGTGTGAGAGAAGGGAAGAGAGACAATATGAGAGAAGGGCAGAGTAATAGTGTGAGAGAAGGGAAGAGAAACAATATGAGAGAAGGGCAGAGTAACAATGTGAGAGGAGGGAAGAGTGACAATATGAGAGAAGAGCAGAGTAACAATGTGAGAGGAGGGAAGAGTGACAATATGAGAGAGGGGCAGAGTAACGGTTTGAGAGAAGGGAAGAGAGACAATATGAGAGAAGGGCAGACTGTGAGAGAAGGGAAGAGAGACAATATGAGAGAAGGGCAGAGTAAGGGTGTGAGAGAAGGGAAGAGAGACAATATGAGAGAAGGGCAGAGTAACGGTGTGTGAGAGGAGAGTGACGATATGAGAAAAGGGCAGAGTAACAGTGTGTGAGGGGAGGGGAGAATGACGATATGAGAGAAGGGCAGAGTAATGGTGTGAGAGGAGGGAAGAGAGATAATATAAGAGATGGGAGGAGTAACAATGCGAGAAAAGGGAAGAGTAACAACAATTTGAGAGAAGAGTGGAGTAACAATGTGTGAAGAGGGAAAATTAATAGCAATATGAGAGAAGAGTGGAGTAACAGTGTGTGAGGAGAGAAGAGTAACAATATGAGAGAATGGCAGAGTAACAATGTGAGAGAAGGGAAGTGTGACAACATGAGTGAAGGGTGGAACAACAATGTGAGAGAAGGGAAGAGTGACAATAAAAGAGACGGGCAGAGTAACAGTGTGAGAGGAGGGGAGAGTGAGGATATGAGAGAAAGTCAGAGTAACGGTGTGAGAGAAGGGAAGAGTGACAATATGGGAGAAGACTGGAGTAACAATGTGAGAGAAGAGTGGAGTAACAGTGTGAGAGGAATGAAGAGTAACAATATGAGAAAAGGGCAGAGTGACAATGTAAGAGAAAGGAAGTGTGACAATATGAGAGAAGAGTGAAGTTATAATGTGAGAGGAGGGAAGAGAGACAATATGAGAGAAGGGCAGAGTAACGGTGTGAGAGAAGGGAAGAGAGACAATATGAGAGAAGGGCAGAGTAACGGTGTGAGAGAAGGGAAGAGTGAAAATATGAGAGAAGAGTGCAGAAATAGTGTGAGAGGAGGGCAGACTAACTATATGAGTGAAGGGAAGAGTGACAACTTGAGTGAAGGGTGGAACAACAATGTGATAGAAGGAAAGAGTGACAATTTAAAAAGGTTGGAGTAACAATGTGAGAGAAGAGTGACAATAGGAGAAAAGGGAAGGCTGGAGTAACAATGCGAGAGAAGGGAAGAGTGACAATATGAGAGAAGTGCAGAGTAACTGTGTGAGAAGAGGGGAGAATGACAATATAAGACAAGGGCAGTGTAACAGTGTGAGAGAAGGAAGAGTGCCAATATGAGAGAAAGACAGAATAACAGTGTGACAGAAGGGATGACTGACAGTATGAGAGAAGAGGGGAGTAAAAATCTGAGAAGAGGGAAGAGTGACAATATGAGAGAAGGGCGGAGTAACGGTGTGAGGGAAGGGAAAATTGACAATATGAGACAAGAGTGGAGTAACAATGCGAGAGAAGGGACGAGTAACAATATGAGAGAAGAGTGGAGTAAGGGTATGTGAGGAGGGAAGAGTAACAATATGAGAGCCGGGCAGAGTAACTATGTGAGAGAAGGGAAGATGAACAACATGAGTGAAGGGCAGAGTAACAGTGTGATAGAAGGAAAGAGTGACAATATGACAGAAGAGCGGAGTAACCATGCAAGAGGAGGGAAGAGAGACAATATAAGAGAAGGGTGGAGCAACAATGCGAGAGTAGGGAAGAATGACTGTGTGAGAGGAGGGAAGAGTGACAATATGAGAGAAGGGTTGAGCAACAATGCGAGAGTAGGAAAGAATGACTGTGTGAGAGGAGGGAAGAGTGACAATATGAGAGAAGGACAGTGTAACGGTGTGAGAGAAGGAAAGAGTGACAATATGAGAGAAAAGTGGAGTAACAGTGTGAGAAGGGGGAACAGTAACAATATGGGCGGAGTAACTGTGGGACAGAAGGGAAAAGTGACAATATGACAGTAGAGCAGAGTAACAGTGAGAGAGGACGGAAGAGAGACAAATTGAGAGAAGAGCGACCTAACTGTGTGAGAGTAGGGAAGAGTGACAACATGAGAGAAAGTTGAATTAAAAATGCGAGAGGAGGGAAGAGTGACAATATGAGAGATGGGAGGAGTAAGAATGTGAGATAAGGGAAGAGTGATAATATGAGCGAAGGGTGGATTAACTGTGTGAGAGAACGGAAGAGTAACAGTATGCGAGAAGGGTAGAGTAACAGTGTGAGAGAAGGGAAGAGTGACAGTATGAGAGAAGGACAGAGTAACAGTATGAGGGAAGGGAAGAGTGACATTATGAGAGAAGAGCTGAGTAACTGTGTGACAGGAGGGAAGAGTGACAACATGAGAGAAGGGTGGAGTAACAATGCAAAAGAAGAGAAGAGTGACAATATGAAAGAATGGCAGAGTAACAGTGTGAGAGAAAGAATGAGTGACAATATAAGAGAGCAGAGTAACAGTGTGATAGAAGGGACAAGTGACTATATGAGAGAAGAGTGGAGTAAAAATGTGAGGAGGGAAGAGTGACAATATGAGAGAAGGGTGGAGTAACAATGTGAGAGAAGGGAAGAGTAACAATATGAAAGAAGGGTGGAGTAACAAAGTGAGAGAAGGGTGGACTAACAATGTGAGAGAAGGGAAGAGTGACAATATGAGAGACGAGTGGAATAACAGTGTGAGAGGAGGGAAGAGTGACAATATGAGAGAAGGGCAGAGTAACGGTGTGAGAGAAGAGAAGAGAGACAATATGGGAGAAGGGCAAAGTAACTGCGAGAGGAGGGAAGAGAGCCAATATGAGAGAAGGGCAGAGTAACAGTGTGAGAGAAGGGAAGAGTGAAAATATGAGAGAAGGGAAGAGAGACAATATGAGAGAAGAGTGGAGTAACGGTGTGTGAGGGGAGGGGAGGGAAGAGTGACGATATAAGAGAAGGGCAGAGTAACAGTGTGAGAGGAGGGAAGAGTGACGATATGAGAGATGGGCAGATTAACAGTGTGAGAGGAGGGAAGAGTGACAGTATGAGAGAAGAGTGGAGTAACTGAGAGAAGGGAAGAGTGACAATATGAGAGAAGGGCAGAGTAACTGCGAGAGGAGGGAAGAGTGACAATATGAGAAAAGGGCAGAGTAACAGTGTGTGAGGGGAGGGGAGAATGACGATATGAGAGAAGGACAGAGTAATGGTGTGAGAGGAGGGAAGAGAGACAATATAAGAGATGAGAGGAGTAACAATGCGAGAAAAGGGAAGAGTAACAACAATATGAGAGAAGAGTGGAGTACCAATGTGTGAGGAGGGAGAAGTAATAGCAATATGAGAGAAGAGTGGAGTAACAGTGTGTGAGGGAACTAGTGCTTCTAGATTGACTATTTTAGTCCAGAGCGGAAGTAGGGACCTTTGGATCTCCTTAAAGACATTCGTTGGAAGAGGGTCACTGTATTAGTTCGAGGGTTTCAGTGTTGTAAGGATTTTGAGGATGGCCCTCTCATCCAAAGTTTTGAATATGCTCCAAGTAGCATTGTTTTTGGTGGTGTGTGCAGGGAGACCTTATGTCTTTGCAATTAGGGGCGTGGGCAAGCTACATGGAGGAGAGCGGGGAAGGTGCTCTATAGCAGACCACAGGTCATTTTCGATCTTTCTTGTCTTTTACATGAAGAAGGAGGCAAAATCCTTCGTAGTTTGGCTGTGGTTTAGAACTTGTGGGGAAGCATTGGGTTGGTTATTGGATTGTAGCTTGACCAGATTGAATAGTTTTTTTGGACGATTTCTAAGATTGTCTAATTGGCTTCTAAAGAAGTTTGCTTTTGAGATTCTAATTTGTTTGTTATAAAAGCTCCTCGTTGCTCTCAGGATTTTAAGGTTTTTGAGGGATGGTGTGGTTCTCCATGCTCGATCAGCTAGTCTGAACTTACGTCTTTCTGTATTCAGACTGCCATTAAACCAAGGTTTGGAGTCTTTGGTAGATATTCTTTTTAGCTGTAAGGGTTCTATTGAGTCTAAAATGTTCAACATGGAGATGTTGTAATGGTTTTTTAGGTCATGGACATCCGCCATATCCAAGGGAGGTGTCAGGATTTTGCTGCTGATGGATATCAGATCATTCCAGTTAATATTATGCATGTTCCTTTTCCATCGTTTGTGTTTCTTTGGTTGACCCTTTTTTGTCTTCACTGATTCTGTAATGATAAAGGTGATACAGTGATGGTCTGTCCAGTCACAAGGGATGATAGATTCCAGTTGGATGGTGTTACTCTTGGCAATGTTAAGGACCAGGGTCGCTCCCAGGTTGTGGGTAGGACCAACACAGAATTGTGTCAGATTGAGGTCAGCTATGAAGGTTTTTAGGCTGTTGACTGCTTGGTTTTTTGGGTCATTCCAGTGCAGGTTGAAATCACCAAGGAAGATGTGGGTGCTGTGTTGTCCTGCGTTGGTTGAGATGGTTTCCATCATTTGTTCTATAAAAGTGTTGTTGTCCCCTGGAGGGTGATAGATCGTGTGCAGCTTGCACCATGGGTTGTTGTTGCTCCAAATGTCAATGCATAGCTAGTCGCATGAGGATTAGTCTATTTTATGTGACTGTTTCACTGTGATATTATTTCTGTGTATGCAGGCGATACCTCCCCCAGGTCTGATTGGTCTGCCTAATCTAATGATGTTGTGATTAGGTGGCACTAGGAGGTCAAGGGTAGGTGAGTAGGCTTCATTTAGCCATGTTTCAGTCAGGATTAGCATGTCTAGCTCGTGAGTGAGGATGAGGTCTGTGATGTCCACCGCATGTTTCACAGATGATCCACAATTGAGTAGCATGCATTTCAGGTGTGGTTTGGTGTCATCTGAGGATGGCTGAGTGATGTGCACTTGGTTTGACTTGTTTACGGCTCTGTGGTTGTGCCTTGTATCTCTGTGTAGGTTAGTAGGGACTGTTTTGATTTGGGCCATATCGCCTCAATTAGTGGAGTAAGTAGGATCATATGAGAGGAGGAGGGAATGAATGTCCTTATCGATAAGAGTCTCCTTCAACCTGTGGGGGCGTGAGTCGGCGATGGGGGTAGGGTATTGTTTGCCAATTCAGGTGGGGGTATGGCCGGATCGTTGAGATTCCGTTTTCTGTGGGGTGGGAATTCGGCCTGGTGCGGTAATAATCTAGGGTGTGGTTGAGCCTGATCCTCTCATATGTAGTATTGTTTCCTCAGTTAGTCGCCAATTTTGCGGTGATGCTTATGAGGCATTTTAGATCAGCATTAAGTGGTTGGAGGCCCAGTGCCATCCGGCTAAGCCTGGCTTCTACAGATATGTGAGAGTAGGTGGGCGATGATTGTATGAGTAACAATATAAAAATGGGTGGAGTATCAATGTGAGAGAAGGGAAGAGTTACAACATGAGAGAAAGGCTGAGAAATACTTTAATGGAAGGAAAGAATGACAATATGAAAGCAGGGTAGGGTAACAATGTCAGAGAAGGGTGGAGTAACAATGTAGTAGAAGGAAAGAGTGACAATATAACAGAAGGGTGAAGTAACAATGTGAGAGAAGGGTGGACTAACAATGTTAGATGAGGAAAGAGGGACAATATAGGAGAAGAATGACGTATCAATGAGCTAGAAAGGAAGATTAAAAATAAAAGAAGGAAAGATTGACAGTATGAGAGAAGGAAGAGTAGAATGACAATGTGAGAGAAGGGCGGAGTAACATTGCAAAAGAAGGGAATAGTAACAATTTGAGAAAGTAATCATTTGAGTGGAGGGAAAAAGGAGAATGTGATAGAAGGGGTGAGTGATAATAAGATAACAGTAGAATGACAATAGGAGAAGGAAAGAATGTGAGAGAAGGGTATAGTGACAATGTGAGAGAAGGATGGAGTAACAATGTGAGAGAAGGAAAGAGTTACAATATTAGAGAAGGGTGGTGTAACAATGCAAAAGAAGCGAATAGTGAAAATAATAGAAAGAAAGTGTAACAAAGTGAGAGAAGGGTAGAGTAACAATGAGACAGGAGTAAAGAGTAACAATATGAAAGCAGGTTGGGGTAACAATGTGAGAGAAGGGTGGAGTAACAATGTAGTAGAAGGAAAGAGTGACAATATGACAATGTGAGAGAAGGGTGGACTAACAATGTTAGAGGAGGGAAGAGTGACAATATAGGAGAATGATGACGTAACAATGAGCGAAAAAAGGAAGATTAATAATAGAAGAAGGAAAGATTGACAATATGAGAAAAGGAAGAGCAGAGTGACAATGTGAGAGAAGGGCGGAGTAACATTGCAAGAGAAGGGAATAGTAACAATTTGAGAAAGTAATCATTTGAGTGGAGGGAAAAATGAGAATGTGATAGAAGGGGAGAGTGACAATAAGATAACGGTAGAATGACAATAGGAGAAGGAAAGAATGTGAGAGAAGGGTTTAGTGACAATGTGAGAGAAGGATGGAGTAACAATGTGTGAGAAGGAAACAGTTACAATATTAGAGAAGGGTGGTGTAACAATGCAAAAGAAGCGAATTGTGAAAATAAGAGAAAGAAAGAGTCACAACGTGAGAGAAGGGTAGAGTAACAATGAGAGAGAAGGTAAGAGTAACAATATGAGAGAAGGATGGAGTACCAGTGTTTGAGGAGGGAAGAGTAAAAATGTGAGGGAATGGTAGCGTGTTGATAAAAGAAAGAAAGAGTGACAACCTGAGACAAGGGTAGAGTAACAATATGAGAGTTGGGTGGAGTAACAATGTGAGAGAAGGGAAGAGTGACAAAATGAGAGATTGGTCGAGTAACAATGTAAAGGGAAGAGTGACAGTATTAGAGAAGAGCGGAGTAACAATGCAAACAAAGGGAAGAGTAACAAGAGGGAATAGCGACAATAAAAGGAGAGACTGACAATATGAGAGAAGAAAGAGTAGCGTGACAATATGAGAGAAGTCTGGAGTAACAATGTGAGATGAGGGTAGAATGTCAGAGAGGATGGAGTAATAATATGAGAGGAGGGAAGAATGAGAATGTGATAGAAGGGGAGACAGACAGAAAGAGAAGGAAAGAGTGACAATGCAAAAGGAAGGAAGAGTATCAATAAGAGAGGCACATTGGTGCAATGTGAGAGAAGGGAAGAGTAACAAAGTGAGAGAAGGATGGAGTAACAATGCGGGAGAAGGGAAAATTGATACTAAATGAAGAGTAGAAAAGCGAGTAAAGGGTGGAGTAGCAATGTAAGAGAAGGGACGAGTAACAGTTTGAGAGAAAGATGGTGTAACAATGTGAGGGGATGGAAGAATGTGAGACAAGGGGAGAGTGACAATAAGAGAATGAAAAATGTGCAAGAATGATAGAATGACATTAAAAGAAGGACAGAGTGCAGTGTGAGAGAAGGGTATAAAGGCAATGCTAGAGAATGATGGGGGACAATGTGAGAGAATTGAAGAGGGACAATATGAGGGAAGGGCAGAGTAATAGTGTGATAGAAAGAAAGAATGACAATATGAAAGAATGGTGCAGTGGCAAGGTTCACTACACTTGTGTTTCCTGGATTTGACCAGTGGCACACTTTAAGCTCTGGTCCACCATATTAGTGGTGGGTTGGATGAGGAAATAGTTATTTTCCTCCAGCAAGTGTACTTTAATGCTACAGCAGGGTAAGTTTGTGCCCAAATGGTGAGTGCTCTGAACCCTTCAGAATAGTAAGAGGCGTTAGACAAGGATGAGTCATGGCACCCTTCCTATTCAATTGATATATTAATTACCTGGAAAATTCCTTGGTGAAAAAAGGTCAAGCTAGGCCCTTGGTGGTAAGTGCTCAGTCCCCACTGTACTGTATGTAGCCCATGCACTGCTGTTGAACTGCAAATGGTCTGCAGATACTTTTAGATGCTTTTGCTAGTTTAACGCCAGGCTTGGTTTAAAAACTAATCTGGGAAAGTCTATTTATATGATTAATGGTCCTAGATCTACACTAATGGGTCTATTTTTAGTTTGCTAAAAAACTGGGACAAAAACCCATAGCGGAATTTATTACGATTTATAAATCTAAATACATTTCGGTGTCCAATTATGATGCAGGAATGTTGAAGTATGTGAATTGTGGGATTCTTCAGAAAGTAGAACATCTTTATTTAAAAAGGCTATTGGTGGTACCTTCTAGTTGCTCAAATTCTATATGCTATTGTGAGACAGGGATACAATATCTAGAAGATTTAACTAGTCTCTGGCCCCTTGTGTTATGGCACGTTGTATGAACCAAGCTGGAGACTTCTTTTAATAGGCTGGTACTGCAGGATTGTCTATCCCTGGATCGAGCCCACCGCAACCCTTTGTTAGCCTATGTTTTAAAGCTGTGTGAGAATTTAGGTAAACCCGATATCGTCTATAATACTGATTCTCTCTGCTCTATTTCTAAGCATTGTCATCGGACCGTTTTTATGAATTCATGTCATGAGAAGTGATATCCAGAACCGTTTTTATCAATTTGTGTAGTAAAGTGATATCATGGACCATTTTTATGAATTCATGTAATGTGAAGTGATATCACGGAACGTTTTTATGAATTCATGTTGTGAAAAATTATATCATGAACCGTTTTTATGAATAAGTAGTGAGAAGTGATATAATGGACCGTTTTTATGAATTCATGTATTGAGAAGTGATATCATGGACCGTTTTTATGAATTCATGTAGTGAGAGGTGATATTGATTACGCTAAATTGCATACCTGATGTTCCCTACTAAGTATAGCGTAAGCGATCGATCTTTTATTTACCTAAAGTGGTTGAGGGGAGGAAATAACTCAGACAGATATCAGCAAAGTCGTTATGCCTGAAAGGATCACCAACGCCAAAGTGCAGTTTGAATATTTATTATAAGGCCAAAAACAATTGGCTGTAAATACATCTCAATAGCAAGGTATAGAGGTACAGGAAAATTAATACAGAGCCAAGTTTACGAATATAAGTAATTCGGCCCAAAAGACAGATGATTATAAATTCCAAAATCACAATGCAACACAGAATAGATGCGATATTCAGTTCTCGACTCATTGAAAGAAATCAAAATCTTTCCCTACACTGCTCTACATGAGGGCCCTTCCTGTCTCTCTTCTATCATTCCCCAATGGTGTCAGCACTTATTGACTTCCTAAGAAGTACTCACGTCAAATGGGTCGTTTAGCTTATGGCTATGGAGCTTGCTCTAAGATGCTCCTTCTCCTCCGAAAGCTAGCAGGAGTCTGGACTCGCTGTCCCTGCGCATCATACAAAAGATGGGATTCAACCCACAATACGTCATTCTTCTTAAAACTTTCCATTGCACCTCTATGCAGTAGCTTTTTCTTTCATGAAACAAATTTAATTAATGATATCTTCTTTCCAGTGGCCTTGGCTTTCAGACAGACCAGATACGCAAGGCAATCTCCCTTCTCGCTTCCCAGCCATCTTCAAAGACATTCCGGGTCTCTCCTTAACTCTGAAAATAACAATGTGTATTCTTGCACCTGCAGTTGGATGAAAACATTCTAACTTCGAACACAACACATTTCATTATTTATTTCTCGAGAGCAAGGAGAATCGAAACACTGACTTTGGGCCTATATTTCAGGCAACTTAAACTAATCACAATTACGGTGTATAGAAATAATATCGTCCTGCACATTATGCATGAAGGAATAATTATACATACAAAGTTCTACTTAAATGCGTTCACTAGTTTCAACATCAAATGATTCAAATAAATGTTCTTAATAGTCATAAAACACTGCAAACAATACGAATACATGAGAGTGCGTTTAAACCATGAGTACAGTGCACTCATACAAATAGAGTGCTATCAGCGCTCTATCAGTTCCCCCCTCTTATGACTAGTGTCATAACACCAACTTTCTATTCTTCTGTAGTTTTTTCTCCTTTTAGAAGAGACCGACCTAAACAGAAGCTGTAGCTTGCCGTCCCTGTCTGAATCGTTCTAACCCCTTAAGGTGCTGGTAATGACTGTCCTGCAGTCGTTCAAGTTGGAGCTCTCGCCTTTTCGAAACAGTCTCCTGATGTCGTGCTCTTTGCCATTTGTAAGCCTTGATGGCTCCTAGTAGGATAATTATACAAATGACAGCTATTATAATAGGCTTCAAGATATATCCCATTATTCCTTGTCCCAAACTTCCAAACCAACTGCCTATCTTGCCAAATCCTTTCCCCACTTGTTCCCAGAGTCCTTCAGCGGACATCTCACGCAACTCTTGATGTATATCTGACATATTGTTGATATATTTCCGTATATCCCAACTGTTGTCAGGAATATAAGTACAGCACTGTTGAACTCTCAATAATTTGCAGACTCCTCCGGCTTTTGCTAGCAGCACATCTAGGGCAAGACGGTTTTGCAAAACCATAGCCCTTATCGAAACCATTTCCCCATCTACCAGTAATAAAATCTGAGCTGTACTTATTGAGAGCTTATCCACTAATGTTGCTAGCTTTCTGATTTTCAAATCATTCAGAATCACACCCATACTTGGTATCATAGCTCCAAATATGTCTCCAATCACTTCTCCTGCACTTACACCACGTTTTCCTCTGTGAGGTCTTTTTCTTTCTAGGGGCCATAAATCATTCACATGAAAAATCTTGGGAAATACCACAGCCAAATAACAAGTGCCATACCAATTTTTGGGCAACTTCACATAAGCATTCTTTCCACACACAAAATACACATTAGGCACTATTGTTATTTTGTCCAATAATGCTTTTCTAATTGATTCTTCGATCAAGAAGACGTGCTCACAATCACTTTCACCCACAAATATCTTATCATAGGATGTGGTCGGGTGTCTAATACACAACTTCCCCTTCTGCTGGAAATCTAATGCTATGGGTCCAAAACTCCCCTTTGCTTTATGATCTAGTTCTTCTTTAGTCCATGGAGTAACCTTATGCTTTGGATCTGGTCTAAATAGTGTCTGTCTATGCCGATCTTCTATCTGATCTATAAATTTCTTTTCAATGTCAGTTAACATGCAGGTCAAATTGTGTCTATGAGCATAGGACGTATCTAAAGTAATGGTAGGCACGAAATACTTTGACATTCGCTCTACTTCCTTATAATAATCATATTTATTCATGTATTTAAGAACTGGGACTTCCGAGAGAACCACATCATAATTTTAGAAATAGTACTCGAAGTGTGCCTTGCTATAAAACATGCTCAACAACACACTACATGTAATGCCATAGGTCACAGGCAAATGATGATATTGAATGCCTTCTTCTACTGAGGCTGGTAATTGCATACACACATAACAATCCTTCACTTCCATGGTATCCACATACTCATACAATAATCGAGCATACGCATTCAAAGTGAAATCACCCTTTGACAAATCAACATGTAATCTACGACTGGTTTCCTTAATCATTTCTAGATCCCTTGCGGATGCATCCTCATCTATCTCAGAGATTGGTGTAGTAAGTGTTGCCTGTACCCTATTCTGTCCGACATCCTGAGGTCCAACTAGAGATGTAACGATTACCACAATTATAACAATAAGCACCACTACAATGAGGGTGCCAATGATGCACTTCTGCTTGCGTGTTGATTTTTCGGACACCATGGTTTCTACTGATCCGTTCCGAAGCACAGAAGGAAAAAACACAGTCTCTTTCTGTTTTCTTTGTTTAACAATGTCTGTCTTACTTCTCTCCTCCCATGCAATTGATGTCAAAGTTCCTTCGATTGATATTAAACCTATTGAAGAGATGTAGGCAGCCCTATTCCTAACTCCAGCATCAACTAGAAAGTCCCTAATTTTAAATCTTCTTTAACTGGGGTCTAGGTTATCTTCTTTCTAAGGCCTAATGCTTTCTTGATTACAATTCAGGCTTCATTGTTAATGATATTTGATCCAAGTATTTCGAGAACAAGTTGCAAAATCTCTACTCGAATGTCTCCTAATTCTTGCGCGGTAAGCCGTCGGCCAAATGCTGGGAAAACAACCTCATTGAGGATCAGGTAACGCAATCCACTCAGCCGTGGAGGATTCGGAACTTGCAGAGTTAGTATTCCAAACGCTTCTACGCCTGGGACCAGCCACCGTATTTCAATCGAGAGGGTGTTCTCTCCGTAGCTCACTGTACCAGGTCCCAACCTCCCGGACTTCGCTGGGCTCTGCATCTGCAGCCAGGTATGTCCACTCAGGAGATGCGTATCTTCGAGACGCTATTCTTTCTCTTGTGGAGCGTCTCAGACCCTCTGGTCTTTCTTCAGCGTCACTTTGATCTGATTCAGATGTTTCAGGAATCGGAGCGAGGTTTTTCTCGGATGCAAGCCTTATATTCAGCCTTTCTTTTCTTGCTGGCCACTTTTCCGTTCTTGCATCTGCTCTCCTCTCTTCCTCTTGATCTGATCCTTCTCCAATAGACTGCTCACCTTGATCTGGTGCAAAGTTCACATCTGCAACATCATCTATTTCAGGATCTGGGCTCAATTCAGAAGCACTCAGCTCTCGTCTCTCGTTCTCACTTGGCTGTTCCGTTTCATCCAAAACTCTTACAGCTGGGCCTGTGCCTTCGTCGTCATCTGTGTCAGGTCCACACACGCTTCTCTGAACCAAGGGACTCTCTTCCTCCGCAGGCGCTTGAACTCGGCGAGTGTGGGAAGAGTGGATCCAGTTCGGCAGTCCTCCACACTTCACAGCGGTACTTGTGACCAATATCACCTGATATGGTCCTCGCCAGCGAGCATCAAGACAACTCTTCCTCACGTGTTTGCGAACTAGTACCCAATCACCTGGATTAAGATCATGCAGCAGGTCTCTTGAGGTGGATGCAGTCGCAGCCTCGACCTGGTGGGATACAGAAGTAACCACATCAGCCAGTCCTTTACAATAATCCAACACTAAATCATCAGTGATGTTTATCAATGCTGTAGCTGGCACCATAGGCAAACGCATAGCTCTTCCGGTCAAAATTTTGTGGGGAGAAAGCCCTGTTTTCCTATCAGGGGTGCTACGCAGACTCATGAGCACCAGAGGCAGCGCAACTGGCCATTTCAATGAAGTTGACGAGCACACCTTTGCCACTCTTGACTTGATGGTGCCATTAACCTGCTCTACAAGACCTGAAGCCTCCGGCCTGTAGCTACAATGCAGTCTCTGATCAATGTTCAAAGCAGAGCACAACAATTTCATAATTTCACTGTGGAAATGAGTTCCTCTATGTGTCTCCACTGATGTCGGGAATCCATATCTCGGGATTAATTCTCTTAACAACAACTTGGCTACTGTGAGACTGTCACATCGTCTAGTTGGATATGCTTCCACCCAACGCGAAAAAATACACACCACCACCAAAACATATCTCAATCTATTGCACCTCGGCATTTCAATAAAATCCAATTGTATCCTATTGAAGGGACCTCCAGATCTTCCAATGTGACTCATTGCAACCACAGTTCTCTTTCCAACATTCATTTGTTGACAAGTAACACACCTGTGATATACCACTCCAGCACACACACAAAAGCGTGGATTAAACCACGTCTGTCTGAACACTCGCACCATAGCATCTCTTCCCAGATGAACTGCTCCGTGGATTTGCCTTGCCATTGGGCTCAATAAACAATTGGGTAATACTGCTCTCTCATCTGTGGACACCCAAATGCCATCATCTCTTTTTGTGCAACCTGCTCTGACCCATGAAGCAGCTTCTTCTCCTGGGACTTCATCCTGCAACCGCTTCATCTCATCCCAAGTATCGGCTATAGCTAACATCATGCTGAGCTCGGTCTCTTCTGTGCTCTCGCCTATATATTCTCCATTGAAAATACAAACGTGTTCAGCGCAAAATCGTGCTACTTCATCTGCATAATTGTTGCCCTTAGTGACAAAGTCTTCTCCTTTTCCATGAGCTGTACATTTAACAACTGCTATCTCTTTGGGCTTCTGCAAAGCTTCCAATAGTTGGCGCACATACTTGCCGTTACGTATAGGTGACCCTGAGGACGTTAGAAACCCCCTCTGTGACCATAACTGCCCAAAGTCATGAACTACACCAAATCCGTATTGACTGTCTGTATACACAGTCACTCGAAGTTCAGCTGCATGATACTGGCACGTGTCAAAGCGACAATTTCGGCCACCTGAGCAGAGAATACTCTATTTAAACAGGCTGCTTCCACTACTCCCATGATGGTGCACACAGCAAACGCTGCTCTCAAATACCCTTCATTGTCTCTTATACATGAAACATCAACAAAAAGGATCAAATCAGATTGGGGCAAAGGTTCATCGACAATGTCAGGTCTGGGTTTGGTAGATAGGTCAGTAACATCTAGGCAGTCATGCTCTTCACAATCCTCATCTCCTTCCTCTGCCGGGAACAGGTAACAATGTAGCAGGGTTCAGGGTGGTACAACGTCTCAGGGTAACATTTTCAGCGGCTAAGATAACCTGCTCATACTTGGTAAGTCTGTTGTTGGTCAGATAGTGTGTTTTCGTTCTGGTCATCAACAATTCTACTGAATGGGGCACATAAACAATGAGCGGATAACCCATCACTATGCTTTCACATCTTTCAATGCTGACACCGGTTGCAGCAACGGATTTCAGACATCCGGGCAACGCAGAAGCTACAGGATCTAACGTAGCTGAGAAGTAAGCTACTGGTCTACGGGCACCCCCATGTGTCTGTACAAGGACTGCTAACGCACATCCCTCCTTTTCACAGCAAAAGAGCGAAAACGCTTTGTTATAATCCGGCATTCCGAGAGCTGGTGCACGACAGATACTTTCCTTCAGCTCACGGAAGGCTTTCAAGCACTCGTCATCCCATGGTACCGGATCACTAACATCCTTTCGAGTCAGTTTCAACAGAGGCTTTGCTTGCAAGGAAAAATTTGGGATCCACTGTCGACAATAGCCGACCTTTCCCAAAAACATGCAGACTTCTTTTTGTGTTTTCGGAGTTCCCATTTGCAGAATCGCCTCTATGCGATCTGGTGACACCCTTCGTTTTCCTTTCTCAATTCGGTGACCTAGGTACTGGACTTCAGACAAACAATACTGCAACTTGTTTGGAGACACTTTGTGTCCATTCTCTGTCAAATGATTCAGCAACGCCACAGTGTCAATCCTGCAAGCATCCTCAGTCTCTGAGGCGACCAAAAGGTCGTCTATATATTGCACCATGACTGAGTCTTGGGCCATCACCAGTCCTTCAAGATTCTTTTTCAAACATTGACTAAAAATAGAGGGGCTTTCTGTGTACCCCTGAGGAATTCTTTCCCAGTTTAATACACGATCGTCCATCCTAAACGCAAATAAAAACTGGCTCTCTTCATGCAATGGTATAGAGACAAATGCATGACACAAATCTATCACGGTGAACCATTCTGCTTTGCATGGTATCTGAAATAGAATAATAGCTGGATTCGGTACCACAGGACAACATGGGATCACAATTTCATTAACCCGACGCAGATCCTGCACTATTCTGTACTTGCCACTTGGCTTTTGCAGTCCCATGATAGGTGAGTTGCAGGGACTTCCTCTTATTTCCTTCAGAATACCTTGAGCAATCATAGTCTCAATCACAGGTCTTATTCCCACCATAGTTTCTGGAGTCAATCTATATTGTGGCGTTCGTGGGAATTCAGCATTGGGTTTGACTTGTATCTTAACAGGCTCAACCCCTCTCATTAAGCCTACATCCTCACCGGTAAAATCCCACACTTTCGGATCAACTGAGTCTCTCAAGTCATGTGGCAATTCTGCTATTGTGAGTACCACAAACATTTCTGCACACAGACTCATGTTAGCCATCTTAAAATCAGCATCATCAAATGTTTGCAATTCCACACCTCTTGGAGTGCATGATATAGTACAATTGAGCTTGCACAGAAGGTCTCGTCCCAAAGGACAGACCGGACTTGAATTGCACACTACAAATTGGTGTTTATCTCGAAATGGTCCTATTCTCACGGGTAATTCGTTTGTCAATGGATTGGTCATTTTCTGATTACTAACCCCCACTACTTGAATCGATCGTCCCGAAAGAGTTAAATTTGGGACTACTTCAGTTCTCACTGTGGAGCGAGCAGCTTCAGTGTCTAATAAGAAGGTAACAGGATATCCATTCACATCTGCATCTACAAACGGCCCACTCTGATCTACTTCTAGGATTGCATCTAAGGTGCATTCCTCGTGCACCCCCCTCTGACACTTTTGTAAATCTTGATTGTGATCAAATCTATCTCGTATTTCAAAGTAAGGCATCTGATGGTATAACTGATTATGCATGGGTATCCTAGGAGGTTGAGGTACTTGCACTTGCGGCTCATATCCTCCTCCATACATAGACCTGGGTCTTGTCACCGTATTTACAGTCTCGGACAGCTGTTCCTCTCCTTCCATATGTATCTGATTTGCTGGATTCAATCTACACTTGCGCTTCCAATGCACGCTTTTGTGACAATAATGGCAGGCAGTGACCCTTTTCTGTTGGGCCACCCAGTCACTTGCACCTGGATCCATTCCTCTTCCCCTACCCTGACCAGGTTGGGTCATCACCTGTTGTCCCATTCCTCTTCCACCTCCTCTACCTCTACCTTGACCTCCTCCAAACCCTTGCGTCATATCAGCGTTTCTCAACTGCACCAACATCAACTTGTCCTTCAATTTCTTCTGTGTCGACTCCACTTGATCACTGCAATATTTAGCATAACGCAGAATCTCGTCCACCGACTTATTCAGCCAACATATCAAATGATGCTGTATCATCAAACTAATATCAGATTTCAGTCCCAACACAAACTTCGAGACAAATTGTCCCATATCTTTCTGTTCAATTGTATCCAATCCACTATGCTGCTTAAAAGCTAACAACAATCTTTCGTAATAATCATGTACTGATTCCTTAGAGTCCTGAGTGGTGCGATCAATCTTCAACCAATCAACAATCTGAGGAGCTACCTTCAATTGCAACCATGTAATCACTTGCTCGTATTTTCTCATTACATCAGGTGAAGTACCATGAGTCAATGAATCTCTAGGTGGCTCTGCAGTGGGCCACTCAATGGCGATCTTACATGCTGCCCACAAATCCGCTGGCACTACTATATCAAACAAGGTGTTTAAATCAATCCACAATACTTTCGAAATCTTTACAAACCGATCTATTTGCTTGTACCACTCAGCAGGTTTTTCCCTCAGCCGAGGAAAATCATTCGTAAATGCTGCTAAATCACCCCTACTCCATGGCACGTGTACATACCCTCCATTCTGTACCTCCCTGAGGGGGAAATTTCCTGCAGCTCCCGCCCCTCCACCCGGAGGCAGAGTATTGCCTATTCCAGTCTTCAAACTTTTCTTTTTGGCCCATCTTTCTTGCCATCTGTCTAATTCTTTCCATGTCCGCATCCCTACCACTAATTCTCTAATTTGTGTTTTTAATCCAATCGTTCGCTTCTCTTCCAAATCCTTATCTGTGTAATTTAATCTGCAAGAACTCTGTGTCAGCTTGGTCTTTGACAAATCAACCTCATACCTTTGTGCCAAAAGCAATAATGCATCATAAGCTCGTTTGGCCTTTCTTGTCATGTCGTTTGCTACGAACAGTAGTTCGCTCGAGTCATACGTATCAATTCTATTCAGAGGTAGATTACCTTCAATCACCTCGTCTAGTTCTGCCTTTAATCGTACCACATCTAGCATTGACGCTTTTATTGCACTTTTTAACACTTTCTGAATTTCCTCGTTTTTTGTATCTTCCCTGTCACAGCTTTGGGTTCTCCTAGGCACTGCACCCTCTTCTCTCTCCGAAGCTGAGCGTCTATCCCTTTCCCAGCTTCGACTTCTCCAATGGTCACCTGCACAAATAACCTGCGGCCCAAACAGTACTCTAGGCACTTCTTGTCTCTTGCTTATCTCTTCCCTCGGCATCATGGACTCTCTCACTGGTTGAACCCACATTCGAAGGTCAGACCTAGAATTTGCTAGAGCTCCTGTCCGTCCTCGTTCTATCCCACTATCCATTCTTGATGGATCAGCTGTAGCTGGCAGTGGAGTACTAGATTCCACTGGCATCCGACTTAAACCTGTCCCACTCATTGCAAGGCTCCCTCCGAACATTGTCTCTTCCCCTTCACTTAGTTGCTGTTGACTGTCATCGGTTCTTTCTCTAGGAGTATATATCGGAACCACTGGCCCTATTGTGACTGGTACCGACAAAGCATCCGGTAACTGCATGTTTCCTGCAGGTTGTACTGGCTCAGAGTTTGGATACCTCATTCCTCCAGACCCTCCCGGAATGCGTACCATTGTAATCTTGCCTCTTACTCCTGCCAATTGTTCCTCTGAACTCGGTTGTCCCACACCTAAAAGCTCTTCTGATGGGCGCAACCTCTCTGTCTCTGATCTAGAGTCGCACGGTGGAGGACGTTCCGCTAGCAATCTATCAAGGAAGCTGTCATCTGTATCACTGTCCTCCTCCGTCTTCTTTTTCCCTTCAGCCCCCTCTCCTAATGTAAGAAATGGGTACAAGCGTTCTCCCTCTATGGTGTCTACTCTCCATCTTTTCAACTGGGCATCCCACCTAGCATCATGATATGCCTTCATTGCTTTCTTCATTCTTCCTTGTGAAGCCTCTCTCCTCTTTACTAGGGCAGCTCTCATCCATGCATCTAATGCCTCAAATTGTGTAGGTCTAGGGGAGGTTTCAGTGCATTCATCACCCCCTCAGCTGGGTCAGCACTTCCATACGGAAAGACCCATAACGAGGAAAGCCAATTCACCCTCTTTCTCTGTAATTTTATGCCAATTCTGAAGCCACACTATAGTATGAAGTCCTACATTCGTTGCCATATAATGTGCCGGTGTGTCTTCTGGCGGAGCTTCTTCTCCTACCCGAGTCACTACCCCTGTGTCGCCTCTACACAAATCTCGCAATGCCCTGAAGCATCTCATTGTGAAATCGATCAATTGCAAGCCCAAAATACGCTATTCCACTGTAAACGAATGTCCACCAATCCCAGCGCGGCGTTACACCAACCAACCTATCACAGAGCGGCGCACCCTGACGTCACTTCTCACTCCTTGCAGCGGCTAACCCGCCTTTACAATTTCACCACAAACACACTTACACACATTCGTACCACAAGTAACTGTATATCCAAAAGTTATTAAACCAAGTAATTGTTCCTACACAATTACAATAACTTACAGTCACATAAAACAAGTAATTGTCTGTCACTAAAGATCGATAGAACACTCTCACAAGAACATTCAGCCGTTGTGACCCCCGACCTGCGTTGGTCACTCAATCGCCATAGTCCACCCCCGGTACCTGAGGCTTTCTACCGCGACCTATTCCTCATTCTCACAAAGTTCCCTAACACAAGTGGATCGTCAATAGCGCTTCACGACACCCACATTTGATCAGACAATTACAATACAAAACTATCCCGGGATCTTGGACTTCTCTTGAGTCCGCTCACCAAAACGTCCTGCTCCGCACGTGTCCGGACCAGTAAACCAAAAACCACATTCACTCAACATACATCTCAACTCCGCAAGACATCACACACTTACTCATCACCGCAATCTAACACCACAATTCCAATCATACTCACGCCACCACTGTTTCCGCCGCACCATCAACGTCCGCCGGTCTCCGCCGTCTTCCGCTCCACCTCAGGGCTCTTCGACCTTCAACCCTACTCCGGATTACTCCCCTCACCTTAGAGATACACCACTTTAGAGGTAAACCATGCTCTGCTACCATTTGATTATGCTAAATTGCATACCTGATGTTCCCTACTAAGTATAGCGTAAGCGATCGATCTTTTATTTACCTAAAGTGGTTGAGGGGAGGAAACAACTCAGACAGATATCAGCAAAGTCGTTATGCCTGAAAGGATCACCAACTCCAAAGTGCAGTTTGAATATTTATTATAAGGCCAAAAACAATTGGATGTAAATACATCTCAATAGCAAGGTATAGAGGTACAGAAAAATTAATACAGAGCCAAGTTTACGAATATAAGTAATTCGGCCCAAAAGACAGATGATTATAAATTCCAAAATCACAATGCAACACAGAATAGATGCAATATTCAGTTCTCGACTCATTGAAAGAAATCAAAATCTTTCCGTACACTGCTCTACATGAGGGCCCTTCCTGTCTCTCTTCTATCATTCCCCAATGGTGTCAGCACGTATTGACTTCCTAAGAAGTACTCACGTCAAATGGGTCGTTTAGCTTATGGCTATGGAGCTTGCTCTAAGATGCTCCTTCTCCTCCGAAAGCTAGCAGGAGTCTGGACTCGCTGTCCCTGTGCATCATACAAAAGATGGGATTCAACCCACAATACGTCATTCTTCTTAAAACTTTCCATTGCACCTCTATGCAGTAGCTTTTTCTTTCATGAAACAAGTTTAATTAATGATATCTTCTTTCCAGTGGCCTTGGCTTTCAGACAGACCAGATACGCAAGGCATCCTCCCTTCTCGCTTCCCAGCCATCTTCAAAGAGATTCCGGGTCTCTCCTTAACTCTGAAAATAACGATGTGTATTCTTGCACCTGCAGTTGGATGAGAACATTCTAACTTCGAACACAACACATTTAATTATTTATTTCTCGAGAGCAAGGAGAATCGAAACACTGACTTTGGGCCTATATTTCAGGCAACTTAAACTAATCACAATTACGGTGTATAGAAATAATATCGTCCTGCACATTATGCATGAAGGAATAATAATACATACAAAGTTCTACTTAAATGTGTTCACTAGTTTCAACATCAAATGATTCAAATAAATGTTCTTAATAGTCATAAAACACTGCAAACAATACGAATACATGAGAGTGCGTTTAAACCATGAGTATAGTGCACTCATACAAAATAGAGTGCTATCAGCGCTCTATCAATATCATGGACCGTTTTTATGAATTCATGTAGTGAGAAGTGATATCATGGACCATTTTTATGAATTCATGTAGTGAGAGGTGATATCATGAACCGTTTTTATGAATTCATGTAGTGAAAAGTGATATCATGGACCGTTTTTATGAATTCATGTAGTGACAGGTGATATCATGGACCGGTTTTATGAATTCATGTAGTGAGAGGTGATATCATGAACCGTTTTTATGAATTCATGTAGTGAGAAGTGATATCATGGACCGTTTTTATGAATTCATGTAGTGAGAGGTGATATCATGGACCGTTTTTACGAATTCATGAAGTGTGAAGTGATATCCTGGACCGTTTTTATGAATTCATGTAGTGAGAGGTGATATCATGGACCGTTTTTACGAATTCATGTAGTGAGAAGTGATATCATGGACCGTTTTTACGAATTTATGTAGTGAGAGGTGATATCATGAACCGTTTTTATGAATTCATGTAGTGAGAAGTGATATCATGGACCGTTTTTAAGAATTCATGTATTGAGAAGTGATATCATGGACCGTTTTTATGAATTCATGTAGTGAGAGGTGATATCATGAACCGTTTTTATGAATTCATGTAGTGAGAGGTGATATCATGGACCGTTTTTACGAATTCATGAAGTGTGAAGTGATATCATGGACCGTTTTTACGAATTCATGTAGTGAGAGGTGATATCATGGACCGTTTTTACGAATTCATGTAGTGAGAAGTGATATCATGGACCGTTTTTACGAATTTATGTAGTGAGAAGTGATATCATGAACCGTTTTTATGAATTCATGTAGTGAGAAGTGATATCATGGACCGTTTTTAAGAATTCATGTATTGAGAAGTGATATCATGGACCGTTTTAATGAATCCATGTAGTGAGAGGTGATATCATGGACCGTTTTTACGAATTTATGTAGTGAGAAGTGATATCATTTGTAAGTAAGTAGAGTTACAAGTGCTGTAAGGAGATGGGAAATTTTAACTGCAGTAGTATTTTATTAGGTTGGGACTGATGGTCTTGTCTTTTTTATCATTGTATTTCTCTTTTTATATATATTACTGATTTATATATACTATTATCTTTTATGGTTGATTAACTGATTGATGACCACTTGACTTGAGTCTATACATTCCAATGGAGGCTTATTTCTACTTCTAAAAGTGATTTTACACTCCGGTGTCAGCTCCGTTAGCTTCTGTCAGCTCAGATGATACCTTGGAGTTGGTTCGATGCACAAAAGGGATCCACCTCTTGATCGTCTCAATTCTGCCTGCTATTATAGCACAGAAGGTTAAGATGATGGGGACAGCAGGGAAGGTGATCTGGGAAAAGAAGATACAATTAGTACAACGCATCAACTAGGGAATATACCATATCATAAAAACCCTACTGTACCATTATCCTGTACCTGTAAAGAAAAAACTAAGCACCATCTTCCAAGGTTTCCTAGAAACGGTGTGGACCCTTATCCTTGGTTCCAAGAACAATACACAGTTTCTGGGAATCTGATGAAACAAGATGAGCGTTACTATCAACTCTATGATGATCTACTGCTAATAAGCTTATCTGGATCTTTCATGAATACCCACCATTTCATGTGCTTGTTCACACTTCACAGGGGATGCCCTCACCAATACCTTAAGACCCCTGTTACAACAAGGCATGAAAGAAAACATGGAATAAGTAATCGTTGAATGTATAAAGCCTTTGACGCCTTTTAGATGTATTCAATGTAGACAATTTCCTCTATACATGGTATCCACAGTATAAAGTAGCAAACAATGTGTCGAAACATATACTTGTATTATAAATATATATATGCAGGTAGTTGAACTAAAGTTATGAGCACTAGCCACAAATGACACCTGCCGTTTCCGTCACGGCTACGGCTATAATTCCAAGGGGCGTGTACCCATGCCGTTTCTCAACACGGCTTCGGCTTTAATTCAAATGTGCATGTACCCATGCCGTTTCTCAACACGGCTTCAGCAATGAATCAAAAATGTGCTGATACTCGGGCCGTTTCCCTCACGGCTGGGAGTACAGCAATACGAGACCTTTCTCCAGGATGTCTCCAAAAACCTCCTCAGGCAGAAAGGGAGGAAATGGGAGCAGGGTAAACCAAACAGTGGTTCCGGAAACCTGCGGGGAATAATATACCCCAACAATTCAAGAGCCACCAACAAGCAGAACCGGTGCCGTAGCACCCTTACCCAACCGGAGGGAGAACTCCACTCTCGTCCGTCCGTCTTCACACCAGCAAGAAGGAATAATCTGCATCGGCCATCCTCACTGGATTCCAATAAATCCCCGCCCCTATCCGGAAGCACGTCATCATGTCACTGCCATACCCCGGAAGTGCTAATCGGCATTCTGGAAACGTAGTCTATTGAGGGAGGAATACGATTCAGACCTGACAACGTTCTGCGCAGGTTGTGCCATTCATAACATTCGGTCAATTTTGCGCATTAATATGATTTTGCATATCAGTCTGTTTTTTCTCCCAAATGAGTTTGTTTGGCTTAACGTGTTTCCGTGCTCCCACTGATGTTGCACAAAGGGTAATTTTTTTATCCAAACATGATTTTGCTAAATCCTAAATGTTATTTTACAATCCCGCTGAATTTGCACAAAAGCTTATTTTGCTTGTAACATTTATTTCACACATAAATTTGTGCTCCTAAACAATTTCCACACTCCTAATCTTGCAACACGGGTGATTTTTCCACCTCAATGTGCTGTCAAGCAAATGTAGAGCCATATGCATGCACATCTTGTAAACCTAATGTGACATCTTACTATCCCGTATTTTCTCTGCACTGATACATAAGCCATATCTGCATACTGCAGCTGTCCAATACTGAATCTGCTTATCAAGGAGAATTACCTCTGTGTTCTTCAGGTGCTCTACTTATAGCCACTAAACCAAAGAGAGATTCATATACGATTAGCCTCTTATATGCATGTAATAACACCTTACACTCCCTACTACCTCAGGCCTATCTAAAACTACCCTCAAATACCAGAAACACTGAGCACTGATGTCCAACCTAGAACCCTCAAGCAGTGACAGATACCAGAGTGTGATGCTTGGCTCCATTAAAACTGACCTATTCTTTTTTTTTTACTAGTGACCTTCCCTCCTGGACCAATACAATGTTTTTCTCTCTTGGAGGCCACATAAAACCTGTATGGAAAAACTGGCTATCTCAGGTTAGCGCTGCAAAGCTGTGCGCTACAACCACCTTGTATGAAGATGGGAGGATCATGATCCAACCCTCACACAGAAACCTCAGCATCTTAACTACATTGGCTGATACCCTGAAGGCCCAAACACCTCTACCATTGCAAGGGACATTCACACAGATACCGTGCCTACTATCTCTACAGACTGTGCCATCAGTAGGTCAATCTCACTCTCCCCACTCCCCTGTCTCCCCATGATCACCCACACACCCCTCAAAGCAGCATAAATCAATGTAGCTGGGACCTTAACTTGGAACTAAGCTACTCCTACACTGACACAGTCTAAAATACTATCCATGACCAAACCTACAGCCTTCCCACTACCAGCAATGGATTGCCTTCCTCTGCAAACAACCTCCTCGCCTTCTTCTGCTACACTGATACAACAGCACAGAAGCTGACTCTCCACAGAAGCACTCGACCACATAGCAGATCGGAAGATTAATCACGTCAAACTTCATGGCAGCCACTTATGACTGACCTGAGCACATGTATCTTATCCACACCGCAAAAGGAACTGTTTGACCTCTCACTATAGCTGGACATCCTTCATGAGATGCTGCAAGACCTGCAAATCACAGTCGCCATCTCTGTCCTCAATCTTTATTCTATCAGGGCTGCTCTCCTAGACACCCCTCCCCATTACACCACTTTCAGCTAACCTACTTTTAAAGAGCTCATGATGCACATCAACCCCAAGGCTTCCCAGCATTTTGCCTGCACATAATCTCTATCACACCCCACACACCTGAATACTCTGATCACAAACCCCACAAGTGAGAGAGTGAGTGAAAATACATGCACATGTATGTGCACCAACATGCACCTTGGCTCTGAGACAGAAGATGGAAGGAGAAAACAGCAAGAACCCAACCAATGAAAGAGATGTGTCCTAAGAGCCTTATGGAAAACAAAAACATTGTGGCTGACCACCTGCTAAAGGGCGGTTGGAAAGCAATGCCAGAGTATCAGCGTCAGGACAGAGAAGGCCCAGCTCCACAGCTGGGTACATTGCAGTCGAGAAACAGTAGCAAAGGGAGAATACCAGACCACAAAGGCGAGAAACAGGAGTAGATACACCTCAGTCCAAGACTACAGAGGGCCCGGTGAGCACGACATAAAGCTTTAACTGTGATCCTCTCTGGAACTAGATTTGTTGATGCTGAGCATGCGATACATGATCAAACTTCCATATTTTGTAGAACCTGTAGCTTCTGTAGAGTTCCAAAAGGAAATTGTAGATAACCAATATTTGCATCACCAAGGTCAAGAAAGCATTCCTGCTTCCACAGGCAGGACCACAGAGGTTGAAGAATAAAAGGGAGAGTCTTCTTAATGAGCCTCATCTGATGAAACTATGTGATACTGCTGAATTTAGTTGGCCCACCATCTGTAGCTTTTTTGGTTAAACTGTAATCTCAGATTGTTAATATTGGCCTCTTTACAAGGCCACATGTCCATCTGTTCAGGCCAAGGGGTAGGAGTCCGGGACTGTCCTTTCCACAGATCACAATCTCCGTTTTTACTAACATTGAGGTATGAGAGATTTTATGCTCGCAGCAGCACAGCGTCAGCACATAAAGTCCCAGGGAGCTCCCTACAACCGGGGGCAGAAAGAGTTGCATACCGCCTAGTGGCAAGCTGCCACCATCGCCAGTATAAGGAGACCCTCGCCTCCCACTGTAACCCTGCTTTGCATCATGAATACTTTGCCCGAAAAGAAGGGAAAGAGGGAGTCCTCACAGGGGAGCTATCCCTGCTAAGCCTGCATGAAGTGACGTACCAGATGGAAGCTGCCCAGCAGAGCGCGCTGTTTGTGAAGTATCAGCAGACTGGCATTGGGCCGGGGGACAGAGAATCTGTGACCATCAGGGGGGAACCCATACCAGTCCTAGGGCAGGACCGATGGACACCAGTACTGGTTGCTGCAGGCAAGAAGAAGAAGCAGCCTGAAAGCCTAGCATTGGGCAGGACCAAGCACATAGGTCACACTGTCTGAAGCCAGGGTCCTAGCAGCTGGCGAGGAGCAGGAAGACCTGCTGTCTATCAGGCTCTGGGAAAGCTTGAATCGTTGCCTGGGACATTAGTAAAGACTGCATCAAACGCGTGCAGTACAGCGCTATCGCGTAAGACATTGGACCCAACTGGAAGATTTTAGATTCTGAGCTATCTGCAAAAAAAGATAAATAACATCTCTGCCACAAGCAGGAAAAGTTATTTAAGAAGAAAAACAAAAAAAAGAAGCAAAGAGCCACAGACAGACCTGCCAATTACCACGCATCTCGAGTTAGACTAACGGATCTCAGTGCTTGTCCCCACATTCCCGCACTGAAATGAATTAGTCACGCAATTGGAGCTCCTCTTCGCATTTGGAATAGTTGGAGGCGCTTCACAGAGCAGTGGGTTTAAATATAGCCTGCAGCCTGCTGCTGACCGGTGCCTAGGCAGACCCTGGGTTTGTGGAGAGTTCAGGTTGCTATGGAAACAGCAGAGTCTTTCGTTCCCCAAAGTGCTTGGGCTTTCAACATAGCCTGACTGAAAAACGAAACTAAAAGTAAAGGCAGCAAATACCTTTAATCCCCCCCCACCGCACTGATCTCCGTCCAGTGCAGCATAAATCTGCGAACTGCCAGCACTTGAGACCCTCTGACAGCAGATGATGCAAGGAGTTTCCATTGTACGGGGAGGGTCTCTCTCTCCCTCCACCCTGCCTGTTCCCCTGGTCCTGGTTCAGCTTTACCCACTGCTTGGCATCAAGGAGCACTAGGTGGCAACAGATTCTGGGGCACCGAGGAGCCGCGAGCAACAACACGGGGTAAGGGGTGTGAGAAGTTGGCCTGGTATATGCTGTCCACTAATTAAAGTGGGCACCTTGCACCAGTCCAAACGACCCTTATTGATGATTAGGTTAAAGACAACCTTTATTGAAAGCTATCCTAGTGGTAGCTGTGGAGAGCAGCCTTCAGGCTAAGTCTCGAAGGAATGTAAAGCAGCTTGTTTTACCAGTATATAACCTCCTGAATGACCAAATGAAAGGAGAACCACACCAGGTGTATATATAAAATATATGCATTTATTACTAAACACTCTCTACTAACCTCTTTATGCGATTAGAGAACAAAGGCACACAATATTACAGTACTAGAACGACAGTAAATAGCACAATACACAGTGGGCTCCAGGGGGAGACCAAACCATATATTAAGAAAGTGGTATAACAACCACGACTTGACTCTACACAGTGCCTAGAGCACGTAGAATCGCTGGGACCCCAAGGAACCACCCAAGGTAGTGACACAGGGGACCCACGGAGGACGGGTGCAGTGTGGAAACACAGACGCGAGCTCCGTACAACTCTATGGGAAAGTCGCAGTTGGAAATTTAAAGATTAAGGACACTTCGGAGAGGACTTCAAGCAAACCCAGCTAAACATAGAAGGTTCTAAGGCCAGCACCCTTGTGAGTACCGAGGTACCCGTGTTACCTAGCCCAGGGGAGCCGGGTGCATAGGTGTCAAGTGGTGTCGGAAACCCTCGTAGTTTTCAATGGCGTGATGCGAAGAAGCACTGCTGCAGTGGAGAAGAAAAGTGTCCGGTGTGACCCAAGCCTGGATCGGAGATGAGAAGAACCTGAAAGCACAGGGGACAAAGTCTGGGTCCCTTCACGTGACCAGGAGCGGAGCAATCGAATGCCCTCCGATGTCGGGTGCCTCAGGTGCGAAGAGGTGAAGCTTGACTCTGCAGCCACGGGGACCAGGAGACGTCGACGATGACCAAAGTCCGCAGGCGAGCTGTCCCACGAAGGATGTTGAGTGCTGGGGGGTCAGTGTCCAGATTGGAGACCAACAAGCCTTGGCAACTGCAACCCACGGGGTCAGAGAAAAGATGCTTCGGTGAGGACCAGCAAGGTCCTGGGGACTTCCCAAGCGATGGAGAGTCAGGGCACATCTGGAGCAACCAGGAAAGCCTGCTGAAAGTTAAAGTTGCCTTCTCAGGGACCCACAGGTCAACGGACCAGGGATCGCGAAGGGACCTCGAGAGGAATCACACAATACCAGCCCACGGAACACTCGTGGAGTGTAGGCCAGTAATCTTCAGTGGAAACACTGCTCGGGGCTTGGACTACAAGTAGCCCAAAGCACAGCCTCAGGGATCACCTAAAAGCATATGCTGCTGCAAATGTGCACGGTGTCCAGGGGTTCGGGTTGCACGGTCCCCACGAGGGCTGGGGGTCTCAGGTTTGCTGAGAGCACTAGTCGGCCTCGGGGAAGCTTGGGAACCCATCTCCTGTGTTGAAAAATCTTCGGAGTCCATCAGGAGCTGCGTAGATGCAAACCGGTCAGATGCGTTGAGGTGCCTGCCTTGCAGGGGAGTAACTCCTTTACTCCAAGGGAGATTCTTCAGTCGTCCAGCAAAGCGTAGATCGTCGAAGGTTACTTGGTTTCTGTAGCAGAGTTTAGTCCAGGTAATATCTAAAGTCCTGTAGTCAGGGTAGCTACTTTATACCCAAGGAAGGGGTGGTACAAACTCTGGGGACCCACCTATGGGAGGGTCAGGACAGAGGGGTGGCTACACCCATGTCCTTTGTCCAGTTTCGCGCCAGAGCAGGGGCTGATAGCTCCTGCAACCGGTTTGAGCTGGACTATGCACAGGGACACCAAATGTGCCCCCAGTGCAGACATCAAAGCACTCTCAGAGTGCACCCACCCAGCCCCAATACACTAAAGCCTGTCTGGGAGGTGGTCACACCTCCCTGTGACAGGAAACCTATTGTCCAGCCTCCCCTGCCGGAGTTTCGTCCAGCAGCAGGAGGGCAGACTCGTGTCTGTGGCTGGCAGCATCCATTTTGTGATGCCAGGGTCAAGAAAGCTGGTACCGGGTGTACCGGTGCTGTCATATTTCTCCCTCTAGGAGGGAGGAATCCTACCTCCCACACCAGTTACTGGTGTGGAGGTATGATTCCAAGGTGTTTGACACCAAACACGACATAATTCCATGCAGCCGTTTTAAAGTTAGCATTTACCGCGAGGTTATAATGCACTTAAATATATATGGTTGGCTGCACCACAAACAACCCTGGAATAGTGGTTCCGAAGGCTGCAGAGGGGCTCTGCTCATGCATGGGCACCCTCTCACATAAAACCCAGCACCCTGCCTTCAGGATTGATAAGGCCTGCCATAGGGGTGACTGATAGGTTTATATGTGCAGTGATTAGGATAGATATAGTGAACCTATATCTAAGTAAGGGGTGCATGCACCACCTTACACAGGCTGCAGTAGCAGACCTGTTGTGTCATTTTGAATGGTCTCTCAGGGGTGGCATAATACATGCTGCAGCCCCAGGGAGGCCTCTGGGGTACCTATGCCCTGGGTACATAGTATACCATATACTAGGGACTTATAAGGGTACCCCAGAATCCAATCTGGAGTGTACCTAAAGTACATGCACAACAAATTTAGGGAGAAAGCAGATAGACTGGGGTCCTGATTAGCAGGATCCCAGTCAGACTAGTCAATAATCAGCAAAACACCAGAAAAAAGTGGGGGTAACCATGCAGTCAGATTCCACCTTCCTACAAGGGGGAGATGTCTGCTCTACGCATACTACTCCATCATTTCTTCTCCCTGTACTCTCTGCCCGTCTTATCTGCCTAAGTGCTGTCTGCCCTCCTTGCCCTCATCCTTTATCAGCAGTGGCTCTGCCACTTTAAATGTGATGTAACCTTTATGGGCATCATATGGAATGTTATGAGTCCTGGACAACGAGAGGGCAGTTGCTGGAGAGTTGGGCCAGTCCCCCCCGGCCCCCGAACACCCTTCGCCACCATCACCAACTTCATCACACCCCACGCCATCGCCTCAACAAACTACATACTCATTGGAGACCTGAACTTCCACCTCGACAACCCCAGCGACCCCAACTCCACTATCCTTCGTGACAACCTCGCCAGCATCGGACTTAAACAACTCGTCAACACACCGACGCACAGAGCAGGACACACCCTCGACCCCATCTTCGCGGCAGGAAACAGCGTCCAAATTCAGCCACACAACGCAGCCGCCATGGACCGACCACCACTGCGTACACTTCGCCATCAACAATCCCAAAGCACCCAAACCAGCCCCACGCCCACCACGAAGGAACTGGAGCAAGGTTACTGACGAGCAACTTAACTCCACCCTCACCCGAGACAACCACACCTGGGCACCCGACGCAAACGACCCAGCCAGAGAACTCAACACCTGGATCTCCAACTGCGCAGACGAGCTTGCCCCGCTACGCAACCCCGACAGACAACGCCAAAGAAAAGCCTCCTGGTTCACCACCGCTCTCCAAGAAGCCAGACGCACCTGCAGATGCCTGGAGAAGAACTGGAGAAACACCAAGACAACCGAAAACCACACCACCTACAAGGACGCCATGACAGACTACCACAACCAGATCAGAGCCACCAAGAGGAACTTCATCCACAACAAAATCCTGGCCAACTCCACCAACTCCAAGGAACTTTTCAGTGTCATTCAAGAATTCACCAACCCACGCAGCAAAGCCACAGACATCACCCCATCCCAAGACCTCTGCGACAACCTTGGAACCTATTTCCACCTCAAGATCAAAAACCTCTACAACAACTTCATCGACCATCCACCAGGCGCCACAGACGGCCCCCGCCCCCCAGAAACACCAGCCAGCCCACCATCTCCAACTGGACACCGATCACGGCTGAAGACAACGCCTCGACCATGAAAAGCATCCACTCGGGGGCCCCCACCGACCCCTGCCCCCCTCACATCTACCACAGAGCCGCGGCCGCCATCGCACCCGAACTACAACGCACCATCAACACCACCTTCAAAACAGGCACCTTCCCAGACGACTGGAAGCTCGCAGAAGTCAGACCCCTGCTCAAGAAGCCCACAACTGACCCCACCGACCTCAAGAACTATCGGCGCATCTCGCTCCTCCCCTTCGCAGCCAAAGTTGCAGAGAAAACAGTCAACAGGAAACTGACACGATTCATTGAAGAGAACGCCGTCCTCGACCCGTCCCAATCCGGATTCCGAAGCAACCAAAGCACAGAGACCACCCTACTCGCCGTCACAGACAACATCCGCACCCTCCTGGACCAAGGCCTCTCTGCAGCCCTCATCCTACTCGACCTATCAGCGGCCTTCGACACCGTCTCCCACCGCACACTAGTTGCCAGACTACACGACGCAGGCATACAAGGAACAGCCCTGGACTGGATCCGATCATTCCTCACCGGAAGAAGCCAAAGGATCAGACTCCCACCCTTCCTCTCTGACCCCACGAAAATCACCTGCGGAGTCCCACAGGGTATCCCTCTTCGACATCTACATGGCTCCCCTCGCAGCCATCATCCGACAACACGGCCTCAACATCGTATCCTATGCCGACGACACCCAGCTCATCCTCTCCCTCACCAAAGACCCCACCACTGCCAAACTCAACTTCCAGAAAGGAATGCAAGACGTCGCAGTCCGGATGACCAACAGCTGCCTGAAGCTCAACGCTGAGAAGACAGAAGTCCTCGTCCTCGGTACCAGCCCTTCTGCATGGGACAGCACCTGGTGGCCGACCGCCCTCGGAAGCCCACCTACCCCCTCAGACCACGCCAAGAACCTCGGCATCGTACTCGACTCATCAGTGTCACACTTACCTGAAGCCTGAACTACTATCGTTACTGGGCGCGCGACGAACGCGGTAGCAGCGTTCGCTCGCTCCCCACATAGACTACATTTCCCAGGTATCCTGCTTCCGGGTAGGAGCGCGCGCGCTTTGATGACGCGCCTACCCAGAAGCCTCTTATGCAGGAGGGCGGCGGTGATGCAGTGCTGCGAATTCTGTTCGGCAAGACGCCGGAGAGAGGAAGACCCACGCTGACGAGATTTCAGCGGCATTTGAATGCTAACATGCAGGGCGGTAAGGGTGACGTTGTCACCGCTCTGGGGGCATAAGTTGTTATTTCATGAGGATGTGATTTGGATCGCTTTGCTCAAAGTCTTAGCGTTTGACAAACACTTTGAGGTAGGGAGTTGATACCTCCAACGTGTAATGTTCAAGGAATATCTATTCATGGTGGTTAGAAGTGGATTATTGCTGGATTCTTGATTTATGACATTCGCTGTGCTTCAAACAGCCGAAGAGTGCTAGGCATGGGAGGTTAATGCCAGTACCCTTTAAGTTCGTTTATGATGATGAGTATTACTAAAGACTTATGTAGCTCTTGTGATCTTTCTTCCTAACAGTTATGCTCAACCCCCTCTGTGATGCAAGTATCAACAATCATTGTGGTGGTGTAGGAGAGTAGGATCTGCCTCTTATGTTGCCCCCACTTTTTTTCTGATGTTTACACTGGTTTCTGGCTATAGTCTGGCTGGGACCCTGCCAATCAGGGCCCCAGCCTCTCTGTTCTCTCTAAACGATTTGGAGTGCACTCTAGGTGCACTAGTGATTGGATACTGTGGTACCTTATGAGTCCCTAGTATATGGTACCTTAGGTACCAAGGGCATAGGTACTTCACAGGCCTACCAGGGGCTGAAGCATGTATTATGCCACCCCTGGGAAGCAGACTAAATCTGACACCACAGGCCTGCTACTGCAGCCTGGGTGAGGAAGTGCTAGCACTCCTCACTGAGATATAGGTTCCCTATATCTCCCCTGCACACACATTTAAACCTATCAGTCACCCCTAAGGCAGGCCCTATCAATCCTGAGGGCAGGGTGCTTAGTTCCTATGTGAGAGGGTGCCTCTGCCTGAGCAGGACCCCTCTGCAGCTCTCAGAGTCTATTCTCTGGGGCTGTTTGTGAATGCAGCCAAACCATATACTCTTAAGTGCATTATATCCTCGCGGTAAATGCTAACTGTGGAATGGCTGCATCAAAACATGTCGTGTTTGGTGTCAAGCACTTTGGAATCATACCCCCACACCAGTAACTGGTGTGGGAGTATGATCCCACCCTTCTAGAGGGATAGACATGTACCTACTGTGGAAACGCGGTAGAATCCTGAAGAGCCCTGGCATCACAAAATGGATGCCACCAGTCACAGACACTGGGCTGCCCTCCTGCTGATGACCGACACTCGCAGTGGAGGAGGCCCAACAATAGATATCCTGTCCCAAGGGGTGTGACCACCTCCCAGACAGGGTTTAGTGTATTGGGGCTGGGTGGGTGCACTCCTAGAGTGCTTTGAAGTCCTGCACTGGAGGAGCAGAAGGCTCCTCTGTGCATATGCCAGTTCAAACCGGCTCAGGGGCTACCTGCCCCTGCTCTGGCGTGAAACTGGACAAAGGGAAGTGGGTGTAGCCACCCACTCCCCTGACCCTCCCATAGGTGGGGTCATAGAGCTAGTCCCTCCCTTCTCTTTAGTATAAGAGGGGAACCTGTGCATTGCAACCTAGATACCCCTGGACGACGCTCTCAAGAAGAATCCCGGACCTTCGATGTTCCACTACCTCTGGAAGACTGAAGAATCTCCCTTGGAGTCAAGGAGTGACTCCCCTGCTTGGCAGGCACCAAAAACTACAACGACGGTCACAAACTACGCCGCTCCCACCGGAGCCCGAAGTCCCTGCAGCCCAGGAAGAGGATTTCCTGACTTCTCCAAGGCCATCGTGAGTCCCCAGCGAAGCTGAGGCAAGTGGACCCCACGATCGACGAGGAACCGCAGGCCCTGGGTACCGTGCACTATTGTCAAGTGCAACCCCTTCACGACGTTCTACGAACTTGTGCTTTGGACCACGTGTGGTCCCAGCCTCTAACAGAGATCCCTCCAAAGCCAGAGGCCTACACCATCCCGAGTGACCGTGGGCCCCTGTTGAGTGAATCCTCCCGAGGCGTCTTTGCGATCCCTTGCCAGCCGGCTTGTGGGTCCCCAGAAGACTTTTCAATGAAACCAAAGGGCTCCCCTGGTTGCTCCAGGCCTGCCCTGACCTACCCTCGCTGGGTAAGTCCCTCAGGCCTTGCTGGTCTGCAACATTGACTTTTCCTCTCCTCCACGAGACTTGCTGCTACCAAGGCTTGTTGGCTCCAATCGGGTCGCCGACACTACAGTCAGCTGCAGACTTCGTGGGACACGCTGAATCCAGCTCCTGGCCGTCCTCGACACCTCCTGGACCTCGTGGTCGAAGAGTCAAGACACCCGTGAACGACCTGAAGCTGTCGACGACGGTGGGCATTCATCTTCCTTGCCCAGGGTCACTGCCAAGTGACTTTTAACACTGTCCCCTCTGCTTTCAGGTCTTCCTCCTTCCGAATCCAGGCTTGGATTCCAACGGACACTTCTTCTGTCGTCGCAAGCAGCAAGTCTTCACTGGCTCCCATTGAGAACGACGCCGCGACCCGACACCAAAGGACACCTATGCACCCGGCTCCCCTGGGTGAGGTAACTTCAGCACTACGGTGCTCCTGTGGGTGTGGGCCCTAGAACTACTTACCCTGTAAGTGGCTTGCTTGTAGCTACCCTAGAAGTGCCCTAAAACTCCTATTTTTCAAGTGCGACTAAGCGCATTGACTCGTACAGGGCTCGCATCTGTGTTAGAACACATCGCGTCCTTCTCCCTTGCAACTCTACCCGTAACCGCGTCCTTCGACTCGTACTGGGTTCGTGTCGGTGCTTTCGCCTCGAACACGCTAGGGATCTTTAACATTGATATCTCAATTGCGTCCTTTTGCATAGACTCGTACAGGACTCGCATCGGTGTCTGAACACCGCTTCCATCCCCTGTGGGTCTCCTACAACTACCTGGGGTGGTTCTTGGGGGGTCCCTCGATTCTACATGCTCTAGACCCAGGTCTAGGCAAGCTAGGACTGTGATATTTGATTGTGCTAACTTATTTTTGATAACATTTGATTTGTACATATGTTCCTGACTTCTAATCTCATAAAGAGATTAGTAGAGAGTTGTTTAGTAATAAATACATATATATTTGATATATATACCTGTGTGGTGTCTTTTCATTTGTTGATTCAAGTGATTGTGTGGTAAAACAAGCTGCTTTACATTCCTCCAAGACTTAGCCTGAAGGCTGCTCTCCACAGCTACCACTAGGATAGCTTTCTATAAAGGTTGTCTTAAACCTACCAACCATAAGAGTCGAATTGTTCTGGTGCAAGGTGCCCCCTCTAACAAGGGGACAGCATATACCAGGCCAACTTCTCACAGGTGGGTACAGTCTGAGTGAGTGTGGTGTGTGAGTAGTGTGTGCACTTAGTGTGTTGAAACTCATGATATTGTGTCTTTTCTCATTTTGCATATAAAGAGCCTTCCTATGATACGATACCTTCATCAAAGAATTGGTCTGCATGAAAGCAAGTTCTTTTTTTCCGTTACAGGTAGTTACTGCTCCGTATATGTTATGTGTATTAAGAAGTGTGTTACAGGAAGTGGAACAGGCCTTTAATTGTGTTTCTTGTGTTGTAGGTCTCCCTCCCCGCTGTCCCCATCCTTTCCTTCCCTCGCTTAATCATTCCTACCCTCTGCGCTGTTATAGCATCAGAGAGTGGAGCGATTGAGAGGTGGACCCATTTGAGCAACGCACCGATCCTGGGAGCTTGGAATAAAACCTTGACAGAATTCGCAGCCCAAGAATTTATTCTCTCCTGATTGGTGTTGGGTTGATGATGGCCACCTTAGAGGATGTAATGGCGGCCTTGGTTATGGTCCAACAGGAATTAGCTGCCTCTAGGGCGGAAACCGCGGTCCTACAAGACCGAGTTGACAAATTGCAGAGAAATCCGTTTGATGTGAGCGCAGGAAAAGGTAGTGGTGCTACTTGGTCTTCAGGTACCTTTGCAGGAGCAGCACCACCGTTGTCGGTGGAATTTCCCACACCTATACCTTTGGCAGCCCCTGAAAGGTTTACAGGGGATGAGAGCAAAGTACAGGTTTTTATGACACAGGTGTTATTGCATTTTACCTGTAAACCCAGGGCATTTCCTACTAACCAAGCTAGGGGAGCATTCCTTATTTCTTATTTAGCTGGAGATGCCGCGTTGTGGGCTGTCCCGTTGGTTCGTAATGATGATCCTCTGTTGTACGATTGGGACGGATTTAGAAAAGAGTTTGAGAATATCTTCGATAGGCGATCCCATAGTTCTCAGCCGATAGGGAGTTATTGGAACTAAGGCAAGGTAATAAAGATCTAGTGGTATATTTAAATACTTTTCAGAGGTTGATATCAGAGACTGGATGGCCTGAAGATAAGAGAGCAGCTTTGTTTCACCAGGGATTACGAGATGAGCTCAAAGATGTGATAGCCCAGGTAGATCCTCAACCAGCCACGTGTACTGATCTCATTAAATTGGTCTTGAGGTTAGACAGTAGGATGAACGATTGCAGGACCGACAGGAGAAGACCTGATCGGGTTTTTACTAGATACGAAAAACCAAGGTTTCCTAAGTCTAGCACAGCCGGAGAGTCAGAACCCTTGGAGATATGAACTGTAAGGGCTCCTTTATCGCAGGAGGAACGTGAGCAAAGACGTAAGAATGGGCTATGTTTGTATTGTGGCAAGAAAGGCCATTTTGTAAGGGATTGCCTGGCTAAACCCAAGAATTACCCGGGTTTGGTAGCATGAGTGCACCCGTGGCCCCTAAGTCGGAAAACTAGAATGCTCAAAGGTAACAGGAGGGGGCTTTTTGAGTGACTTAGTAATCCCTTCAACTCTGGACATACAGGTGAACACATCAGGACATTTTAGAATCCCTATCCAAATCCAGTTGCCAGAAGGGTGGAGAGAGCTGGAAGCTATGATAGTTTCAGGGGCCACTGGGTTGTTTATGGATGAGGCATTGGCTACTGTATTGCAGTTGTAATTACTTAAGAAGGATGTGCCTGAAACGGTCTTGGCCATAGATGGGAGGGAATTGATCACGGGACCAATCAGTTTCTCCACAAGAGCATTATTAGTACGCTGTGCTCCTCTACATGTAGAGTCCCTAAGCTTTAACATAATACGAGCACCTCAGTATGGCATTATTCTGGGGTTGCCTTGGTTGATCAAGCACAATCCTTCCATAGATTGGGTTGCCAAGACTGTTCTTTTTAACAGCCTGGGATGCAAGGAACATTGCAGTCAGGAACATAGGGATCTTCCAGTAAAAGCCTTAGCCACTCTCGTTCACATTGCTACCACAGCTGAGCAGGACATTACCTTACCCGAGGAACACGAACGATACAGGGAAGTGTTCAATGAAAAACAAGCCAATGTGTTACCTCCTCATAGGTCTTACGACTGTCAAATTGACCTAGTGCCAGGTGCTGTAGTACCATGTAGTAGGATCTATGCTCTCACGGATAAGGAAAACGAGCATCTCAAATCATATCTGGACCAGTATTTGGCGAATGGCTTCATAAGGCCATCTAAGTCTCCTGCAGCTTCCCCTTTGTTTTTTATACCAAAGGCAAACGGGGAAAAACGCGCGTGCATCGATTTTAGGGCCTTGAACCACATTACCGTTAAGAACAGGTACCCCTTACCTCTGATTCCAGTTCTATTGGACCAGGTGAAAACTGCTCAAATATACACACGATTGGACTTAAAAGGCGCTTATCACCTAGTCAGGGCGAGGAAGGGAGATGAGTGGAAAACAGCGTTTCGCACTCGTTTTGGGTTATTCGAGTATACTGTGATGCCTTTTGGGCTGTGTAATGCTCCCGCTGCTTTTCAATTCTTTTTGAACGAGGTGTTGCAGGAGTACCTGGATGTCTTCACAGTAGTATATATTGATGATATTTTGATATATTCTGATTCAGTGGGCCAGCATTATCAGCACGTGTGTTTGGTCCTGCAAGCCTTGCGGGACAATGGATTGTTTTGCAAACTCAGTAAATGCGAATTCAATGTTCAGAGGGTGGAGTTTTTAGGCGTAATCGTTTCACCGCAAGGATTGGAAATGTCTGATCGTAAAATAAAAGCTGTAAAAGATTGGCCACAACCAGTCAATGTGAAGGAGGTCCAATGTTTTTTGGGCTTCGCCAATTTCTATCGAAGGTTTATACCTCAGTTTTCAAGGGTGGTAACACCGATAACAAAATTGTTACGGAAAAACGTTCAGTTTGAATGGACTACCGAAACGGAAGCCTCCTTTTCTCAGCTGAAAGGAGCCTTTACCTCAGCCCCAATTTTGACCCACCCAGATCCTGAGAAGCCGTATGTAGTGGAAGCTGATGCGTCAGACATGGCGGTGGGGGCGATTCTATCACAAAGGAATGTGAAGACAGGACAGCTACATCCTGTAGCCTACATGTCTCGCAAGCTAAATGAGGCTGAAACAAGGTACACCATTGCGGAAAAAGAGTTAATGGCCATCAAGGATGCTTTCACTACCTGGAGACATCATTTGATGGGGGCCAAGCATGTGATCACAGTATACACCGATCATCGTAATCTACAATTTATGAGGTCTGCCCGTATGCTATCCCCCAGGCAAATGTGCTGGATGTTGTTTTTCTCTGAATTCGATTATATCGTCACCTACAGACCAGGTGCGGAGAATAAGAAGGCGGATGCTCTCACCCGACAAGAAACAGCGTGTAGTCCGGTGAATAAACAAACTCTTTCTATATTGGCCCCTGATCAAGTCATAGGTGTTGTGCCCTCTGAACAGTTTTTACGCTCTGTGGCTCGTGCAAGCACAACTCCCATATAGAGGAAGTGGCTCAAGGTACATCCTCAATGGAAAATGAGGCAAGGGGTGCCTATAAGAAACCGACAAATGTTAATCCCCTCAAAAGCATTACAAGAGAGAGTGCTTCATTGGTGTCATATGGTTCCCAGCGCAGGACACAATGGCATCGACAAAACACTAGACAGAATTCTGAGATATTTTTGGTGGCCTTCAGTGAAAACAGACGTGGTACTGTTTGTAAGGAAATGCGAAACATGTACAAAAGCAAAATCAGATCACAGAAAGGCTCAAGGGTTGCTGCAACCGTTACCCACACCCTCGGTTCCATGGTCTACTATATCCATAGATTTCATAGTAGGGTTGCCTAAAGATCAAGGTCACACTGTAATCCTGGTAGTGGTAGACAGTCTCACAAAGATGGGGCATTTCATAGCATGCAAATCTCTACCTACTTCAGGGCAATTAGCTCAAATAATCCTGAGTCAGATAGTACGTTTACATGGAGTGCCATCTATTATTGTATCCGATCGTGGATCCCAATTCACGGCTCATTTCTGGAAGGTGTGGTGTGAGGCCTTGCAAATAAAATCAGCAAAATCCACAAGTTTCCATCCACAAACAGATGGGCAGACTGAGCGTTTGAACCAAACGTTAAAGCAATATCTACGTTGCTACGTAAAAGAAAACACTGATGAGTGGGTGGAACTGTTGTGGGTGGCAGAAACAGCTTACAACAGTGCGACCCACCAGTCCACTAATCACACCCCTTACTACAGCTGCTATGGGTTTCATCCTAGATTCTTGCCTTTAGTCCACCCTGGAATGGATCATAAATTACCTGAAGTACAGGACAGAGTGAAACAAATACAACGCACTATAAAAAAGACGCGGCTGAATCTTCAAAAAGCTAAGACACGCTACAAAAGGCACGCAGATGTACATCGTAGGGAAGGTTCCCCGTACCTGCCTGGCGATGTGGTCTGGTTATCCACTAGGAACATCAGGTTTCGCAGATACAGCATTTTCAATCCTCGCTACGTAGGGCCTTACAAGGTGATAGAATGCATCAACCCTGTCTCAGTCCGTTTAGCATTGTCAAAGACCATGAAAATACACCCTGTGTTCCATGTATCCTTGCTGAAACTACACGCCGGTGAAGAAAAAAACCCCTCCAGTGTGGGTGGACGGTGAGCCTGAATATGAGGTATCAAGGATTTTGGACTCCAAAATGAGGGGATCCTCTTTATGGTATCTAATTTCATGGAAAGGATATAGTGTGGAGGAGAATTCCTGGGAACCAGCGAGGAGTGTTCATGCTCCCAGGTTGATTTGCGCGTTCCATATGCGGTATCCTGGAAAGCCGCGTCTTTGTCGACCCCTTTAGGGAGAGGAATGTACTGTCACACTTACCTGAAGCCTGAACTACTATCGTTACTGGGCGCGCGACGAACGCGGTAGCAGCGTTCGCTCGCGCCCCACATAGACTACATTTCCCAGGTATCCTGCTTCCGGGTAGGCTCGCGCGCGCTTTGATGACACGCCTACCCAGAAGCCTCTTATGCAGGAGGGCGGCGGTGATGCAGTGCTGCGAATTCTGTTCGGCAAGACGCCGGAGAGAGGAAGACCCACGCTGACGAGATTTCAGCGGCATTTGAACGCTAACATGCAGGGCGGTAAGGGTGACGTGATTGAGAGGTGGACCCATTTGAGCAACGCACCGATCCTGGGAGTTTGGAATAAAACCTTGACAATCAGTCACCATGAACCGACAGGTCAACGCCGTCACCTCCAGCTGCTTCAACACCCTCCGCATCCTCTGCAAGACCTTCAAGTGGATCCCCCCTGAGTCAAGGAAGACAGTCACCCACGCACTCACCACCAGCAGACTGGACTATGGAAACGCACTCTACGCCGGCATCAACAAGTCCCTACTCCGCAAACTCCAGACAATACAGAACACCGCCGCCAGACTCGTCCTCGGCATCCCCCGACACGAACACATCAGCCAACACCTACGAAGTCTCCACTGGCTCCCCGTGGAGAAAAGAGTCACTTTCAAAATCCTCACTCACGCCTACAAATGCCTACACAACAACGGACCCAAATACCTCAACGACAGAATCAACTTCCACATACCCAAAAGAAACCTCCGATCTTCCAACCTCGCATTGGCCGAAACCAAGCGCATCCACAGAGCCAGAGCAGGCGGAAGATCCTTCTCTCACATTGCAGCCAGGACCTGGAACGAGCTACCGGCAGACATCAGATGCGCCCCCTCCCTGAACACCTTCAGGAAGACCCTCAAGACCTGGCTCTTCGGCTAAACAGATCTGCGGACCCCTCCCTCCCCCCTCAGCGCCTTGAGACCCTCACGGGTGAGTACCGCGCTTACAATTCCCTGATTGATTGATTGATTGAGTGGTGGCTGTGCGGTTACATGGTGGATGCATTAAGGAGAGTTGAACCATGTCACACTGAGTATGCCTTCTCTCTTAAAATTATTTGCACTGTCCTTGGAACTGGTAACTCCCACCTGGTGTACTGAAGTGTAGTACTCATCATCTTCCTCACTGTTTAAATTAAGGTGAGCCATTCTCTCCATTGTGCTGGCAGGTTTGTAGTGCATCTTCTTGGCCCATCCTGTCGTGTGCTCCATACCCCTCACGAAATCCACGGCATCTTTATGAGTCATTTTTCTTGCACTCAAGGATTGTTTGGGCAACGTACTAGTTGGTCCCTAATTAAGGAATCTGTCAAGTCTCCAAACTGCCATCACGGGTTGTTCTGTCTTTCCCATTCACAAGAATATCATCTTGGAAGAATAGTATGTTATTGACACCTTCAAGGACACCCTTTATTAATCTTTCGGAGCATGCAGCCGCCGAGGCTAAGATGAATGGCGTCCTCTTAAACCTATGGGCTCCAGTTTCCTAATTTTTGTCACCTATTAGCGAGAATGGGGAACCGTTGCCTCTTTTCCGTTCACCAATATTGGCACTCAGGGATTTTCACTCATCCACCATCCACCTCTCCATGCGTTTGACTCACCCCTGAGTCTTCCATCTACAATACACACAAAATGGCAAATCAGGCTGATCATCTATGGTCTGCACCGTCATATTTTTGCATGCACTTGCTAGGTGTCCCCTTTTTCCCACAGCCCCTACAAGTCAAATTTCTTGCAAAGCAATTGGGACTATTAGATGGGTGGTTGGGATTGCCACATCTAAAACATTTCATTTTGACAACGTCCATGGTATCCGTGCCTACATTACCCTTGCTCTTGACATTTGGGGACAATATTTTCAAACCAGTGAGACACATGTAATTGCCATACCTACTATAGAATACACTAGCCCCCCTCCACTCACCCTCATCTGCATACTCTAATAGGACCAGGGCCAAATACTACGCATCCACCCGCTACTGCATACCACTGCTTAATTTGTACAAAATCAAGTGCTTGGACCCAAAGTATTTTTTCGTGAGTCCAATGCACCTGGAGCCATCTCAGCTCCAACCACTCCTACCAAATGCTAGTGACAGCCATACCTACGTACTAGTTTTAAGTTTAAATGTTTTTATTGGCATTTTTAAAAAAAAACAACAAACATTTCAAAGGCATAAGCAGTGAGATGCAGTTGAGCAAATTGTACGTACAAGCTTGCATGACCGGAGAGGCGTATTGCTCACAGATAGAATTGCGCAATTGGGACACGCTCAGAGCAGAGGAAACATTACATTGTGAAAGATACCGCCTTTTGTAAGAACAAAAAGAGAACCGTAAACACCCTCCCACCCCGTCCGATATCCCACAGTCCCTGGCTGTCCAAACCTTGTTATGCCACTTAAACAACCCCTCTTACACAGTTGAGGAAGGTTGCGAAGCTGTCCCCAGATCCGAAAGTCTCAGCACCCTCAGGTATTTGGGCTGGGTAATTTCGTTGAATTCGGCCAGGAGCAATTTTAAAAAGGGGCTCCATATTTTCTGGAATGTGTCAGCCGAGCCGCTCAGTGTGGCTGAAATGCGTTCCATCCCAATGATGTACCATAATCTATGCAGCCACCCCACATACGTAGGGGGAGTGGTTGTCCCCCAGTGCATTAAGACGTTCTGTAATGCTGCCCCTAATGCTAGCCCCATCTGGCGCCCTCGCATGCTCCTCAGGGGAAAAGTAATGGGATTGGGTAGGCCCAGAATCACATATACCGGGAGCCTTGGAATTTCAGTATCAAAAAGATGATCTATCTCATCCAATATCCTAGGCCAATAGGAGGACAGTATCGGGCAGTCCCACAGTATATGGAGCAGGGTTCCCTCGTTATCACAACCCCTCCAGCAGGTGGGGCTCCTCTGTGGGTTGCCTCTGTGGAGGCGTGCAGGTGTTAGATACCAATAGGTCGCTATTTTCATGGCGGTCTCAATACTGGCTACATTTCGGGCAGTGTGCTTTGCTCTGTAATAAATTCCATCCCAGTCTTTCCGTGAAAGGTCACCTCCCAATTCTCGCCCCCATCGCTTCTGACTCGGAGTTGCTTGTGAGTGTGGACTGTCCCTAATCATGTCGTACATTTCAGATATCAACACTTTATCTGTGAGCCTGGTAATTAGCCATTTTTCAAATTTGGTCAATTTACGGCCCCCCTGTTCTCTCATCCCTGGTTGAAGGACCCAGTGTCTCAACTGCAGATACCTCAATCTCTCGGATTCGGAGATCCCATACTCCAACTTCATTTGGTGAAACGGGAGCACCCCAGAAAGATCGAATAAGTGACCCACCGATCGACATGCGGTGTCTCGCCATCCCCCAAAGGATTTGTCGGACATTCCCGGGGAGAAGTCGCTATTGCCAAACAGGGGGGTTAGCGGGGATGGGAAGGTCGTAAGTTTCTTGGTTGTCGCCACCCCGTCCCAGACTACCAACATGGATTTAGTGACTGGCGAGCCCATCAGGCCCCGCGGCCGCTGTGTCTTCCGTAAGAAGGGGACCTTGCATAGCGGGATACCCGCAAGCGCTCTGTCCTGAAAAAGCCATCGTTTTTCAGACTCCGGCCTTGCCCATTCCACCAGGTACCTCAGCTGAGCCGCTTTATAGTAGCTGAGGAGGTCTGGGATTCCCAGGCCCCCATTGTCTGGTCGCATATATATATCCTAGCACCTTACTCATCCTTGGTCGTGTCCCTGCCCACACAAACTGATTGATACTGCGTTGCAGTGAGGCTAGCACTCCCGCAGGAGGCTGAACCGGCAAGGTCTGAAACAAATAAAGTGCCCTAGACAGTAAGGACATTTTGACCGCCGCCACCCGTCCGAGTAGGGAGAGATGATGCTTGCTCCAAACACCCAAGTCCTTCACAGCTTTTTGCGCCAACCTAGTATAGTTCAACTGAGCCGTCCGTTGAACCATTGCTGCCAACTCCAGGCACAGGTAGGGGATAGTGTCTGCCACTTTTATGCCGCCCGTGGGATCCGATGTGAGCGTTGCCGAACCCAGATTCAATGCCAGCGATTTACCCACATTAACCCGGAAGCCTGACACCCGGCTGAATGCATCCAGCTCCTCAAGGAAAGCGGGGAGGGAGAGCCTGGGTTCCGCCAGAGCCGCCAGGACATCATCAGCGTAGAGGCTGATGGGGTGCGTTTCCACCACAAAGGGGATCCCTTTGATTTTAGGGTTATCTCTAACCCTTTGCGCCAGGGGCTCTATGTAGAGAGCAAACAACAGCGGGGACAGCGGGCACCCCTGCCTGGTCCCTCTTCGGATGGCGAAGGGCGCAGAGGAGACCCCGTTGACCCTAATGCAAGCCGTTGGCCTGGCATAGCAACAGTCCACCCATCCCCGGAACCTCTCGCCTAGGCCAAATTTCGCCATTGTGTGTTCCAGGAACCCCCAGTCCACCCGAACACCTTTTCAGCGTCGATCGTCAACAGGAGGGCATCCATCCTCGTTTGGTGAGCCTTATCCACGAGATGGAGTATTCTCTTCGTATTATCACTGCATTGTCAGGACTGAATGAACCCCGCCTGATCGGGTTCAATCAGGTTGGGCATATGTGGGCTCAGGCGGGCTGCGAGGATTCCCGTGAAGATCTTAAAATCTACGTTAAGTAGAGAAATTGGGCGGTACGAACCGCATTGTTGTTTATCTTTCCCTGGTTTGGGCAAGACCACTATCGCGGCCGCAAGCATGGTGTCTGGGATCTGGGCAGAGTCTCCAAAGGCATTGAAAAGCCTGGTCAGAATCGGAGCTACGATGGGGCAAATGTTTTTATAGAAGAGGGAAGGGAACCCGTACGGACCCGGTGATTTGAGCACTTTCAGGCGAGATATCACTGCTACAACCTCCTCTATGCGAATGGGGGAGTCCAGGCACTCCGCCTGAGTCGAGGACAGTGTGGACATAGTAACAGATTGCAGGTAGGCCGCAATGTCGCGGTCAGGCTGGGTATCTGCTGTGTAAAGCTTCGCATAGAAATCGCAGAATGCCCGGGCTATCCCGTCGTCTCCACTGATTTCCCCCCCGCTGTCTCCCTGCAGCGAGGAGACCTGTGTTCGTTGTCTTAGAGCTCTCAACTGGTTTGCCAGGAGCCGGCCCATGCGGTCCCCCCCCCGATATAGTAGGAATGCTTTAGGCGTACCGCCGCGTATTCCGCTCTATCCAAATCCAGGGCGGCAAGCTGCGCCCTGGCCACCTTCAATTGCCTCCAGACCCTAGGGGCCCCGGTCCTACTATGCACCCGTTCGAGCTCTTGCACCTGAGCGGAGAGGTTAGACCTCACCTCCTTGCGTTCTCTGTTGTGGGCCGCCGCAATCGCTATAAGCTCCCCCCTTACCACAGCCTTCAATGCCTCCCATAGCGTCGTGACTGTAACGTCTGGGGTGTCGTTTAGTGTGATGTAATCCTTGATACATTTAAGAAGTTGTTGTTCCACCTCCTTATTATGAAGAATATGCTCATTGAGTCTCCAGCTCCCTAGTCTAAAGGCCCGCTGGGTCATCTGTATCTGTACCATCAATGCGTCGTGATCTGACAGGGCCATAGGTTCAATGCATGTCTCCCTGACCACGCTGTTTACTTCCCCAGTTCCCAGGAAGTAGTCAAGGCGGGCATAAGACTTATGTGCATGGGAGTAGAACGTGTATTGTTTCGAAGTAGGGTGAGCTACCCTCCAGATGTCTATCAAGCCCATCTCCCTCAACCATTCCTTCCCGTCTCTCGAAAGCTCCCCCCCATGGAATAGGATGCCTGTGATCTGTCCAAATTGGAGTCCATGACAATATTGAGGCCCCCCCCACCAGTGTCATGCGGGTCTGTGGGGCCAGGACTTCTGCCAGGGCAGCTTGGAGGAATGTCTCCTGACCTGTGTTAGGGGCGTATACAGAGCCTACCACTAGAAGCTGATTGCCGAATTGAAGAGTATAGGCCAGTAACCTCCCCTTGAGTTCTGCCACCTTCTCCTTTACTTCCCCTTGCAGCGCTTAGATATAAGAATGGCCACGCCCGCCTTTTTCTCCCCAGTGATGGGAAGTATTGATGTGGGAAGACCCTCGATCGCATCCGGTGATGATCTTTGGGGAGGAGGTGCGTCTCTTGTAAGAGACACACATCTGCTTCCGCGCTTTCCAAATAGGGTAGGATTGCGCGTCTCTTCACCGGGTTGTTAAGCCCCTTTACATTAATCGTGATTATTTTCACCATTGCCATGGCTGCAGTCAGGGTGGTCGGGGAAAGCTAAGCTGGACCCCAAGTGATGGCATAACTCCCAGCCTAGTAGGGCAACTGTGTTTAGATGGGTGCCGCATGTGCTGGAAGAGGGACCCTTTCTTGGAATTGTCGAGGGACCCCATGAAACTGTGCAACAGTGAAATACGGATATTGGACCTTATCCCCCCCCCCAGCCCTAACCCCAACCAACCCAACAAAAAATACCACACCAAGTGTCCAGGAGTCGCAGTACTTGACTGCGCCACCTCGGTAAATCAGTCTGTAGGGGACATCTGTGGCCGACGGTGCCCCCTCGCCCCCGCCCGCCCGCCGCCCCCTGGCATTGCTATGCTCACTTATCTGACCCCCGGCTCAGTTCAATCAGCAGCTCCAGTTCTGGAATCGGCGGTCAAGGAGGCCAGCACAGCCCTGCGCCATCGTCTCTGGGTTTGGTTTCGAGGGAGTCCCGGATCGCCGCCTTCCCCCGACTCTATGCCATTTCTCTCTTGGACTGCTCCTGCCTTTGCTCGGGGACTCTTCCGATGAGGGCAGATCGATGCCCAGGACCTGGCACGCCTCCTGTAGGGAGCGAAGTTGCCGCAGCCTACCATCCCATTTAAAAATGATACGGAAGGGATGTCCCCACGAATAGGAGACACCCTGGCTGCGGAGATGGGCCGTAACCGGCCGGAAATCCCTCCGTTTCCGGAGGGTGATGGCCGCCAAGTCCTGGTACAGGGTGATAGTGTGCCCCCGAAAGACTATGGGGTGTGTGTCTCTTGCTCGACGTAGAATGAGCTCCTTAAGCTGAAAGTCCGGTAAGAAGGCCAGGATGTCAGGTGGAGGCGCCGGGGCCCTCCGCTGGAGGCCAACTCTGTGGGCCCGATCAATTTTGATAGCGAAGTCCGGAGGTTCCTGCAGCACATGGCGGAAGAGATCTTGGAGGTACCCAGTAACGTCTTTGCCTTCTTCGTTGGAGGGAATGCCCTTCACCCGTATGTTGTTTCTGCGGGAGCGATTTTCCAAGTCTTCCGCGTGTGCCTGAAGATCGATTTGTTGTGCCTGCAGGCGGATCACTTCTTGCTGCAATTGCTCAACTTCCTCGTCGCGGGATTGCTCGTGATATTCCATTGTCGCCACTCTTTCGCCCACTGCGTTTAGGTCTCTACGCACCTCCTTCATTTCATCAGCAAAATCCTTTTTTAGGGCATGCAAATCGTCCCTCAGGGCCGAGAACAGTTGAGTCAGGAAGGCCCTAGTGACTGGTTCATCTACGTTCTCTGTCTCCGGTCCCCCTGAGGGAACTGGGGAGGTGCGGCCTCCTCCTTTGGTCATTCCCGACATCCTGGCGAATAAATCCTTCACCGTCCTGTCCTCCTTTCCCTTGTCTTTTTCTTTCTTTCCCCGCGTGGTGGACATATCGGGGCTGTGGCTGCAAAGGCGAGGTAGCCGTCTGGAAGTGAGGGTCCCCCCTCAGTCGGGGCGAAAGAGGCCTGAATCGCACCCTGTTGCTCGTGGTAATGGAAACAGCGGTCCACCAATCTCCCAGCGTCCGCACCGCCTCTCCTCTGGCCGCGCTGCAAGGCTATATCAAGGCAAGCGGTCCGGGGCCGACTCCGCCACCAAGAAGCAAGGCGAAGCAGTGCGCGTCGCTATGGCCGGGATCCGCGGTGCATCGCCTGATGGGGCATATATATCATGGGAAGGGCCTTCAGCTCGCCCAGCCGCATGGGACGGTAGGCTCCGACAACGCCCCCTGCGTGGCAGATCTCTCCGCCTGTTGGGCTTCGGGGACAACAGAGCTCCGGTGTCGTGTGGCACAGAGTGGGTTAGGTTAGACTGCGGGGTAGTCTCGCTGGACCCTGTAGCTATGTGGCCTCCCTGATGTCACAGTGTGGCGCAGTGATTCCCCCAGTCCCCGAGGCTCCGGGCCCGTCTGCTTATGGCCTGGCAAAGCACAGATGTCCTTTCAAGAGGCCTCGAGCCGGCCCTCAGCAGCTCCCTCCAATAGTGCACTGGTCCTGTTCTCTTAGCGTGCCACCGGAGTCGATGCTGGGACCCCCCCCTCAGTGTCCCCAGAGCCCCAGGCCAGCCGAACAGGGCCGGGACCGCGTGGTCCCACAGCAGAAAGTCTAGGCCCCCGGCCCCTCTCAGAGGCATTAACTGGAGGGGTCGCCCCGATGAACACCCAAGAGCGGAGGGATTATGGGGGGGTCGTCAGGCCGCTCACCTCGCTTCTCACGGCTGCGGCCTGCACATGATGTTGCAGCGGCCCCCGCGGTCCGGGGCACCCCCGGCAGGCCACTCCGCTCCACCTCCTCTAGGTGCTTCCCTCTCCTGTGGCCCTGGGAGAGCGCCTGTAGGTCCGCCCTTGGATAATCTGGCCGCCGGAAGCTGGAGTCGGGTCTCCTGGAACGCCGCGAAGCACTCTCGAGGCGCCAGTCATTCCTCCGGGTCCTGCTAAGCCCGGGCCGCCATCTTGGGTCTTGGCATGCGGAGCTCCGGGACGCTGTATCTGAGGCGCACTGCGTCCAAAATCCGTCAAAAAGCTTGCCCCTGTGCTCCGGACACTATCCCCCACTTCTCCGAGGGTCCGCAGCACAAAATCGGTGCCGGGAAGCGCCCAGGCCAGCAGACGGGGATCGGGAGACGAGCGGGCTGCGTCCTACCCGCTCGCCATCTTGGCCACGCCCCCCTACATACTAGTTTAAAAATGTATATTACACCACCATTGAGGAATTCTGCTAGAATAAAATAGACCCACAGCGCCACCATGTGGTGGCTAAATATGTGCCGGTGTTTAGAAAAAAGGTGCCGACCAGCACAAATTAAGCACTGCTGCATACTCTAGCAGGACCAGGGACAAACATTACACCCACCCTCCAGGACCAGGGAAAAATACTACACATCCATCCTCTACTGCATACCCTTCAGGGGTGTGGTATTTTTAATTATAATCTACTTGGGCAAGGGACAAAATGCTACTGAGATCTATATGTCCTGTAACATCCACTTGTCCCACCTACTCCGTACATCAATTATAAGGGCTGACAGAGAAACAACTGTGTCTAGTTCATGGGAAGATACGTACATTCACCATTGATAGCCGTACAAGCAGGATGATATCACAGTCCATTTTATGTGAGGGCAGAATTAATAGTGCATAAACTTGCTCCAGGAACCAGCAACCTCTTCCCTCTTATGTTGAGACCAGAAACCGGCACCCCCACATTTAAACTAGGCTCAAGAACCAGCACTCTCTCGACTTAAATTAGGCTCAGAAAACAGCACCTACGATATTAACTCAGCTCAGAAAACAGCACCCCATAGGCCAGTCATCTCCTAAACTGAGCATATGCATCAGTGCCTCCCTAATTTTGTCCCATGAGCCAGAGCCCTCTAGAGCACACACAAGAGTCTTCAGCCTATCGAAAAGGCCCAGGAGTCTCCTTCCCTGAAACAAAGGTGAGCTTGCACTCCCTAAACCAGACGCAGAACCCAGCATCAGCACGCAACCGCCCTCCCAAACCAGACCCCAAGTCAGCACCCCACTCACACCCAAATAGCACAGGCCCACAAGCCACCATACCTACAGTCAAACAAGACCCATGAACCAGTTTTGCCAGGACTGTAAAACAGGCTGATCTGCCACTGTTATTGCTCCTCTAAAACACTAGGTCAAGAAGCAAGCTTCCCCCAAAACCCGGCCCTGGAGCTAGCATCCCCTCTAAACTAGTCACAGAGGGAGCAATGTGCTTAAATAATTTACAGCTAGGCAGTGTGCACAGTGCACAGGTCCTTTGATGTGGAAGCAGGCAAGCATACTGGACAGAGAACTCACCATTGATCACAGAAAAGAGAGCCGAAGTCAGCTACTCCAGTGCACGGGTGGCTGGACCCGAAACGATAACTTCTGCAGGAGGGAAAAGCAGCCAAGAGCATAAACTGCCTACTTGCACACAATCAGAAGAATGTACACATTACAACCATGATGGAAATTAGTTCTCAATCTAACAACTTCGGAAGGATTAAAAGCATAAACCACACCTCAACTCCCCTCATTTTCATGTGTTGTCCCTCTTGACATCACGGTAATTCCACCTAAAAAAAAACCTGAAAACCTACAAAACTCCAACAGCATTCCCCAAACGTAGAATTCAACCTTTATGGGGGGCCAACAACCTACTAAATTACACATCTGAAAAACTACATGTGATACCACAGGCAAGGGATGTAAATCAAGTGAATGAGCCTAGAGAACTGGAGAATAGAGCCCATCCAATGGACCAAGGAGCCATTGTGGTATGTTAGAGAGGAAAAGTAACAGCGGAAAAGAAAACACAGCTAACTTCCATGGACCTAGAAAGGGATGTATAGAAGGACTTTAGAGACAGGTAAAAGTGGGAGACCAACAACCTGCGCTAAGGAGAAATGTTTGTGAAATATATGAGGTAAGGGGGAAGCCCGCCTCCCTGCACCCAGAAGTGGGTATATGCAGCACACAGAGAAGAAGGGGGAACCCTTCTCCCTGCAGCCACATCAGAGGTGTTAATGGGACAGACACAGAGAGGAATTACTAGAGGTAGATGGAAGGCTCACACAGTGTCCTTGGGATGCCTCACGGCAGGGGCACTGAGGGAGCTAAGGATGGCACACAGCCACAGACAGAGTAGATGTGATGCTCCCACAGGGCCCTTGGGATGCCTCCTTGCAGGACCAGGGACAGACATGCAAATAATACACATTCCCCCTCTTCTGCATACTCTAGCAAGACCAGCGACAGACAGACAAATACTACACATTCATCCTCTTCTGCATACTCTCGCAGGACCAGGGACTGATACGCAAATACTACACATTCCCCCTCTTCTGCATACTCTCGCAGGACCAGCGACAGACAGAAAAATACTACACATTCCCCCTCTTCTGCATACTCTCGCAGGACCAGGGGCAGACACGCAAATACTACACATTCGTCCTCTTCTGCATACTCTTGCAGGAACAGGGACAGACATACAAATAATACACATTCACCCTCTTCTGCATACTCTTGCAGGACCAGGGACAGACAGACAAATACTACACATTCCCCCTCTTCTGCATACTCTCGAAGGACCAGGGACAGACACACAAATACTACACATTCCCCCTCTTCTGCATACTCTCGCAGGACCAGGGACAGACACGCAAATACTACACATTCACCCTCTTCTGCATACTCTCGCAGGACCAGGGACAAACAGACAAATAATACACATTCACCCTCTTCTGCATACACTCGCAGGACCAGAGACAGACATACAAATAATACACATTCACCCTCTTCTGCATACTCTTGCAGGACCAGGGACAGACATGCAAATAATACACATTCCCCCTCTTCTGCATACTCTCGCAGGACCAGGGACAGACACGCAAATACTACACATTCCCCCTCTTCTGCATACTCTTGCAGGACCAGGGACAGACAGACAAATACTACACATTCTCCCTCTTCTGCATACTCTCGCAGGACGGGGGACAGACATACAAATAATACACATTCACCCTCTTCTGCATACTCTTGCAGGACCAGGGACAGACAGACAAATACTACACATTCCCCCTCTTCTGCATACTCTCGCAGGACCAGGGACAGACACACAAATACTACACATTCACGCTACACATTACCCCTCTTCTGCATACTCTCGCAGGACGGGGGACAGACATACAAATAATACACATTCCCCCTCTTCTGCATACTCTCGCAGGACCAGGGACAGGCACGCAAATACTACACATTCCCCCTCTTCTGCATACTCTTGCAGGACCAGGGACAGACAGACAAAAACTACACATTCCCCCTCTTCTGCATACTCTCGCAGGACGGGGGACAAACATACAAATAATACACATTCACCCTCTTCTGCATACTCTTGCAGGACCAGGGACAGACAGACAAATACTACACATTCCCCCTCTTCTGCATACTCTCGCAGGACCAGGGACAGACACACAAATACTACACATTCATGCTACACATTACCCCTCTTCTGCATACTCTCGCAGGACGGGGGACAGACATACAAATAATACACAGTCCCCCTCTTCTGCATACTCTTGCAGGACCAGGGACAGACACGCAAATACTACACATTCCCCCTCTTCTGCATACTCTTGCAGGACCAGGGACAGACAGACAAATACTACACATTCCCCCTCTTCTGCATACTCTCGCAGGACGGGGGACAGACATACAAATAATACACATTCACCCTCTTCTGCATACTCTTGCAGGACCAGGGACAGACAGACAAATACTACACATTCCCCCTCTTCTGCATACTCTCGCAGGACCAGGGACAGACACACAAATACTACACATTCACGCTACACATTACCCCTCTTCTGCATACTCTCGCAGGACGGGGGACAGACATACAAATAATACACATCCCCCCTCTTCTGCATACTCTCGCAGGACGGGGGACAGACATACAAATAATACACATCCCCCCTCTTCTGCATACTCTCGCAGGACCAGGGACAGACAGGCAAATACTACACATTCCCCCTTTTCTGAATACTCTTGCAGGACCAGGGACAGACACACAAATAATACACATTCACCCTCTTCTGCATACTCTCGCAGGACCAGGGACAGACAGACAAATACTACACATTCACCCTCTTCTGCATGCTCTCGCAGGACCAGGGACAGACAGACAAATACTACACATTCCCCCTCTTCTGCATACTCTTGCAGGACCAGGGACAGACATGCAAATAATACACATTCCCCCTCTTCTGCTTACTCTTGCAGGACCAGGGACAGACACACAAATAATACACATTCACCCTCTTCTGCATACTCTCGCAGGACGGGGGACAGACATACAATTACTACACATTCACCCTCTTCTGCATACTCTTGCAGGACCAGGGACAAACAGACAAATACTACATATTCACCCTCTCCTGCATACTCTTGCAGGACCAGGGACAGACAGACAAATACTACACATTCACCCTCTTCTGCATACTCTTGCAGGACCAGGGACAGACAGACAAATACTACACATTCACCCTCTTCTGCATACTCTTGCAGGACCAGGGACAAACAGACAAATACTGCACATTCACCCTCTTCTGCATACTCTTGCAGGACCAGGGACAGACACACAAATAATACACATTCACCCTCTTCTGCATACTCTCGCAGGACCAGGGACAGACAGACAAATACTACACATTCACCCTCTTCTGCATACTCTCGCAAGACCAGGGACAGACACACAAATACTACACATTCACCCTCTTCTGCATACTCTCGCAGGACGGGGGACAGACATACAAATACTACACATTCACCCTCTTCTGCATACTCTCGCAAGACCAGGGACAGACACGCAAATACTACACATTCCCCCTCTTCTGCATACTCTTGCGGGAACAGGGACAGACATACAAATAAAACACATTCACCCTCTTCTGCATACTCTTGCAGGACCAGGGACAGACAGACAAATACTACACATTCACCCTCTTCTGTATACTCTTGCAGGACCAGGGACAGACATGAAAATAATACACATTCCCTCTCTTCTGCATACACTTGCAGGACCGGGGACAGCCACACAAATAATACACATTCACCCTCTTCTGCATACTCTCGCAGGACCAGGGACAGACAGACAAATACTACACATTCACCTTCTTCTGCATACTCTCGCAGGACGGGGGACAGACATACAAATACTAAACATTCACCCTCTTCTGCATACTCTCGCAGGACCAGGGACAAACAGACAAATACTACACATTCACCCTCTTCTGCATACTCTCGCAGGACGGGGGACAGACATACAAATACTACACATTCACCCTCTTCTGCATACTCTCGCAGGACCAGGGACAAACAGACAAATAATACACATTCACCCTCTTCTGCATACACTCGCAGGACCAGGGACAGACAGACAAATACTACACATTCACCCTCTTCTGCATACTCTCGCAGGACCAGGGACAAACAGACAAATAATACACATTCACCCTCTTCTGCATACACTCGCAGGACCAGGGGCAGACAGACATATACTACACATTCACCCTCTTCTGCATACTCTCGCAGGACGGGGGACAGACATACAAATACTACACATTCACCCTCTTCTGCATACTCTCGCAGGACCAGGGACAAACAGACAAATAATACACATTCACCCTCTTCTGCATACACTCGCAGGACCAGGGACAGACAGACAAATACTACACATTCACCCTCTTCTGCATACTCTCGCAGGACCAGGGACAAACAGACAAATAATACACATTCACCCTCTTCTGCATACACTCGCAGGACCAGGGACAGACAGACAAATACTACACATTCACCCTCTACTGCATGCTCTTGCAGGACCAGGGACCTAAAATACTCACCTCCTACTGCATACTACTGCAGGACCAGGGACTTATATGACACTATACATCTACCATACGCATGCAAAACCTGGACACCCTCTACTGCGCACTCTTGCAGGACTAGGGACTCAAATGACACAATACATCTCATGCAGCGAATATAAATGCAATTTCCTGAAAACTTCCCTCAAACTGGAGCAACATATGCTCTGGCAGCAAATTCATCAAATGAGGAGCACTAACTCCTCTTAAGACTCTTGCACCTTACAAATCTAAAAACACTTTCCACTGACTACTCCACACAAAATAGGAAAGGATTGAGCAACATGTCCAATACAACTGACATCACATGTTAAGAATTCAGCATTGGAAAATACTCTAAGGCAGTAAACTCCACTCCGGTGAGCGACTTCTCATCCAAGCATACAACCTAGAATGACTGTAGATCCAAAATTTTAGAACTGGGGGTCTCTAGTTGGCTGAGGTAGGTACCTTAGGCCAAATAGGGACCCTTGCTTCTACATCAGGGAAAGGAAGGACACCTTCTCAGATAGGCCCCGCTCACCTACTCGGTAGCTTGGCACGAGCAGCCAGGCTTATCTCCAAGGCAAATGTGTAAAGTATTTGCAACCACACTCCCAGTGACACAGTGATAACACCACAAATGGACTCCACACGAGTTTCATAGAAAAACAATTATATGTTTATATAAAAAAGATATACGATGAGACCACACGATAAAAATCCAACATATGCGTAGTTGTAATATTTCACCTTGCCGGTTATTAGGCCAGCAAGAACTGGTAGGTTCTTGCAGTATTAATGAGCCATTCTCAATGATCTAATGCAGTCCTAATGCAATGCTATGCAGTTCGTAATGCAAGAATCAGGCAAGTCGTAATGCACCAATCAGGCAGTTCGTAATGCAAAAAATAATGCACTTCGTCATGCAACAATCAGGCAGTTCGTAATGCAAAAATAATGCACTTCGTAATGCAACAATCAGGCAGTTCGTAATGCAAAAATAAGGCACTTCGTAATGCAACAATCAGGCAGTTCGTAATGCAAAAATAATGCACTTCGTAATGCAACAATCAGGCAGTTCGTAATGCAAAAATAAGATACTTCAGCACCGATCGCGGTGCTCTGGATGGTCTCTATGCCACTCTTACTGACTCGCGGTCAGCTACTGCCAAAATATGCCCCCAACACGGTTCTGATGGAAAACAAAGTGCAGCTCCACACTCCGTCCCCGGTACTGCCACTCCTCGGCAAGTACGGGCCGCGATACGGACTTGAGCGGAGGCTCGCGCTGCAAAGATGGGAAAGGCCGAGAGCGTTTCTCTTCGAGCCCGCACCCCGCCCCAGGCGGCGACACACGCACGCTCGCTGAGCGTTACCTGGGGGGGCGCAATCTCACTCTCCTCTCCTCGCGACTTTGGCCTCCAGTGCGACTTTGTTGATCTTTGGTCAGTGGAACTCGGGGCCCCCCCCGAAGGAGATGGTTCGAGGTCCCTCCTTGGCAAAGGCAGGCTCGGGCCTGCGGCACAGCTCCTCTGGGGACGCCGGTCTGGGCCGATGGCAATGACGATCGCAGCAGCTCTGGTCACGCTGCTCGATCGAGGCAGAGAACAAGACTGCTCCGGGACACACAGTCACGGGGCAATTCCTCACGAAGGTCTCAGGCTGCAACAGGGCACACGCACACAGCGTCGCTGAGACTCACTTGAGCTCCGGGTGCACACGATCACAGGGCAATCTTTACGCAGGTCTCAGGCTGCATGAAGCACACGCACACAGCGTCGCTGAGACTCACTTGAGCTCCAGGTGCACACGATCACAGGGCAATCCTCACGAAGGTCTCAGGCTGCACGAAGCACACGCACACAGCGTCGCTGAGACTCACTTGAGCTCCGGGTGCACACGATCACAGGGCAATCCTCACGAAGGTCTCAGGCTGCACGAAGCACACGCACACAGCATCGCTGAGACTTCCTTGGACTCCGGGTGCACACGATCACAGAGCAATCCTCACGAAGGTCTCAGGCTGCACGAAGCACACGCACACATCGTCGCTGAGACTTCCTTGGACTCCGGGTGCACACGATCACGAGGCAATCCTTACGCAGGTCTCAGGCTTCAAAAAGCACACGGACACAGCGTCGCTGAGACCCACCTGGAAACTTTTATGTTCCTGACTTTCCACAACAGGGAGCCAGCTCTCCTCGGGCCCTTGGGGACAAGTTACTTCAGGACACAGCACACAGCAAAGTCCTTTCAAGCAGGAGGACACAGCACACAGCACCCTTAGCCTCTCCTTGGTTAAATCAGCAAACTGCAGGCCAGCCCCAGAACACACAGCAAGGGTCAGTCCTTTCCTTCAGTCTTTTCAGCTGTTTCTTCCTTGGCAGAGGTTCCTCTTGACCACGAAGTAGTTTCAATCCTTTTCAGTCTTGATCAGTCCAACGTTCAGGGGTTTCAGCTCTCATAGTTATACCCCTAAATGTCTTTGAAGTCTTTGTGTTCAGGGAGCACTGACCCCTGTCCAAACCAGTTCTGGGTGTCTCCCTGCCAGTGACACCTTCTTCCTTTGATAGTGGGGGTCTGGATCTTCAATCACTCAGCAGGAGATGGAGCCATTGTTTTATGGCAGCAGCCCAGGCCTCTTCACCTCCAGGGGCTACTCCTTCCCCCTACACTACAGATGCAGGTCAGCCTGTTGCTGTCTCACCTCCTCCCCTGGGTCAGGACATTTCCCAGATCCTATCACATTCAAATCCAGACAGTCAATCCACAACCAGGCAGAGACACACAGAATTGTTAGAACAAAAAAAACAGCCACTTCTAAAAGTGGGGTTTCTAAACACACAATGCAAAAACAACCTTCAGAAAAAGATGTGTTATATTAAATTGTGAATTCAGGCACACTAAACTTCACCTCTCCATCTGTCACGTGCCTCTGGGGTTGGTTTAACTGTGGAGGGTACTTTCTACAAAAACGAGGAGTAGGTCAGGATGGTTAAGTCTTAACGGGAATTTATTGTCAAAAATTAAGCAATAACTACAGGCTCCTGCTGTAGGGGAATGTCTCTTTGTTCTTGGGCGTTTCCGGGAGGGCTTGCTGGTGCTCGACGAGGGGTCTGTTTTCTTTGCTCCGACCGGGACCGTCCCAAGGCAATAAAAGAAGAAAAAAAACAAAGAAACCACTGATCAGTGGAAGGCACTCTGGGCCACTGTTTATAAGGGAAGGGGAGTGCGAGGGTTCACCGAGGACCGCCACCACGTGTACCGAGAACAGAAAGCGGTGCCCACCCTCGAAGCTCTACCCGTTCCCTCCGCGTGGTTTAGAAAACCCCTGTAGACGCCGACGTACCTGCTCCTGCCACACTCCTCCTGGAGAGTGGCGGGGCGACGCGTGGGGTCATTGGCCTCCTGGCGTTAGACGGCTTCCCAGCTTCTCCGGTTGGGCTCCAGGACCTTCGGTTTTCCGGGGATTCCGCTGCTCCTCCTCTGATCGTCTCTCTTCGTCGGCTCCGGTCCTCTCTTCTCCGGCTTGCGCGCTTCCGCATACGCGTTCCTCCCCTTTCTGCTCGGCGGAAGTCCCTGATAGGAGGGCAAGGGTCGACGTCACTCCTCCTGTCTCCTCCTCCCGCTGGTTCCAAGTGGAGTTAAAGGGGCCACCCCAGTCCTGCACACGGAGGAGTGTCAAAGTGTCAGTATCGTGCGAGATCTGTGGGTCCCACTCCCCAGGCATTCCCCGACTCCATCTTAAGCCTATCGGAAGATAGGCTGGAAAACATATTACACAGCCTCCCCCATTCTGTCCTATGGGCAAGATGGCCTTGCAACAGTGAAAAACGAAATGGAGAGTATTTCACTGTCAGGACATGGTACACACCTTAGTACATGTCCTACCTTTCACATACACTGCACCTTGCCCAGGGGTGTACCTTGGGCCTACCATAGGGGTGTCTGATGGGCATAAAAAGGGAAGGGTAAGGCCTGGCAAGTGGGTGCACTTGTCAGGACAAAAAGGCAGTTTAACAAACTGCGCGCAGGCACTGCAGTGGCAGGCCTGAGATCTATCTTTAAGGCTACTGGTGTGGGTGGCACAATTAGTGCTGCAGGCCCACTAGTAGCATTTGTATTACCAGCCCTGGCACACATAGTGCACTTTACTAGGGACTTTACTAGTAAGACAAATATACCAATTATGGACAACCAATTACCATTACACTTTATACAGGCAGCAATTGCACTTTGACACTGATCAGCAGTGGCAAAGTGTCCAAAGCATCTAAGTTGGCAACACCATGTCAGAAAAAAGGTCTAGGGGGAAGGCAAAAAGTTTAGGGAACTTTAGCCAAAAAGGGCCAAGTCCAACACAAATAAAACAGTCCATTAGCCCCAAATACCACGTGAGGATCTGACAATGCTGCAGACATGCTGGTTTCCAAACAATGCCACTGACACGGCTTATGAGCACTTTCCAGGGATGCGACTATCACGGACGCGTTCTAATCTTCCAGTCACAACAGATGACGTAATGTGCCAAGGGATTCTATGCAACGCATGCCACTTTTAAACTACCACCCATGGTTTTCAAGTGTTTGCGCCACAACTAACTCAGTATGGGGTAAAGTTAAATTCAGCGCTCTCAGTGCTAACTGCGGTGCAATATTAATTCTTAATTAACTCATCAAAATCACTCGGCACCCACCACTCACCTCCCAGTTGAGCGTCCGCTTGTAACACGCGCTTCAGATGATGCAAATGACTGCACGTTATTCTGCAGCAGTATCTAATGCCCTCTAGCATTATTCGCACCTCGCTGAAAAACCTGAAGGGATGGAAAGAGAAACCTTCGCGCCACCCTGGCGTTCACGGCGGCGGAAACGCCCCATCGGCCACCGACTCTCGGGCCCCGCTGATCCGGCCGGCAACACGCCCTTCAGCAGCCCCTTCCGTGTCTGCAATGGAAGCTGGCCCGGCACCTCTGCCCGCACATCGCCGCCGAACAAAGGCAGCACGACGCAAGGAATCAAGCTGAAGACGCCGTAGGCAGCAAGACCTGCGAGAAGCCACGCCCAGCGATGCATACCCTGACAGCCGGGAGAGGCCTACAGCCGCAAGGGCAGGAGACGGCCCAGCAAAGCGCACAGTAATATTCAGGTCAGCGCGCTGAGGCCCAACAAATAAAGCACACAACACGCCAGCAGCGTCCCCATCAGACTGTTGGGCCTAGTCACTGGAACAAAGAAGGAGGGCCCAATATATGAAAAAACAAATACCAAAAACTAAAGAAATACAACAGGTAAAGAAAAGTGTGCCAACACAGACAGGAAACACTGTACAAGGACACAACAAGCGAAAGTAAAGACTGCACACTGCCGGGAAGTAGGCCCTGCAAGAAACACACCACATATATATCCAGGCTACAGCAGGTCGGGCAACCATGAGCACACCACAACAGGCAGGTGCTGTGGGCCCGCAAGCAGATGCTGGAGAGCCACAAGCAGGCGCTGCAGCGCCACCCCAAGTACACAGCCATGCAGCAGTCTCTCCGCTACCCCCATTCAGCGAAACGGCGGACCCGACAACAGCGGCCCGAGCTGAAAAGCCTGGATAGGGCGCCTCAATCACTATTTCAAATGCACGAGGGAGACGGATGGAACAGTAAAAAGATCACTGCTAATATACTATGGCGATGGAGAGATCTATGACCTATTCGAGACGCTCCCGAACACAGGAGACGATGATGACTGTGAGGCTGCGGTCGCCGCGCTCAATCGGCACTTTGACACCCAGCTCAACCCCGATTTCGAGCGATTTAAACTACGGCATGCGAAGCAGTCCAACACTGAGTCAGTGGACATGTTTTACGCACGGCTAAGGCGACTGGCAAGCACATTCACTTTTGCTGATCAAAGAGAAGAGATACGAGCCCAGGTGATCCAGGGGTGTCGCTCAGTCCTCCTGCGGAAATTGATCCTCCGACAAACGAGGATATCGTTAGACGAAATACTCATTCTAGCCAGATCTCACGAACTATCAGACGCTCGAACAGACGAAATGGAAGCCGCCCTCAACAGAGGCGCCACGGCGTCGCACACCCCCAGATACACCCAGGTCAAAGAAGAGAGGGTTGAAGCTATCCAGTGGCGCCCGAAAGCCAAACGCACGACCACAAGAACACAGACGGGCGGAGCATGCGGTAACAGCGGAACAGAACACCCTCCAGCTGGCCCGTGCTTCGCAAAAGGGAAGATTTGTTTCCGCTGCGGGAAACCAAATCACTTTGCGAAAGTATGTAGAAGCAGCAGATTTTGACTGGCCTACACAAAATCACGTGAAACAATGCAACAACTGCGACAACTGTCAATCAATGACCCACAGGCCCAAGAGGAGGGTACGACACAAGGGCGCAGTGTCACCATGGAAGACAATGATGAGGACGTGTGCGTCATATCCTTTGTAAGCCGGTCAGACAAACAGAAGAGACCTCCACCTATGTGCTCCGTCAAAGTGGCCGGATCCACCGTCCAAGCACTGATCGACACCGGGGCGTCCGTGAACGTCATGGACTCAGAACAATATGAGCGGCTATCTCCACACCCACCACTCGCCCCCACGAAGGCCAGAATCTACATATATGGAGGGACTCATCCACTTCCTCTAAGAGGGGTAATCGAAATAGAAGTCACCAGCGACAAGCACACCACGAAAGCCAGGTTCCACATCACCGAAGGAAAAAAAGGGACTTTACTCAGCTGTCACACGGCAGAAGACCTGGGCTTGGTCTTTTTTGCAAACCAAGTACATGACTCCCTATTCTGCAGGAATTCCCGAAACTGTTTGAGGAACTAGGAAAACTCAAGGGCAAACAGTTCAAACTACAGATCGACCCAACTGTCAGGCCGACAGCCCTAAGGCACAGGAGAGTGCCATTCCATCTACGCCCACAAGTAGAATCGGAACTGAAGAAACTGGAAGACCTCGTTGTCATCGAGAAAGTATCCGGACCAACCCTGTGGGTGTCGCTGCTAGTTATCGCACCGGAGCCCACACAGCCTGGAGCTATCCGGCTGTGTGTAGACATGCGCCTCCCGAATCAAGCAGTCAAGAGAGAACGGCATCTAACGCCCACGATGGACAACATAGTGGCGGACCTCAACAGAGCCATGTGGTTCTCAAAGCTTGAGTTGAACGCTGGATACCATCAGCTGGAGCTGGAGCACGAAAGCTGTTACATCACCACGTTCTCCACCCACGTGGGCCTCTGGAGGTACAAAAGGCTGAGTTTCGGGGTGCCCTTAGCCGCAGAAGTCTTCCAGAACGCCATCAAAGAAACCCTGTCTGGTTTGCGAGGCGTCATTAACCTTAGTGGCGACATTCTGGTGTTCTCAAACACCCTGGAAGACCATCACACACACTTGGGAGTCACGCTCCAACTTCTGGAAGATTGTGGCCTAACGCTCCACAGGGCCAAATGCTCCTTCTACCAGGAATCCATAGACTTCTTTGGGTATATCTTTTCAAGAGAAGGGCTGAGAGTGGATCCCAAGAAAGCAACAGCCATCCGGTGGGCCAGAACTCCCACTACGCCAACTGAAGTCCGCAGTTTTCTGGTGTAGTGTAGTTCCTATTTCCCTAATAGGCTCTGCGCATTGGAATAATATACCCTATAGGTTTGACATAGGACTGAGGTCAGTATGTCCCTATCGAGTATATTAAACTTAATTACTTTGTGCCAGCTAACTCAGAGGCCACTAGAAACTCCTTGTAAACAAGAAGGGAGTAGTTTCTGGCAACCGCATAAACATGACTTTGTTTCCCTTTAGAATCGGAACACTCTCAGAATCGTGGAAACAATAGATAACAGTTTCACTGAGCTAATCGTGCATGCTTAGTTTCTTCAGAGTTACACAGAAAGAATAGACGGGCGTTTCAATAAAAAGGATTTATTGAAAAGCTTGTTTCTCGTGTAAGAGATATGAGCTGTTATGATCACAAGACAGTATGCAAGATATATAATGTACAGCGTAAGCAGTATAAAGAAATAATACTGCGCTAGCATTATCTTTTAGCTATGACACATATATTCATATACATAAATAACATAAGCTAAAAATGCGAGTACTCATACGATGCTTCTCTGAACTAGTTCTACCCCAGTGTACCTAACCTAACCTAGGTGTAGGGCAAGGTAAGAAGTAGGTGAAGTATTCTATAGTATGATATACTAAGAGTCTGGTATGCCAAGAGTCCCTCTAGGTTCTAGTCAGCTCCATACCTTGAGAATGAGAGAGGTGGGAATCTCTTTCCGGATCTTCGAACTCTAACACCCCGCGAAGGGAGTCAGAACACTGGGAGCTGGATTCTCTGCGAGCAGGGATGACAGCGTCTCTTCTCAGTGCATCAGGCCGGGACACGGGCTCCTCTAAAGTCGAGGTCTCCTCCTAACTTGCTTGGGCAAGGGAAGGTATATTTATACCTGGTAGGTGCCTTGGAATGTTAGCATTGACGTGAAGTCTGACAGAGGAAGACGTCAGGAATGAACCCTTAAGGAATAGCGGTTCATGCATAATAGATGAGTTCTTGGAGAAATCAATAATTCTGTGCTAGGGGAACTCCCAAGAGCTTAAGGGTCTGGTTTCTAAGAACTCGTTGTGACGTTAGGGTGGATGGATGTCGGTGACCATGCCTGTATTTGGAGTGCATGGCTAATGCCTAAATAAGGACTGGGATTTTATGCCTATATAAGGGCAATGCGAATTGTGCCTATATAAGGACATGTTTCAGGAAAGCCTATATAAGGACACCTAAAGCGGAATACAACACTGGGTATGGCCACCTATTGCGGCCGGTTCCTACGGAATCTGGCCTCGCTGTCTGGGAATGGACCACTGCAGCCAACACCCCATTCCATGCCATCAAAACAGAGTTAATGGACAAGACGGTCATGGCCTACTTTCACCCAAGAAGGCGTACCAAACTGGTAGTAGATGCCAGCCCCGTTGGCCTTGGGGCAGTCCTTCTCCAAGAAAGCAACCGAGATACCTGGGCACCAGTTGCATACGCCAGTCGAGCCCTGTTGGACACGGAAACAAGGTATGCCCAGATTGAAAGAGAGGCCCTGGCCATTAAATGGGCATGCCAGCACTTCCACCTGTACCTCTATGGGCAAGAGTTCCAAGTGGTGCAGGATCATAAACTGTTAATTCCCTTATTCGCAGGAACATCGAGGCTGGCACCCCCCCAGAAAAGAAAGATGGGCGGTACAGCTGCAAGCTTACAGATTCAGAGTCATATTCCGCCCCGGAGCGCACAACCCAGCAGATTATCTCTCAAGGCACCCAGAAGTGATTGATGTGCGGCACATGCCCCAAGGTGTAGAACACACCGAAGCATTCGTCAGCATGATCACCCAGGAAGCCTGTCCCAAAGCCATGACACTCGAGGAGATGGGGCTAGCCATGACCAAGGACAAGACGCTGGCAAGAGTCAAGGAAGCCTTGCAGGCCAACGGGTGGGCCCATTTCTTGGATGGTGCACAAGCCCTCACCGCCAAGGACAATCATGCACAACAGCAACTGTGGAGAGTCCGCAGCGAACTGAGGGAAGGAGAACATGGAGTCGTGTTGAGAGGCCACGTCATCGTAGTCCCGAGAAAGTTGCAAGATCTAATCGTGGGATTAGCACTCGTTGGGCATCGGGGGATGCCGAAAACCAAGGCACGCCTATGAGGCAAGGTGTGGTTTCCCGGTATGGATATCATGGTAGAAGAGAAGATCAGACACTGCCACTCGTGCACCATAAGAGGAGGTGACCCTGCACCTGCACCAGTCATCACAGAGGAGCCAAGTGAAATACCCTGGTCCAAAGTTAGCATCGACTTTGGCAGCTTCCCCGACGGCCGCAGCACCCTGGTACTAATGGACTCATACTCAAAATTCCCGATAGTGGAGGTGGTTGCGTCTACAGCATTCACATAAGTACAAAAGGCTCTTGACAAAACCTTCGCAATCATGGGTCTCCCCGAAGAAATCAGGTATGACAACGGACCCGCCTTTCAAGGCCAAGAGATTCAAGAGTACTTAGAGAAGAAAGCTATTCGACACCGAAAAATCTCCCCGCAGTGGCCACAAGCAAATGGCGAGGTCGAGAGCTTCATGAGAGCGCTCAACCGGGCGCTGCACATTGTGGTGGAGCAAGGAGAAGACGTGTAATGGGCCCTACATCAACTCCTAGATGCCTATAGACAGACCCCTCACAGCACCACTCGCTGTGCACCCTCTCATCTACTCTTCAGGCGAGCCCCGTGAGATAGCATCCCGACTGATCCTCCCTGGAGACCTCCAGAAAGAGATGACATGGCAGTACAAGCCTGGAGGGAAGTGACAAATCAGAAGGAAAGTCTCCCCAAGGGTGCCAAGACGCCATCGGTGAAAGTGGGAGACTGCGTTGTGGTCAAGGACAGACACCCCGGCTGGAAGATTCGGACCCCATAAGAGCCGGAGGTATGGAAAGTAATTCTTGTCCAGGGGACGATGGTCTCCATGCAAAAGGGTCAGCAGGTGGTCACCAGGAATGTGGCATGGTTCAAGAAAGCACACGAGTACTGCACGAACCCAGAAGAACTCGCTGAAATTGCACTCCCACCCTTGCAGCTCCACCATTAAGTGAGGCCTGCCCCTGCACTCTCGAGTGTTGGTGATCGAGGCCCTCCTCCACCCGCAGGTTTCCCTGCGCCTCAGCCCTGGTGGTCCAGTGGACCTCTGTCTCATTCCTCTCACTCTGCTCTTTCACTCGTTTTTCTACCCTTTTCTATCTTTCACCTTTCTGCACTTTTCTGCATCTCTGCTCTTTTGTGCCTTATTTCTGCTCATTTTCCCTTCCTCTCGCTCTGCCCTTTCACTCGTTTTCACTCGTTTTTCTACCCTCTTTTATCTTTCACCTTTCTGCACTTTTCTGCATCTCTGCTCTTTTGTGCCTTATTTCTGCCTATTTTCCCTTTTTTCTTTATCCCTTATTTCCTCCCTTTACCTTTCCCCGCCGCTGCTGCCCCCGCGGCCCCTCCCCCCAGCGCGACCGGCCCAATCCAGCTCCCCTCCCCGCTCCCGCCTCCCAGCTGTCCAGCCCTCCCCGACCCCTACTTAATGGCGGCCACTGCGGGGACAGGCGAGCAAGACCACTGACTCATTGTCAGTGAAATTGCTCTCCCACCCTTGCAGCTCCACCATTAAGTGAGGCCTGCCCCTGCCCCTGCACTCTCGAGTGTTGGTGATCGAGGCCCTCCTCCACCCGCAGGTTTCCCTGCGCCTCATCCCTGGTGGTCCAGTGGACCTCTGTCTCCTTCCTCTCACTCTGCTCTTTCACTCGTTTTTCTACCCTTTTCTATCTTTCACCTTTCTGCACTTTTCTGCATCTCTGCTCTTTTGTGCCTTATTTCTGCTCATTTTCCCTTCCTCTCGCTCTGCCCTTTCATTCGTTTTCACTCGTTTTTCTACCCTCTTTTATCTTTCACCTTTCTGCACTTTTCTGCATCTCTGCTCTTTTGTGCCTTATTTCTGCCTATTTTCCCTTTTTTCTTTATCCCTTATTTCCTCCCTTTACCTTTCCCCGCCGCTGCTGCCCCCGCGGCCTCTCCGCCCCCAGCGCGACCGGCCCAATCCAGCTCCCCTCCCCGCTCCCGCCTCCCAGCTGTCCAGCCCTCCCCGACCCCTACTTAATGGCGGCCACTGCGCGGCTGCGCCGCTGGCGCGCCGAAGGCGCGTCAATGGCAAGTCCATCTGCGCCCGTCCGCGACCCGACCGCGACCAGCGCCAGGAACCCTGGACCTACGCCCCGCCAACGCTACGACCCAGCAGCACTCCATGCACTCAACCCAGGCCGCAACAACAACTGCAAGCTAGCATCATCAGCCGACTCCCACGGACCCTTCAGCTGTCACCGCTGCCGGCACACCTGCAGCACCGCCAAGAACACGGATCCAGCACAACCCGCCCACAAGACCACAACCGAACTGAAGACCCTGCAATGCATCCTCCTCAACGTCCGATCCCTCCACAAACACGCCACAGAAATCTGGGATCTCCTCGACAGCACCACCCCGGACGTAGCGTTCTTCACCGAAACCTGGACCAACACCACCTCGGGACCGGACATCGCCATCGCCATCCCCCAAGGATACAAGATCTCCAGGAAGGACCGCCCCACCCGCCCAGGAGGAGGAATCGCCATCGTCCACAAATCCAGCCTCCGCCTGAGCACACTCCCTGACGAGCCCACAGAACTGATAGAACACCTTCACTTCAAGATACTGGCCAGCCCCACCGCCACCCTCCGAGGAACCCTCATCTACCGACCCCCTGGACCCCGCGGACCCTTCGCCAACTCCATCACGGACATTATCTCCCCGCAGGCCATCGCATCCACCAACTACACCCTGCTGGGAGACCTCAACTTCCACCTCGACAACCAACTGGACCCCAACACCACATCCCTCCTGGACAACCTCCACAACATTGGACTGCGCCAGATCGTGACCGAGCCCACACACTCAGCAGGACACACCCTCGACCCCCTCTTCACTACAGGAAACTCCATCACCTTCAGCCACACCACCGAACTCCCATGGACCGACCATCGTTGCGTCCACTTCACCTTCAGAACACCCACCATCCACAGACACCAGCACCTGCTTCCACGAAGAAACTGGACCAAAATCACCGACGACCAGCTCACCTCCTCACTCAACAACTCCACCCCAACCATCGCAAAAAACGACGACCCCAACACTGCAGCCCGAACCCTGCATAGATGGATCTCGGACAGCACCAACACCATAGCCCCCCTCAAGAAAAACAACAATACCCGCGCCAAGAAAGCCAGATGGTTTACCACCGAACTTCGAGAGTCCAGAAGAACATGCCGCCGCCTCGAAAAGGCCTGGAGGAACACCAAATCCACAGAAGCCCACGACAACTTCAGAGCCGCCACCAGCGCCCACCATCAACTCATCAGAGAAACGAGGAAAAAAGCGATTGAAGACAGAATCTCCACCCACGCGCACAACAGCAAGGAACTCTTCAGCATCATCAAGGAGTTCGCCCAACCCACTAGCGAGTCTACCGACATCCCTCCCTCACAAGACCTCTGCGACAAACTCAGCACCTTTTTCCACCACAAAATCAAGAGCATCTACGACAACTTCGACGAAGACAACCAACACACTGAACCCTCACCAACCACCCCCGACACCCGGAAACCAGTGATTGACGACTGGACAGCCCTCACCACCGAAGACACACTGAAGACAATGAAGTCAATCCACTCAGGGGCCCCCACGGACCCCTGCCCCCACCACATCTTCAACAGAGCCGCAGACACCATCGCACCTATGCTCCGCCACACCATCAACCGCTCCCTGGCGACCGCCTCGTTCCCCGACGACTGGAAACACGCCGAGGTCAACCCCCTCCTAAAGAAACCCTCAGCGGACCCCACCGACCTCAAAAACTACAGACCCATCTCCCTGCTCCCGTTCCCAGCGAAAGTCATCGAGAAAGCCATCAACAGCCAACTCGCCACATTCATTGAAGAACACAACATCCTCGACTCCTCCCAATCCGGCTTCAGAAAAAACCACAGTACGGAAACCGCCCTCCTCGCCGCAACAGACGACATCCGCACCCTACTGGACAAAGGAGAAACAGTAGCCCTCATCCTCCTCGACCTATCAGCGGCGTTCGACACAGTCTCCCACCGCACCCTAATACGCAGACTCCACGACGCAGGAATCCAGGACAAGGCCCTCGACTGGATCCGCTCCTTCCTCTCCGGCAGGACGCAGCGGGTCAGACCCCCCCTTTCCTCTCGGACCCCACACCTACCACCTGCGGAGTCCCCCAGGGCTCCTCCCTCAGCCCGACGCTCTTCAACATCTACATGGCTCCACTCGCCCCCATCGTCAGAACCTACGGACTCAACATTGTGTCATACGCAGACGACACCCAGCTCATCCTCTCCCTATCCAACAAGCCCAACACCGCCAGACGCAACTTTCGAGAAGGCATGGAAGCCGTCGCCAAATGGATGAAAAACATCTGCCTACAACTAAACACCAACAAAACAGAAGTACTCATCATGGGCCCAAACCCCGATGCCTGGAGCGACACCTGGTGGCCCCCCGCCCTCGGAAACCCGCCAACCCCCACGGACCACGCACGCAACCTGGGAATCATCCTGGACTCCGAGCTCAAAATGGACCGCCAGATCAACTCTGTCTCGTCTTCCTGCTTCCACACCCTCCGCCTCCTTCGTAAGACCTTCAAATGGATCCCCCTCGAACACCGAAAGAGCGTCACTCACGCCCTGGTCACCAGCAGACTCGACTACGGCAACGCACTCTACGCCGGAATAAACAAAAACCTCACCCGCAAGCTACAGAACGCCGCCGCAAGACTGGTCCTCAACCTGCCAAAACACTGCCACATCTCCCAGCACCTGCGCACACTCCACTGGCTCCCTGTCGAGGCGAGAATCACCTTCAAGATGCTCACCCACGCACACAAGGCCCTCCACGGCACAGGACCAGCATACCTGAACAGCCGACTCAAATTCCACGCACCCCAAAGGACCCTACGATCAGCCCAGCTCTCCTACGCCGTCGTCCCCCGCACCAGAAAGACCAGATCGGGAGGCCGCTCCTTCTCCTTCCTCGCGGCCAAAGCATGGAACGCCCTTCCGCTCCACCTCAGACAGACAACATCGCTCCCCATCTTCGCAAGAAACCTCAAAACCTGGTTCTTCGACAGACCCCCTCCTTGATGGATGGAACCTGCACCCCACCCCTAGCGCCTTGAGACCCTTACGGGTGAGTAGTCGCGCTTTAACAAATCCCTGATTGATTGATTGAACCAGAAGGGACTGGAGGTTACCTCTGCAACAGTCCACTGGGATCACCAACACCGGATCGAGAATCTGAAGGGACCAGGGCTAGCGCGGCTGCGCCGACCCCTGACACTCTCAACCAAGACACCCAGACTATGCTGACACCATGCAGCCAGGCCGAAGCAGGGATCAGTTCCAGCTCCCGGAGTAAGAAGTATGGTCTTCGGCAGAACCCTGCGCCAAACCAACGTTTCAGAGACTTTGTGTGCACATCACCTTGAGCATGTAACATATGATGGATATGTGCGAAAGAAAAAGAGGGATGTAGAGAGCCATCCGGGCTCTTCTAAACATTGTTGCTCGCACACACTCCTCGGGGGGTGGGCTCGTCCCGAGGTGTTAAATAAACGACGGGAGACCGCTCGGGTCTTCCCGCCACATGAGCAGAGTGGAGTAGTGTGTCCTTTATTTCTGCGCCGCTAGGCCCGAGCCACCCCAGGCCGCGCCGCGTCACAGGTCCCCGGGCTGCAATCATTGTCAATCACTAATCTTGAAATGAAAACTGTGGAGGCTGCCGGCGCGTGTCCTGATATATGCTGCGCAATGGCGCCGAGATGCCGCTGGGAGCCATGGTGCGCAGTCTAGTGTTTGGATGACCGCGTGCTGCCGACCCCGTCCCCTAGCCTAACAGTACGGCTCCTGAGGCGATTTAGGATGCGCCCAGGAGCCAACACATTTGCCAGCCATTATGAAATTAAATTTGTACTTGTAAAGCACACCCATACCCCCAAAGGGGTGTCCAGGCACTGTACGCATACCGATGTGGAACCCTTCCTGGCTTTTCCCTGTGAAATGTCCACTCCTGGGCACCCCCAGGGTGAAGCCAGGCATCCCAGCGCTGTTGGGGCCGTTGTGGAGATTAAGCAAGCTATTGCCCAGAGTTGCAGAGTGGGACCCATCATTAGAATAGGGGACCCATCATTAGAATAGGCACCGAGGCGAGAATTATCAGGTCCGAGGAAATTGAGCCCAAGACCCGCCGAGGCGGGAATTGAACCCTGGTCCCGGGCCAGATCTCTGCATCAGGGTCTGCCGCTCTAACCATTGAGCCACACTTCTCGCCATTAGGGAGAATTTCCAGCGTTTTAGTCCTGCGTATCTTGCCTGCTAGTATTTCTGGGTAGGATTTTTACACACTTCTCGTTTTTTGGTTAACTGATACTCCAGAAGTCATTATTTTCAGTGACCTACGCAGTAATTGGAGTCCACTCGCCTATATTTTCTGAGAAGGAAATCCATCCAGCAAATCCGGGAGAGGGTGAACAGTGAGAATCCTGAAAAGAAATAATAAAAAACTAATTATGAACAACTGTAGGAAGGACTCATTCCTTGTAGAAGACTTATTCGTAGATATAACTTAAAAAGGGGGAGAAAGAGGATGAGCAGAAAAGGATATTATATACTTTTTTGGATAATTAATCCTGCTTTTCTTCCCTTTTAGGGTTCCTACTTTATAGGAACTTGAGTCTAGTGTGAGAGAGTTGTTTGCCAGCAGGGACTGCGTGAACGTAGGGGTAGGTTTATATACAGAAGCATTAGTGACATGAATCTTTAGAACTTAGATATTGTTTCAATAAGGGATGGTACTAACAAACGTAACTCTGATTACTGAGGCCTCAGATGTGAGCCAGAGAGAAGGATCCCAGGAAGAAATATGTAGAAGAACCAGCTGCTTGTCCATCTCTCTATCCAATACCCCAGTGCCCTCTTGAAAATGCTGGGCTGGTGTGCTTCGCTCACTAAATCCAATGTGGGGCATGCATTTACGCCCCACTATTTTTAAAATGCACCAGCCGCCACTGTCCTTTATATTACCCATGCTTTCAGCACCCAATCTTATCTCCCTTTCCTTAATGCTTTGTACCCCTTTCCTTCATACTCACCCTGCTCTCTGCCCAGTGCCACGTTTATCCCCATGCATTTCTCCCCTGAGCCTCTATTGTCCACTTAGATCCGTGCACCTCCTCTATGTCCCTGTGCTGTCTGTCCATGTCATTCTGCTCCTCCCCTGTGCTCTGGTAAAGTGTCACACATGATGAAGTGAAATGCCACTCATAAGCATTCTGAAAATATGAAACTGTCACACAAGGGCATACTGAAAACTAGGCAGCCATGCACCGAGGCTGCTCACACTCCGTCCCCTGGTGCCAGCAAATGCTGAGAAAATGCCACTAGAGGGCGCTGCTAAATAAACAAAGAAAATAAAGCAAAGCACACAATAAACATCAAGCTCTGCCCCATCCTAGTACTGGGACAGCCAGCAGCCTTACCACAGCTATTTTTACAATTAGACGGCCTAGCACACTGTCTGCACTACACACCTGGAAAAGGGCCAGCAAGCCAAGTGAAAAAGGAAATCTTAAACAGACACAAAGACCTACACCCAGGCAGACAGAGAGGAAGATGAACACAACCAGGCACTGCTCATGGGACAGTGGCAAAGCCAGCAACGCCACCAGGATCATCCACACAGCTGTGATGTAAAGGTGCATTTTGTAAGGTCCCCATCGCAACGCGCTTGCAATAAAATGCTGGCTACCCAGGAACAGCAGCATTGGACATAACAACACTGGATGCAAGGCACAGCAGGGGATGACAAGTTCCCAAAAAGAAATGCGGCTGTCCGCGGCCCCCACAGGGGGCCACCTCAGCAGGGCGGCCCTTTAGTGCCATTTTGGCACTGCCCACCCGCTCTAGTCTTTGGAGGGGCTGTGGAGCCCTCCAGCTAGGTCACCTCTGTGACGTCCTTCCGGTGCGATGGGGGGGGGGGGGAAGGGCATATATGCCTCCCCTGCCCCTCCTGGCGGTCTCTGTTCGCCAGCCACGCCGTCTCCCACCCCACCTCTTACCCGGCGTCCTGGCTGGTGGACAGGGTACTCTGAATGTTTTAATGTTTTCCTTTTGTGTTGCAGGCGGAGTTACAGGGCGATCTGGAAGCAGACTGGTACAGTAAGGGTACCTCTGCGGCAGACCGGTACAGTAAGGGTACCTCTGCGCGGCACAGTAGGGGTGCCAGAGCCAAAGACCAGGAGCCTCAGGGCAGGTTCCTGGAAAACCGCGACGGCGCCCCGTTAGTCCTTCGGGCGGTTGGGGGCCTGACCAACCGGGGGTTTGCCCTGCCACGCTCCGCCCTGAAAAGGGCGTGAGTAGAACAGACCAACGTGTCACGTGATCCGGAAGAGGATCATCAAAGGTAGCACTGACGGGGTGTCCCACAGTGCTGGCTCACCAGGCGGGCGGGGGCAGCATAGGTTGGCACAGCTGCCCGCCCTTGGATCGCCCGTAAGATAACCCACATATTGCATACTCCTGTATGGAATAAACCTGCAGCAATATTTTCCCACTACAAAGTTGTCTTGTGTATTTATTCATTCTTGCATGCTCAGACTGGGGGTGGGAGAAGTTGCCGGTAATGGCACTAAGAGGAGAGTAGATGATCTGAGCAGCAAAAGGGAGGAGAGCTCTCCAACCGACAAAAGGGAGGAGGCATCACAGGAGGACACCTGGAGCACGAGCTGCAGTACACCCGAGTGCCACTCATTCTGAATGACTGGTGGGTTGAGGGATTTGATGTTCCGGTGTACGCAATCGAGGGATGGATCATGAGCCTCTTCAACCTCCCGTAATTTACTCTATGGGGTGCACGCCCAATCCTTCTACCCACTGCCACAAAAGTCTTGCTGATGATATGGGCGGACGCGCTCAAACCCATGGTATGGGCCAGTAAACTCATGCTAGAGACCTAACTATAACGGGAGAGTCGTCTTCCACAGGTCGTTGCTTCGCAGTTTCTCCGCCTGGGACACCGTTGTATCTCTGTACTCGGAGACGTCATACGCGATGGGTCGCTGAAGTCCTTCCAGGACCTTCAATCACAATATAACCTCCACCGCTCCCAGTTCCTCCAATACCTCCAAATCCGACATGCCCTCCTGCCCTTTATACAGTCAGGGGAAGATATCCCCGAATACTCCCCACTGGAGGCCAAACTCCTCTTGACCAACATCAAAAACCACAAACTTTCAGATATATATATCATAAGCTCATTCGCAACATGCCAGACTTTATGGTGGGAGTGAGGGAAGCGTGGGAATGTGATCTGGGCCCCGTGGATGACGAAGACTCAATCAAAGCGGTCGCCGCCCCCAGGGAGGCAGCAATTGCATCTCAGTTTCACCTGATCCAACTCAAATTGCTGCATTGCATGTACCTCACCCGAGCACGGCTGATCAAGATTGGTGTGATCCCTTCGAGCAATTGTTTACTATGCGATCACCCTGAGGGAAACTTAATGCACACATTCTGGCAATGCCCTACCCTCTCTACCTTTTGGGACCAGGTACTGGCAACCCTGGAAAGGATATTGGGCTCCCAGGGGAATAGATATCAAAGGGAACTGCTGTGGTTAGGCTTAGCGATTGGTAAACGTGATATAGCGCAGGAATTAAAAGTCATGACTGCCCCTTCCTTCGCCAAATGGGCTAAGGGCATGGACCACTGCATGGGCTAAGAACATCCAATATACCTGGTGCGGGGTGCCCCCAAAAACACCACAAAATTTGGAGGGGATGGGCCGACTTTAGAGGCATCAGACTAAAATCATGATCACTGCAACTCTGGTCCATGGGTGGAGAAGCACACTCCCGCAGAGGAGAATTAGAGTAAATAACTGAGGATCGAAACACGCGGGATCTCTTGCATGGCACATGCTGTTATAATTCTTCTGTATGTTTTGGCATGGTGTAGTAATATATATTCCACGAAGTGTTGTCATAATTTTGTACCATCTGCTCTGTGCACTGTACCAAATGTGGAAACGGTTTTGTTAAAACAAAAATCAATATAAAGCTTTACAAAAAAGAAGCCTCGATCTGCTGATGGAGCGCATCTAAACACACAAGCCACTGAGGTGACATAGGGACGACCCGGCGACAGCACAGCGGGACAACCAAGAGTAAGCCGCAAGCACGCGCAAACCAAGTCCCTACCCCAAGCTTCCCAGTGTATCTGTCCACACACAGTCACTGATGGCTTAGCAACCCAAAACGTCCAGGCACAAGGATGCAGATGCCTCCCCAAAGAAAGAATGGAAGCACCTGGCCACCATCACTCCCAGTCGTCGTTGACCCGAGTTAGGCCTCCAACCATCAAAGCAAGTTGTCACCACCTGTCGTACATGTTCACCACATGGCTGGCAACCCCATCATGCCAGTTCATGTCTACTGCGTCATCACTACCACCCAGGGAGAACAAACAACCTGACTGGAGTCCTACACTGTTTGCTATACCAACAGACAAGAAGCACCAGTGATGCTCTGAAGAACCAGTGACTACCTGATCATCCTGTCTGCATCCTGATCCCAGTGGTGGAAGTGAATCTTGACCAAGATCCATCTACCCCTGCAGTTACACGAGCAATTAGGCAGTGGCTCCTTGAGGTCTTGCTGTGGCCCACACGTAGCACACACTCAGCCCCAGCGCAGCCCACAAACAGTCCTGTGCCAACCCAAACCAAGGGGCCTCCCAAAGCACGAGAGATGTACTTGACTGCCCACAGACGGAATTCAGGCGGTAGCAAAGCCGTGCAGTGGAGACTCCAATAGTTCACAGCACTCCAAGACTGTCTTCAGTGGATTAAGCAACACAATTGTTAAACTTTGCAATGGACTCCAACAATACTCCTGACAAACCCTATTTTTGAACTATTGACACCAACCACGAATCATCCTCAGCATTAGCAGAGTGGACCCACTCCAGACTAGGGACATGATTCCACCCAGTATGCTGCCAGAATGTCCCTGACGTCACCGAGCCAGCGTTCATGTCCTCAACCACTAAGGTTAAATTATGAAGGTGAGCGGAGATGTCCTGAGGCAGCCAGCATCATCAGTCCAGGTACCCACTGCTATCCTGCTGATCGACTATACAGATTGATGGACTATGTGGTATCCAGTTTGTTTTGTTTTTCACAGTTTGGACTTCTTGTCTTTTCGTTTGGATTTTGGGAGGGATGTAGTATCCTGCTGGACATGTAATGATGCAGACTCTCCCTAGGCGCCGTGCTAACACCCACCCCATACCCATCCCACACAGGCATCACCAGTCAGGTAACCCTGCTAATAAAAGGCGCCTGGACTAGTTATACCCACCATACGCATGTGTCTGCGTGGTCTGTTTCTTAGCATGTGGGCCGAGGGCCCACACCTTTACACCATCCAAGGCAGGAATCTAGTCTGGCTTGTGATGCTGTCTTGCCAGGGTTGTTTTTTAGACTTCTTCTTCTTCCAGTAAATGGGCTTCAATCAGGGCCGGACTGGGAACCGAAACCGGCCCTGGCAAATTGCTCGGCCGGCCCCGCTGGGGGTCAGGGGGGTGCGGCCGAGCTGTTTGCTAGTGCCGGTTTCGGCCGATTTTGTGCCCCCCTGGGGGTCAGGGGGGGTGCGGGCGAGCTGGTTGCTAGTGACGATTTCGGCCGATTTTGTTACAGGGGGCCGATATTGCCGGTCTCCGGTAACAAAAACGGCCCCCCGGGGGCCCAAAACCGGCCCTCACCCTGGCGGCCCACCGGGGAAACGCCCGGTGCCCGCTACGGCCAGTCCGGCCCTGGCATCAATCATTGATAATCAACACCAGTCCATCTATTGGTAACCGCATTTTTGTGCGTTTAATATTCACTCATTCAGTAAGTTCGAGTCTTCTGAGGTTGTGACTGGATCGAGTTCTGGCTCATGTGGCATGCGCATTTGCCGACATGTAGATTTGCTCTTTCAGGGAAGGAATCCATTCAGTGAACTTGAGTTGGGAAGAGATTCAACATCCACTTGTGATCAATGAAAGTACCGCCATATTTGACCAGAAGGCCTCTGGTCCTCAAGGAAACCTGTGGGGCCCACAATAACGGTGTGTACAATGTAATTAATCATTTGTTCAAAGGTTTAAAGACTAATTCTGACTACAGTTTGCAACAATCCCTTCGCTTTTTCGCGTTGCTTCAGGCGTTCTGCTTTCAAAACGAAAACGTACATGTGGCATTACGGCCAGAGCTGCCAAATTGTACCTGAACTGGGTTCGAGTCTCAGCATCGGGTTAACATCCTGTGATTCTAGACAGATCACTTAATCTCCCCGTGCCTAAAAAAAATGTGACCTTGAGTGATGAATCTGGTGCCCGTGTAAAGCGATCCAATATCTTTGGGTCGAGTTAAGGCTATATAAAACTGCGACAAATAAAAAAAATAGCACTGCGGCACACAATTTGGAGAAATGTGGACCGTGTCGAGCACAGGTGAAGTGCTTTGTACTGTGATGAAAATGAGCATTGAGCAGCCACAGTTGCATATCTTAGAAAGGGCATGATTCTGCAAGGTTGAGTAAGTAGCAGAGTGTAAAATGTGGAAATGGGTTTTTGCCTCTGTGGGTTGCTCAAGACCTATTGTCTACATACAATACAGTAATACACAGAGCAGGCCTTGGGTCAGCCTTTTGCTGATTGATGGGATGACTTTATTGTTTATCTCATTATGAGGATAAGGCGGACTCCTCCAGCAGAGCATTGGAGATTGAGATGCAAATCCTACACTTAAAACAATATATAGAAGCTCCAACGCACAAGGCAGGGCACACTCGGGGACTACTATTTTCCAATATTGGTACGATCAAGATCAATGGTATTGAACCTATCCTTTGGTCCGGCCACTTTCTGATACATTTTCCATTTATGCTTTCTATAGACCTCTCAGTGAAGTCCAGCACTATTGTTGCGCAGAAAAGAGCTAGGAGAAAAGTCAGTCTTGAGGCCTTTGAAAGAAATTTTAGATCCTCAGAGGCCAGACATCATGCTCCATATTTAGAGGATTTTAATACTGCCATAACTAGGGCTCGGGATGCATGTGCCCCCTGGAAGACATGTAGCTCACCTAGAACAGCCCCATCAGAAAAATGGTACTCTAACGATCTCAGAGTAGAAAAGAGAAACTGCAAAGCCATGCCAGAGGTAAAATGTGGCTCTCGCTTGGACTATGCCCTCATCTCCTTCTGAGAAAGCTTCCAGAAGCAAACTGAAAACATGGCTGTGATGCAACCTTCTTTAACCCTCTCAGGTCACGCATTTCCTGTGTCTCTCCTCATGCAGATCTAGGTCCTAGCACGGGGGGACACCGTTGTGGTGTAAACAGGCGGTCTACAAATTGCATTATTATTATTTTACTTTATCGTTTGCTGGCGTCTGTGTTGAGTCCATTTTGTACCCAGATCTTCAATCTTTCACTCAGCAGAGGAAAATATTCTGTTATGTGGAAAGAGGCCCTAATCCTGATCGTTCCAAAGAAAGCAGGAATAGACGCGTCTATCCTGTCCAATTATCAGCTCGAACTCTTTGTTACCATATATGTCCAAAGTATTAGAAAAACTTGTAAATATCCAGCTAAGACACTTTTGGAAAGTAACAACCTGTTAGATGCCATCCAAATAGGCTTTAGAGCCAAGAATAGTACAGAGGGTACTCTGTTGGCAGTACTGGACAGTATCATGACGGAGGTAGCCCTGATCGTCTTGGACTTGTCTGCAGCTTTGGACATGGTCTCACACAATGTTTTGTTGCAGAGACTGCAAGAAATTGGTTTAAATTTGGAAGCTTTGCAGTTGTTTGGATCCTATTTGAAGGACAGATCCCAATCGGTCCAGCTGCCCCCCGTCAGGTCAAACTAGCGTACTCTTAAGTGTGGGGTGCCTCAGGGCTCCTTGGTAGTCCTCCTTGATCAATATTTATGTGTCTGCATTAGGGGACATTGTCAAGGGGTGGGGCTTTGAGATCCTCTCCTATGCTGATAACACTAAGCTTGTCATCTATATAGGGAAGAAACAGGGAGAGACACGAGACAATCTCATTGGCTGTCTCTCTGAGGTTGCCACATGGATGCAGTCCCACTGCCTAAAGCAGATAAAACTGAAATACTACTCGTTGGTGGAGCTAGCAAAATCTGGAATAACTCTTGGTGTCTATCACCCCTAGGTACTGCACCCAGACCAAAGAAGGTAGCCAAGAACCTTGGATTCCTAATAGATGATACAAATTTGAAAAAACCTCTAAACTAACCCACTTTGTTTTGCTGCTGGCTAGATGCTCTTCTAATAGGCATATCCCCAAAAAACACATTCCTACAACTTTTTCGAGATACAAGGGAATCCTACCAGAGACAGTAACAAGAGAAAAACTGGATGGGAAACAATTGCAGAAAGGAATCTAACCCTCAATTGTCTCTGTCAGAAGGATATAGGATCCCATACATGTTCTAAAAAAAATGTCTTTGATAATGTGTATGTTGTGTGAATGCTAGTGTGACTGTACAATTTTGAGAGGTGTGTATGCAGGTTTGATGGGTGTTCTGTGGGGTTATGAACAATCTTTCATGACAATGTCTATATTAAAATTGTAAGTATATGAATGTTTATTTAATATGAAAAAACAAATATAAATGTGAAAAATGATTAAAAAAAAGATAAAGAATAAAACACTATATATATATGTTTTATAAACAATAAAATACAGTTGTACTAATTATGTAGGAATGTGTTTTTGGGGATATGCCTATAAGAAGAGCATCTAGCCAGCAGCAAAACAAAGTAGGTTAGTTTAGAGGTTTTTTCACATTTTTAGCTTTTTCCCCCTCCTCTATAACCCACAATCAAATAGGGGGTACCTTCCTTTGCACATATTCCTAATAGATGATACCTGATCTATGCAAGATCAGGTCAATGCAACATGTGACAAGTGTTTTGGGCTTCTCCGGATGCTGCGGAAGCTTTTCCGTTGGATCCAGGCAGACTGGTGTAGGTCAGTTACCCAGGCCCTGATCATGAGCAGGCTGGATTATGGAAATGCCTTATATCTTGGAATGGCTGATTTCCTATTCTCCCGATTACAATCCATCCAGAACACAGCTGCTAGATTGATTTGTAAGAGTACGTGAAACAGCTCTGTCACAGCATGTTTGAACACACTGCATTGGCTCCCTGTACGAAAGAGGGCTAATTTTAAACAACTTTGTCATGTCCACAGAGCATTCTATGGAACTGGGCCTACCATTCTACGTAACAGAGTCATCTTCTACAAGCCCACAAAGGCTCTTCGCTCTGGTAATTTAGCTATGGTGAGAGTCAAGCGTATCAGAAGAGCGAGAATGAGCGGATGCTCTTTCAGCCATTTAGCAGCAATGCATTGGAACTCTTTGCCTCTAGACCTTTGTCTCATGCCTGATCGTCTTAGGTTTTGAAAGAGGTTGTAGACTTGGCTATTTCCTCAATAATTGATTTTGCATTGGCAGGCATTCTTGATCCTCGCGCCGGGCCATCCCTTCGGGGATGATAGTAACGCTTTACAAATGCTGTAAATGAATAAATACCTCATTTCGATGCTCCTCATTGGATGTCTTTTCTCCCTATTGTTTGCTTTTGTCCCACTACTGCAGTATAGCTTCTTTACAATTCTTCCAGTTTTTACTGGAAGAATTTTATCCTTTCATTGCTCACATCAGTGAATAACTTTTTTATTTGTCTTTTATCACACTATGCATTGCTGCCAAGTTTTCAGTATGCCCTTGTGTGGCAGTTTCATATTTTCAGAATGCTTATGTGTGGCATTTCACTTCATTATGTGTGACACTTTGAGTAACACTTTACCAGAGCACAGGGGAGGAGCAAAATGACATGGACAGACAGCACAGTGACATAGAGGAGGTGGCACAGATCTAAGTGGACAATAGAGGCTGAGGGCAGAAATGCATGGGGATAAACGTGGCACTGGGCAAAGAGTAGGGTGAGTATGAAGGAAAGGGGTACAAAGCATGAAGGAAAGGGAGATAAGATTGTGGGCTGAAAGTATGAGTAATATAAAGGACAGTGGCGGCTGGTGCATTTTAAAAATGGTGAGGCTTAAATGCATGCCCCACATTGGATTTAGTGAGCGAAGCACACCAGCCCAGCATTTTCAAGAGAGTACTGGGGTATTCTCTCGCAAGACAATGCTGAAAATGAGAGCACACAGAGGTGCATTTTGCAGCACAGTTTGTGCAAGAAAATGAGCCGCAGGGACTTTGCATCTCTCTCCATGTGCGGCCATTGATAGGTGGCTAATGGATCCAACACAGTAGTCACAGCCCCTGTCTGTGTGGACCTCTTTGCATCTGCCAACTCCACCACTCAAGTAGGGGTAGCCAATGCTTAATTGGAGTCAGTGATTGCAGATGGGGACCACTGGCACTCATTTTCCTCATCAGACTTTGACCCAGAGCAGGAGAGAGAAAAACACACAAGAGGAAAGGAGAAGAGGAGAAAGATGAAAAAAAGTGTCAAACCTGAAAGGATTAGTTAAATGGGCCGGGAGTGCCTGCTGGTGGATTATAGAGGCATGAGGCTGAATCAAGACTACACACACTTGGTATTTAGCACTCTGATATTCAGTAGCGCTGACTGTAGGTTTCAGAGGAAAACTTTGGGTCCTTGGCACCCTACAAATTGACCACTGGGGTAGCACTACCCTAACACGTATTTTCTAAATAAGGCTTTGCTCTGGCAAGCAGGTAGTTTGCAGGACGTTGCAATGGTGCGTGCTCCCAGTAGAGGTTATGTAATTAGAGGCAAACATCACTTTGAATTTATCCACATAAGAAACGGAAGCCTTAACTCAACACTAACAAAATGGCTAGTTCTTAAAGCTGAATCAATCTGAGATTCTGAAAGGTGAGAGTGCGACTCAGATGACACGTGTGGTGGTACCTCTAAAGGGTTACTTGTTTGACTGAGTGCACGCAGCTCCCTTCTCATTGTGTTCCCTCATACATCTCGTTTTACTTTTCTATTTTGCTGGTAAAAAATACCCCAAACCCTTGACCTTAAGCACCTTAGGTGACACATTAAGACTTTCTAACACTAACACGGTGACACAGTTCATTTTGCAGCATCTAGCCCTGGCCTGTTTGCCAAACAAAGACAGGCGCGTCCCTTGAGTCAGAGAGATCACCTGACTGATTCTATTTAGATGACATGCCCGACTTGTGGGGCTGAACGCTGCTTCATTGTTGTGTTCCCTTTAATGTCCTACAAATGACTGGTGCGAGAGTGACGCAAGCAGGACTGGAGGACTGACTGCTAAAGCATTGCCCGATTACTTGAATCGACCGAGAGTACAAGCAACTCGAGCCTCATCAAGCTTGTCTACTAAACCATTATGAAAGCACTTAGAAAATAATAATCAAGACTTTGGGAACAATATTTATAAACTTGTCCTTCAATAAAGTGATCTGATGTGTTTTTGTCTTTTCATTTCACAATTAGTGGTTGACAGTGATTGCAGCCGGGGACCCAGCTCTGCTATTTCTAGCTTGAAAAATAAGTGCATCGGCCGCAGGTTGCAGTATCAGGGACGCAGGGCACACACTCAGCTCAGCTGTCAGCGCATGGACCTCTTTAGTCCGTATCTTGGCGCTCACTACCGGAAGAAAGCCAAGGCAGAAGATAAGTAGAACAAGCATTGGCATAGCCAATAGGTCTCGCCTTTGGGACCTTATAAGTATTTAGTTATGCAGCACAATATCCTTACTACAACAACATTAACTGTTGCATGGCTAAACACTTATAAGGTCCCAAAGGCGAGACCTATTGGCTATGCCAATGCTTGTTAATCCTGAAAGCGCCACTAATGGAGGTCACAGGCAATCACTTTCGAAAGCCATCAGCTGAGGTCACGGAGGAGCAGGCTGGTCTCTAGGGGAAGCTAAAGGGAAGCAGTGATGTCACGGAGGAATGGGGGGGTCTCTAAGGGTAGCTAAAGGGAAGCAGTGAGGTCACGGAGGCAGGAAATGGTGGGTGGGGCGCAATATAAAGGGACGTAGGGAGACTATGAAGGAGGGTGTGGGGAAGTCGCTCAGCGCAGATAAAAGGAAGCAGAGAAGTTGAGATGGGGTGGGCGGGGTTGAAGGAGCTTCACAGCTGCCACATTGTCTCTGTGCATGTCTGACATTTCTATAGTTGCTGTGTACCCACGTGCGGCGTTTGCACGACTTGTGTGACACTTTAAGTGACACGTAATCGCAAGCAGAAAAGCAGTGCAATGCCGTGCCCAGTTTCCATGTCTGCCAAAATCAGAAGCACTTAAAAATAGCCGGAAACCCTTACTTAAAAAAAAAAAAAAAAAAACCTTTGAGACATTTATTTAGGAATTAGGGTTTTATAGCCTGTAATCGAGGGAGAGGGAGACAAGATGGCGGCTGCGTGAGCGTTGTGGAAAGCCGCGGTGATTTTACTCATTTGAGCAAGAAAAAGACAATGCTGTAAATACGGCTAGTATGCTTTCAACTTACCCATAGCTACTCCGACGGATTATTGGGTTTTAACTGCTGCGGGACGAAAAGCTGATGAGGCTGCTGACGATCGGAGCCCTGACGGCTCGAGCACTGAGGACTTTTCTCTCGGCGGCAACCGGTGCTAAACTTGAAGTGCTCCGGAGGTCCAGGGAAGCTCGCCGATACTTTGTTACCGCGGAAAGACTGTTAGCGATCAGAGCGGTAGAGGCTGAGCATTACATTGTAGCCGCTGAGACAGGGCTGACGGGTTGTGAGCAGTGCAACATGCCGGCGAAAGTTAAATCCATGGGGAAAGACACCGGTGGTGCCGTAGGAGCCAAAGGGATATCCCTGACTCGGCGTGCGACCACTGAAGGGAAAAGCCTGTATCCGAACCGAACCTGAGCGATATTCAACATGTGGATCTGAATAAGGACGGGACTAACAATAAGAAACACGCAGGGGAACAGCGCTCCAGCGAGATGGTTACTAAACCAAAACAGCAAACTGTACCTGGAATGTTCGCCGGCCGGGGGTCTACAAACACCCTGGGGAAAAAAACGAGCAAAGGTAAAGGCAACTTTCTTTTAATAACAAATATGGACAGCTCTAGAAAACTGGTCCCAACGGGAGGGGTGCTAAATAATATTTCTCATAGCACGGGAGAGACTTCCCCAGAGGCTGTAGAGTTGGATAAATCTGTCACTAGACCTGCCGCTTTACCGGTTAAAAACCCCGAAAATATTACGCAGGGCATAGAGGAGGAGACGCCAAGAACTGAGAGTATTGCACGACAAGATATTACGGATACTGCTAATATCATGCAAGCTACAGGTGAAATCCCCCACACAAAGGCCCTAAAGGGGAAACATGAGGCTATTATTCAGGTAGACGGCAAATTTCCAGCGACTCCGGATTACGATAAGTTTTATTCTATGACAGACGAATCTGACCTGTCCAATAACAGCGAGAAGGATGGAACAGAAGATGATCTTACTGGGGGGGATAGTGGCAGTCCTCCCACGAAATTTGATACACAAAAACGCTTACCTGTTCGAACCAAGAAGAAGAGTTCAAGAGGGTCGGACAAAGATAAGGGCTTTACCTCGGACTACAGTCAATCAAGCCAGCTAAAATGGGATTACTCCGCCACCCATTTTGAGAGGGAAATTGAAGATGAGATTAGAGCCCAAGCAAAAGTTCCCGAGAGTTCAATAGAGACTAAAGATACTACGGAGCCTCAAATAACACACCCATCTATGGAATTAATATACTCAATGCTGAAGCAAATGCAGACTGAGGCGCGCCATGAACATAAGAGGGCCCATCTGGCTACCAAAAAATTACAAGGAGCTGTGCGTAAAGTTAATAAAGCTTGTACAGAAATTTCAGAACGCACCACGGCATTGGATGAACGAATCGTACAACTCGAGGCCAGCGCAGAAATATCTGGCCAACAAACAACGACTAATGAAAGTAGGATGACTGATGTACTTTGGAAGCTGGAGGACTTTGAAAATAGACAACGTCGTAACAACCTCTGATTACTTGGGATCGCAGAAAAAGCTGAAGGTGACGATATTCGTGGCTTCATTCTGAGGCTACTTAACGAAGCCTTTCCCGAACTGTCTCATTGGAATTGGGAGTCCGAGGTACAGAGGGTGCATCGATTCCCCCTGATGCTCAAAAAGAGGCCTGGGCAAGATGAGAAACCGAGAGCCATCCTTGTATTTTTTGGTAACTTTCTCCTCCGACAATCCATATTTGAGAAAGCTAGGCCCAATGCACAGAGGGTGGGAGAGGGGCACTCCTTCTTTGTCCGGCCTGACTTTTGCCACACAACGGTGGAGAGGAGATGGAGACTTCGTTTGCTAATCACACCTTTTCAGAAATTGGGTTGTGAAGTCTTTTTATTGAACCCTGCTAGACTTAAGGTTATTTGTAAAGGTACAACAAGAGTATTCTTGTCAGAGATTCAAGCTCAGGAGTTCCTGCAGGAACTCTCTAAGAAATAAGCTATGGTAGAGGGATAGAAAATGTTTGCGAATAATTATTTGATATGCCTTTTTTTTTTCTCTCTCTCTACGATTTGTCTTTTTCTCTTCACTTATGGTCCTTTGGTAGGGAGCGGCTAGGGGGCACAACAACATGCAGGAGGCATCACAAGGGTCTCTGGACCTTTTTTGCCTTTTTGAAGGGGAGGGGAAGGGGGAGGGGGAGAGGGGGGGTGGTAGAAACCAAGGGGAGGAAGGGAGGAATTTTGGCACTGGGATTAATATTTGGTATATGAGTTGGGTAACTCTTGTATTGCACTGTTACTTGTTTTGGAAACATTGTATTTTTTCCAATGAGGAAGCTTAGAATTGCCTCTATCAATATATGCGGACTGAACGACCCCCTAAAGAGAAGGAGAATTAGTCTCGATGTTCAATTTTTGAAGGCAGATTTTTTATGCCTTCAAGAGACACATATTGAAGGCTGTAGAAAGGGGGTTCTAGAGATGGCTGGCTATCAAGTTATTGCTAGTACTACACAGGAAACTCGGACAAGAGGGGTGGCGATACTGGCACGGAAGGGAATGGGTAGTTTTCCGCGCTCATCCGTAGATAAAATGGGTAGATGGGTAATTACGCAATGCTGCCTTGATAACAAGATGCTTACTCTCTGCTCAGTATGTGGCTCAGTGTTGGATGATCCTGCACTATTTGAATGGTTGAATATCGAGCTTGTTGGTTGCCCTCTCCCTCTGATTTTATGTGGAGATATGAATATTAACATGAGCTGTCAGGTTTCCATCCATAGAGCAGTGACGTACCAAGGTCGTAAACCCAAAGTTTTTAAATCACTGTCACAACTTAAATCGCTGCATGGGGTAGTAGATGTATGGGCAGCACAAAAGGAGAATGATCCTGGCTTTACGTACTTCTCTGCACCACATCAAGTGCATGCAAGATGGGATTATTTTTTTGTATCACAGGAGCTTTTACAAGGTTACAAGATAAGCAAATATCCCAAAGTCATGTCTGATCATAACCCTTTGGTGATTGAAATAAATATTGGTCTACAATCCTCACAGACACGATGGACATTTAATAGGGATCTATTAAGTGAAGAGGAGTACATACAGCAACTTGAGGAATGGATCCCCAGGTTTATTGAAGATAACCTAGGGAGTACTAATATAAGTATAGTGTGGGATACATTAAAACAGGGGTTAGAGGAGAAACATCTAGGTATGGCTGGGAGGCACAAAGAAAGGACAAAACCTTGCTACAGGCCCTGTATGAGGATTTGGGTAAGGCAGAAGCCGAATTAATAGAGGTATTGTCTGAAGGGGCAGATTCGGAGGCAGCCCAATCAAAGATTATCATCGCTAGATCTGCCATTACTGAGATATCTCTCAAAAAATCGGCTGGCAAGTATACAGTTTGGCGGAGTAGGGTTTATGAGAATAGTGAGAGGGTGGGTCATTTACTAGCTGTACGTACTAGGGAAAAAACTGTACAAACCCGGGTCAGTGAAATTAGAGATCCTAACGTAGGTATGGTAAGAGAGCCTGATGCTATCCTCACTGCATTTCAAAAATGTTATCAAAGATTATATACTGAGGATATTCGGGTTGGGGATCAAGAAATTGAAGATTATCTAAGGGGGCAAATTTTTGATCAGGTATCTCCTGAGGAGAGAGATAGCTTATATGCGCCAATCACAATGGATGAATTAATAGAAGCTATAGATTCCATCCCATTAGGCAAAGCCGTGGGAACCGATCTAATACCAGGGGAATTCTACAAAAAGTTCAAGACACAGATTATGGCACTTATGTTGGAGGTATTTCGTAGAGCACAATTAGATCTGCTAGCCCCCGATTCCTGGAAAGACGCTAATATTTTAGTCTTCCCTAAAAAAGGCAAATCCGCTAAGGAATTGGGATCGTACCGGCCAATTACGTTGGTTAATAGCGATGTAAAAAAAAATTCTAAAACCTTGGCAAATAGGCTAGTCGTAGTTATCAAGAAGCTAGTATCCCCTTTTCAACATGGGTTTGTCCCGGGAAGGGGCACGACTGAACATATTCGACGTATAATCACGCTTTTTGATTACACAAAGGTTTCAGGAGACCCTATGGCTGCAATACTACTCGATGCTGAAAAAGCGTTCGATAGGGTCTCCTGGCCCTTTTTATGGGCAATTATGGAAAGGAAAGGACTGGGCAAGGGTTTTATTGGAGCTATCAGATGTATGTATCAGGAACCCGTGGCTAGAATAGCTATGATGGGTCTCACATCTGATCTAATTAAAATTACTCGCGGTACACGTCAGGGGTGCCCCTGCTCCCCGCTATTATTTGCACTTTATATAGATCCTTTAATTAGAAAAATTGAGGAGAATAACAAGATACAGGCCATTCATTCTATCGGAGGAGATACCAAGATTCTAGCCTACGCAGATGATCTTGCTATAATTACAGCTAACCCATTAGAGGCTATTAACGAGGTAGAAAGGGAAGCAAAAGACTTTGGTAAAATTTCAGGATATTATCTCAATGAGAATAAGACGATGATTGTTAAAAACTCTAGAACAGACCTGGATGATTCACGGGTAGTGGGAAATGCTAGATATCTTGGGGTTGAGATCTGTGCCAAAATCGATGAAATTGTGCAAATCAACCTGGAGCCTCTGCTACATAAGACTAAAATAGATTTTAATAGAATGAATTGCTTCCACCTTACACTCCTAGGGAGGTGTAATGTTATTAAGATGTTATTTTTGCCCAAAATTTTATACTTTTTCAGAGCTATTCCAGTTGAAATAAATAAGGTTTGGTTTTCTGTTTTTAATCAAATAATCTCGAAATTCCTGTGGGCCGGGAAACGTCCCCGTAGAGCACTAAGATATATGACTCTACCCAGAGATCGGGGGGGTTGGTCTGTTCCCAATCTCCAGGTCTATTATTGGGTGGCAGCTCTACAACAGATGGCTGAATTATTGGGAAAAGAGATGGTAGCAACAGAGGAAGCATCCTATACTTCTATATATAGGCTAGTATTAGGGGCGGAGGCCTACGGCTGTCTCATGCGTCATATCGATTTTGCTTATTTTAAAAGAGTGAAATTTAAAATTATGCTGGGAGCATTTAAGGTTTGGACGGCAGTTAGGAAGAAACTTAAAATAAGCAGGATACATAGATATACCCCTCTGGCTGATAATGATCTATTGCCGGAAATTTTCCAAGATGGATATATGAAAATATGGATTGATAGGGGCATAAGACATATTGGTGATCTTATGGTGGATAATAAAATACACTCTTTTGATACAATCAAGAGGAAATTCGGGATAGGAAATAATCAGTTTTTAAAATTTCTACAAGTGAGGGATTATCTAAGAAGGCAATCAGGTGTCATAGAGTTCCCTTACTGGATATGGCATTAGGGGTTCCATCACCAATATCAAAATTTTGTAAATTACTTAGCAATATAATGGAGGATGATCTCATAAAACATACCAATCGCTGGCAGGATTTGGTGCAAGCAGGGGTAGGGGAATGCGAGGATTCTTTATTATTGAGTCAGGCTGCATTTTTTTCGGCAAATTTACAAGTACAATGTTTTAAAACCTGGCTTAATTTGTACATTACTCCTGAACGGATTTCTAAATGGGGAGGCTCTACAGGTATACATTGTTCTCGATGCGGATGTTTTGCCGCAGATAGTGTACATATGTTTGCAACTTGTCCACGATTATTATCTCTGGTTGCCGAGGTGTGTAACTATATCAAGCTTATGCTGGGGTTTGAGGTGGATCTTACGCCGCAAGTAATTGTGTTGGGGGTAAGCAACCAAGCAATGACGGAACCAAATCGGGTCTTGCTCTTTGCAGCTATGGCAGTGTTTAGGCTATGTCTGGCTACTGTGTGGTTAGATAAAGAACCTCCTTCAGTACACTGTTGGTTGGGGAAACTGTTAGCTACCTACCGTTGGGAGAAAGCGGTATACAAACGAAGGGGTCTAAAAGCCAAAAAAAGGGGGCTTGAAATTTGGTTACCAATAACCAACTGGATTAATGAGGCTACGACTTGATATGATTTAATTTACCTAATTTATTTGATTTATTGACATAAGACTTAGGGGCCGATTCCGATCTCGGCCGGTAGTGCTCCGAATCGGATTCGGTTTTACCGGATCCGATCCGGAGCCCTATTTTCCGACCGAGTCGTACGCGCGTCCGGGCGAGCGAGTACGATGCGTATTCGCCGACCGACTCGTCCGGGCGACCCGACCGCTCCGACCGACTGGTTCCCGGATCGTACCGCTCCGACCGACTCGCTCGGACCCGATTCGCACCGCGCAATGGAGACGTTTTCCGGCCGGGTAAGTACGATGCGCACCTCGACCGCTCCGACCGACTCGCGCCGTCCGACTCGAACTCGCTGTCGGAGCCGTACTTTGGGGGTCCGTGTCGGACCCCCTGTATGCGTACCCGTGCGAGGCGCACACAGGGGGGACCCATGGGTCCCCCTACCTGTGCGTGTACGCCGCGAAGCGCTTCGCGGCGTACTCGCTGTAGGGGGCGCCCTTGTCTGCCTCGCACCCATTGAGGCAATGGGAGCCCGCGTACGCGTTGTACGACCGGCTCCCATTGAGTTCAATGGGAGTCCGACCGACTCGTGTCCGGTGGCATACGAATGCATCGGACTCGTTCGGTCGGACTGCACGGGTCCGATTCGGTCGGAAATCTCTCCGAGGCCGGCTCGGTCGGAGAAATTACCGACACGAATCGGAATCGGCCCCTTAGTGAGATTAACTGAGATACTAAAGAGAGACTGAAACGAGATTTTACTATATACCAAATTCCAAGGTTTAGAGCACATCAAGGCTTAATCTAAATTAATATTCCTTTGGTTTCGAAGGGAGGAGGGGGTGGGGAGGGTAGGTTAGGGGGTGGTGGGGTGCTGTAGTTTAGAAGGAGGGGAGGGTGTAAAGACAAATACTTGACATCCTGTACATACGTATTGAAATGTATATTGTTTAAGTGTATTTATTGTAAGTATAATGTATGTGTTGGATGTCTAAAATAAAGATTTAAAAAAAAAAAGGAATTAGGGTTTTATATAGTGGTAAACATATGACTTGGAAGTAGCTTTAGGTTGAATATTTTACATTTGGATCTGGGGTCGCTCCTGCACCGGGATAGGCGTCTACGTGCAAAAAGGATAGATAAGTGATGAGCTCGCCTGAAATAGCCGCTGCTTTGTCCCCTAACTCCTGCTTTGTGTGTCATCATTGCCACCTTGAGGCTGAGACAACAAAAATCTCCCTCCCACAAGTTTTTGGATCCAGGTGTCCCACGCGCCACTCTCTGAATCACCTTAGGCCCCAATTCCCGTTCACGCATTCATCCTCCCACAACAAACACAAACGACTAAGATAAAACGCTGACTCGGTCTCACCTAGATTCAAATATGATAGGGAAATGATATACCCTTTTGTGCAGCAGGCGCATTAACCCGCCGAAATGCGGTACCGGATGAAATTCCAACGCGCGGGGGTAAATAAGGGCGTGCAGACTCCGAACCCGTGCAGATGCAGATTAAGTCATTAAGCGTGTTTGGCAGTTGTAGTTGCAGCTGATTACATTAAAGCTGCACCCCCGCCTTTCCATCACCCTCACTAATGCTCCCGCCAGCAGTCTCCTGTGACAGAGCCTGGCCCTCTTCAGTCGGCCCTCGGGGGTAGCTCCTCTAATTGAAGCCGGGGGCAATGAGAGTTGCATCCTGTGAGACTAACAGAAGCGCCCTCAGGGGAGCGTGGTAAAGTGTGCAAAATAGGGCTGGCTGCCACAGGATACAGAGTGCGCTCATGTGCTGGCTTCTGTACAGCTGCTGTCAGCACCAGGGCGGGTTTGGCAGAGGGGTAGGATCTACAATTTTTTTTAACAAATATTTTTTAATGGGAACAGGGGCAGAAGACTGCCAGGGTTACTTGTGTAGTATATTATGAGTTTGCTTTGTGTACTGGCTGCCTGTAAAAGAGGGTGTGAGGGGGGTTCGTGCAGTGAACTGCAACGAAAGACTGCCGTGGCTTCTTTGGAAAGGAGGAGGGGTGCAAGTGTGCCAGAGGCTGCAATAGGGAGCGAGGATGGAAGTCTGCCAGGAGACGCTTTTTATGGGAGAAGGGGGTGGGGGCTGTCAGTGGCTGCTTCCAGGAGAGATGGAGAAAGTCAGCCTGGCTATCTTAGGGAGGTTTCCGCCAGAGCTTTGCAAATGAAGTTTATTTTTCTTGGGGAGAGAGGGGCAAGTCTGCTATGGAATACTAGATAGAAAGGAGAGAAAGTCGGTCCTGGAATACCTTCGGGTGAGGGGAGGAAAACGGGCAGGAGATGCCTGGTTAAGTGTGTGGCGCGGGGGAGGGGGTGTGTGGTCTGCCGTGGGCTGCCTAGAGGGTTGAGTATGGTAGGAGTCCTCCAGTGGCTGCTTTAGGCTGAAAAAGAAGCAGCCTTTTTTTTTTTTGTAACAAGTCTGCTAAGCGAGCGCACTGTACTGTCTACTCAATAATATTTTTAATTCCCTCCGGGGATAGTAACGGGTAGAACTGCAGCTCCGAGTCACGCAGATTCAGCGTAAGGCGCACCAAAGGAACCCTGAGGACAGTCCATCTTCAGGGGTCATGTGCGGGAGCAGGAGGTGAGCCCGCGAGTGGTGCGCGAGCGCGCGCTTGGGAGAGCAGTCTGCTGATTTTCAAGCACTGCACTCGTGCTTATGGCGCGCCGCTGCTCGCTCCCGCAAGGTGGATGCCGCCACAAGCACGAGTGTGTGCTTGAAAATGAGCAGAGTAGGCGGGACCTAAAAACATGGCCAATTGTTGTGCAGTTTAAAATAAAGCTGCGCCGTAATTGTCTATGTGTATGTTCTTCCCGTCCCGTCCTCTCTTGCTCGACTGTGCTTGAGTGTGGGAGTTGCTTTGTGCATAAGAGCCATCCTGACGCAGTTCTTATGATGTTTATTATATTAAATAGCTTGAGAACTGCACCGGGATTGGATGGACAAGGCAACCCAGCGCCCCACTGAAGTCTGAGAGTGTTGCATTTACTGCCCATCCTGGTGCCCTGAAGGCAGAGAGGTAGGGTGACCAGATCTTGAGAACCAAAAACCGGGACATTTGGGGAAAATAGAAGAAGGACTACAATTTTTCATCCACGGAATGTCGCAGAATGACAGCTGTCATCATCATAGGATCACAGAAGATGCATTAAGAAAGTAAATACAATGTAATTTCTACAATCAAAATTATACCTATTAATTAAACTGCTTACTTATAACAGTTGCGAACTAGCAAAGCTTTAGAACACCCAAAAAGTGCCTCTCACTGTTTTCAGTCAACCCCTTCTAAAAACCGGGACATGAGACAAAATTGCCGAAATCTGCCCGGACAGCTGGTGAAAACCGGGACTGTCCGGGCAAATCGGGACGTCTGGTCACCCTACAGAGAGGGCTCTTACTCAAAAGCCTGAAGTACGCATGTCAGGCTGGCGGCTTCCAGAGACCGGCCAGCCTGTCATGCGCAGCAGCACCACTCTCCCTGGCAACAGCCTCGCCGCCTCCCTGTTATAATTTGACAACAATTAAAGTAGTTGGAGCAGCCCAGCCCAGTTGCGGTTGGAAGCTCTATAGACATGAATTTAAATATACATCAGAAAATTACATTATCAAGCGGGGTGGTGGCTAAAAGTAGGGGGCAACACTCTTTCGCCCTTATAGAGGAGCCGCTGCTGATAAAGGATGAGGGCAAAGAGCACTTAGGCAGATAAGACGGGCAGAGAGTATAGGGAGAAGCAATGATGTAGTAGTATGCGTAGAGCAGGCATATCCCCCTTACCCTGGTGCTAAAACCACCCTGTGTGGTTGCTCGTGGCTCCAATGTGCCCCAGAATCTGTGGCCACCTAAGTGATCCTTGATGCTCTTTGCTGTGCCAGGCAGTGGGCAAAGCTGAACCAAATCCAGGGGAGCAGGCAGGGTGGAGAGAGAGACCCCCCCCCTACAATGGAAACTCCCTGCATCGTCTGCACTGAGCAGAAATCAGTGGGGTGGGGAGATTAAAGGTATTTGCTGCCTTTACTTTTAGTTTCGTTTTCCAGTCAGGCTATGTTGAAAGCCTGAGCACTCTGAGGAAGGAAAGACTCTGCTGTCTCCATGGCAACCTGAACTGTCCACAAACCCAGGGTCTGCCTAGGCACCCGTCATCAGAAGGCGCAGGCTATATTTAAGCCCACTACTCTGTAAGGCGTCTCCAACAATTCCAAATGCCTAATGCGTTTCAGTGCGGGAATGTGGGGACAAGCACTGAAATACGTTAGTCTAACTCGAGATGCGTGGCACTTGGCAGGGCTGACTATGATGCATATGGCTTTCCTCATTCTCACCACGTCCACTTACCCCTACTGTCCACCCACTCGCCCATTGCTGACACATGCTTTGTTTTGTTTTATATATCTTTGTTTTAATTGCTTTTGTGGAGGCTGGGCACCTGCACCTTGCTACCTGACTGTTCTCTTCACTGCCCCCGACCTTCCCTGGCGTTTTTCCTTATTTTTAAGTTATATATGTGAGGGCCCAGCAGGGGCACATTGCTACTGGCCACTCCTTTCAGCCTTTAAGATCTGTGCTTACTTTATTTTCTTAATTTATTGTTTCAAAATAGCTGCCTGTCTTTGTACTACAAATTCAAAATAAAGTACAAAAGATGGCTTTTCTGCATAAGAACTCATGCACCTCCATCGGCAGAAATGTTAAGATGAGTTTTGTTATACTCTGAAAAATACCATTTCAAGATGGCCACCAATGCCTGTGCAGGAGTCTAAAAACACAGTAGCCATCTAGATCGTTTTTTTAAGCATTAGAAAAATAATTAGACGCTAGGCGCTGGTGATTGTGCATACATACATTGACGTTCATCTTGTAATGATTTTTATAAACTTTGGGAAAACAAATATTCTAGGATGTCTGGCCACATAAAGGTGCACACAAGGGCAGCCATCTGGGAATGGCTCTGGCCATAAACTGTACTAAAACAAACAATCATTGAAAAGCCAATAATTCAGCACCAGTATTTTGAAAGGTGAGACCTATTGGCTTTGCAAATGTTTTTTTCAGGTGTCACGTACCTTAAGTGTATATGCCCACTAGCATGCTGGAAGTTTAAATGGTGTAGTTTGTGACGTGAAAATGATGCATGCAATTGCTTACTAAAATTTCCATAAACATTTGACACAGATGGCTATGGTCATGCACGTCAATAAAAGTTAGACAGGGTCGAAGTTGCTACTCTTGGCTATCCCTTTCCTAGCACTGCTTTTACTATCCAAGGTCACAGAGGGGTTGAAGTCAGTGGCAGAAATGGAAAATGAACAGGGTTTTTGGATGCATATGCCACTTCTGAAATCTGATATTTTAGACATGTATGGGACAGCAAGTCATAGAGACCAACATCCCATGTCGAAGGGAAAGTGACAGAATTTAAGAAATCAGAACATGTTTGTAGAAGGCTGGCTTAGTATATGGTGCACACTCTAAGGTGTGATGCACCTTTCACTAATCCAGGCAACCCTTATGGTGATTTTAGTGGTCTTTGATAACCATAGAAAGCTCTCAAAGTGGTAGCTGTGAAGAGCAGCCTTCAGGATTATCTTGAAGGAGTGTAAAGCAGCTTGTTTTACCACATTTAATCCACAGTGTAGATTAGGTAAAAAAGAACCACCCAGTGTTTATAAAAGTAAGTCTATTTATTATGCAACACAATCACTAACACTTTGGTATATCTCCTACATGGGGATATCACCAATACACACAAGAATACTTCAAAATAATAAGGCACGTAGCACAAATATACACTGGTCTCCAGGGGGAGACGAAACCATATACTAAGAAAGTGGAATGCGAACTGCAAGGAAGAACAGGACTTGGACCAGAAGACTCAGAGGAGCTGGGAACACAGGGAACCACCCAAGGTAAGTACACAGGAACCCCACGGAGGCTGTGTGAAGAGTGGAAACACAGCCATGTGCCCAATATGTCAATGGAGAAGTCGTGGTTGCAGTTTTAAAGAAGAAGGACCCTTCCCAGACCACCCCGAAGAAACCCTTTGGAAGACAGAAGGTTGGAGAGACACCCCACCCATGGATGTCCCAGGAACCAGGTTACCTGCACCAGAGAAGCCAGGTGCATAGGGGTGAAGCGACATCGGAACCTACTGTAGACGACAATGGAAGACTTCAAAGAAGATGCCTCTGGAGAAGACTGTGAAGGAGTCCTTAGAATCCAAGGGTGAATTCTTGAAGAGGAGAACCTACAAGCAGAGTGGACAGAGTCTAGGCCACACGGAGGTGACCAGAAGGCACGGAAGCACAATGCCCACTGATGTTGGAAGGTTCAGGAGTGAACACTGTGACCTTGTCGCTGCAGCTGTGAGGACCAGGCGATGCTGAGGAAGACCAGGAGCTGTGCATGAGCTGTCCCACGTCAGATGTCGGTGTCTAGATGGTCGGTGTCCGGAAGGAGCACAAACATGCCTTGGTAGCCACAAATGGTGTGGAAAGCGAAAAGATGCAAACGTTGGGACCAGCAAGGTCCAAGGGACTCACCAAGTGCCGGGCATCAGAGCAGGCCTAAGCAAGTGTTGGAGGTACAAAGTCCACAGGAGGTCAGGTTGTGGTTCCAAGAAGTAGCTTTATTCAGGTACAGGTTACAGAAGCTTAAAGTATAGCCAAGATGGTAAGTAGGTCTATATGTACGCCCCACCAGGAGCAGCCTCCTAGCTGCTCAGCCTGTAATCACCAACTGACTCAGATCAGGCACCCAACATTCCAAGGCATCATCAAGATTCCATACATGCTCAGGCTGAACAGCAAGGATCAAAGAGAGAGAGTACAGAAAGAGGAAAAGTCACACACTACATATCCTCTTTCTTTACTCTGAAAAACAAAACAAAGCAAGAAGATATACCAAGAAGTAAATACATCACTAGAGCAAATACGTGCAATAGGAGATAGATAGAGAAATAGTCCAAAATGCAATAAAACCATAGCAAGAATAAAATGGCATATGAATGATGTAACGCAGTAGGATAATATCATTAAGAAATTGAACAGGAGTAAAAGATGGAACAAACTAATGCAATAAAAGAAGGCATAAATGCAATGCAATATAGCAATAAATTGTGGCATAGGAAGGCACACACACACCATCCCCTTTTCTGACAAAGGAGTGGAAAAGCCAAACAAAGTAAAAACAGTATACCAAGCACCTGAAAGGACAACAGTCTCAGGAAGCATACAACACGTACAAGACTTGTACACCAGACGTCTCCGGCACCCCTACGATCTGTGAATCAAATCCGCCGTATGGCGCACAGTGAACCAGCACTGTAAGCGTGGCAGGACACAAAAGACAGATCATAGAAAAATTGTATGTACGTGGTTAACAATGAATGAAAAGTAAAAAAAAATGGCGCAAAGAATGCATACCCACAAACGCCAGACAAAATACGGGATACACTCACCCACAAGCGAAGTACAGGGATACACTCACCCGTCAAGCAAAAACATGGACTGGGATACACTCACCCACAAGCGAAGTACCGGGATACACTCACCCGTCAAGCAAAAAAAACATGAACTGGGATACACTCACCCACCAGCGAAGTACCGGGATACACTCACCCGCCAAGCAAAACATGAACAGGGATACACTCACCCACAAGAAAAGTACGGGGATACACTCACCCATCAGACATTTACGTAACCTCCTACTAAGAATTAAATAAGGCTTAACACCAGAGTATAAATACAATAGAACAGCAGGATAAGGCATAAATGCAATGTTAAACAGCAAACAATTTCATAATAAGCCCACAAGATGGCGCACTGAGTACATTTTAGAGTATATTGGCCACCTAATAAGAAAACCTTCACGTCAAAGAAAGGAAAAACAACATTGACGAAAAGTTAAAATCTTTCAAAATCTTAACTGTGCCAAACTGGAAAACGAAGTTGTAGCTGCAGCAAGGGAAATGAGCGTTTGATGATAACCGGCAGTCCAGGCACAAAGATGTAACTCCCAGTATTTAGAATGGCGAAGAAGAGAAGACTCCCGGGTGCTGAGAGAGGATTCCGATGACATTCTAGTGTAGCGTTGGCATGGAAACGGCATACACAAATTGAACAAACTGCATGCTGCAAGCTACAAGTAACGTCATGACTACCAACATGCCAAAAACAATCAGATGTGCAAACGTGATGACACAGGATCCGATGAAGACAACGTCGCGTCGCGTTGATTGGCAAAAAAAAAACGTGGTTGGCAATGTTGGCAATGAAAAACAAAAAAAAACAAAAATGGCGGCACGTTTATTACCGGGTGCCGGGTGGCTCAAGGCACGTCAGGGCAGCTGGACAACGTGAAAGGAAGAGCCACGCCGAGGGGCTCCGGCACAGAAGAGATGACCTCAGGACAAAGGACAAAGGAGGAAGGTAGGCTCGCGCTGACAACAGCGTGCGTTGAGTGAATGTTTAAAAAAAAAATATCACGCGGACAGCTAACGGCCCACAACCAACTTACCAATAAGGCTCAAAGTCCCCAAACAAAAACATGGACCAAAAAACGCCCCGACAATGTCACTAGAACAGGTCCGTGCCCAGCCTTCTCAGACAACTGTAGTTCACGCAAGAAGAGGGTAGCTGCCAATCATTGTAGTAAGCACACAGATTCACGAAGTGCTCCCAGGACAGACAAATCATGCCACAGCTGTAGAAACTTGTAGTACCACTCTGTACAGTGGTATACCGGTGCTTGTAGACACAGCAGACGCTGGATTCACACCATGATAAAAGGTGTTTGAAAGCTTGACAATAGTCAGCAGGCAATCCAAGTCCAAGCACAATCACCAAATTTGGTAGCATAAAACAGCTGTGAAACACAAGCAGTACACAATTCACCAGGCTTGAATGTGTCACGAATCTCGCAAGGGATGTAACAAAAAGCAAGACTCACCAAGCTTGAGAGAAGTGAGAACTGACACGCCCGAGTTGAGGCTGACCGGTGTGAAATGGTCACTGGTGGGGCTGGGGCTGCCAGATGATAGCACGAAGATGGTTCAGGCTTGGATTTCTTGAAGTAGTTGAAGGGTTTGTAGGTTTCTTAGTTGCTGTAAGACGGTTACTAGTAATGTAAGTCCATAGGATTTGAATTCACGCAGGGTTTGAAGACCAGATCGTCGCCAAAATGTTGAAGGTACAAAGTCCACAGGAGGTCAGGTTGTGGTTCCAAGAAGTAGCTTTATTCAGGTACAGGTTACAGAAGCTTAAAGTATAGCCAAGATGGTAAGTAGGTCTATATGTACGCCCCACCAGGAGCAGCCTCCTAGCTGCTCAGCCTGTAATCACCAACTGACTCAGATCAGGCACCCAACATTCCAAGGCATCATCAAGATTCCATACATGCTCAGGCTGAACAGCACGGATCAAAGAGAGAGAGTACAGAAAGAGGAAAAGTCACACACTACAGCAAGCAAGGGAGGCCCCTGAAGCAAAGGAAGAGCCTCAACAGGACCCACAAGCCAAAGGCACATGAGTTGCAAGAGGACCTCAGGCAGCTCACCAAAGATGGAGGCCCACGGTGCAGAGGATTCAGTGAAGACCCTGATATTCAAGGGATGAGGTGCTGGAGGCTGGAGCCTCTTGTAGCTCGAAGATCTCTGGAGTGCAGTGCCAACAAGCCTTGGCAACAGGAAGTCAACGCGGTGCACATGGGTTTGGTCCCAGCGGCTCCAACGAGGGATAATGTCCTCTAAATTGCAGAGAAGATAGGTCAGGCCTCTGGAGAGCTGAAGAACCACCACCTGTGTTGCTGGGGCTCGGGAAGTCCGTAGAACGACAGGAGCAGCATACCCGTCAGCTTCATTGCGGTGCCTGCAGATGCAGGGGAGTGACTCCTTCATTCCAAGGGAGATTACTTTGGATGTCCTTGAAGCCCACAAGTCTTCTGGAGAACCTGGGTGAAGCACAGGTACAGACAAGGCAGAGGACTTGAAGAACAGTGAGACCAGGAGCTCGCAGGAGTCTTTCTTGATGCAGTCTCAGTTCCAGTCGAAGTCCAACAAAGTTTAAGTGTCAAGGAGGTTGAAGAGTGTCTTGGTTTCAGAGGTGAGTCTTGTTCCACGATGAATCTGAGGACCCACCTACAGGGGAGCCCTTAAGTACCCTAGGGAAAGGATTGGACCAACTTGGGGGTCCCTCCCAGAAGAGGGATTGGACAGAGGGGAGGATACTCCCCTGTCCTATGTCCAGTCTTGTGCCAGAGCGATAACCAAGGGTTGCTGAACTGGCTCAAACCAGAGTATGCAAGGAGGGCACCAAATGTGCCCTTCAATGCAGTCTGGTGGCGCTGCAAAGCGCCCCCACCCCAGCCCTCCCTGTGACAGCAAGCCTTTTGTTCTACCTTCCCCTGCTCGAGCTCAGCTCAGCAGCAGGACGGCAGAATTGTGTTTGTGGTCAGCAGCAGCACTAGCTTGCTGGCAGACCCTGAAAGGCTGTTACTGGGAGTACAGGGGGGTCCCCTAAGGAGCCCCCCAGTACATAGGATCATACTTCCAGCACCTGAATCGGTGTTGGGGTATGATTAAAATATGTTTGATACCAAACATGACCAGGTTTGGTGCAGCCATTATATAGTCAGACTGACTTTATGACTAATGACTGATGTCCACTATATATCTTAAAATGGCTGACCACACTTACAAAGCTTGGAGAATTGACTCTGGGGAGTGTCCTGCTCGTGCAGGGGCCCCCCTCACACTTATATCCAAGCATCCTGCCCTAAGGACTGATAGGCCTGCCATAGGGGTGACTTATAGGTTTTAAGTGCAGTGACCTCAGATATAAGGAAACTTATATCTGTTGTGAAGGCTACAACCACCATTTCACACAGGCTGCAATGGCAGACCTGTAGTCAGAGTTTAAGTGGACTCCCAAGGGTGGCACAATACATGCTGCAGCCCCTGGTATACCTATGCCTTGGGTACCTCAGTACTATATACGAGGGACTTCCAAGGGTATATCAGTAGCCAATTGTGGATGTACCAACGTACTTAGCAGAGCCAATATAGGCGAGAGAGCACAGTTGCTGGGGTCCTGGTTAGCCGGATCCCAGCAGACTACAGTCAAACCACACTGACACCAGGCAAAAAGTGGGGGTAACCATCTGAGGGAAAGTGACAGAATTTAAGAAATTAGAACATGTTGCCTCCATTAAGCTGGCGAGAGGCCTGAAGCATAGTCTCTCTAAAAGGGATTACAATAATTATTGGACAGTCAGGGGCAGGTGAGCTTATGTACATGATGCTATGGAACAATGACATCAATGGCAAATGCATAATTACCTTCAAATGGATGATTAGCTAGCACACTTCGTTGGCTTGAAATAGTTATGAAAAAAATAACTTGTACACAGGTTATCATCTGATCCCACTACACCATAGTTTCTCTAGCTGAACATTTTCTGAAAATAACTGGGGCTGTGCACACACTGGAGAGTAGGCTAATCAGCCTGGCCAAATGAACATCAGGCTGGCAGCAGACCTTTTTAGCAACACACATCAGGTTTGCAACCGCTACCTGGTGTCAGTCTATCGGAGCTTCTCAATGTCACACCTGATACTACCCTGAAACATCTGTTTCATCCCTAGCAATCCCGTTGTCAGCCTAAAGGGGCTGCTGCAAGCTTGAGCTACTTCATGCCACCCTTATCTACAGACTCCTAGATTAACATGTCGTTTGACAACCTAACATGCTTGATGTCAGCATGACACACCTGTTAGTGTGTTTGTGTAACTGGGACCAGCCTGACATGTTAGTGCCAGCCTGATATGTTCTGCAAGGCTTAACCACTTGTTGCAATTCTCATATCTCTTAGCTTACTGATATGTCAAGTGGTAGCCTTGCACATTTTATTATATTATTGTTTGCCTGGCCAAGTGACCTGTCCTTTGCCAGTCTTACTCATATGTTGTCTTCCTGACTTCATGTTTTTAATCTGAACGGTGTGCTTTAAGCCTTGGTTCCTGTTAAAGGGGTTTATTACCAGGGTCGGACTGGGAACTCAGAGCAGCCCTGGCAATTTTGTCTGACCAGCCTTAGGGGAGGGGGGGGGGAGGGATTCACAAGTGTGAAGCTCTGCTGCTTTTGCTACTGGGAGCATTGCTGCAAAACCGGGCGTCAGTCTCCTCTGCCTGCTGCGGGGCCTTAAGTAACTGCTGACAGTTTTATATACCTAACGTAGAGCCTTGTGTAGCTGTTGACAGTCTTAACTGCCTGTTGTGGTGCCTGATAACCGCTGACAGTCTTATTTTTCCGATGTGGGGCCTTGTTTTACTGCTGCCAGACTTATCTACCTGATATAGGGCCTTGTGTAACTTCTAATAGTCTTGTCCCATAGCCTGTTGTGGGCCATTCTGCAACTGCTGATAGTTTTACATGCCTATTGTGGGGCCTTGTATACCTGCTGACAGTCTGCTGTGGGGTCTCAAATAATGATAGCTGACCGACGCCATATCTTCCGCTAGCCTGGTGCATCACGGTGGTATAATGGCACACAGATGGACCAAGATGAATCAAGCCGTATACAGGAAGTAGTCCCAAGCTTCGTCCAATCACCGTGCAGTTTTTAGGCGGGTCCGCCTGCTCCTGGCTCCTTACTTCCGGCATGACTCTGCCGCTTCCCGTCGCGGACCGGAAGTGTGGACATCACGCGTGCGCGGCGGAAGAAGGCACGTGCGGGACCCGTCCCGTGTCTCTTCAGACCGCGAGGCGCGCGCTGGCCGCTGCTGAGCAGAGCCTCGGCCGGCACCACAGCCCTGAAGAGACCATCGGCAATGTAACCCGACGAGCACACAGGTAAACAAGGCTCCCGTGGAAGCAGAGGCCGTGGAAGCTGCAGGTGTCTGTGCCGGAGAGTCAGACTCAATATGTGTAAACAGCCACCACGGTCGGAACCGACCGGGCCGAGCTGTTGTCAGCTGAACATGCTTGTTACCGAGTCGTGGTAAATACTCTGTGTCATCAGCCTGTTACTAATGCCAGACTAGCACCTCTACTGCCCCGACCCGCTTGCTGCCACCCTAATAACAACTCCCCCCAGCCTGTCATGCATTTTGTCTTGACCACTATATTGCTAGCCTCTCGTGGCCACTGCTGGTATGATTTGCAGTGTTGTTGACAGACGTGCTTGTTGGTAGCCATATACATTTGGTGCCATCTCAGTGTACTTTTGAGCATCTTAAGACATCTGTTTTCGTTGCGCTCGCCCTTTGTCCAGTGTCAAGCTACCTAAATGCTGACCTGCGGTTGGTGACTGTGCTTAACGTTCCTGTCCCAAAGCTTGTTTTTCACTCTTCCCATGCTAGAGAATGCCAGGATTTCTGCCAGACGCACTGTGCTAGTTCATTCTCACCAGGAAGCCAAGCTAACTAGTGCTTCGAACAAAGGCATCCACATTAGGCACACTCATCTGGACTCCTGCTGTGGTTGCAGCATCCTGCATGGCCAGGGTAACGAAGGGGTCTGTAGCTGGGCGTATTTTGCACTTGTACTGCATTGTATTTAAAAGTTTATTCTTACTCCGGAGCGAACAGCGCAAAGTGGCGTGCACCAGAATTGCAGATTCTTTTCAAGTTTACTGCTGTTGGGAAGCTAACTGCGAGGAGGGACACATTGAACCCAGACCGCAGTGCATTTCCAAGTTTACACTTGTTGGCGAGTGAATAGCAGGGAAAGCTGTGCAGAAAGCCTGTACTGTATTTCCAGGTTTTCTGGCTGCTGCAAAGCTTACATGTTTGAGTGAAGGCACCATGATTGCCGTGCATAGTGGTGTCGTGCTGCGCAACTGCTGCTCAGCTCCACAGCTTCTGAGACAACACACTGGCCCGCTTAAGGGCATCATACATGCTGCAGTATGCCTCCTCAAGGGCCTGAAGAAATATGATCTCATGACCCCTTACCTGATAGAACTCCACTGGTTCCCAGTTGCTGACTCGTACCATCTTCAGAACCAGCTGCAAAATCTATGAAGCCATAATGACCTTTTCCCTCGCCTGACTAACTCACCACACCCATTAGCTCTCAGCACTCCTATATCCAAGACACAGTCAGACTGGAGACAAAGAAGTGCAAGAAGAGAATGCAGGGCAAAAGGCCTTCCCAGTCTATGCGCTAGATCTGGAGTGACATCAACATATTCATTACTACTGCCCAACCCTAATCCAATTTAAGAAAGAGCAGAAGACACACCTCTGTAAACAACAGTACATCATAATTTGGGGAGAGGATGTGACCTAGCGGCTAGAGCGGTCGACCTCGGAGGCGTGGGAACCGGGTTCGAGTCTCGGCAGGGATGCTCAACATCCTGTGATTCTGGGCAAATCACGTAATCTCCCCGTGCCTAATAGAAAAATGAATATGTCCATGTGTAACGCAACTGGTGCTCATGTAAAGTGCTCTTATACCTTCAAGTCTAGTTCGCACTATATAAAACTCTAAAAAACAATAACATTACATCAACATCATGAGACAGCACAGTCGTGTGAGGCTCTCCCCATAAAGGCCTGCAAGGAATTCTCTCAAAGTTGGTCATTTCTGCTGGGAAACATGCATCTTTCTGACATCACCGTGGGTAAGCCTTAAGACCAGGGCCCACTCCGGGACAGTGGAGGGGGATCTCACTTAGTGGCCTGCGTTACTCATCCGGCCATAATAGTCACCACTCATCTTATGGCATTACTTAACTCCAGTAAGCCAGTGTTGCTGTCAGATGTGAAGTTTGATGCAGAAGCATTTAAGAGCTGGCTCTCATCCACACATAATTGGTGCTTCTGATAAAATATATGGTCCAGCAGCAAACAAGGGCCTCACTACCTTGATATGTATGCATACATCAGAGCTACTGTCTGGAAAAATAGCAGTCAAAAATTAGAGCGTACGTTTTGCTTTTGATATTTCTTAATTTTATTTATGCATTTTTTTCCATGAATTACAGTTGTGTGGAAGCAAGAGTGGAGCAAAGGTACAAGTGGTACAAGTACATAGCGTTCATTAAATATCAAGCATGCAGTTGTTTATACCTGGGGTACATTGCTGTGACTTAAGTAAACCAATGTAATGCAACATAAGGAAACAGAACAATTTTAGACGTTCAGTTGACTTGAATGGAAAATGGTGATATTCTATGAATATTGGTGCGATTCAGGACTCAAGAGTACAAACGTGTTACAATTTCTGATTGATATTGACCCAACCTTTTGTTAAGTTTGCTGTTTTTAAAAGTTTGGAAAGTCCAGACGTGCCCATATTGCAGAAGTATTTCTTAGATTCATTATTTCTTGGATCCATGCTGATAGTTTCTCCATGAAATGAAGATATCACATCTTATTGCACCACAGTAGTACCAAGGGAGGACTTGGAAAGTTCCAAACATGTGCCATAGTTAATTGGACTGCTAATCAACTCAACATCAAAGGATACTTACTCTCATCCCATGTGTAACCAAATAATAACATTATTGTATCATGTGGAATAGTCAGCCTTGTTATATCACAAATTCGTTTTATAATTTCTTTCCAAAAGTCTTCAACAAGAGGTGAAAGCCACCGTATACTTTTCAGTACAGAGGTGAACCTTCGTATATGGATTTCAAATCATCAGGAGACATCTATTGTTTAACCCCCTCCCCTTGTATACAAGCAAGATGATTATGTATTAGAAGATCTCTGGGTGTTCTCAGCAGACCCCGTACCTCAGTCTATAGATGGTAGATCTACATCACAGGTGTTGTCATGCTCTTCTCCCTGGAAAGGTCCCTCCAAGTGTGTCTTATCTATCCGTGTATCCTCATATGAATAAAGTATGTGTTCCCAAACAACAGCTCCATCTGCATGTTTTGTCTAGGTGCTAGGGCCTGACCAGAACAGAATAACAAGGGGCATTGTTGTTCGACCTTGTTCACCATGTTCAGACTAAATCCCAGGAACGAGCAAAGTGGAAAAAATAGCAGGTTCTATGTGAAAGTTTAATTGTGGCACAAGCAAAATAAACTCGTTTAGTAACGTGTGCAAAGCAGCGGACAGTCAGCAGCGTGCTCAAGCTAACATAGGGAAGACAACAATGCCCATATAGGCCACTTGACACCCTACCTTTGGTCAGGACAGAAGCACTAATCAGATACAGAAGTCGGAGGTAAGCAGAGCCAAAGCGTCACTGTCAAATGTCCAATTTCAAAAAATGTGGGCAAAAGACATAATGCAAAAAGCGAGGGAAAAAATTGTTTTATGCCAAAATATATCCAAATACAGTGTACCATTAGGGCCCAAGATATAGCTTGCCAAATGGAATGCCATAAGATCCAACAAGGCATCAGAACCGTCCAAAGTGAAAAGTGTTGCCATCCAATTAAGCTATTCAAATGAACAGGCATGCGCCTCATATCTTGTTGTAGTTAGGAGTATTCCCGGACAACCTGATGAAACTCAGATCCAAGAGGCGCTGTGTGCGGGCACGGGGACTCGCTTCGGCCGATGGCCCCAGTGATGGATTGTACACAAGCTGCATACTCAAGGAACAGTCCTGGTTATGGGACATCAACGGACCCATCAACAGTTCAAAATCCAGGGCAGCGTGTGACGTGGTAGCCAGGCAGACGTTCAAATCTGACTGAAAGGGGCACCGGATGCAGTAAAATACAGGTTGCACACAGGTGAAGTAGGCATAACGGAAGGTTATCCAAAAATCAACGTCTAGAGATTGTAATGGCATCAATCCAAAGAGCTGTCACATCCGATCACGGTACTCCTTCAGCCGTTCCAGGCTCGGTAGAACCACAGATAGAGCAGCCATTACGGAAAAGTAGCAATAGAACAAGAATACCACAAGCCAGGAGGAGCAGCAGTGGGAACCCTCCAAATACGCTGGAAAAGATGGAATGAATAAAGGCAGGGATTACTCCAAAAATAGTTTGAAAGGAGGTCACGAGGCCGGATCCCACAAGGTTAAAAAAATGTGCTAGGCCTGCCGTATCAGACGCATTAAATATTTGGTGTATTAATTCTCCAAAGTGGAGGGTAGATTTGTGTTTAACAGTGATTGTATTTCACTGGATGTTTTCGCCACCTGCAATTCGAAGGTCTAACGAGCTGACGTGAGAGCCACTTCTTGTTGAAACAATAGCACTTTGAGTCTGCTTAGCTTATTGAAATCTGTTTTCAAAGTTGGAATGGAAGGCGACAGCGAACTATCTACACTCCCATGTTGGGGGGGGACAGGACGTTGCTGCAACAAGTAACTCATTGTGAAACAGTTACAATGAATGGGATGCCTGCCCGCTAACCGCAGTAGTTCTGATTATTAAGGATGAGATAACTGCCATTGGAAAGTAAAGTAAGAGTTGGTATTATTGCTGGGACAGGAGTGCTTTTTAGAAAGCATGCCAAATTAGGTGCAGAAACATTGCAAGTGCCTCGTAGTTTTACTTGCCGGCACACAAGAGAATGGACGATAGTGTAATCACATTCCTCCCCAGTAAGAAAAACCTCTTTCTCTGCACGCTGACAACGAAATGTGAATGGCAAGGACCATGGCTCATGTATGTAACTGCTCCCAAGCAGTTCGTATCTATCCATCTCACTGTTCCAATTCACCAAGCTGAGAATTGGAACAGTGAGATGGGTAATGAAATAACTCCATGTATTAACCATACTGCTGAGTCTGTCTCTGCCACAGTGAACGGTAACTGTTCAAGTTTCTCAATATGTAACATAGTGTATGTAGCGTCTTTCATTGCCATTAATTTTTGTCTTTCAAATTAAACGGTAAAAACAATGCTGTCGCATTCAGGTAATCCCATGGTACCCTCCCATTTTTAAGTGTTTTGAGTGTCCACCCAAACTGCATAACAGATCGAAGTTGATTCTGACCTTGATACAAAGTAGACATTTCATTTTGAACAATATCAATAACAGAAGACACAATATTATCTAAGGTGTATATACGAGATGATAACGTGTTAATACTGTTATCGACAACTGCAAGAACCTTTTCCAAATTATCTTGATCTATTTGGCGTAAGCGTACAGCCGCTTCCGGGAAACAACCTTTGCATCGCGGTGATTACACCGCGATGCCATTACAACGCGGTCGTTACAACAACCGCTTTGTAACCCCGCAATGCCATTACTACGCAAGTCATTACATCGATTTGCAGTAGATGGCGCGCTAACATAAGGAATAGTATAGTTTACTATTCCAACACCTTCCCTACTGTTGCGTAGGCTGGAGTTGGAATAGTTAATTATACATTCCTTATGTTAGCGCGCCATCTTCTGCAAGTCGATGTAATGACTTGCGTAGTAATGGCATTGCGTGGTAACAACGCGGTCGTTGTAACGACCGCGTTGTGAAGGCACACAATGTAATGACTCACGTAGTAACGAGTCATATTCCCGCTTCCATTTATGACAATTTACAAAATTCATTATGGGCTGTATAAACAAAACGTTTAGCACGAGGGGACTTTGGGCCCAAAAGGAAATCGGAAAGATCTGTGTCATCCGACAAAATGGAAAGATGGTGCTTTACAGAAGACAATGTGGAATGTTCCAACCATTGTTGGCACAATTTACCAACCGAATAAGTGCTAACCGTATTTGACTGTGGGTAGCGGGGATCTGGTCTATGTAGTGTAAACCCACTCGTAGTATTCATAAAACGTGAATAACAAGTATTCGTGTTTGCTGGCCATAATACCCACCCTTGTGGATTTATCATGGAAGAATTAAAGGTGCCATTTTTTTATCATACAATGTAATTGATCTGCAGTGTAGTTGGTATATGTCTGCCATTCCTCATATAGGGCCAGGGACGGAATAGTGGGAGTATTCACATTTTTAATTGTAGCCAATCCCAAACAAGTAGTTTGCTGGACCGTTTGATTAAGAAATATTATCTGAGTGGGTATGAGACAAGCACGGTGTAGGGACTCAGTACCTGCACTTTGCTCATACAGATTTCAACTGAACATTCTCCCTCCAATAATCATAACTTTTCAGGGCCAAATCGGCAATGAAGTAAGAGGAATAAACTAACTTAGTTTCTGTAAGCATGTATTTGTTTGATGTAGGGACATTCAATTTGAATTAATATGAGGCTGGGTCGGAAAGGTTGTAATCAGTGAAATATGTATACTTCTGTTTTTGTATTTGAGAACTCCCCTTAGATGGAGTAAGGCAATGTTTCCATTGTGTACAATTAAATGGTGGACGCCATGTGCTTGTTTTATGAAGAGAGTGATGCCCATAATATTGGTAACAAAATAAATCAGCGTAATTAGCGGAATTCATATATAAATCCTCTGTATCAAAGACAGTGTAATATTGCAAATCAGAAAACAAATAATTTACAGCATTAACATCCCAATCATCTGAATGCAATCCAGGTATAACAACATCACCTCAAGAAAAACGGAAGAGATATGGTATCTCTAGGGTCTCCGTAGGACCATATACATCGAATTGCACTTCATCCCACACAATGCCATCAGCAATTGGGACTGCTGAAATGTTAACAAGGGCTTGGTCTCTTTTTATTTTATGGGAGGAGAATGTGGGGCCAATACTCCGTCAACTAGATCTATTGCAGAGCGTTCAGGTAAGTAGTGGCCATTAATAATAAGGAAAAACACAGTCACAAATCCAATCCACATGAAGAGGAACATCATCGAAAAATCGATTCAGATGTAAGTCCAAGGTTGGACCAGATAAGTTTGTTTTAAGCACGTGATGAATACACAAATCCGTGCGGCAGGAAGAGAGATAACTGAAGACAATGAAGAAGTGTCAGAAGAAAAATTATCTTGATCGATATAGTAACTGCTGAAACTTAGTTGGAACGACGGGGGCTCTTCACGATTTGAAGTTGAATCCATATCTGCCACCGGGGGTTCAACAGGTGGGGATGCATAAGTAAGTTCCGTGGCAGAACATGTCGAAGGTAAAGCCGAGAACTGCTCTACTGATGACTTGGTCTCAGTACACTTTGAGTTCGTACGCTGTAATGCAACATCCCGACGTGGGATTGTTGTAGGCATACTATTGAGTATTGGCCATATGGTGTAACTTGACATGCTCAAATGAAATAAATTGATTGTCTTTTGATCCAGGTAGTGGAGGTAAAATCACAGTTCTAGTGCCCTTAAGACCAAGACCGGGACTGGAGCACGGTATGTGGGACTGAATTCCTTCTTGTTCGCCACCCTCTCCTGGACCAGGTCACCAACTTTCGGTAGCCAGCCAGAAACAGGAATTAGCAATTCTGCATCTGTTGGTGAGACCAAATGGGTTTTGCCAGAGCGTCTCGATTCTTTTGTAGATCCTGTAACATAGCACAGTGGTTATCTACGTCAAATGGTGCACAGTCTAAATATCGAGTTTAGAATATCGACCTACAGTAATATCGAGTTTCAAATATCGTAGGGACAGAATATCGAAATCAAGAATATCGACGACCAGAATATCGACCTGAAGGTAAGTAATATTGTTTTTGTAAATATCGAAGTTAGTAATATCGATAGCAAAAAAATCTATGTTACTAATATCGATATTTATATTAGTGTTATGTATTTTATTATGTATTTTATATGTATGTGTTGTATATTTTTTGTCAAGTATTGTACTTGTTTTTAAATATATGTATACATTTTTTATAAGTTAGTAATCTTTTTTTAAGTAAATTATGCGTTTTAGTACTGTAGCGGGTTGTGGGTTTATAGGGGAATAGGGTGGGAAGTAATTTAATTATAGTAAATTCATTAATAATTTTTAGGAATTATTAATTAATTTTAATTAAATTTTGCGTTTTAGTTCTGTAGCGGGTTGTGGGTTTATAGGGGAATAGGGTGGGAAGTAATTTAATTATAGTAAATTTATTATTAATTTTTAGGAATTATTAATTAATTTTAATTAAATTTTGCGTTTTAGTTCTGTAGCGGGTTGTGGGTTTATAGGGGAATAGGGTGGGAAGTATTTTAATTGTAATTAAGTAATTATTTATTTTTATTTATTGGTATTGTTAATTAATTTATTGTTAATTAAATATTAATTGATAATTAATTTTTATTAATTGGTAATTACTTTTTATTAATTGGTAACTAATTTTTATTAATTGATTAATTGATAATTATATTAAGTGTATTAATTTATTATTGGAGCAGGTTGTGAGTTTATAGGGAAATAGGATGGGAAGTAATTTAATTCTAATTAAGTAATTATTAATTTTATTTTTGGGTATTAATAATTAAATTATTGTTAATAAATTATTATTTGGTAATTAATTTTAAATAAATATTATTTTTGGGTATTGTAAATTAATTTATTGTTTAATAATTATTAATTGGTCATTAATTTGTATTAATTATTATTTATTGGTATTTATCATTACTTTTTTTGTTCATTAATTATTAATTGGTAATTACTTTTTAATAATAATTTTTTGGAATTGGAAAATAATTTGTTAATTAATTTTTATTTGGTAATTTATTTTTAATAATTATTATTTATTGGTATGTATCATTAATTTATTGTTAATTAATTTTTATTTGGTAATTATGTTTTATTAATTATTAATTGGTATTGGTAATTAATTTATTGTTATTTAATAATTAAAATCATTATTTATTTTTAAAAATTAATTTAATAATAAGTATGTTACTTTTAACCCCTACGCTATCCAACACTTTCCCTACTGTTGCACTCACTGGAGTGGGAATAGTAATTTTTACCCCTACGCTATCCAACACTTTCCCTACTGTTGCACTCACTGGAGTGGGAATAGTAATTTTTACCCCTGCACTATCCCACACTTTCCCTACTGTTGCACTCACTGGAGTGGGAATAGTAATTTTTACCCCTACGCTATCCAACACTTTCCCTACTGTTGCACTCTCTGGAGTGGGAATAGTAAATTTTACCCCTACGCTATCCAACACTTTCCCTACTGTTGCACTCTTTGGAGTGGGAACAGTAAATTTTACCCCTACGCTATCCCACACTTTCCCTACTGTTGCACTCACTGGAGTGGGAATAGTAAATTTTACCCCTGCGCTATCCCACACTTTCCCTACTGTTGCACTCTTTGGAGTGGGAATAGTAATTTTTACCCCTACGCTATCCAACACTTTCCCTACTGTTGCACTCACTGGAGTGGGAATAGTAATTTTTACCCCTCCGCTATCCAATACTTTCCCTACTGTTGCACTCACTGGAGTGGGAATAGTAATTTTTACACCTACGCTATCCAACATTTACCCTACTGTTGCACTGTTTGGAGTTGGAATAGTAATTTTATTCCCTCCACTATTTAATATTTTTTGTATTATTTTAGCTACTGTAGTACATAATTAATTTTAAAAATAATTTTAATTTTTTTAATTTGTTACATATATTTATTTAATTTTTATTTGTTATTGTTTTATGTGTATAGATGTATTTATAATTTATAAGATTTTCATAATTTATAAGTTATTAAAATAATTATTAAAACATTAAGGGCCCGATTCTGATGCGGGTTGGAAAAGCTTCCCGACCGAAACGGTTGGGAAATGGTTTCCGACCCACTCGGATCGGGAAAGTCCGACCGGCGGAGTAGGATGCATCCGGATGCTTCCAGATACGATTTGGTTGAACTCCCATTGACTTCAATGGGAACATTTCTTCCTAACCGCATCAGAATTGGGCCCTCAGTCGGGAAGACACGTTCCCGATCCGATTTGGAAGGAGCAAATGCCGTTAGGAGGCCTTCCTAACCGCATCAGAATCAGGCCCTCGGTCGGGAAGCTTTTCCAACCCGCATCAGAATCGGCCCCATAGTGTATATATTATATATTATATGTATATATTAAATTTATTTATAAATTATATATATTTAATTTATAATTTTTAAACATTTTAAAATATTTTAACTATGTTTATTTTAATTATATGTATTATTTACTTTATTTTACATTACTTTTTTTAACTAAAAAAAACGCGATATTTTTAAAAACGATATTTTTGACAATATTTTTTTCCCGATATTTTTGTACTTACCATAATGTAGATAGGATGTCGATATTCTTGACTTCGATATTCTTGCTGCGATATTTTTGTAGGTCGATATTCTGACCTTCGATATTCTGTCAGTGATTCACGTCAAATGTTGCGGCAGCCGCCACAACGTCTAGACCGTGAAGGTCTGGCACAAACATCTTAATGCCAAAGAGCATTTCGTACAGGGTCCACCCACCCAGAGATCTTCGAGGGAGATTATTGAGTGCACGTTGAACCCCCATAGAGGTGAGTTAACCAGCCACTGCCCATACCTAATACCCTTGCCGCTTTAAGTCACGGTTCATCCTCGTCACAACAGAGTTTCCCTCAGGCCTATATGGAGACGAGAAATGTACCTGCACCCCCATTGCCTTCATCGAATCACAGTAAGCCTTGGAGGCAAAAGCCGGACCTTGGTCTGAATGGAAGATGCCACAGGAATAAGTCCCTACAAAGACATGCAAATCTTTTATAACAGTACGAGCGTCAGCAGAGCGCTGCGGCCAAACCCAGAGGAACCTAGTACATGAATCCACTGCAACCAAAATATATTTGAAAGCATTATCAGATGTTAAGGGACCACAATGATCAAGATAAAGGCACCCAAACGGATGATTAGAAATGAAGAGATGAGTCTGTGGTGGGCGCAACACAGTGGAACTCTTGATTTGTTGACAAATGTCACATGAAAGCACATATTTGCGAGTCTGTTGGTATAAACCACACCACCAATAGTGTTGCTGTAAAAGCAAAACCGTAGCCGACACTCCTGCATGAGCAGAAGCCATGCCTTCATAGGCGGCCACTATAAGTGAAAGTCTGCGGTCATCGTTGGGAATCAAGCGATCACCAACTGTAGGAATAGTTACAAAGGGTACTTTGTCAGTCGTCATCTAATAAGTATAACGGGAAGGGAACACCTGTGGAAATGTGGTACCCTCCCTCGTCGCGGCTATAGCCACCAAAATATCATCGTCAATTTTAGTCATGGACCTCATAATAGCTGCTCCTGAAACTGTGGCTGCTGCAGATTTGGCTGCTTTATCAGCCATAGAATTACCAACAGCGTGCGCTCCCGCACGCTGATGTCCTAGCGTATGAACAACTGAGAAAACGCACCTCTTGTCCACTTTACATTAAAAGGAGTACAGAAAGTTGGAGGTAAAACATTTGGTTTATTCAAGCTTGAACAGATGCAAGACCCACAAGGAAAAAGTTATTCAGTGTAGGGAATGAATGACCACAGAATTCTCCTTTCATATTTATACTATACTTAAAACAAGTCTGCCTACACCCCTTCACTTCCCTCCCCCTAATCCATTGGAAAATTCCTTCCAGCTATACATACAAAAAGAATAGCTAACTAACCACACTGCATTTTCAAGATAAGGGATCACAAGCGATTGCTTAATTGCAAATTGAATGGAAAAAGCCCAGCGTGACTTTCCATCTCAGAGAAACACAAATGATTAACAAAGTGTAATTATTCTAACATCCACTCTGTACTTTTCCAAGGACACAGAGAGAAAAAAAAATAAAAGAATGTACAATGTCAGAAGTGCATGGAAAATTCCTCAAACAATCGTTGTACAAAGTCAGGTTGATTTAAAAAAAAAAAATGTCTGCACTCATGTTCATATTAGATAAACTTTTCTTCACAACATGTGTAAGTGGCAAACGGTCTTTAAGAGCGGCCACTCGGACCCAAAGCATTTTGTGCTTAATTGTGCTACCTTTAGAATCGCAAAAATAATTTTCTTTACAAAAGAATAAATTGTCATTAAAGGACTGTACATAGCAAAATGAGTCGCACACAACAAGTGTAGGCAACTCAGGATCAGCAAATTCAAGAGCTAAAAGTAGTGCTCGTAATTCGGCCAATTGTGCCGTGCAATCCCCAAGGGACTGTGTGTGAACCAACGAAGGGTGAAATTCACCATCCACAATTGAACCTGTAACAATTGCACAGGCTGCAGAGTAAGCTTGTTTAGAACCAATGACCGGCTGTGAAGAACCATCAGTGTAAATGATACATTTATACTGATCAAGAGGAAGAACCAAAGAAGGAAGTGGATGAAAATGTTCATATTGAAGTAATTCCTGTGTTTGGAAAGAAGGATCTAAAATGAAATTGACATCAGCCGATGTCAAGGAAGTAGCCCATGGTATCCAACGAGGATGTAGAGCTTTCGAATTCAGTACGCTTGCCTGTGTGACTGCCTCCAAAGCAGGCACTGGCGACACAACAAAAATGCGTTTATCTTGAGCCAGAGAGCGTTCCTTTAGAATCGCCATCTGTACAGCTGTTAATATCTTTTTAGTGAAAGAAAAACACCAACTCTGCTGGTTTATACAAGTGTGATTTATATGCAATGGGAACAGTGTCCCCTTCATTAAATGTTACATAAGTGAAACCGATTGATCCTAGTATGACCAAATTGGTAGTATTCACTCTAGTTTGTAAGTATTGCGTTGTGAGCAAATCAGACTGCAAAGAGCACAGTACAAGTGTGTGTTCGGTGAGCCAACTGGAACACGAAAAAGAAGGATGTATCAAAGCATAAAGCGGCTTATTACGCTGAGCATAATCTGGAATGTAAGTTCTGCCAAAATTCAAGAAACCCAGCAATGATTGTAATTTCTTGAGGGTAGAAGGAGGTTGCAATTTAGCGCACTTCTCTAAAAAGTGGGGTGCCAACCCCGTACCCTCATTGGTCAACTCATAACCAAGGAAAAGAACGGCCAAAAATGCAATATATGATTTTGCTAAATTTAATTTGTAACCCAAAGCTGCGAAACGTGTAATAATGTGATCCACACGCGCAAGATGAGAATTTAACTCATCATCCGTCAGGTAAATGTCATTGACATATGAAATTGTATCAGGGTCGATTTCATTCAAAATCAACACTATACATGCCGCAAAAACCCCGGTGCTATTCTTATACCCCATATGCAATCTCGCATAGTGCCTTTGATTGCCGAGAATGCTGAATGCGGTCAAATCCCGGCTCTCTGGAGCCAAAGTGTGACCGAAAAAACCATTAGAAATGTCTAAGGTAGTTTTAAATTTCTTACATACAATATTATTCACTAATGCTGTACTATGTGTGTTCTGTACAGCAAAGGTACGGACATGACTATTCAAAAGTCTATAATTAAAACAATACGATATGAACCGTCCGGTTTCAATATCGGAAAAAGAGGATCATTCATCGACGAGACACAAGGCTCAATAACACCCTGATATTCCAATTGAGTGAGAATGTCGCTAACGGACGCTTTAGCATCATCTTTAATGGGATATTGAGGTTGGGGCTGTGGAGTAGACCGTAGTGGAATAACATGGAAAGGAGAATCCTAATCACAACCTGCCTGATTGCGATACAAAACAGGAGCTAAGGCCAAAGCCCTCTCCGCAGCATAAGCTTGCTTAGTCTCATCACGGACATACTGCGAAAAAGAAGTAAGGATTACTTCCTCGCCTCAAGGAGAAGCAAGGACAAAAGGGGGAGGCCAATCAACCTCCGCCAGGAAAATATCATAGGAAGACGTCAAGTTGTCCCAAAAATCTTCATTTATAGTGCGTTTAACATCACCCTCAAACTGAAGGTTTACATGATAAAGCCTGTCTGGGGCAGCTACGCGGTTATCCGCGGTTTCAATAGTTATAAAAGTGTCAGTTGCTTTTGCCTCCAGAAACTGGTGGAGTGTCCGGCGAACTACGGTAACTTCCGCGGCACTGGCGAGGAGAGGCACCCCCCAACTCCTGTCCAGGAGGAGGGTTCTCACCATCTGGGGCATATTTCGCCGTCAAGGTGGCAACCTTTTTCTTCTGAAATGGGGCTTGATATTGAGGTGGTTCCTCCAGTTTGACTTTCACGTCAACCTGTTGCTGCGGGTCTCGCCTTTGTTGCGTGGACTCGCCTTGTCTGCAATCCTGTTGTCCCCATCCGCCAAATTGTTGATCCAACAATTCCTGAAAGGAACGAGGAGAACGTGGATCAGGAACCTGGAACCTCTTAGGTGTTTTAATTTTAAAGCGATCACGTAAATCATATATACGTTCAAAAGCATCAGGTGGTGGCGAACTAGCACAAAACTTAGGCTTCTGTTGCTGTTTATTTCTGTCCCATGTCTTCTTCGGAAAGACCGGACGACCCTCCTTGTCAGGAGGGGGTTTACCCTGAGATTGGGTAGATGGTCTGACTTCCAAATTATTGCATCCCAACGATGTATTAACATCAGCAATAATAATCGGCAACTAACGTTCCCGATCAAAGTCTGCCACTGCTGCTAGGTGTTGGCGAACTTGTAAGCAAACTGCTTCCCCTTTAATGTTAGAAAGAATCATGTCGGAGACAATGGGAAAAATACCCAGTAATTTCATCCCCCAACCCGCCCCGTGTTCTTCCTGTACACGTTTCAGAACGCTCTGTAGAACGCTCATGGAAGGGGTGCCAAAATAAAGTGTATACACTGAAGCGATCACCGTCCCCCAGGCTTTGCAGTCTACTAAAGGGGGAATCAGACCACTCGGTAGACACATGGTAAGGATCCTGTGCTTCTCTATAGGACTAGTGTGTGGGAAAACAGCATCAAGGTGTTCAATCTTCTGTGCTATCCAAAATGGAAGGTCCTCACGATTTTGAGGACGTTTGCCCATCACTGAATTAATCATAACTGGACTGGTTACAAGGCCCCCCCGACTTGTATCTGTACTGGGGGCGCAACTCCAGGCATAGGTACCAAAAAGGCTTGTGAAATAAATAGGATCACACGTCTATAGAGAAGAACCACTTGAGCGTATAGCAAACGTACTTCTGCCACATTAGCATTGAGATAGTATGGATGTGGCGTGAATCTAGCGAACACTGGCCAGGTGGCCCCGTCAGTACTTAAGGGGCCCATACAAACAAATGAGATAGGGTGAGGAAGGGCCCCATTAAACCAATTCTGGTGCTCCAACCACTTCAACCACTGCATAAGGACGACACGCTGCCGGTGCGGCAGCGACCGTATGAGCATGAAAGAAATTATCATTCGGACCACTGTGGGAATTGTTACCCAGGAATAAAAGACCTCGAAGTGGTATGCAGAATCTGCCTCGACAACAAAAACAACCGGAGACCCTGCATTGGGGTCCCCATGCTGGGTCAAATGATGTGTAACCGCTGCGAGGCAATGTGCTGGAATAGCATTCGGTTGTGCCATTATAATAGCAAAAATAGTACTAAAACGGTAGCGCAAAACGGGCCAAAAACTGTTTAGAATTCAAGCTTGAAAATCCTACAGCAATAGGTGAATCCTACAACCGGAGGAGGCAAAGCCCTCCCACCACAGATGTCTCCGGAAACCGGTGAGATGGTATTGTGTACGAGCACAAGCGCTATTCAGGGGTCTCGTGAATAAGTACCAGACCAAACGTTGGCGGCGCCATGTTGCAGGGATTCTGCGCAATCACAGAACTATGGTTGGGATCATGGGACCTTAGTATGCAGTGACTGAGTTATCCTACCACCTTAGTACCCATGAGCCCGGGACCGACTAGCTATAGTGTCTCACTTTCCCTTCTACTCATTCACAGAGGAACAAGTGATTAGACACCTCAGAACACAACACTCCCGACTCTCTCAGTAATCGCGGTTGCAAGACACACCCTTTCGCTCACGCTCTTGTACTTGTCCATAATAAGATCCGACAGAGACACGAACAAGTTTTTCTGCACAGCTGCGGGGTTGCGTGGCTGGATCCAACACTGGGGATTAGTTGATGTTTGGAGACGGCAGCAGGAGAAAGAAAGAGAATATTCTTTCTTTTTATCGTTCCACCAGGTTCATACCAGACTAGATACATTCTTTTGCACACCAACGCTCACGGGTTCTGTTACTCATATGAAATATTTGGGACGCACCCTATCCGACCATAGTCCCCTATTACTGTTTTATCAACCCATAGAGAGAAGACCTCAGATCCCTTCCTGGAGACTTAATCCATTAGGATTGGAGGATGTCCTATACCGGACCTCCTTGAACACACTTGTTGAATCCTCCTTTCTCACGAATGCGCATACGGCGTCCTCGACCTTCGTAGAGTGGGAGGCTTTTAAGGTGGTGGTGAGGGAACATTGTATGGGACAGTCGATCGGAGCACAACGAGAAATACGCAGTGAGATCCTAAACTTAGAAGAGAAACTACGTCGTTTAGGTAATGCTCAAGTCACTGATCCCGCCTCTCTGCTTGAGCTGCAAGAGACGAGGGAGACTTATCAGGAGGTACTAAATCGACTTAGATGTCATAGTTTTAGGGACTACCTCAATAGGATTGTTAGACTTGGCATCTTTTGGCGTGTTTCCCCTGACTTTTTGCTTTCTGACCTCCCGGTTTTGACTCTGTTTTTGCTGGTGTAATGATTCTGCGCACTTTCCTCACTGCTGTCCAGTGGGAAAGTGCAAGTGCTCCTGTATAAAATGCGTTATGGATTGGTGTTTCCATGATTGGCCTATTTGGTTTATGTGTCAGTCCCTTGTAAAGTGCACTGCGAGTGCCAGGGCCTATAGACCACATGCTGTTGGTGGGCTGCAGCACTGGATTGTGCCATCCACGCAAACAGCCCGTAAAGTGTAACTCGGGCCTGCCATCGCAGAGCCCGTGCGCAGCCATGTCGACTTGGCAAGTGCACACACTTGCAAGTCCCTAAACCTTCCCTTTGCTACATGTTAGTCACCCCTAAGGTAGGCCCAAGGTACCCCTGTGGGCAGGGTGCGTTGGACGCGAAAGGTAGGACATGCCCGGGTGTGTGCGGCATGTCCTGATAGTGAATTACAGCCTAGTTCGTTTTTCACTATTGCAAGGCTACCTGTCCCCCTAGGCCAGAACGGGCAGTTTTGATTATTACAGCTTATAATCCTAACTGACCCCGGGAACATGGTAGAAATTCGAGTTTAGTATGCCTGGACTCAGAATGATAAAATGCAGCTTTTAGTGAAGTTGGTTTTAACATTCTGTGTTTGAAAATACCACTTTTAGAAGGTGGGTATTTTCTTGTCTAACCATCCAAGCCTGCCTCTGCGAGGTTGTGTATTCCTTGTCTGGAGTGTGAGTGACAGGGGCTGGGGGATGCCAGGAGACAGGGTGAGTCAGCACAGGGCTGAATAGCACGATCTACATGTAGATGGGTGGGAGGGGTCGCACCTGGGCCCTGAATAGGACAGTGCCTTCCCTCCACAATGCTGGCTCCACCTCCTGTGGTGCGTCTGATGTCCCTGGCCTACTCACTGAAAGAAGGGACGGAGACTTGTCAACAAAGTGCTCCAGAACTGGTTTGGACTAGGCATAGGCCTCTCTGCCTTCAGAGAACAAAGGAATTTGGGATATAAATATTGGGGCCCTGACCCCATGAATTTAGATCTCGCTGGAATCAAGGAACCTGCCAAGACGAAGAGCTGGAAGAGCTGCCAGGAGGAGTACTGCCCCTTTGCTGTGTTGTTGCTTTGTTGGGTTGGCCTGCAGCTGCTGCTTCTGCCTTGGGCAGTGAAAGGACTGGACTGAACTTTCTACAAACTTGTGCTGAGTATCTCCAAGGGCCTGAAACCGAGCTGGCCTCCTGTTAAGAAGTCTCAGGGACTACAAAGACTTCACAAGCCTCTGGGTACCGCTTCTGGAACGCTGTTTCAGTTGCCACAGAGGAAGGGAACTGCAACCGACTCCGTCAACCGAATCCATCCCTGGCCGGTGACCTGTTTGCACCGCAGACCGCATCGCCCCGCTTCGCATCGCAACCCTGGTCTCACCGTGGCGACGTCCGACGCCGCCAACATCGAGCCGCTGCTTGCACCGTGACCTGTGGGCACCGCAGTTCGCATCGCATCGCTTCACTGAACCAACCGGACCCGACCGACGAGGTCGCTGCAACTGGCTCAAGAGTCGAGACCGCACCGCATTTGGGGCACCGCTCGCACGTCTGCGACGCACCGCTCCGACTCGCACCGCTGTCCGACGCCAGCTCCCGCACTCCGGCTAGGTCGCCTGCATCGCAACCCGTCAGCACCGCATCGAGCATCGTCTCGCCCTGCATCGCACGCCTTGGACTCACCGACTCCGTCTGCACGACGCTCATCGAGCCGCTGCCTGCACCGCATCGAGGGACACCGCACCTTGCATCGCTCCGTCTTGCACCGCAACCGCGACGAACGCCGACCGGCTCGTACACTCCGTACCAGCCACAACGAGAAAGGTACTGTAACCGAGTCTGTTCATGACTCTGCTGGCCCGTATCGACGCGGTCGGCTGGAACTGTTAGACTCTGTGGTTATTCAGCATCACGGTAGGCTCGGACGGAGCTACCGACTCGTACGAACTTTGCTTTTGTGCTATCCCTGCAAAGAAGAAGTTACCGTATCAAGTATTCATTCGTAAAGTACAGTATTGTGGATTTTTGTCGTAATTGGTCTTGTCTTGAGTATATAAAATATTGGTTATTTTTCTAAACTGGTGTGGTGTCCGTTTGTAGTGCTTACACTGTATTACTGTTGGTTATGTGCAAATGCTTTACACACTGCCTCTGAATTAAGCCTGACTGCTCGTGCCAAGCTACCACGAGGGTGAGCAGGGGTTACTTCACGAGTGTAACACCCTTACCCTGACTAGGAAGAAGGGTCCCTACTTGGACAAAGGTGCAAGCCCTTGCCAACTAGAGATCCCATTTCTAACATTGGTTGTCAGCAGTGAGGATAGGACTTGTGTTTGCACTTGACTTACAGTGATTGGTGTGCACTACTACCATATCGCAGACCATTACGTACCACATACTGGTTCTTTTTCTTTTGGCCTATTTTTGATCTTGCCAGTTTTCAACTCACGACTTTTGTCATGCCTGAATCAATTGCATCATCCGTTGCATCTCTGGAAGTTATCTTTGAGGAGGACAGGTTGGAATCCTACGCCGTAAAGGAGTTACGAGCGATTTGTAAAAACCTGAAAGTCCAAATTAAAGGCCTCACAAGGAAGGAGGAGCTACAGAAGGCGCTGAGGGCCTGGGTAGCAGCCAGACATGCCAATGGGCAGCCTGGTGATCTCAGTGAGGAGGTGGAGGAGCCTATTTCCAGGGTGGATGTGCTTTTGGGTAGGGGGAACCCGCCAGATCAGGCAGCAGCAGTCTGTCCCCAGAGGAGCTGGAGGACAGGCGGGAGGCAAGGCAGTTTGAGCTGCAGAAGCTCAGGCTGGAGAGTGAGCGGGAGGAGAAGAGATTGGCCATAGAGGAGAGGAAGATGCTCTTAGAGCATGAGAGAGAACTGAAGGAGCTAGAACTTAGGAGTAAGTCAGGCTCAGATGGTGGCAGCAATTCGTCCAGAAAGGCAGACAGGATTGTGCACATTCCCAAGAACGTAGGCAAGGAGTTCAAGAAGGGGGATGACATACAAAGGTGGTTTCAGGGTTATGAGGCAGCCATACACATGAATGGGGTCCCTGAGGAGAATTGGGGAGCAGGATTGTGGCCACTTTTCCCGGAAGAAGCAAGGGATGCTCTGATAGCTTTGGGTAAGGGGTATCACCTCACCTATGCTGACATTAAGGATGCCCTTCTCACGAAGTATGGTCTTACTCCTGAAAAGTACAGGGATCAGTTCAGGTCCAGTAAGAAGTCTGATGTCAACACTTGGTTGGAATGTGTAGATGTGTTCTGCAGGTCTCTGGATGGTTGGGTGAAGGGCAGTAGTGTAACAGATTTTCAGGGGCTCTACAACTTGATTGCATGGGAGCACTTGTCTAGTCTATGTTTTGCAGATCTGCGCCAGCACCTAGTTGATAGTAAGCTAACTGACCCCAGGAAGCTTGCTATGGAAGCGGACCGCTGGGTGAGTACCAGGGTCCACAAGAAAGCGTTTGGGGAGACTCAGCCAAAGGTGGGCAGGGTCCCCAGCAGAAAGGTGGGGGGACAAGGGTAAAGCACAGGAGTTCTCTAAAGGGCCCCAAACTAGTACCCAGGGTAAAGGTTCCCAGCCCCCGGTGATAAGAAGAAAGGGGTCTCCACAGGGAAGCCTGTTGAGACCGGCCCCCGCAAGTGTTATGCATGTGACCAGGTAGGTCACTTTAAGGGGACCCCAAGTGCCCGAAGGGGACACAGCCACCCACCGGTGGACAGTCCAAAGTGTTGGCTAGTGTAGCGCTTGGGGAGGAGGGGTGCCCACAGGAGGGTGGGGATCCCGCAGAAATGACCCTTGTCTCACTAGGGGACAGTGAGATGGTCCCAGGAAACCAGGTGCCCCCTAACACGAAGAAATATAGCACCTGGGTGACCATTAATGGGAACAGGGTAGAGGCTCTCAGAGATACTGGAGCCAGTGTGACCTCAGTCCGGTGTCACCTGGTGTCTGAGAAGCAAGTAGTCCCAGGAGCATTCCACCAAGTAGTTGCTGTCGACAACTCTGAGCGCCAATGTATGGTGGCGCAGGTTCCCTTTGAATGGGGGGGTCTCAGGTCCCTTGAGGGTGGTTGTGAGCCCTACCATGCCTGTAGATTGTCTGCTAGGAAACGACCTGGAGCAGTCCTCATGGAAGGAGGTTGAGCTCAGGTCCCACTTGGAGATGCTTGGGTTGCCAGAGTGGGCATGCGTGTCTACTCGGTCAATGGCGGCCAGAAAGGGTGATCAAGAGGACTTGGAGCCTGAAACAGTGGCCCAAGTCCCTGCCAAGAGAAAGGGCAGGGGCGCGGGAAACCGGCCCCCGAAGTTCCCACGGACCGGGAGGAGGCGGACCTCGAGGGGACGCCCGGTGCCTACAGGGGAGCAAGTAGCCGAACTGGGAGACATCTCTGAGCTGACCCATTGGCAGCAAGAAGGGGGTCCCACCAGGGAGGAGTTCTGTAGGGAGCAGAACGAGTGCCCTACTCTGGAGGGTCTGCGGCGGCAGGCTGCAGACCAGGCAGCTGGTAATCAGTCCGGGTCACATCTGATCTACTGGGAGAGTGGTCTCCTATACAGTGAGCCTAAGGTTGCTGAGCCTGGGTCAGCCCGTGTGCTGGTGGTACCCCAGCGCTTCAGGACCTTCCTACTGGGTCTGGCTCATGACGTGCCTTTGGCAGGACATTTGGGGCAGGACAAGACCTTTGACAGGCTTGTCACCCACTTCTTTTGGCCCCAAATGCGAAGGCAAGTGGTAAGAGTGGGAGGAAGGTCAAAGCTCCTCTCCAACCTTTCCCTGTTGTTGGAACACCCTTTGAAAGGGTAGGGATGGATATTGTGGGGCCACTGGATCCCAAGACAGCCATGGGCAACAGGTACATCCTGGTCTTGGTGGACCATGCCACCCGGTACCCGGAGGCAATCCCTCTCAGGACAACGACGGCGCCAGTGGTGGGCCGGGCGTTGATGGGGATCTTTTCCCGTGTGGGATTCCCCAGAGAGGTGGTTTCTGATAGGGGGACCAATTTCATATCGAAGTATATGACATCCCTGTGGAAGGAGTGTGGTGTAACCTACAAGTTCACCACTCCTTACCACCCACAAGGAAACGGTCTGGTGGAGAGATTCAACCAGACCTTGAAAGGCATGATCAAGGGTCTAACGGAACCCATTAAGCGTAAGTGGGACGTCCTCTTGCCATGCCTGCTCTTTGCATACAGGGAGGTGCCTCAGAAGTCTCTTGGGTACAGCCCCTTTGAGCTCCTGTATGGCCACCCTGTCAGAGGACCTCTGAGTTTGGTAAAGGAAGGCTGGGAGGCGGCTCCCAGGAAAACTCCCCAGGATGTATTTAGCTACATGCTGGCCTTTAGAAACCAAACTGCCCGCTTCAGGAAACTCGCTCAGGCGAACCTAGAAGCCAGCCAGGAAGAAATGAAGAGATGGTATGACCAGAATGCCACTCTGGTCGAATTTCAACCTGGGCAGAAAGTGTGGGTCATGGCCCCAGTGGCACCTTGTGCCTTGCAGGACAAGTGGACTGGGCCATATGAGGTAAAGGAGCGCAAAAGTGACGTCACCTACCTGGTGGATTTGCAGGCTCCAAGGAACCCTTTGAGGGTCCTTCACGTGAACCGCCTCAAGCCCCACTTCGAGAGGTCCGAAGTGAGTATGCTCTTGGCGACAGATGATGGGGTGGAAGAGGAGAGTGAGCCTCTCCCTGACCTCCTGTCTACCAAGGAGCATGATGGGTCAGTAGAGGGTGTGATCCTCTCCCCTACTCTGACTCAGGAGCAGCAGGGGGACTGTCGCCAGTTGTTGGGACAGTTCGCCCCACTGTTCTCTCTGACCCCCGGTGTTACTCACTGGTGTACCCATGACGTGGACACCGGTGACAGCCATCCTGTGAAGCACAAAATTTACAGGTTGACTGACCGGGTCAGAGCCAGCATCAAGGAGGAGGTCTCTAAGATGTTGGCGTTAGGGGTGATTGAGCCCTCCCACAGTCCTTGGGCCAGCCCAGTGGTCTTGGTCCCAAAGGCTGCGGCGCCCGGTGCCACTCCAGAACTCCGGTTTTGTGTGGACTACCGTGGGCTCAATGCCGTCACCAGGACTGACGCGCACCCCATCCCCAGAGCTGATGAGCTCATTGATCGGTTGGGAGCTGCCCGGTTCCTCAGCACGTTTGATTTAACGTCTGGGTACTGGCAGATTGCCTTAACCGATGGGGCCAAGGAGAGATCCGCATTCTCAACCCCAGAAGGTCATTACCAATTCCGGGTGATGCCCTTTGGGTTGAAGAATGCCCCTGCCACCTTTCAGAGGTTGGTCAATCAGGTGTTGGCTGGGCTGGAGGATTTCAGTGCCGCCTACCTGGATGACATTGCTGTGTTCAGTTCCAGCTGGGAAGAACATTTACAGCACCTTGAGAAAGTGTTGAGGGCTCTGCAAGGTGCAGGCCTCACGATCAAGGCCAGTAAGTGCCAGATCGGGCAGGGTTCTGTGGTGTACTTGGGACATCAGGTAGGAAGCGGCCAGGTGGCGCCCCTACAACCCAAGATTGACACCATTCTGGCTTGGGAACCCCCAAGACCCAGACAGAGGTGAGAGCCTTCTTAGGTCTCACCGGTTACTATAGGAGATTTGTTAAGGGCTATGGCACCATCGTTGCCCCCTTAACAGAGCTGACCTCTAAGAGGCAGCCCAGGAAAGTGATCTGGACTGAGTCCTGCCAGAAAGCTTTTGATGCCCTGAAGGCAGCCATGTGCACGGCGCCCGTGCTCAAGGCACCTGACTTCTCCAAGGAATTCGTCGTGCAGACTGACGCTTCAGAGCATGGGGTGGGAGCGGTGCTCTCACAACTGAACGAAGAGGGCCTGGATCAGCCTGTAGTCTTCCTTAGCAGGAGACTACTTCCCAGGGAACAGAGGTGGAGTGCCATAGAAAGGGAAGCTTTTGCTGTGGTCTGGGCACTGAAGAAGTTGAGACCATACCTGTTTGGGACTCACTTCCGGGTTCAGACAGACCACAGGCCCCTCAGATGGTTGATGCAAATGAGGGGTGAGAATCCAAAGCTGCTGAGGTGGTCCATCTCCCTACAGGGAATAACTTTACGGTGGAGCACCGTCCTGGTACAGAACACGCCAACGCAGATGGTCTGTCCAGGTTCTTCCGCCTTAGTGAGGAGAACTCCAATGGGGTTGGGTAGTTCTCCCTACTTTCAGCTGGAGGGGACATGTGTTAGACTTGGCATCTTTTGGCGTGTTTCCCCTGACTTTTGCTTTCTGACCTCCCGGTTTTGACTCTGTTTTTGCTGGTGTAATGATTCTGCGCACTTTCCTCACTGCTGTCCAGTGGGAAAGTGCAAGTGCTCCTGTATAAAATGCGTTATGGATTGGTGTTTCCATGATTGGCCTATTTGGTTTATGTGTCAGTCCCTTGTAAAGTGCACTGCGAGTGCCAGGGCCTATAGACCACATGCTGTTGGTGGGCTGCAGCACTGGATTGTGCCACCCACGCAAACAGCCCGTAAAGTGTAACTCGGGCCTGCCATCGCAGAGCCCGTGCGCAGCCTGGGGCTGCCATGTCGACTTGGCAAGTGCACACACTTGCAAGTCCCTAAACCTTCCCTTTGCTACATGTTAGTCACCCCTAAGGTAGGCCCAAGGTACCCCTGTGGGCAGGGTGCGTTGGACGCGAAAGGTAGGACATGCCCGGGTGTGTGCGGCATGTCCTGATAGTGAATTACAGCCTAGTTCGTTTTTCACTATTGCAAGGCTACCTGTTCCCCCTAGGCCAGAACGGGCAGTTTTGATTATTACAGCTTATAATCCTAACTGACCCCGGGAACATGGTAGAAATTCGAGTTTAGTATGCCTGGACTCAGAATGATAAAATGCAGCTTTTAGTGAAGTTGGTTTTAACATTCTGTGTTTGAAAATACCACTTTTAGAAGGTGGGTATTTTCTTGTCTAACCATCCAAGCCTGCCTCTGCGAGGTTGTGTATTCCTTGTCTGGAGTGTGAGTGACAGGGGCTGGGGGATGCCAGGAGACAGGGTGAGTCAGCACAGGGCTGAATAGCACGATCTACATGTAGATGGGTGGGAGGGGTCGCACCTGGGCCCTGAATAGGACAGTGCCTTCCCTCCACAATGCTGGCTCCACCTCCTGTGGTGCGTCTGATGTCCCTGGCCTACTCACTGAAAGAAGGGACGGAGACTTGTCAACAAAGTGCTCCAGAACTGGTTTGGACTAGGCATAGGCCTCTCTGCCTTCAGAGAACAAAGGAATTTGGGATATAAATATTGGGGCCCTGACCCCATGAATTTAGATCTCGCTGGAATCAAGGAACCTGCCAAGACGAAGAGCTGGAAGAGCTGCCAGGAGGAGTACTGCCCCTTTGCTGTGTTGTTGCTTTGTTGGGTTGGCCTGCAGCTGCTGCTTCTGCCTTGGGCAGTGAAAGGACTGGACTGAACTTTCTACAAACTTGTGCTGAGTATCTCCAAGGGCCTGAAACCGAGCTGGCCTCCTGTTAAGAAGTCTCAGGGACTACAAAGACTTCACAAGCCTCTGGGTACCGCTTCTGGAACGCTGTTTCAGTTGCCACAGAGGAAGGGAACTGCAACCGACTCCGTCAACCGAATCCATCCCTGGCCGGTGACCTGTTTGCACCGCAGACCGCATCGCCCCGCTTCGCATCGCAACCCTGGTCTCACCGTGGGCGACGTCCGACGCCGCCAACATCGAGCCGCTGCTTGCACCGTGACCTGTGGGCACCGCAGTTCGCATCGCATCGCTTCACTGAACCAACCGGACCCGACCGACGAGGTCGCTGCAACTGGCTCAAGAGTCGAGACCGCACCGCATTTGGGGCACCGCTCGCACGTCTGCGACGCACCGCTCCGACTCGCACCGCTGTCCGACGCCAGCTCCCGCACTCCGGCTAGGTCGCCTGCATCGCAACCCGTCAGCACCGCATCGAGCATCGTCTCGCCCTGCATCGCACGCCTTGGACTCACCGACTCCGTCTGCACGACGCTCATCGAGCCGCTGCCTGCACCGCATCGAGGGACACCGCACCTTGCATCGCTCCGTCTTGCACCGCAACCGCGACGAACGCCGACCGGCTCGTACACTCCGTACCAGCCACAACGAGAAAGGTACTGTAACCGAGTCTGTTCATGACTCTGCTGGCCCGTATCGACGCGGTCGGCTGGAACTGTTAGACTCTGTGGTTATTCAGCATCACGGTAGGCTCGGACGGAGCTACCGACTCGTACGAACTTTGCTTTTGTGCTATCCCTGCAAAGAAGAAGTTACCGTATCAAGTATTCATTCGTAAAGTACAGTATTGTGGATTTTTGTCGTAATTGGTCTTGTCTTGAGTATATAAAATATTGGTTATTTTTCTAAACTGGTGTGGTGTCCGTTTGTAGTGCTTACACTGTATTACTGTTGGTTATGTGCAAATGCTTTACACACTGCCTCTGAATTAAGCCTGACTGCTCGTGCCAAGCTACCACGAGGGTGAGCAGGGGTTACTTCACGAGTGTAACACCCTTACCCTGACTAGGAAGAAGGGTCCCTACTTGGACAAAGGTGCAAGCCCTTGCCAACTAGAGATCCCATTTCTAACATTGGTTGTCAGCGGTGAGGATAGGACTTGTGTTTGCACTTGACTTACAGTGATTGGTGTGCACTACTACCATATCGCAGACCATTACGTACCACATACTGGTTCTTTTTCTTTTGGCCTATTTTTGATCTTGCCAGTTTTCAACTCACGACTTTTGTCATGCCTGAATCAATTGCATCATCCGTTGCATCTCTGGAAGTTATCTTTGAGGAGGACAGGTTGGAATCCTACGCCGTAAAGGAGTTACGAGCGATTTGTAAAAACCTGAAAGTCCAAATTAAAGGCCTCACAAGGAAGGAGGAGCTACAGAAGGCGCTGAGGGCCTGGGTAGCAGCCAGACATGCCAATGGGCAGCCTGGTGATCTCAGTGAGGAGGTGGAGGAGCCTATTTCCAGGGTGGATGTGCTTTTGGGTAGGGGGAACCCGCCAGATCAGGCAGCAGCAGTCTGTCCCCAGAGGAGCTGGAGGACAGGCGGGAGGCAAGGCAGTTTGAGCTGCAGAAGCTCAGGCTGGAGAGTGAGCGGGAGGAGAAGAGATTGGCCATAGAGAAGAGGAAGATGCTCTTAGAGCATGAGAGAGAACTGAAGGAGCTAGAACTTAGGAGTAAGTCAGGCTCAGATGGTGGCAGCAATTCGTCCAGAAAGGCAGACAGGATTGTGCACATTCCCAAGAACGTAGGCAAGGAGTTCAAGAAGGGGGATGACATACAAAGGTGGTTTCAGGGTTATGAGGCAGCCATACACATGAATGGGGTCCCTGAGGAGAATTGGGGAGCAGGATTGTGGCCACTTTTCCCGGAAGAAGCAAGGGATGCTCTGATAGCTTTGGGTAAGGGGTATCACCTCACCTATGCTGACATTAAGGATGCCCTTCTCACGAAGTATGGTCTTACTCCTGAAAAGTACAGGGATCAGTTCAGGTCCAGTAAGAAGTCTGATGTCAACACTTGGTTGGAATGTGTAGATGTGTTCTGCAGGTCTCTGGATGGTTGGGTGAAGGGCAGTAGTGTAACAGATTTTCAGGGGCTCTACAACTTGATTGCATGGGAGCACTTGTCTAGTCTATGTTTTGCAGATCTGCGCCAGCACCTAGTTGATAGTAAGCTAACTGACCCCAGGAAGCTTGCTATGGAAGCGGACCGCTGGGTGAGTACCAGGGTCCACAAGAAAGCGTTTGGGGAGACTCAGCCAAAGGTGGGCAGGGTCCCCAGCAGAAAGGTGGGGGGACAAGGGTAAAGCACAGGAGTTCTCTAAAGGGCCCCAAACTAGTACCCAGGGTAAAGGTTCCCAGCCCCCGGTGATAAGAAGAAAGGGGTCTCCACAGGGAAGCCTGTTGAGACCGGCCCCCGTAAGTGTTATGCATGTGACCAGGTAGGTCACTTTAAGGGGGACCCCAAGTGCCCGAAGGGGACACAGCCACCCACCGGTGGACAGTCCAAAGTGTTGGCTAGTGTAGCGCTTGGGGAGGAGGGGTGCCCACAGGAGGGTGGGGATCCCGCAGAAATGACCCTTGTCTCACTAGGGGACAGTGAGATGGTCCCAGGAAACCAGGTGCCCCCTAACACGAAGAAATATAGCACCTGGGTGACCATTAATGGGAACAGGGTAGAGGCTCTCAGAGATACTGGAGCCAGTGTGACCTCAGTCCGGTGTCACCTGGTGTCTGAGAAGCAAGTAGTCCCAGGAGCATTCCACCAAGTAGTTGCTGTCGACAACTCTGAGCGCCAATGTATGGTGGCGCAGGTTCCCTTTGAATGGGGGGTCTCAGGTCCCTTGAGGGTGGTTGTGAGCCCTACCATGCCTGTAGATTGTCTGCTAGGAAACGACCTGGAGCAGTCCTCATGGAAGGAGGTTGAGCTCAGGTCCCACTTGGAGATGCTTTGGTTGCCAGAGTGGGCATGCGTGTCTACTCGGTCAATGGCGGCCAGAAAGGGTGATCAAGAGGACTTGGAGCCTGAAACAGTGGCCCAAGTCCCTGCCAAGAGAAAGGGCAGGGGCGCGGGAAACCGGCCCCCGAAGTTCCCACGGACCGGGAGGAGGCGGACCTCGAGGGGGACGCCCCGGTGCCTACAGGGGAGCAAGTAGCCGAACTGGGAGACATCTCTGAGCTGACCCATTGGCAGCAAGAAGGGGGTCCCACCAGGGAGGAGTTCTGTAGGGAGCAGAACGAGTGCCCTACTCTGGAGGGTCTGCGGCGGCAGGCTGCAGACCAGGCAGCTGGTAATCAGTCCGGGTCACATCTGATCTACTGGGAGAGTGGTCTCCTATACAGTGAGCCTAAGGTTGCTGAGCCTGGGTCAGCCCGTGTGCTGGTGGTACCCCAGCGCTTCAGGACCTTCCTACTGGGTCTGGCTCATGACGTGCCTTTGGCAGGACATTTGGGGCAGGACAAGACCTTTGACAGGCTTGTCACCCACTTCTTTTGGCCCCAAATGCGAAGGCAAGTGGTAAGAGTGGGAGGAAGGTCAAAGCTCCTCTCCAACCTTTCCCTGTTGTTGGAACACCCTTTGAAAGGGTAGGGATGGATATTGTGGGGCCACTGGATCCCAAGACAGCCATGGGCAACAGGTACATCCTGGTCTTGGTGGACCATGCCACCCGGTACCCGGAGGCAATCCCTCTCAGGACAACGACGGCGCCAGTGGTGGGCCGGGCGTTGATGGGGATCTTTTCCCGTGTGGGATTCCCCAGAGAGGTGGTTTCTGATAGGGGGACCAATTTCATATCGAAGTATATGACATCCCTGTGGAAGGAGTGTGGTGTAACCTACAAGTTCACCACTCCTTACCACCCACAAGGAAACGGTCTGGTGGAGAGATTCAACCAGACCTTGAAAGGCATGATCAAGGGTCTAACGGAACCCATTAAGCGTAAGTGGGACGTCCTCTTGCCATGCCTGCTCTTTGCATACAGGGAGGTGCCTCAGAAGTCTCTTGGGTACAGCCCCTTTGAGCTCCTGTATGGCCACCCTGTCAGAGGACCTCTGAGTTTGGTAAAGGAAGGCTGGGAGGCGGCTCCCAGGAAAACTCCCCAGGATGTATTTAGCTACATGCTGGCCTTTAGAAACCAAACTGCCCGCTTCAGGAAACTCGCTCAGGCGAACCTAGAAGCCAGCCAGGAAGAAATGAAGAGATGGTATGACCAGAATGCCACTCTGGTCGAATTTCAACCTGGGCAGAAAGTGTGGGTCATGGCCCCAGTGGCACCTTGTGCCTTGCAGGACAAGTGGACTGGGCCATATGAGGTAAAGGAGCGCAAAAGTGACGTCACCTACCTGGTGGATTTGCAGGCTCCAAGGAACCCTTTGAGGGTCCTTCACGTGAACCGCCTCAAGCCCCACTTCGAGAGGTCCGAAGTGAGTATGCTCTTGGCGACAGATGATGGGGTGGAAGAGGAGAGTGAGCCTCTCCCTGACCTCCTGTCTACCAAGGAGCATGATGGGTCAGTAGAGGGTGTGATCCTCTCCCCTACTCTGACTCAGGAGCAGCAGGGGACTGTCGCCAGTTGTTGGGACAGTTCGCCCCACTGTTCTCTCTGACCCCCGGTGTTACTCACTGGTGTACCCATGACGTGGACACCGGTGACAGCCATCCTGTGAAGCACAAAATTTACAGGTTGACTGACCGGGTCAGAGCCAGCATCAAGGAGGAGGTCTCTAAGATGTTGGCGTTAGGGGTGATTGAGCCCTCCCACAGTCCTTGGGCCAGCCCAGTGGTCTTGGTCCCAAAGGCTGCGGCGCCCGGTGCCACTCCAGAACTCCGGTTTTGTGTGGACTACCGTGGGCTCAATGCCGTCACCAGGACTGACGCGCACCCCATCCCCAGAGCTGATGAGCTCATTGATCGGTTGGGAGCTGCCCGGTTCCTCAGCACGTTTGATTTAACGTCTGGGTACTGGCAGATTGCCTTAACCGATGGGGCCAAGGAGAGATCCGCATTCTCAACCCCAGAAGGTCATTACCAATTCCGGGTGATGCCCTTTGGGTTGAAGAATGCCCCTGCCACCTTTCAGAGGTTGGTCAATCAGGTGTTGGCTGGGCTGGAGGATTTCAGTGCCGCCTACCTGGATGACATTGCTGTGTTCAGTTCCAGCTGGGAAGAACATTTACAGCACCTTGAGAAAGTGTTGAGGGCTCTGCAAGGTGCAGGCCTCACGATCAAGGCCAGTAAGTGCCAGATCGGGCAGGGTTCTGTGGTGTACTTGGGACATCAGGTAGGAAGCGGCCAGGTGGCGCCCCTACAACCCAAGATTGACACCATTCTGGCTTGGGAACCCCCAAGACCCAGACAGAGGTGAGAGCCTTCTTAGGTCTCACCGGTTACTATAGGAGATTTGTTAAGGGCTATGGCACCATCGTTGCCCCCTTAACAGAGCTGACCTCTAAGAGGCAGCCCAGGAAAGTGATCTGGACTGAGTCCTGCCAGAAAGCTTTTGATGCCCTGAAGGCAGCCATGTGCACGGCGCCCGTGCTCAAGGCACCTGACTTCTCCAAGGAATTCGTCGTGCAGACTGACGCTTCAGAGCATGGGGTGGGAGCGGTGCTCTCACAACTGAACGAAGAGGGCCTGGATCAGCCTGTAGTCTTCCTTAGCAGGAGACTACTTCCCAGGGAACAGAGGTGGAGTGCCATAGAAAGGGAAGCTTTTGCTGTGGTCTGGGCACTGAAGAAGTTGAGACCATACCTGTTTGGGACTCACTTCCGGGTTCAGACAGACCACAGGCCCCTCAGATGGTTGATGCAAATGAGGGGTGAGAATCCAAAGCTGCTGAGGTGGTCCATCTCCCTACAGGGAATAACTTTACGGTGGAGCACCGTCCTGGTACAGAACACGCCAACGCAGATGGTCTGTCCAGGTTCTTCCGCCTTAGTGAGGAGAACTCCAATGGGGTTGGGTAGTTCTCCCTACTTTCAGCTGGAGGGGACATGTGTTAGACTTGGCATCTTTTGGCGTGTTTCCCCTGACTTTTTGCTTTCTGACCTCCCGGTTTTGACTCTGTTTTTGCTGGTGTAATGATTCTGCGCACTTTCCTCACTGCTGTCCAGTGGGAAAGTGCAAGTGCTCCTGTATAAAATGCGTTATGGATTGGTGTTTCCATGATTGGCCTATTTGGTTTATGTGTCAGTCCCTTGTAAAGTGCACTGCGAGTGCCAGGGCCTATAGACCACATGCTGTTGGTGGGCTGCAGCACTGGATTGTGCCACCCACGCAAACAGCCCGTAAAGTGTAACTCGGGCCTGCCATCGCAGAGCCCGTGCGCAGCCTGGGGCTGCCATGTCGACTTGGCAAGTGCACACACTTACAAGTCCCTAAACCTTCCCTTTGCTACATGTTAGTCACCCCTAAGGTAGGCCCAAGGTACCCCTGTGGGCAGGGTGCGTTGGACGCGAAAGGTAGGACATGCCCGGGTGTGTGCGGCATGTCCTGATAGTGAATTACAGCCTAGTTCGTTTTTCACTATTGCAAGGCTACCTGTTCCCCCTAGGCCAGAACGGGCAGTTTTGATTATTACAGCTTATAATCCTAACTGACCCCGGGAACATGGTAGAAATTCGAGTTTAGTATGCCTGGACTCAGAATGATAAAATGCAGCTTTTAGTGAAGTTGGTTTTAACATTCTGTGTTTGAAAATACCACTTTTAGAAGGTGGGTATTTTCTTGTCTAACCATCCAAGCCTGCCTCTGCGAGGTTGTGTATTCCTTGTCTGGAGTGTGAGTGACAGGGGCTGGGGGATGCCAGGAGACAGGGTGAGTCAGCACAGGGCTGAATAGCACGATCTACATGTAGATGGGTGGGAGGGGTCGCACCTGGGCCCTGAATAGGACAGTGCCTTCCCTCCACAATGCTGGCTCCACCTCCTGTGGTGCGTCTGATGTCCCTGGCCTACTCACTGAAAGAAGGGACGGAGACTTGTCAACAAAGTGCTCCAGAACTGGTTTGGACTAGGCATAGGCCTCTCTGCCTTCAGAGAACAAAGGAATTTGGGATATAAATATTGGGGCCCTGACCCCATGAATTTAGATCTCGCTGGAATCAAGGAACCTGCCAAGACGAAGAGCTGGAAGAGCTGCCAGGAGGAGTACTGCCCCTTTGCTGTGTTGTTGCTTTGTTGGGTTGGCCTGCAGCTGCTGCTTCTGACTTGGGCAGTGAAAGGACTGGACTGAACTTTCTACAAACTTGTGCTGAGTATCTCCAAGGGCCTGAAACCGAGCTGGCCTCCTGTTAAGAAGTCTCAGGGACTACAAAGACTTCACAAGCCTCTGGGTACCGCTTCTGGAACGCTGTTTCAGTTGCCACAGAGGAAGGGAACTGCAACCGACTCCGTCAACCGAATCCATCCCTGGCCGGTGACCTGTTTGCACCGCAGACCGCATCGCCCCGCTTCGCATCGCAACCCTGGTCTCACCGTGGGCGACGTCCGACGCCGCCAACATCGAGCCGCTGCTTGCACCGTGACCTGTGGGCACCGCAGTTCGCATCGCTTCACTGAACCAACCGGACCCGACCGACGAGGTCGCTGCAACTGGCTCAAGAGTCGAGACCGCACCGCATTTGGGGCACCGCTCGCACGTCTGCGACGCACCGCTCCGACTCGCACCGCTGTCCGACGCCAGCTCCCGCACTCCGGCTAGGTCGCCTGCATCGCAACCCGTCAGCACCGCATCGAGCATCGTCTCGCCCTGCATCGCACGCCTTGGACTCACCGACTCCGTCTGCACGACGCTCATCGAGCCGCTGCCTGCACCGCATCGAGGGACACCGCACCTTGCATCGCTCCGTCTTGCACCGCAACCGCGACGAACGCCGACCGGCTCGTACACTCCGTACCAGCCACAACGAGAAAGGTACTGTAACCGAGTCTGTTCATGACTCTGCTGGCCCGTATCGACGCGGTCGGCTGGAACTGTTAGACTCTGTGGTTATTCAGCATCACGGTAGGCTCGGACGGAGCTACCGACTCGTACGAACTTTGCTTTTGTGCTATCCCTGCAAAGAAGAAGTTACCGTATCAAGTATTCATTCGTAAAGTACTGTATTGTGGATTTTGGTCGTAATTGGTCTTGTCTTGAGTATATAAAATATTGGTTATTTTTCTAAACTGGTGTGGTGTCCGTTTGTAGTGCTTACACTGTATTACTGTTGGTTATGTGCAAATGCTTTACACACTGCCTCTGAATTAAGCCTGACTGCTCGTGCCAAGCTACCACGAGGGTGAGCAGGGGTTACTTCACGAGTGTAATACCCTTACCCTGACTAGGAAGAAGGGTCCCTACTTGGACAAAGGTGCAAGCCCTTGCCAACTAGAGATCCCATTTCTAACAAGGATGCAGAGGGAAGAAGGGAGGGCTGGAAGGCTCCTGGCGTGGCTGATTCAACCGCCGACCCGCGGATCGCCTGTCACCCAGCTACGGCAGGATACGGGTGATCTCCTTTATAGTCCAGATGATATTATTTGTGCCTTCCACAGTTAATATGAGAAGTTGTACGCTGCCGAGGCAATGGCTGACCAATCCCTCACTACGAACTTTTTGGACCCCCTGCCTTTCCATGTTTTGGATCGCCAGACACAGGAGGAATTAGGGAGGACCGGTAACGGTGCATAAAATCCGGGTGGCCATCGGAGATATGGTAACGAGTAAGACTCCGGGCCCGGATGGTCTCATGGCGGAGTTTTATAAATGGTTTGCCACTAGTCTAGCGCCTCGACTAGAGATTCTCTACGCTGATTCACTTGATAGGGGTGAATTGCCCGGTACAACACGGGATGCACTTGTGATCCCACTACCTAAAACTAAGGAGGCGGCTGCCAAAGTGACTGATTTTAGGCCCCTTTCAATGTTAAACCTAGATTTTAAAATTCTTAGCAAAGTCTTGGCAAATAGGCTCCTCCCCCACATGTCCACTCTGGTCCAATTGGACCAGAATGGATTTACTCCCTCCTGCTGCACCTCCTATAATCTCCGGATGCTCTACTCCGTGTTGTATCAAGAGGAGCCTTCTTGGGACCAGCGAGCAGCAGTATTGTCAATAGACCTGGAAAAGGCATTTGACATGATTAGTTGGGAATACCTTTTCGAAGTCATGTTGCGTATGGGCCTTGGGAGTAACTTGGGTTAAATGGGTGCGGCTTCTTTATGCGTCCCCAACTGCAAGGGTTAAAACAGGCAAGACGATCTCTACTCAATACACGATCTTCCATGGCACACGACAAGGGTGCCCTCTTTCTCCCCTCCTGTTTGCTTTAGCAATAGAGCCACTCGCGGTAAAAGCATGACTGGTGGGCGCTGGACTCGGCCTTGAGGTAGACACCCGGATAAACACTATTTCACTTTACGCAGATGACCTGTTGCTCTATTTGGAGGATGCAGTAATTGGTACCGCATCAGCGATGCAGATTTTAGAGGGCTTTGGTCTTATATCAGGCCTTTGGGTTAATAAGGCTAAGACATGTTTGTTTCCTATTGCGGGACCGCTGCCCCGACCAGAGGCCCTGCAGCTGGACATACAGTGGGCCTCCCACTCTTTAAATACTTGGGTATCCAGGTGTTCCACTCCCTGGAAGATCTGAGGGAGGGAAACTTAGGTAGAGCAGTGTGATCACTTAAATCCTGTGTTCAGTTCTGGCGTACATTGCACCTCCCCATTATGGCGAGAATATCTCTATCTAAAAAGGTTATGTTACCTAGGCTTCCATATTATTTTGTCAACCTCCCAGTGTTGATGTCACCGGTATGGTTTCGCCCGTTAAATACGTTATTGAGAGAATTAGTGTGGGACGGTGGGCGCCCGAGAGTCTCCTTGAAGACACTGCAACGTCCCATGACAGAAGGTGGGCTGGGAGTGCCGAACTTTGAGTTCTATATGCTGACTGCCCAGCTGCAGTGGCTGGCACAGTAGCTGGGAGAAGTGAATGAAGAGAACACTTGCTTGTTGGAGCCAGATGGTCATCCCAGCTTCCTGCTGGCTAAATTGTTGTTTCAGTCTACACACACCACATACCGCTCAGTGTTACAGCGCACTGCACTACAGGCCTGGAAGAGATCCCTGGATAGAATAAAAAAAAGCCCCGAGATACACCCCTGTACGTCCCCGTGTGGGTTTACCACATGGTACTCCCATGTCCTTATTCACTGAAGATCAACTGGCGACATGGACCCAGCTGGGGGTGGAAAATGTAGGAGACTGTTATTTGGAGAAAAACCTTCTGCCCTTTGAGGAACTAGTGGAGAGTAACGGTCTTCCTCCGGGACAGTTCTTATGCTATGAAGCCTTAGTACGCACTATTGGGCAATTGTGGGGAGAGGGACGGGAAGAACCTGAGACACACCCAATCCTACATGCGCTGGTGACCCTGGGTACGGCTGGACATCAAGTGAAGTGGTTTTATGCCTCCTTGCTTACTGCGTCCTTAAACCCTTTGGGTGACCTCGAGGGAGATGGGAAAAGATACTAGGAGGCGTACTCACTGATGTGGAATGGAGTAAAGTCCTGCAGTCCTCGAAGAAGATTTCCCGCAACACGCGCCTTAAATACATGCAAGTTAATGTCATCCATATGACCCCTCACCGACTTAACATCACTTATGGGGGGGAGCCACGCAACTGCCCGAGATGTGCCCACCCTGATGCCGATTTCATACATATGCTTTGGGACTGTCAAACACTACGCTCTTTTTGGGACACTATTATTCTCAAACTTAAGGATGTTTTGGGGAGGGAGTTGCTCTCTATGGCCCAGGTATGTTTGCTGGGACTCTTTCCTCGTCCACCAAAACGCAAAGTTGGGAATAGACTAATCGACTTAGCCCTGGGTCTTGCTAAGCGTAGAATAGCATTAGTTTGGAAATCTGCACAAGGACCTAAGGTTGAACATTGGAATCGGGATGTAATGAATTGGGCTGGTGCTTAGGGTAGGGCACTGAGTTGGGAAGAGGCTAAAGGAGTGCGGCAACGCCTCATAGCAGATCTGTGGAAAGAAATGATGATATCATGGGAGCAACCAGTGCACACTAGTGAAGGAGAGGAGGAGGAGGAGCGGGTTACTCCAGATGAGAACGTTGAGCTGTAATGGTCTGTAACTATCCCTGCTTGTAGTGGGGTGTACTTATTACTTCCCTCGAGCTATTTACTGCGTTGCCAAACGACTGGGCCCATATCGGGCTATGCAGGAGGAGGAATTTATTCCCCTTACGCTTGTCATGCGCCGGTGGGTTTACTCCCCCCTAAGCTCTGATACCCCAGATAAGAATAGTTGATCTTTTAACCTTGGCCACTCCACTGCACAGACTTTAGTTTGTTATAAAGTTTCTTTGGCTTTCCTTTTTACTTCTCCTCTCTAAAAACAAATGTAAACTTTTTATATTATGCTATTCTGTCATATCATATTGTGAAACTACCGGCCGCCAATGTGAAAGACTCGAACGAAATCCATATTTAGTAATAGAAGGTACTACTGTATACTCAGATCCTGAAGATATTACCAATCTGATTACTGGATTGCAGTACAGCGACAAATATGCAAACCACTGAGCAGAGTCCTCATGAGGGGATATATCAAGTAAAACCGTGTTAACTCTGGGGAGGGAACTGCATGCAGATTTATGTACTGTCTATATGTTGAAATGTAATATAAGAAATGCCAATAAAAAGAAGTTAAAAAAAAAAAAGACACGAACAAGTTTAAAATATTTATCTTAACTAATGTGCTCTAGTATGCAGTATATGTGCCACAATCAGTAGAAAATGCCTAACACAAATACGGTCAGCATAGCAAGTAGTCCGTAATACATAAAAGGAGCTGTCATTATGACTGACAGCGTAGCCTAACCTCCCTCCCCTTGAATGGAAGCAAGATGATTATATATTACAAGATCTCTGGGCGTTATCAGCAGACCCCATACCTCAGTCTATAGATGGTAAATCTACATCACAGGTGTTGTCATGCTCTTCTCCCTGGAAAGGTGCCTCTCAAAGTGTGTCTTACCTATCCGTGTACCCCCATATGAATAAAGTACGTGTTCCCAAACAACAACTGCATCTGCATGTTTTGTCCAGGTGCTAGGGCCTGACCAGAAAAGAATAACAAGGGGCATTGTTGTTCGTCCTTGTTCACCATGTTCAGACTAAATCTCAGGAACGAGCAAAGTGTAAAAAACAACAGCAGGTTCTATGTGAAAGTTTCAGTGTGGCACAAGCAAAATAAACTTGTGTAGTAACGTGTGCAAAGCAGGGGACCGTCAGCAGCGTGCTCATGCTAATATAGGGAAGACGACGATGCACATATGGGCCACGTGACACCGTCATGTTGACGGAGCCATGCACCAAACTGCAAACAGCATTGACAGGAACAGCTGTGATGGCGGTTCCTACCAAAACTTTAGAAATGACTGCCAGCTTGGTGGACATTTCTAAATTTGGAGGACTGAAGTATACAAAAAAGTGATTGATAGGATACTTGAATTAATCTCAGCCACTGGTAATCAGTGATCAGTGCTCAATTGCAAGTGCTACCTGTGTAAATATTGATCATGATTGGTTATCCATGATTGCCATTGCCATATTTGATTTACTGGTAAGCCCCTGGTAAAGTGCTCTGTGTGTGCCCAGGGCCTGTAATTCAAATACTACTAGTGGGCCTGTGCAAATTATACTTCTGTCAGTTACATATAACATATACATTTTTCAATTTTTTTGTTTTTGAATGGTAGTGCCTTTTCCGTAAATTCCTAAGATGTTTTACATGTAAGTTAAAATCTTCCTGCTCCTGCCTTCCTCCCTTCCTCTCATATAACTCCACTTAGGCTTTATTTTTTCAGTGAATGTTAGCAGGCAACAATAGAGCCTTTGTAGGTATAGATTGGTCACACTTTTCATTGCAAATGCATTTTTTGTTTTCTTAAAAACATTGGAGCTGTTCAATAGATTTTCACAAAACTTTTTATTTTAAATCCATCCATTTAGGATTCTTCATGGCAAGTCTTGTGCAGATTCGCAAAGTGGGGACCAAAAAAAAGGGGGAGGTCTCAAAAGTGCTGTTTCCTATTTTAATTCCCAATGGTTTGTTTGCTCCTTGATACAGAAAAAACACGGCTGAATGGAATGATACCATATATGTCTGAAAAGTTTCAGCGCTCCGTCCATCATCTCCTTGTGTTTGCTTTGTTTGCCCTAAGTTAGCAGGGTATGCCCAGACATGGGTCCCTTGCTCACTTTGCCACTGGATTCAAGCTAGCCTGGCTGATGAGGGGTGTTACCCCAAAACCAGCCCCAGGATGGTTGTTTCCGGTTCAGGGAAGACCTGGCTTGGCAGTTCGGGCTGGACTGTTCCCATGAGGCACAGGTTCAAGACTGATTTGCATATAGTTGGGTCTGAACTGAGATGGCAGAGTGAGCTAAAGAACGATGATGGACTCAACCCAGATCTGTGACTGGGTGTGAGTGTCTGAAAAGTTTCAGCGCTCCGTCCATCATCTCCTTGTGTTTGCTTTGTTTTCTCTAAGTTGGCAGGGTATGCCCAGACGTGGGTCCCTTGCTCACTTTGCCACTGGATTCAAGCTAGCCTGGCTGATGTGGGGTGTTACCCCGAAACCGGTCCCAGGATGCTTGTTTCCGGTTCAGGAAAGACCTGTCTTGGCAGTTCGGGCTGGACTGTTCCCATGAGGCACAGGGTCAAGACTGATTTGCATATAGTTGGGTCTGAACTGAGGTGGCGAAGTGAGCTAAAGAACGATAATGGATTCAACCCAGATCTGTGACTGGGGGTGAGTGTCTGAAAAGTTTAATCCTTCCGTCCATCATCTCCTTGTGTTTGCTTTGTTTGCCCTAAGTTGGCAGGGAATGCCCAGACGTGGGTCCCTTGCTCACTTTGCCACTGAATTGAAGCTAGCCTGGCTGATGAGGGGTGTTATGTCATGGTTACGGCCGCGCAAGACTTCTGCATGCTCATGAAGCGTGAACGCGGCTTCGCGATGCGGAGTTGGGTTGGCGGTCTAGCTGCGGTGGCCGAAAGCGGACGACGCCTTCCACGGCGCTTCCGGGTTGCAGCGCTTATCAGCCGGCAACTTCCGCTGTTCGGCGCTTTGGATTAACGCCGTTGCCCTCCTGCTGGTATCTGTTCCTCCGCGGATATCACCGGTGCTCTAGCGCTCATCGCGCTGGCGCGCTAGACTTTGGAGACCTTGTGTCGGACGAAGAGCAGCTGTTCCAGCATTCCACACATACAAGACTGCCAGTACGTGCAGGCAGTTTATTCCCCCTCAGAAGCCTTGTTCGTTGGATTCCGGGACACCGGTGTACAGGTACACTTGGCTCTTCCTTATTATTTGCGCAGGAGCGCTGGTTATTTATTTTGGTCAATATTATTATTTGCACAGGAGCGCTGGTTTTTGGTTTTCTCCTAATCATTTGCTCAGGAGCGCTAGAACTTGTTTTGGACCCCAAAGACCGGAGCACTTCCACGGGCACTTCCAGATGCAAGACTACTCCCCGGTGCTTGTCTTAGCTGCCTTGTTGATGACTTCCTTAGCGAAACATACGAGGTAACCAAACTGTCCTTTTTTGTGTTAAGTATTCCTTAGGGCAGGAGGGGGATTGGTGTGCATCTTTAGTAATAGCTTCCCCTGTCTTTACATTTCAGACCGCATGCCCTGAGGGATTACAAGGACGTAGCGAGGTCCCCTGTCTGGGTCACAGGAAGTCCCCCTTTTTCCGGTCTCTGGCTTCTACCCCCGGTCCCATCTCCATCCTGGTCGGTATTAACGCATCCACTAGGGTAGGGTGGGATAGGCGGTGGTGGTTCATGTCACCTCTGCGAGATCGCCTCACAAGTATAAGGTAAGACTTGTGGGACTCTGACATGTTACCCTGAAACCGGTCCCAGGATGCTTGTTTCCGGTTCAGGGAAGACCTGGCTTGGCAATTCGGGCCGGACTGTTCCCATGAGGCACAGGGTCAAGACTGATTTGCATATAGTTGGGTCTGAACTGAGGTGGCGAATTGAGCTAAAGAACGATGATGGATTCAAACCAGATCTGTGACTGGGGGTGAGTGTCTGAAAAGTTTCAGTGCTCCGTCCATCATCTCCTTGTGTTTGCTATGATACCATATTTGGCAAGAAGGAAAAACTTTACTCAAGGAAGTGCCTTTGCTTAGCTTGATGTAACTCTTAAATTTTCAGAAAATTAGCATTCAGAAAGGTCTTAGATTGAGCATTAAGAGGTTAAATGTTTCACCTGTCTGGATCATTAATTCTCAGAGTTCTGCAAATAAAAAATATATATTCTAATCTGAGGGAGCTTTTGTGCTTATCAGCTAATTCAGGTTTGAAGATTCAGAGTCAGATCAGCAAAATTAAAAAAGTCTGATTGGCTGGTTGTAACATTGCAAAAAAGTTTGTAGCTGTGCCTACAGGACGCAGGGACTTGGTCTCCGCATCCTGAAAAATGTTTAAAGGCCACATAAAAGGGCATGGAGAGCACACCCCGACCGCCAGGCCCATGTGGGAAGACCCTAACTGGTATGATTGGCCCAGTATGATTGAGGACAATTCCTCTGATCAGGCGATTGAAGACAGTAAGGGGAGTCAGCACTGGTCCTGAAACAGTAGACTGTTTTATTTGTTGGCAAATATTACATTGTCTGTGTATAGTTTTTTGTTTGTTTAGGTAGATATGGCCACCACTATATTTGCTGTAGCATGGCTGCTGTGGCACTCTAATGCTTACATGGGCAGACACTTACCACTCATGAGCTTCATTGATTGGATATAATCTAACTTGCTCATTAGGAATAAGTCTGTCTTTTAAAAAAAAAATTACATTATTTTATTTAAACCTTTTACAGTATTACATCAACATTTTGCGATATGTAACCACATTGACTGGATGCAGTAACGAGCCGCAGCGGGCGCCTGCTGAGTAATTGAGAGCACAATTAGACAAATAATGCAATATAGACATACTGGATACCTCCCTAGACTCCCCCGGGTCTCTAGTTTTCAGAAATGTGTGGGTTTGGTAGGTTTTCCTAGATGGCCGCCAAGCCCGGGACCAAAAACTCATCTGACCCCCTTGCAAAAGCAGATAGTTTTGTGATAGGTAATTTTGATGTCTCCACAATATGTTTTGGGCCCTTGCCTTTCGCGGGTACTTGACCCACCCACACGAGTGAGGTATCATTTTTATTGGAAGACTTTGGGGAATGCAGGGTGGTTGGAATTTTGTGGATCCACGCAGATTCCAGAACTTTCGATCACAGAAATGTGAGGAAAATGTGTTTTTTTCCGCTAATGTTTGAGGTTTGCAAGGGATTCTGGGTAAGAGAACCTGGTGGGAGCCAGACAAGTCACCCCATCCTTAATTCCCCTGGGTGTCTAGTTTTCAAAAATGTATAGGTTTGCTAGGTTTCCCTCGGTGCCGGCAGAGCTAGGGTTCAAAATCTACAGCTAGGCACTTTGCAAAAAAAGGGCCAGTTTTCACTGTAAAAATGTGGTGTGTCCATGTTGCATTTTGCACCGTTTCCTGTCATGGGCACTAGGCCTACCCTCACAAGTGAGGTACCTTTTTTCACTGAAGACTTTGGGGAATGCAGGGTGGGAGGAATTTTGTGGATTCATGCAGATTCCAGAACTTTCCATCACAGAAATGTGAGGAAAATGTGTTTTTTTTTTTTTACAAAGTTTGAGGTTTGCAAGGGATTCTGGGTAAGAGAACCTGGCGAGAGCCACACAAGTCACCCCATCCTGGATTCCCCTGGGTGTCTAATTTTCAAACATGTATAGGTTTGCTAGGTTTCCCTAGGTGCCAGCAGAGCTAGGGTTCAAAATCTACAGCTAGGCACTTTGCAAAAAAAGGGTCAGTTTTCACTGTAAAAATGTGGTGTCCACGTTGCGTTTTGGGCCGTTTCCTGTCGCGGGCACTAGGCCTACCCACACAAGTGAGGTACCATTTTTATCGGGAGACTTAGAGGAGCACAGAATTGTAGAGGAACTTTTATTACCTATTGACCTTCGCTGCAGTTCTGCCTTCCAAATGTAAGGCAATGTGTAAAAAAGAAATCACTTTGAAAAATATCCTATAATTGACATGCTAGTATGGGTACCCACAATTTCGGAGATGTGCAAATAGCTACTGCTTCTAAAGTCTATATTTTGTTCCCATTTCAGAAATACATAGGTGTTTTTCATACCGATTTTTCACTGTTTATATTTTCCCAAATGAATTGCTATATACCTGGTACACAATAAAAAACCGTTGCAAGACGCTGCTCAGTTATTGGCTCCAGGTTCGTCGGGTTCTTGATGAACCACAAGTCCTATATATCCCCACAACCAGAAGGGTCCAGCGGATGTAACAGTATATTGCTTTCGAACATCTAGCATACTTAAAAGAAGTTACAGGTGAAAACGTTGGCACAAATGTCTGTTTTTTTCAACTCTATTTCAAATTTTTCCTATTTTTACCTGTTAGTTTCTATAAACAAAACCTTGAAGGATCTACACAAATGACCCCTTGCTGAATTCAGAATTTTGTCTACTTTTATGAAATGTATAGCTTACCAGGATCCATTATTGCTTTCATACCCATTTCTACCATTAACTGGAAGGAGGTTGAAAGCACAAAAAATAGCAAAAATAGGCTATGTCCCGGTAAAATGCCAAAACTGTGTGAAACATTTTGGTTTTCTATCGAAAGTCTGTCTGTCCCTGAAAACTGGTGATTTCAGCACCACAAACACTTTGTTGATACCATTTGCAGGGAAAAAACAGGCGCTTTCATCTGCAGCACTTTTTCCAATTTTTCCCCCAAAAACCAAATTTTGCCTGTATTTTGGCTAATTTCTGGGTCCCCTCCAAGGGAATCAACAAACCCTGGGTACCTGTAAAATCCCCATGATGTTGGAAGAAAAGGACGCAAATTTGGCGTGGATACCTTATGTGGTCAAAACGTTACAGGTGCCTAAGCGCGAACTACCCCAAATAGCCAAAAAAAGGCTTAGCACAGGGGGGGAAAAGGCCTAGCAGTGAAGGGGTTAAGCAACTAACAAGAAACAATAATTGTGACAAATGCACATATTGATTATATTCACCTATAACTAAAACAAATGATAATATGTCAGCTTAGACAGTAAGGAGACATGACAGTAAAACTTCTACGTATGTCATGAAACATTCACACTTTCTATGAAAGAGATAAGAGAGTCTGAGGATAGATGCAGAATGAAAACTGTAGGAGAGTAGGATCTGCCTCTTATGTTGCCCCCACTTTTTTTCTGATGTTAGCACTGGTTTCTGGCTATAGTCTGGCTGGGTCCCTGCCAATCAGGGCCCCAGCCTCTCTGTTCTCTCTAAACGACATGGAGTGCACTCTAGGTGCACTAGTGATTGGATACTGTGGTGCCTTATGAGTCCCTAGTATATGGTACCTTAGGTGCCAAGGGCATAGGTACTTCACAGGCCTCCCAGGGGCTGCAGCATGTGTTATGCCACCCCTGGGAAGCAGTCTAAATCTGACACCACAGGCCTGCTACTGCAGCCTGGGTGAGGTGGTGCTAGCACCCCTCACTGAGATATAGGTTTCCTATATCTCTCCTGCACACACATATAAACCTATCAGTCACCCCTAAGGCAGGCCCTATCAATCCTGAGGGCAGGGTGCTTGGCTTCTATGTGAGGGGGTGCCTCTGCATGAGCAGGGCCCCTCTGCAGTTCTCAGAGTCCATTCTCTGGTGCTGTTTGTGGATGCGGTTAAACCATATACTCTTAAGTGCATTATATCCTCGCGGTAAATGCTAACTTTGGAATGGCTGCATCAAAACATGTCGTGTTTGGTGTCAAACATCTTGGAATACTACCCCCCGCCAATCTTGGCGGCGGGGGTAGCATTCCACCCTTCTAGAGGGATAAGACATGTACCTGCTGTGGAAACGCGGTAGAATCCTAAAGAGCCCTGGCATCACAAAATGGATGCCACCAGTCACAGACACTGGGCTGCCCTCCTGCTGATGACCGAAACTCACAGTGGAGGAAGCCCAACAATAGGCATCCTGTCGCAGGGAGGTGTAACCACCTTCCAGACAGGGTTTAGTGTATTGGGGCTGGGTGGGTGCACTCTTAGAGTGCTTTGAAGTCCTGCACTGGGGGAACAGAAGGCTCCTCTGTGCATATGCCAGTTCAAACCAGCTCAGGGGCTACCTGCCCCTGCTCTGGCGCGAAACTGGACAAAGGGAAGTGGGTGTAGCCACCCCCTCCCTTGACCTTCCCATAGGTGGGGTCATAGAGCTAGTCCATCCCCTCTTTTTAGTATAAGAGGGGGAACCTTGCCATTGCAAAGCAGATAACCCCTGGACGACGCTCTACAGAAGAATCCTGGCCCTTCGACGTTCCACTACCTTTGGAAGACAGAAGAATCTCCCTTGGAGTCAAGGAGTGACTCCCCTGCTTGGCAGGCACCAAAACGACAACGACGGTCGCAAACTACGCCGCTCCCGCCGGAGTCCGAAGTCCCTGCAGCCCAAGAAGTGGATTTCCTGACTTCTCCAAGGCCATCGTGAGTCCCCAGCGAAGCTGAGGCAAGTGGACCCCACGAGTAACGAGGAACCGCGACCCCTGGGTACCGTGCACTATTGTCGAGTGCAACCCCTTCACAACGTTCTACGAACTTGTGCTTTGGACCACGTGTGGTCCCGACCTCCAGCAGGAATCCCTCCGAAGATCAGAGGCCTACACCGTCCTGAGTGACCGTGGGCCCCTGTTGAGTGATTCCGCCCGAGGTGTCTTCGCGATCCCTTGCCCGCTGGCTTGTGGGTCCCCAGAAGACTTCTTAAAGAAACCAAAGGGCTCCCTGGTTGCTCCAGGCCTGCCCTGACTTACCCTTGCTGGGTGAGTTCCACAGACCTTGCTGGTCTGCGCCATCGACTTTTCTTCATCTCCCCGAGACTTGCGGCTGCCAAGGCTTGTTGGCTCCGATCGAGTTGCCGACACCGCAGTCAGCTGCAGACGTCGAGGGACACACCGAATCCAGCTCCTGGTCGTCGTCGACACCTCCTGGACCACGTGGCTGAAGAGTCAAGGCACCCGCAACCGACCTGAATCAACCGACGACGGTGGGCATCCATCTTCCTTGCCCCTGGTCACTGCCAAGTGACTTTGAACACTGTCCCCTCTGCTTTCAGGTCATCCTTCTTCAGAATCCGGGCTTGGATTCCACCGGACACTTCTTCAGCTCCCGCAAGCAGCAAGTCTTCTTTGTTCGCCATTGAAAACGACGCCGCGACCCGACACCAAAGGACACCTATGCACCCGGCTTCCCTGGGTGAGGTAACTCCAGCACTACGGTGCTCCTGTGGGTGTGGGCCCTAGAACTACTTACCCTGTAAGTGACTTGCTTGTAGGTTCTCCCGAAGTATCCTAAAACTCTTTATTTCCAACCGCGACTTGCCCCATTGAAGTTAACTGCGATCCGCGCCTGTGTATCCACACTGCACGCGTCCCCCGTGGGTCCTTTACTTACCTGCCTTGGGTGGTTTCGTGAGGCCCCTGCACTTCTGAAGGCCCTAGGCCTTGTCTCCCTGCAAGTCGTTGTTTCTAAGTCTCTTACTTAGTATATGGTCTGGTACGCCCCTAGGGCCCCAGCCATATTTTGTGCTTAACTTATTGTGAAACGTTGATTTGTGCATATGTTTGTCTTCTAATCTCATAAAGAGATTAGTAGAGAGTTATTTAGAAATAAATACATATATATTTGATATATATACCTGTGTGGTGTCTTTTCATTTGGTGATTCAAGAGATTATATGGTAAAACAAGCTGCTTTACATTCCTCCGAGACTTAGCCTGAAGGCTGCTCTCCACAGCTACCACTAGGATACCTTTCTTTAAAAGGTTGTCTTAAACCTATCTACCATAAGAGTCGATTTGCCCTGGTGCAAGGTGTCCACTTTAATTAGTGAACAGCATATACCAGGCCAACTTCTCACATTGGTGGGCAGCGTGTGGGATTCCAGCTTGCCATTGTTTTACCAGAAAATCTCTATTTGAATTACTAACTGAAAACCATTATAGGTACTCAAGGTACATATAAAGTCAAGCTTAGTATCAATAAGTTCTACTGAACTTAGAGCTGTGTGCCAAGGGATAGCACACCCTTTCCACAGCTCAAGCTAGGATCAGTAGGCCACAAACTAGTGTAGGTAGTACAACACTGCACAACACTAGAATGTCCTTAAAGGGTGGACCCAGTGGATCCACTCAGCCTCAGTATAAGGACATGGCTTTCTCTGACTTGAGAGCCATGTGTGTTGACAGACACCTGAGACTAGGACAGAGTCCCTCAACACTCCACCTGATAGATCTGCTGACAGCAGATGACCTGAGATTGGCTCTAGGAGCTAAAGGGTTTGAATCAGTGGGTGGGTCAGTCATAGTATCTGGGTCAGATGATGAAAATCAGAATGACCAAGACTCTGTGATTGAAGGGCCAGGCTCCAAGGGGCCTGAAAAGGACAGAGGAATTCTCCCTAAGAGAACTGACAGAGAGGAGGAGAGGCACAGATCCCCTTCCAGGGAATCTGACCACTCTTATCACTCTGGCAGAGAATTTGTCCAGCAGAGGAGCTCATACTTTTCCTTAAGAGAGACCTCCTCTGAAAGAAGGTGCAAACTGCTCCAGTATGAGGAAGCCAGAGTGGCCCTCAGAACCAAGCAGTTGGCACTGGATAGGGAAGCCCTGGAGATCCAGAGAGCTTCTAGAAAAGAGGGGTTAGAACCCCCTGGTGGCAGCAACAGTGTCCCTAGAGGCAGAGAATATATTCCTGACCATAGGAACCTGAGCAAGGTTGTTCCTCCCTACCAGAGTGGGGATGATATCCACAAGTGGATAACTGCTATGGAGAGGGCCTGTAGAGTACAGCAGGTCCCCCAAAAGCAGTGGGCAGCAATCTTGTGGCTCTCCTTTTCAGATAAAGGAAGAGACAAGCTCCTCACTGTTAGAGAGGAGGATGCTGATGATTATGAGGTCCTGAAGAGTGCACTGATAGATGGGTTTGGCTTAACCACTGAGCAGTACAGGTTGAAGTTCAGAGATACCCAGAAGGCACAGACTCAGGACTGGACTGACTTTGTTGATTGTGCAACCAAGGCTCTAGAGGGTTGGCTGGTTGGCAGTAGGGTTACTGATTTCAAGGGATTGTATAATCTGATGATGAGAGAACAGATCCTAAATAATTGCCAGAACCAGTTGTTGCATCAGTACCTGGTGGACTCTGATCTGACCTCTCCCCAAGAATTGGGAAAGAAGGCAGACAAATGGGTCAGAACCAGGGTGAGGCAGAAAACCCAGAACCAAGGGGGTGACACTAAGAAGCAAGAACCTAAAGGCTCTGAGAAAGGTGGGGATAAGTCAAAAGACCAGAAGTCTTCACAAGGGCCCCAAAAATCTGCATCTGGTGGGGAGTCACAGTCCAACAAGGGAAAAGGCCAAAAGAAGCCCTGGTGCAAATTCTGTAAACAGAAAGGGCACTGGACTTCTGATTGTACCAAGTCCAAAGACCAAACCACCACCACTCCTGCCCCTAAGGCAACTGTGCCCCCTAGCTCAGCTACTGGTGGAGGTGGTACGCAGAATAAGGGTGTGGTAGGGTTGACCCTGGGTTCTGGAGTGGATTCTGACCTAGTCAGAGTGACCACTCAGGCAATGCTGATTTGTGAGGGAAACATTGATATGTCCTTCCTAGTAAGCCCCAGTAATCTGGGCAAGTACAAACAGCAGCCTTTGATAAATGGCAAACAGGCTTTGGCATTTAGGGACACAGGTGCTAGTGTCACCATGGTGGCAGAGGACCTAGTGGACCCTGGACAGATCATCCTGGGTGAAATGTACCAGGTGACCAATGCAAGCAATGTCCAGACCAACCATAGTCTGGCAGTTGTGAATTTCTCCTGGGGAGGGGTAACTGGCCTCAAGAAGGTTGTAGTCAGTGCAGACCTCCCTGTAGAATGTCTATTGGGCAATGATCTAGAGACTTCAGCCTGGTCTGAAGTAGAGTTATGGACTCATGCTGAGATGTTGGGCATCCCTGCAGAGGTATTTGTTGTGACCAGGTCACAAGCAACAATGCATGACACTGAACCAGCTCTGGATCCTGGAACAATGGACCAGATGCTTCCCAAGAGGAGGAGCAGTAGGGTTAAGGCAGTGCCTTCCCCTCTGTCTCAGATCAAAGATTCACTTCCAGAGGGAAGTGAAGCAGAACCTGAAGAAGGAACTGCCCCAGAGGGACTTGAACCTGACCAGGTTGAGTTCTTGGGGGCAGGGGGCCCTTCCAGGGAAGATCTGAGCAAGGAGCAACAGTGCTGCCCCTCTCTTGAACCCCTCAGACTTGCTGCTGCTGAGGCTGCTGGGAGTGCTAGTGGGTCCCATAAAGTTTATTGGGATGAGGGACTCCTATATTCTGAGGGTAGAGACCTAGCCCCTGGAGCCACCAGGAGGTTGGTAATACCTCAGAAGTTTAGGGGTTCCTCTTGACCTTAGCACATGATATCCCTTTGGCAGGACACTTGGGCCAAAACAAGACCTGGGACAGGCTTGTTCCACATTTTCATTGGCCACATATGTCAGAGGACACAAAGGAGTTTTGTCGCTCCTGTGTCACTTGCCAAGCCAGTGGTAAGGCAGGTGGCACAACAAAGGCCCCCTGATACCACTACCTGTGGTGGGGGTACCCTTTGAGAGGGTAGGGATTGACATTGTTGGTCCCCTTGACCCTCAGACTGCATCTGGGCACAGATTTATCCTGGTGGTAGTGGATCATGCCACCAGGTACCCAGAGGCAATTCCTCTGAGGACCACCACAGCACCTGTGGTGGCAAGAGCCCTCATTGGAGTTTTCTCCAGAGTGGGTTTTCCAAAGGAGGTCATTTCTGACAGAGGTACCAACTTCATGTCAGGATATCTGAAAGCAATGTGGAAGGAGTGTGGTGTAACTTATAAGTTCACCACCCCTATCACCCACAATGCAATGGTTTAGTTGAACGCTTCAACAAGACCTTGAAAGGAATGATTAAGGGACTCCCAGAGAAGCTTAGGCGGAAATGGGACCTTCTTCTTCCTTGCCTTTTGTTTGCATACAGAGAGGTTCCACAGAAGGGGTTGGCTACAGCCCATTTGAGCTTCTGTTTGGGCATCCTGTGAGAGGTCCACTATGTTTGGTAAAAGAGGGCTGGGAGTTACCTCTCAAGCCCCCAAACAAGATGTGATGGACTATGTACTTGGTCTCCGCTCCCGGATGGCAGAGTACATGAAAAAGGCAACCAAAAACCTGGAGGCCAGCCAAGAATTGCAAAAAGCTTGGCATGACCAAAGGCTGTGCTGACTGTATACCAGCCAGGACAGAAAGTGTGGGTGTTGGAGCCTGTGGCCCCAGCAGCCCTCCAGGACAAATGGAGTGGCCCCCATACAATAGTTGAACAGAAGGGAGAAGTCACCTATCTGGTGAATCTTGGAACTCCCAGGAGCCCCCTAAGGGTGCTTCATGTCAACAGATTAAAGCCATATGTTGACAGGGCTGACATGGGCTTGCTCATGGCAACTGATGAGGACCAGGAGGAGGAGAGTGACCCTCTCCCTGACCTGCTCTCTCAGAACCCTGATGATGGGTCAGTAGATGGTGTTGCTTTGGCAAGCAGCCTCACTGACCATCAGCAAACTGAGTGCAGACAAGTTCTGCAACAGTTTAGACATATGTTTAGCCTGACCCCTAGTCAGACTACCTGGTGCACCCATGAGGTGGACACTGGGGACAGTCTGCCTGTCAAGAATAAAATCTACAGGCAACCTGACCATGTCAGGGACTGTATCAGGACTGAAGTCCAGAAAATGTTGGAGTTAGGCGTGATTGAGCCTTCAGATAGCCCTTGGGCTAGCCCAGTAGTCCTGGTACCCAAGCCTCATACCCAGGGTGGTAAGAAAGAAATGAGGTTTTGTGTAGACTACAGAGGCCTCAATGCAGTCACTAGGACTGATGCCTATCCCATACCAAGGGCAGATGAGCTGATTGATACTTTGGCCTCAGCCAAATATCTAAGCACATTTGACCTAACAGCTGGCTACTGGCAAATCAGATTAGCTGATGATGCAAAAGCCAAAACAGCATTTTCGACTCCTGGTGGGCACTACCACTTTGTGGTGATGCCCTTTGGATTGAAAAATGCACCTGCCACTTTTCAGAGGTTGGTGAATAAAGTTCTGGCAGGGATGGAAACTTATTGCTCAGCTTATCTAGATGATATTGCTGTCTTTAGTTCCTCCTGGCAGGATCACCTGGTCCACCTCAGAAATGTTTTGGAGGCCCTGCAGAAAGCAGGCCTCACTATCAAGGCCACCAAGTGCCAGATAGGGCAGAGTCAGGTTGTGTACCTGGGCCACCTTGTAGGTGGAGGCCAGGTTCAGCCTTTGCAGAGCAAAATCCAAACCATACTGGAATGGGTTGCTCCAACCACCCAGACACAGGTGAGAGCCTTCTTAGGCCTGACTGGGTACTATAGGAGGTTTGTCAAGGGATATGGATCTATAGTGACCCCCTTGAATGATCTTACCTCTAAGAAAATGCCAAAAAAGGTTCAGTGGACAGCTAGCTGTCAAAAGGCATTTGAAGACCTAAAGCAGGCCATGTGCACTGCCCCCATCTTACAGAGTCCAGACTACACCAAAAGTTCATTGTCCAAACAGATGCTTCTGAGCTGGGTGTGGGAGCTGTACTGTCTCAACTGAATGATGAAGGTCAAGACCAGCCAGTAGCTTTTATTAGCAGAAGGCTGACCCCTAGAGAGAAACGTTGGTCAGCTATAGAGAGGGAGGCCTTTGCTGTGGTATGGGCCCTGAAGAAGCTGAGGCCATACTTGTTTGGTACTCACTTCATAGTTCAGACTGACCACAAGCCCCTCCTATGGCTAAAGCAGATGAAAGGTGAAAACCCAAAACTTTTGAGGTGGTCCATTTCCCTACAGGGGATGGACTATACAGTGGAACATAGGCCTGGGACCCAACATGCCAATGCAGATGGACTCTCAAGGTATTTCCACTTTGAACACGAAGACTCAACTGGTCAAGGTTAGTTTAGTGTCCCTACGTTTGGGGGGTTGTGTAGGAGAGTAGGATCTGCCTCTTATGTTGCCCCCACTTTTTTTCTGATGTTAGCACTGGTTTCTGGCTATAGTCTGGCTGGGTCCCTGCCAATCAGGGCCCCAGCCTCTCTGTTCTCTCTAAACGACATGGAGTGCACTCTAGGTGCACTAGTGATTGGATACTGTGGTGCCTTATGAGTCCCTAGTATATGGTACCTTAGGTGCCAAGGGCATAGGTACTTCACAGGCCTCCCAGGGGCTGCAGCATGTGTTATGCCACCCCTGGGAAGCAGTCTAAATCTGACACCACAGGCCTGCTACTGCAGCCTGGGTGAGGTGGTGCTAGCACCCCTCACTGAGATATAGGTTTCCTATATCTCTCCTGCACACACATATAAACCTATCAGTCACCCCTAAGGCAGGCCCTATCAATCCTGAGGGCAGGGTGCTTGGCTTCTATGTGAGGGGGTGCCTCTGCATGAGCAGGGCCCCTCTGCAGTTCTCAGAGTCCATTCTCTGGTGCTGTTTGTGGATGCGGTTAAACCATATACTCTTAAGTGCATTATATCCTCGCGGTAAATGCTAACTTTGGAATGGCTGCATCAAAACATGTCGTGTTTGGTGTCAAACATCTTGGAATACTACCCCCCGCCAATCTTGGCGGCGGGAGTAGCATTCCACCCTTCTAGAGGGATAAGACATGTACCTGCTGTGGAAACGCGGTAGAATCCTAAAGAGCCCTGGCATCACAAAATGGATGCCACCAGTCACAGACACTGGGCTGCCCTCCTGCTGATGACCGAAACTCACAGTGGAGGAAGCCCAACAATAGGCATCCTGTCGCAGGGAGGTGTAACCACCTTCCAGACAGGGTTTAGTGTATTGGGGCTGGGTGGGTGCACTCTTAGAGTGCTTTGAAGTCCTGCACTGGGGGAGCAGAAGGCTCCTCTGTGCATATGCCAGTTCAAACCAGCTCAGGGGCTACCTGCCCCTGCTCTGGCGCGAAACTGGACAAAGGGAAGTGGGTGTAGCCACCCCTCCCTTGACCCTCCCATAGGTGGGGTCATAGAGCTAGTCCATCCCCTCTTTTTAGTATAAGAGGGGGAACCTTGCCATTGCAAAGCAGATAACCCCTGGACGACGCTCTACAGAAGAATCCTGGCCCTTCGACGTTCCACTACCTTTGGAAGACAGAAGAATCTCCCTTGGAGTCAAGGAGTGACTCCCCTGCTTGGCAGGCACCAAAACGACAACGACGGTCGCAAACTACGCCGCTCCCGCCGGAGTCCGAAGTCCCTGCAGCCCAAGAAGTGGATTTCCTGACCTCTCCAAGGCCATCGTGAGTCCCCAGCGAAGCTGAGGCAAGTGGACCCCACGAGTAACGAGGAACCGCGACCCCTGGGTACCGTGCACTATTGTCGAGTGCAACCCCTTCACAACGTTCTACGAACTTGTGCTTTGGACCACGTGTGGTCCCGACCTCCAGCAGGAATCCTCCGAAGATCAGAGGCCTACACCGTCCCGAGTGACCGTGGGCCCCTGTTGAGTGATTCCGCCCGAGGTGTCTTCGCGATCCCTTGCCCGCTGGCTTGTGGGTCCCCAGAAGACTTCTTAAAGAAACCAAAGGGCTCCCCTGGTTGCTCCAGGCCTGCCCTGACTAACCCTTGCTGGGTGAGTTCCACAGACCTTGCTGGTCTGCGCCATCGACTTTTCTTCATCTCCCCGAGACTTGCGGCTGCCAAGGCTTGTTGGCTCCGATCGAGTTGCCGACACCGCAGTCAGCTGCAGACGTCGAGGGACACACCGAATCCAGCTCCTGGTCGTCGTCGACACCTCCTGGACCACGTGGCTGAAGAGTCAAGGCACCCGCAACCGACCTGAATCAACCGACGACGGTGGGCATCCATCTTCCTTGCCCCGTGTCACTGCCAAGTGACTTTGAACACTGTCCCCTCTGCTTTCAGGTCATCCTTCTTCAGAATCCGGGCTTGGATTCCACCGGACACTTCTTCAGCTCCCGCAAGCAGCAAGTCTTCTTTGTTCGCCATTGAAAACGACGCCGCGACCCGACACCAAAGGACACCTATGCACCCGGCTTCCCTGGGTGAGGTAACTCCAGCACTACGGTGCTCCTGTGGGTGTGGGCCCTAGAACTACTTACCCTGTAAGTGACTTGCTTGTAGGTTCTCCCGAAGTATCCTAAAACTCTTTATTTCCAACCGCGACTTGCCCCATTGAAGTTAACGGCGATCCGCGCCTGTGTATCCACACTGCACGCGTCCCCCGTGGGTCCTTTACTTACCTGCCTTGGGTGGTTTCGTGAGGCCCCTGCACTTCTGAAGGCCCTAGGCCTTGTCTCCCTGCAAGTCGTTGTTTCTAAGTCTCTTACTTAGTATATGGTCTGGTACGCCCCTAGGGCCCCAGCCATATTTTGTGCTTAACTTATTGTGAAACGTTGATTTGTGCATATGTTTGTCTTCTAATCTCATAAAGAGATTAGTAGAGAGTTATTTAGAAATAAATACATATATATTTGATATATATACCTGTGTGGTGTCTTTTCATTTGGTGATTCAAGAGATTATATGGTAAAACAAGCTGCTTTACATTCCTCCGAGACTTAGCCTGAAGGCTGCTCTCCACAGCTACCACTAGGATAGCTTTCTTTAAAAGGTTGTCTTAAACCTATCTACCATAAGAGTCGATTTGCCCTGGTGCAAGGTGTCCACTTTAATTAGTGAACAGCATATACCAGGCCAACTTCTCACAAAAACAGAACAGCCTGAAAGAGGTAAGTTATGTAAACAGAAGAACTTTAACAGGAACTGCCACAAAATAATTTTAACAGGGACTGCCACAGTCACAGTTTTCACAATACTACAGATCAAACAGAGGTCCAACAAGAAAGAAAGATTAGCATTAATTGCATCTTACTCAAGATAAAGTCAACAGGTGTATAGGATACAAACAGGCATTAGAATCTATTACAAAATGTGTCCGGTTTGGAACCTGTAGTATCTAAAAGACCATTGGTGACATCTAGGAGGATGTCCATTTGAACAGTAGTTACAGTTTCGTAACTGCAAGGACCCTTTAAACAAACAATTTAGACAAACAGGGTCAATGAATGAGCTTAATTACAAATACCAGTCATACCCATTTTGAATAAAAATTCTATGACTGTATTTAAATAGGTAAGTGTAGGAAGGAAGCATTTTCAGCGATTTCTCCCGATGAGACAATATAAATTGTAAGGACATAAAGACCTATATTCACATAAAATAGATTAGATATTTTTGATTAAATAATTCTTTTTGCTATTTGAGGTACTTCGCGCTTAGGCCTCCATTATCTTTTCTCCACGACAAATTGATGTTCTTCTTTTTCAACATTACGGTGATTCTGAAGGTAACCAGGGTCTGTCGATCCCCCTGGAGGGGACTGAGAAAATGGCCAGAATATAGCTAAAATTGGGTTTTTGGGAAAATGGGAAAAGTGCACCACAAAAAAAGTGTTTATTTTCCTAAAAATTACATCAACAAACGGTTTGCTGTGCTAAAATCACCATCTTCCCAGCTTTCAGGCTCATGCAGATCTGAATGAAAGTAACAAGTTTTTTTTTTACCAGCGTTTTGACATTTTTCTAAGAGGTAGATAATTTTTCAGAATATTTTTGTACTTGCAACCTACTTCCAGTTCGTGGTGGAAACAGGTGTGAAACAAAAGGGTGATGCAGAAAGCTATACATTTCTGAAAATTAGACAAAATTCCAAATTCAGCAAGATGTCATTTGTGTAGATCCCTCAAGGTTTTCCCAAAGAAAGTAACTGTTGAAATAAATATGAAATTGGGTAGGAAAAAAAGCAATTTGTGACAAAGTTTTTATCTGTAGCTTCTCGTCACAATGGCTGATTTGCAAAAGCAATACACCAGTATGTCCACTAGACTCTTCTGGTCATGGGGATATACAGGGTTTTTAGGTTCTTCAAGAACCAGAGGTGCCCAGGGCCAACAACGTCACCTTACAATGGTTTTTCATTGCGTACCGTGAATAGCAATTCAGATGTTAAAATATAAATAGTGAGAAATAGATATGAAGGAAACCTATTTATTTCTCAATTGTACACCAGATGCTGAGTTTAGGAGCAGTGGTTATTTTTACTTATCTGAATTTGTGGGTACCCATACTAGCATGTGATTCAGCGGGCATTTTGCAAAATGACTTCTTTTACACTGACTTACTTTTAGAAGGCACAAATGCAAAGAAATGCTGTTGGTAATAACAAATGTTTTACTATCCTGTGGTGATACTATGCCCCCCCTTCCCTATAATAACAACAATGGCCCTGTGGGTTGGGGTCCCCAGGGCCTAATGAGGCTCGGGGAGGGGGGCCACATGGCCCCCTCCCCATTAATAAAAGGTCCTGGGGGATGGTGTCCAAAGAGTCTAATGAGGCTCGGGAAGGGGGGTCCACGCAGCCCCCCTCACCTTTGAAAAAATAAAAAAAGACCCTGTGGGATGGGGTCCACAGCGCCAGGCCCTGTGGCCAAACCCCCCATTGGCCGTGCGCAGCCTAGGGTTGGCTGTATATGGGGAGATGGCCGCCTGCGGCGGCGGTTGGATTTATGTATTGTAATTAAATATTACTTTACCTTAAAAGAAATCCTAGAAATTTACTGAAGAAACCAAAGGTTAAAATAATGTTAAAGTTAGGTGTGATAAAAAGATCTGTTTTTGTTTTGAAAAAAAGAAAAAAACTTAGAAATTCACTAAAAACCAAAGGTTAAAGTAACATTATAGTTCGGTGAATTTGTCAATGACAACATTAACGTTTTAAACTAAAAAAACACAGAAATTCACCAGTTATAGTTAGTAGCACTAATTATAACTTGCGCTCCGCCATGCACTGCTTATGACCTCTCATATGACATCATTCATTACATGTTCTACTGACATCATTTATGACATCACTGATGACATCTCAAATGACATCACACAATTAGTGTGTTCGTTTGTTTTATAATTTACATAGTGTCAGGCAAGCACCATATTACTTCACCTAATTTTGTACAGCTTGGGTCCAGCTATTGGGTTTTAAATGTTTACAAAACACGTGTGCTCCTAATGCACAATAGGTGTGTAGAGGTATTGAACACATTATAAATCTTTGTATTCAAGTGTAACTCTGTGAGTAAGGTGACAGTTGACTTGTGTTAATTATGTTCCACACAAGTTTTTTGGTTCTGCAGAAAAGGTTTCAAACAGGAGAAAGATACTAACTTTTGTAAGCAGCCTTGACTTATTAGAGAGAATCATGTCAGCATAACAATTTCCACTTAACATAGAAGACTGGGTGCACCAGGTACTAACCTATGTACATGTGCTTGTCTTGCTCCAGAAGATGGGCTATCTGTATAGTTTTCACCACACTATGAACGGTGCAGGTAGCATTATATTTTGCATCTTCAGATCTTGGTTATTTTTAGCAAATAGTGTCTGTTTTTTAACACCTGCGGCAAAGTGTACACTTTGGTGTATTTCTCATGAGAGTTTAACTGTTTGCAAACAGTGTAGTATGGAATATCCTCTTTCCATAGAATAAACACTGTTTACAGTACTCAGTTATCTACTGATATCAACTTCATTTCTCAATGTTGGTTTGGTAAGTGTCAGGGGTTTAATACAGATAAAAGCTGTCTGTAGTAGGGCATTTGTTTTGGAACTGGCATTCACTATGTTTAACCCCTTCGCTGCTAGGCCTTTTCCCCCCCTGTGCTAAGCCTTTTTTTGGCTATTTGGGGTAGTGCGCGCTTAGGCCCCTGTAACTTTTTGACCACATAAGGTATCCACGCCAAATTTGCGTCCTTTTCTTCCAACATCATGGGGATTGTAAAGGTACCCAGGGTTTGTGGATTCCCCTGGAGGGGTCCCAGAAATTAGTCAAAATACAGCTAAATTTTGTTTTTTGGGGGAAAAATGCGAAAAAAGGGCTGCAAATGAAAGCATCTGGGTTTTTCCCTGCAAATGGTATCAAAAAAGGGTTTGTGGAGCTGAAATCAGCATTTTCCCAGCTTTTAGGGAATGACATACTTTTGTCAGAAAACCAACATTTTTTACACAGTTTTGGCATTTTTCTGGGACATAGCCTATTTTTGCTATTTTTTGTGCTTTCAACCTCCTTCCAGTTAATGGTAGAAATGGGTATGAAAGCAATAATGGATCCTAGACAGCTATACATTTTAGAAAAGTAGACAAAATTCTGAATTCAGCAAGGGGTCATTTGTGTAGATCCATCAAAGTTTCTTTATAGAAACTAACAGTTAAATATAGGAAAAATTGAAAATTAGTTGAAAAAAACAGCCTTTTGTGTCAACGTTTTCACCTGTAACTTCTAATTATGACAGCTCTTTGAAAGCAATATACCATTACATCCGCTGGACCTTACTGGTTGTGGGGATATATAGGACTTGTAGGTTCACAAAGAACCCGACGAACCCAGAGCCAATAACTGAGCAGCGTCTTGCAATGGTTTTTTATTATGTACCGGGTATATAGCAATTATTGTGGGAAAATGTATACATGGAAAAATCGGTATGAAAGACACCTATGTATTTCTGAAATGGGAACAAAATATAGAGTTTAGAAACAGTAGATATTTGCACATTTCCGAAATTGGGAATACTCATACTAGCATGAGAATTATCGGTCATTTTTTAAAATGACTTCTTTTTTACACAATGTCTTTCATTTGGAAGGCAGAATGCATCGAAAGTCAATAGGTAATAACAGTTGCTTTACAAATCTGAATTACCCCAAGTCTCCCGATAAAAATGGTACCTCACTTGTGTGGGTAGGCATAGTGCCCGCGACAGGAAACGGCGCAAAACGCAACGTGGACACACCCCAATTTCACAGTGAAAAATGACCCTTTTTTGACAAAGTGCCTAGCTGTAGTTTTTGAACCCTAGCTCTGCCGGCACCTATGGAAACCTAGCAAACCTATACATTTTTGAAAACTAGACACCCAGGGAATCCAGGATGGGGTGACTTGACTGGCTCCCACCAGGTTCTGTTACCCAGAATCCCTTGCAAACCTAAACAATTGTCCAAAAAACACATTTTCCTCACATTTCTGTGGTGGAAAGTTCTGGAATCTGCGTGGATCCACAAATTTCCACCCACCCCACGTTCCCCAAAGTCTTCTGAGAAAAATGGTACCTCACTTGTGTGGGTAGGCCTAGTGCCCGCAACAGGAAACGGCGCAAAACGCAACGTGGACACACCCCAATTTCACAGTGAAAAATGACCCTTTTTTGACAAAGTGCCTAGCTGTAGTTTTTGAACCCTAGCTCTGCCGGCACCTAGGGAAACCTAGCAAACCTATACATTTTTGAAAACTAGACACGCAGGGGAATCCAGGATGGGGTGACTTGACTGCCTCCCACCAGGTTCTGTTACCCAGAATCCCTTGCAAACCTAAAAAATTGTCAAAAAAACCAAATTTTCCCCACATTTCTGTGGTGGAAAGTTCTGGAATCTGCGTGGATCCACAAATTTCCACCCACCCCGCGTTCCCCAAAGTCTTCCGAGAAAAATGGTACCTCACTTGTGTGGGTCGGCCTAGTGCCCGCGACAGGAAACGGCACAAAACGCAACTTGGACACACCTCAATTTCGCAGTGAAAAATGACCCTTTTTTGGCAAAGTGCCTAGCTGTAGTTTTTGAACCATAACTCTGCCGGCACCTAGGGAAACCTAGCAAACCTATACATTTTTGAAAACTAGACACCCAGGGAATCCAGGATGGGGTGACTTGACTGCCTCCCACCAGGTTCTGTTACCCAGAATCCCTTGCAAACCTAAAAATTGTCAAAAAACCACATTTTCCCCACATTTCTGTGGTGGAAAGTTCTGGAATCTGCGTGGATCCACAAATTTCCATGCAGCCCGCGTTCCCCAAAGTCTTCTGAGAAAAATTGTACCTCATTTGTGTGGGTCGGCCTAGTGCCCGCGACAGGAAACGGCGCAAAACACAACGTGGACACACCTCAATTTCGCAGTGAAAAATGACACTTTTTTGGCAAAGTGCCTAACTGTAGTTTTTGACCCTTAGCTCTGCCGGCACCTAGGGAAACCTAGCAAACCTATATATTTTTGAAAACTAGACACCCAGGGGAATCCAGGATGGGGTGACTTGACTGGCTCCCACCAGGTTCTGTTACCCAGAATCCCTTGCAAACCTAAAAAATTGTCAAAAAAACCACATTTTCCCCACATTTCTGTGGTGGAAAGTTCTGGAATCTGCGTGGATCCACAAATTTCCACCCACCCCGCGTTCCCCAAAGTCTTCTGACAAAAATGGTACCTCACTTGTGTGGGTCGGCCTAGTGCCCGCGACAGGAAACGGCGCAAAACGCAATGTGGACACCCCTCAATTTCGCAGTGAAAAATGACCCTTTTTTGGCAAAGTGCCTAGCTGTAGTTTTTGAACCATAGCTCTGCCGGCACCTAGGGAAACCTAGCAAACCTATACATTTTTGAAAACTAGACACCCAGGGGAATCCAGGATGGGGTGACTTGACTGCCTCCCACCAGGTTCTGTTACCCAGAATCCCTTGCAAACCTAAAAATTGTCAAAAAACCCACATTTTCCCCACATTTCTGTGGTGGAAAGTTCTGCAATCTGCGTGGATCCACAAATTTCCTCCCACCCAGCGTTCAACCAGGTCTCCCGATAAAAATGGTACCTCACTTGCGTGGGTGGGTCAAGGATCCCCGACAGGCAAGGGCCCAAAAGCTATTGAGGCGACATCAAAATTACCTATCACAAACCAACCTGGTTTTGCATGGGGGTCCCATGAGTTTTTGGCCCGGGGCTCGGCAGCCATCTAGGGAAACCTACCTAACCCACACATTTCTGGAAACTAGACACCCGGGGGAGTCCAGCGAGGTATGGCTTGCGTGGGTCCCCCATCATTCTCCTACCCAGAATCCCCTGCAAACCTCAAATTTTGCTGAAAAATTCACTTTTTTCTCACATTTCTGTGGTGGAAAGTTCTGGAATCTGCGTGGATCCAGAAATTTCCTCCCACCGAGCGTTCCCCCAGTTCTCCCGATAAAAATGGTACCTCACTTGCGTGGGTGGGTCAAGGACCCGCGACAGGCAATGGCCCAAAAGCTATTGAGGCGACATCAAAATTACCTATCACAAACCAACCTGGTTTTGCATGGGGGGTCCCATGAGTTTTTGGCCCGGGGCTCGGCAGCCATCTAGGGAAACCTACCGAACCCACACATTTCTGGAAACTAGACACCCGGGGGAGTCCAGCGAGGTATGGCTTGCGTGGGTCCCCCATCATTATCCTACCCAGAATCCCCTGCAAACCTCAAATTCTGCTGAAAAATTCACTTTTTTCTCACATTTCTGTGGTGGAAAGTTCTGGAATCTGCGTGGATCCAGAAATTTCCTCCCACCCAGCGTTCCCCCAGGTCTCCCGATAAAAATGGTACCTCACTTGCGTGGGTGGGTCAAGGACCCGCGACAGGCAAGAGCCCAAAACCTGAGGGAGAGGATCAGCTGGGTGTCGTCGGCGTAGGAGATGATGTTGAGGTTGTGCTGTCGGGCGACGTGGGCGAGGGGTGCCATGTAGATGTTGAACAGCGTTGGGCTGAGGGAGGAGCCTTGGGGTACGCCGCAGATGATCTTGGTGGCCTTGGATCGGAAGGGGGCGAGGCGGACGCTTTGTGTTCTGCCGGAAAGGAAGGATGTGGTCCAGTCCAGGGCCTTCTCTTGGATCCCGGCGTCGTGAAGGCGTGTTCGTAGTGTGTGGTGGCAGACCGTGTCGAAGGCGGCTGATAGGTCCAGGAGGATGAGGGCTGCTGTTTCTCCGTTGTCTAGCAGGGTCCTGATGTCATCGGTGGCGGCGATGAGGGCGGTTTCGGTGCTGTGGTTGCTGCGGAAGCCGGACTGGGAAGGGTCCAGGATGTTGTTCTCCTCGAGGTAGCGGGTCAGTTGTTTGTTGACGATTTTCTCGGTGACCTTCGCGGGGAACGGGAGCAGAGAGATGGGTCGGAAGTTCTTGAGGTCCTTGGGGTCTGCCTTGGGTTTCTTGAGTAAGGCGGTGATCTCGGCGTGCTTCCAGCTTTCCGGGAAGGTTGCTGTCTCGAAGGAGATGTTGATTATTTTCCGGAGATGGGGCGCGATGGCTGTACTGGCTTTGTTGAAGATGTGGTGAGGGCACGGGTCTAGCGGTGAACCGGAGTGGATGGTGTTCATGATCTCGCTGGTGTCCTCGTCGTTGATGTTGGTCCAGGAGAGCAGGCGGTTGGTGGTTGTGGGGGCAGTGGTCTCGGTGGTTGCCGGGGCGGTCGTGGTGTTGAAGCTGTCGTGGATGTCGGCGATTTTGCGGTGGAAGAAGGTGGCCAGTGAGTCGCACAGGTCTCGCGACGGCCGGATGTCGTTGGTGTTGGAGCTGGGGTTGGAGAGTTCCTTCACGATGTTGAAGAGCTCTTTGCTGTTGTGTGCGTTGTTGTCTAGGCGGTCTTTGAGTGAGGCCCTTTTGGCGGATCTGATGAGGTGATGGTGACTGCGGGTGGCGCTCTTGTGGGCGGCGTAGCTGTCCGCTGTCCGTTCGTGGAGCCAGATCTTCTCCAGTTTTCGGCATGTTCGTTTGGAGGCCTGGAGGTCTTCGGTGAACCAGGTGGCTTTCTTGCTGGTGTGGCTGTTGGGCGGATTCTTGAGCGGGGCGAGGGTGTTGGCGCAGTCGTCGATCCACTGTCTGAGGTTGTGGGCGGCGGTGTCGGGGTCGGAGGGTTCGGCGGGTGGGCTCAGGGGCGAGGGTTGTGGTTAGCTGGTCTTCCGTGACTCTGCTCCAGCAGCGGCGAGGCATTTGTTCGGTGCGGTGGTGCGTGGTGGGCTTCCTGTAGGTGAAGTGGATGCAGTGGTGGTCAGTCCAGTGGGGTTCGGAGGTGTGGTTGAAGGAGACGTGTGGGCTTGCGGAAAAGATGGAGTCGAGCGTGTGGCCGGCGGCGTGGGTGGGTGTAGTCACGAGCTGTCTGAGTCCGAGGGTGGCGAGGTTGTCGATCAGGGTGGTGGAGTTGGTGTCCTTGTTGTTCTCGAGGTGGAAGTTCAGGTCCCCGAGGAGGATGTAGTCCGTGGAGGCGATGGCGTGTGTGCTGACGAAGTCAGCGATGGAATCGCTGAACTGTGGTCGGGGTCCGGGGGGTCTCCGGACCAGCCTACCTCAACAGACGACTCAGCTTCTACACCCCCACCCGCCAGCTCCGCTCGACCAGCCTCGCCACAGTCCCCCGCATCCGGAAAACGACCGCCGGCGGCAGATCCTTCTCCCACCTCGCCGCCAAGACCTGGAACACCCTCCCCACCAACCTCCGACAGACCCAAGACCTACTGGCCTTCAGAAGACTCCTCAAGACCTGGCTCTTCGATCAGTAGCAGCACCACCCCCCTCTTCCCCCAGCGCCTTGAGACCCTCGCGGGTATGTAGTGCGCTTTATAAGTGACATGATTGATTGATTGATTGATTGAGGCGACATCAAAATTACCTATCACAAACCAACCTGGTTTTGCATGGGGGGTCCCATGAGTTTTGGCTCGGGCTCGCAGCCATCTAGGGAAACCTACCTAACCCACACATTTCTGGAAACTAGACAACCGGGGAGTCCAGCGAGGTATGGCTTGCGTGGGTCCCCCATCATTATCCTACCCAGAATCCCCTGCAAACCTCAAATTTCCTGAAAATTCACTTTTTTCTCACATTTCTGTGGTGGAAAGTTCTGGAATCTGCGTGGATCCACAAATTTCCTCCCACCCAGCGTTCCCCAGGTCTCCCGATAAAATGGTACCTCACTTGTGTGGGTAGGCATCAGTGGCTGCAACAGGAAATGGACCAATTCGTACTCTGGAGACTTCAAAATTACCTATAGCAAAACTACCTGGTTTTGGGGGAGCACCTGAGATTTTGGCCCCAGGCTCGGCGGCCATCTTGGGAAAGTACCAAACTCCAAACATTTCTGAAAACTAGACACCGGGGAGTCCAATGAGGTATGGCTTGCCTGGATCCCCCAACGTTTTCCTACCCAGAATGCAATGCAAACATTAAATTTAGCTGAAAAAACCAAATGTTCCACATATTTTTGTGTGGAATCAGCGTGCCGGCACAAATGTCCTACCACCCAGCGTTCCCCTTGTTCTCCCGAGTAAAATGATACCTCACTTGTGTGGGTGTCCAAAGCAGAATTGGCTAAAAACGTATTTTTAAAAAAATGTAGCGCTTAGAATTCTCGGTGCTATACTATAAATCCCTATGTTTTGGGCTCTTCCTAGCCACAGGCCTTTGGCCCACCCACACAAGTGAGGTATCATTTTACTCGGGAGAACAACGGGAACGCTGGGTGGTAGGACATTTGTGCCGGCACAGTGATTCCACACAAAAATATGTGGAAAATGTGTTTTTTTCAGCTAAAGTTAAGGTTTGCATGGCATTCTATTCTGGGTAGGAAAACGTTGGGGGATCCACGCAAGCCATACCTCATTGGACTCCCCCGGGTGTCTAGTTTTCAGAAATGTTTGGGTTTGGTACTTTCCCAAGATGGCCACTGAGCCCGGGGCCAAAATCTCAGGTGCTCCCCCCAAAACCAGGTAGTTTTGCTATAGGTAATTTTGAAGTCTCCAGAGTACGATTTGGGCCATTTCCTGTTGCAGCCACTGTGCCTACCCACACAAGTGAGGTACCATTTTTATCGGGAGAACTGGGGGAACGCTCGGTGGGAGGAAATTTGTGGATCCACGCAGATTCCAGAACTTTCCACCACAGAAATGTGAGAAAAAAGTGAATTTTTCAGCGAAATTTGAGGTTTGCAGGGGATTCTAGGTAGGATAATGATGGGGGACCCACGCAAACCATACCTCGCTGGACTCCCCCGGGTGTCTAGTTTCCAGAAATGTGTGGGTTAGGTAGGTTTCCCTAGATGGCTGCCGAGCTCCGGGCCAAAAACTCATGGGACCCCCAATGCAAAGCCAGGTTGGTTTGTGATAGGTAATTTTGATGTCGCCTCAATAGCTTTTGGGCCCTTGCCTGTCGCGGGTCCTTGACCCACCCACGCAAGTGAGTTACCATTTTTATCGGGAGATCTGGGGGAACGCTGGGTGGGAGGAAATTTGTGGATCCACGCAGATTCCAGAACTTTCCACCACAGAAATGTGAGAAAAAAGTGAATTTTTTGGCAAAATTTGAGATTTGCAGGGGATTCTGGGTAAGAAAACGTTGGGGGATCCACGCAAGCCATACCTCCCTGGAATCCCCGGGTGTCTAGTTTTCAGAAATGTGTGGGTTTGGTAGGTTTCTCTAGGTGGCCGCCGAGCCCCGGGCCAAAAAGTCATGGGACCCCCCTGCAAAACCAGGTCGTTTTGTGATAGGCAATTTTGATGTCGCCTCAATACGTTTTGGGTCCTTGCCTGTCGCGGGTACTTGGGCCTCCCACCCGAGTGAGGCACCATTTTTATCGGGAGACCAGGGGGAACGCTGGCTGGTAGGAAATTTGTGTCAGCCCGGTGATGCCACAACTTTCCCACACACAAATGTGTGAAAAAAGTGATTTTTTTTCAGCTAAATTTGAGGTTTGCAGGGGATTCTGGGTAAGAAAACGTTGGGGGATCCACACAAGCCATACTTCCCTGGAATCCCCCGGGTGTCTAGTTTTCAGAAATGTGTGGGTTTTGTGGGTTTCCCTAGATGGCTGCCGACCCCGGGGCCAAAAACCCAGGTAACCCCCGTGCAAAACCAGGTTGGTTTGTGATAGGAAATTTTGATGTCGCCTCACTAGGTTTTGGGCCCTTGCCTGTCGCGGGTACTTGACCCACCCACACAAGTGAGGTACCATTTTTCTCGGAAGACTTTGGGGAATGCGGGGTGAATGGAATTTTGTGGATCCACACAGATTCCAGAACTTTCCACCACAGAAATGTGAGGAAAATGTGTTTTTTATACACATTTTGAGGTTTGCAAGGGATTCTGGGTAACAGAACCTGGTGAGAGCCAGTCAAGTCACCCCATCCTGGATTCCCCTGGGTGTCTAGTTTTCAAAAATGTACAGGTTTGCTAGGTTTCCCTATGTGCCGGCAGCGCTAGGGCCCAAAATACACAGGTAGGCATATTGCTAAAAACAAATCCGTTCCTAGTCGGCTTTCTGCCACCCTGGGGGGATATCGGGGGGGTGGGGTTGCCCGATATGCCCCCAAGGGGGCAGAAACACTGTGGCTATTTTTTGGGGGGTAGGGGCATTGGTATGCCCATTCTGGCCAGTCCCCACCCCCACACATAAAAAGCCAGCGTAATCGTTGGCGTCTAGTGGGCTTTTGCCCCCTGGGGGGGCAGATTGGGGGCTACTGCCCCATCTGCCCCCAGGGGGCAGGAAGGCTGTAATTTTGCGGGGGAGGGGATGGGGGCATGGGCATGCTTGTTTTGGGCAGCCCCCACCCTAATTCAAATTTGCCCCAAAAACTCCTAGCGTCTAGTGGGCTTTTGCCCCCCGGCGGGGCAGATTGGGAGCTAATGCCCCCATCTGCCCCCAGGGAGGCAAAAGCCCACTAGATGCCAGGGAGTTTTTGGGAAAATTTAATTAGGGTGGGGCTGCCCAAAACAGGCATGCCAATGCCCCCACCCTAATTAAAATTTGCCCAAAAAATCCCTGGCGTCTAGTGGGCTTTTTGCCCCCCGGAGGGGCAGATTGGGGGCTACTGCCCCATCTGCCCCCCAGGGGGGGCAGGAAGGCTGTAATTTTTGCGGGGAGGGGATGGGGGCATGGGTATGCCCGTTTTGGGCAACCCCCACCCTAATTCAAATTTGCCCCAAAAAAATCCCTGGCGTCTAGTGGGCTTTTTGCCCCCCCCCGGCAGGGCAGTTTGGGGGCTAATGCCCCCATCTGCCCCCCAGGAGTCCACTAGACGCCAGGGAGATTTTTGGGCAAATTTTAATTAGGGTGGGGCTGCCCAAACGGGCATGCCAATGCCCCCACCCTAATTAAAATTTGCCCCAAAAATCCCTGGCGTCTAGTGGGCTTTTGCCCCCGGGGGGGCAGATTGGGGCTTCTGCCCCTAGGGGGGCAGGAAGGCTGTAATTTTTGCGGGGAGGGAGTGGGGGCATGGGCATGCCTATTTTGGGCAGCCCCCACCCTAATTAAAATTTGCCCAAAAAATCCCTGGCGTCTAGTGGGCTTTTGCCCCCCGGTGGGGCAGATTGAGGGCTACTGGCCCATCTGCCCCCAGGGGGGCAGGAAGGCTGTTATTTTTGCGGGGGAGGGGGTGGGGACATGGGCATGCCCGTTTTGGGAGCCCCCACCCTAATTCAAATTTGCCCCGAAAAACTCCCTGGCGTCTAGTGGGCTTTTGCCCCCCGGCGGGGCAGATTGGGAGCTAATGCCCCATCTGCCCCCAGGGAGGCAAAAGCCCACTAGATGCCAGGGAGTTTTGGGCAAATTTTAATTAGGGTGGGGGCTGCCCAAAACGGGCATGCCAATGCCCCCACCCTAATTAAAATTTGCCCCAAAAAATCCCTGGCGTCTAGTGGGCTTTTTGCACCCCCGGGGGGGCAGATTGGGGGCTACTGCCCCATCTGTCCCCCAGGGGGGCAGGAAGGCTGTTATTTTGCGGGGAGGGGGTGGGGGCATGGGCATGCCCGTTTTGGGAGCCCCCACCCTAATTCAAATTTGCCCATAAAATCCCTGGCGTCTACTGGGCTTTTTGCCCCCCCCGGGGGGGCAGATTTGGGGCTAATGCCCCCAGCTGCCCCCCAGGGGGGGCAGAAAGGCTGTCATTTTTGGGGGGGGTGGTTGGGGGCATTGGCATGCCCATATTGGGCAGCCCCCACCACAAATTATAATAAAAAAAAATCCCTGGCGTATAGTGGGCTTTTGCCCCCCCCAGGGGGCAGAAAGGCTGTAAATTTTGCGGGGTGGGGGCATGGACATGCCCTTTATGGGCAGCCCCCACCCTAATAAATTATGGGGCAAACAAAAATATCCCTGGGGTCTAGTGGGCTTTTTGCCCCCCCGGGGGGGCAGATTGGGGGCTACTGCCCCCCAGGGGGGGCAAAAAGTCTAAATCGCACCCAAAAAAATTGGGGGGTCAAAAGCCCTTGCCCAAGGGGCCGCTCCCCCCTCCCTGGTGTCTAGTGGGTGGATCCCTGCTTGGGGATCGCCCTCCTGGGGCGATCCCCAAGCAGGGATCCACTGAGGAGGAGTACCATTGGAAAGGGAGATTCTCCCTTTCCAATGATACCTCTCCCGTCTTTCTACGTGCCCGGGGAGCTGAGATAGCCCCCTGAGCACATAGAAAGTGAAACTGAAATGAGCCTAAAGGCTCATTTCAGTTTCGGTTTCTGTGCAATGAGGACAGCGCGACGTGCGCGCTGATCCTCATGACACAGAAACCAGGGAGGGGGCCTCGGGACCTGGGGAAGCTCTTCCCCAGCTCCCAAGGTCACAGGGGTGAAATAGAAATCCCTCTGCTGTCTGCAGCAGAGGGATTTCGTGCCCCTGGCCTCATGACGGAATGGTTCCGTCATGAGCACAGGGGCACCGATGCTCATGACGGAACCATTCCGTCATGAGCATCGAAGGGGTTAACAGTTGTATACAGATTGAACAGCGTACTCAAGGATGGTTTCCCATATATCTGTGGTTGATTGTTAATGTGAACTATGCTACCTGTAAAGTGTATGGTATAGGATCAATGTTGCACATAATGCTTGGTTTGTACACCTAAGAAAGTTGTATCTGTGATGGCACTAATGACGCCTGATATTCTCCTGAGCTATCTATTTTGTACTGACTGTCAGGCCTCTATTGCCATAGTAATTTATAGAGCCATATGCGGGACAACAAAGCTTGGATGATGTCATCAGTGATGTTATAAATAGTGTCATAGAACATGTCATGAGTGATGTCATATGTGAGGTCATAAGTAGTGCATGGTGGGTGTTCAATATATAGTTAGTGCTGGTAACTATAACTGGTGAATTTCTTTTTTTAGTGTAAAACGTTAATGGTGCCATTGACAAATTCACCTACCTAACAATAGCGTTACTTTAACCTTGGTTTTTGTCAGTGAATATAAATATATATATATATATAGTTTGATAATATGTTTTCTGTTCACATATATTTATCATATTTATAGATATTTTGGTTGGCAATTTTTGTATTTTTGTTGTTTGAACTGTGTTTTAATCGATATTTCACATTTTTTTTCCAATAGTATATTTTTTCTCTGTTTTTGAGACTATATTTTTGTCGTCTATATTTTTGTGCTTTGTGTTTAATATATAGAAAGGTGTAATTACGGTTGTTGTTTTTAAACAATATTTTTATGTGTCAATATGTTTATACTCAATATTGTGTCATAGGAACACTGCAATAGGATCTGTCTTCTGCCTATCCACATCCTTATTGATACAGACTTTTCTGCCTGAGGGCTGACTAGACTGGAACTCTTTTACTTATGAATAACTTGAAACACACCACTATTCACAAGTGAATATTTTGGTTGTTATCACAACATACATGTTTGTGAAGATTGTTTGAAACAGGATTTACATTACTAAATGTGATGTGTACAATTTTACACCTTGATCATTGATATATAATAAAACACAAACTGTTCAGAATTATTAACAGTTTGACAATATGCTTAATCTACTAGCAGTGTTTCCAACAATTGAGTGGAGTGCCACCTTATGTGGAGGTTAACAGGCTAGTGCTGTATACCACACACAAAATAAACGCAATGAACTCTCAGGTGCCAGACGTTGCTGTAAGGTTTTAAGCACCCTCATTGTAAACGAATATTTGCTTTCCTACTGGCTACAATCTAGTTCTGGAAGGAGTTATGAGTGCGTTCGTACATACCAACATCACCTCTTTGAATCTGGTTTCTACTTTTCCTCTTCCGTTCACCATAAATCACCAATGAAACTCAGGTGTTAGCAAGTCGCGGGCACCTGGTGTGAGGCAGCTTAAGATTTCTGAACTCATCCATATTTAACAACCAAAATTGGCATGTTGAATACCTTGAAAAGTGCTCCAGAATTTATCACAAAGTGTGAGTAGGAGAAATATAGTTAGCTTAGTCTCTTTTTCATCATACTGTGCACGTGTTCCAAAGGACTGTCGTGATCCTCCTGTGCTGTGTCAAGTTACCATCTGTTATCACTCTTGTTCCATTCCTGCACTCCACCACTAAATGTGTGAAACATTACACTAGGTGTGCCTACGCCCTTCAGGGAATGCCATCATGCACCTGCTAATGCTAGGCCATAAATAGACATGAAGTTTTGTGTCTTTCCACTTTGACAACTGACTGACGTGCACAAGGTGAAAAGCTCTTTACAGTATATTTTCAACTTATCTTGCTTTTAAATGAAGTTGCTATTTCATTAGTTGCTGTTCCTTTCCCAGGGCTTTAAGTGGGATGAAAAAACTGGGGGTCTCTCAAAGGGGCGTGGCCAATGTAATTAAGGGCGTGGCTTAAAAAAAGTAAGCTAAAAATCTGTGCTTAGCATAGTGTGCCACCCGACTTGTATTTTGCTGTTTCTGTCATTGCATCCAGATATGATACAACAAGTAACATCATACCTACAACAAGTCAGGACTATTGGCTTTGTCAATGGTTGTTAGTTGCATAAGATAAATAAGCAGCAACTATGGCTTGAATATTATTGAAAAAGCATCCACTTAAATCCCTGGTGACCCCATGACAATGTTGCTGCTCCTGAGTTTAAAAAAGAGAAGGGAAATCCAGAGAGAAAATGACTCTCTTTAAAGGATTTCCCTTCCCCTACAAGGCTCACCTGGCATAACGTCATTCCGTAACTTCTCTAGTGAGAAGTGAGCAGTGTGAGCAGCGCACATCAATGTGCCTGCTGTCACTGCAGTCCGGAAAAAAACAGACCGCCTGTGCCAGGACAAAACAGAGCCCGATAGAGACCCGTTTCGAGGCCCCCCCTTAAAAAACTGCCGGTGCTCAGACCCAGTGAGACCCGGCCCACTTAAAGCCCCTGTCCTTTCCAAAACAGCACACATGCGGCCCAGCCTAGAATAGTTTTACAGCGCTCATCCGGAGCTCGTGTATTTCAAGGCGCCCTCATGCTTGCTAATGACTTCATTAGCACATCTGAGTGTTTTGAAATACTTGAGCTGTGGGTGTTTACGGCTGCGTGCTGAAAACAATGAACCTCCCCTGTGTTTGCTATCAGTCTCCAGGCTGGATCAGAAGATGCTGGGATCCAGTCTTCAGGCTGAAAGCACACACACACACGCACACCCACACCCACACCCACACCACACAGGGTGCAGACACGAGGCAAGGGCCCCAATCCCTGGCTCCGTGGCAGGACAGTGGACCTACCCTGAGCCTGATCAATTAAAGGAACACACGGGCCGTGATAGGGTGTGCTGTGCCAGTCGGGAGGTGGGCACGCTACAGTGCCAAACGTTGCTGCCACCTCAGCCTCAAAGAAGTGCAGTGATGAGGAGGTAAGCTGAAAACAGATACTCACTACCTGCCAAAGCACGCGCAGTGTATATGTTTACAGCATGCATGTGACAGGATGTCACAGAGACATTAGTTAGGAGTCTCATGATTCTGTGACATCAGGTCACATTCCCTTAACCATACACAGGCAGCATGCTGTAACCCTTTCCCAACTCGTCACAGGGTAGGGTCATTGATGCTTGCTGACCCCACCCCACCCTGTGACGACTTGGAAAAGGTTGAGTGTTTCACACTTGCTTGCAGCCTGAGTAAAGTTCGCCGAGCATCCCCCAGAAATACAGGCCTGATGCCCTTGACCCCTAGTGCTGCTTTAAAATGTGACGCTGCTGCGCATCATTAGTCGGTGGTCTCTTGAGACCCCCAAAAATCGAGAATTGCAGGCCAGGGATGATGACTGGTCAGCCCTTAGCCTGCTGAAGTTAAAAATATAAATCAAATGTGAGTTGGCACTGGCGCTCTAGTGCATGTTTATCTGGAAACTGCCTTACTCTTGTGTCAGCGAGGATGAGAGAAAGGAAGGCAGCCAGTCACTGAGGGCAGCACAGGCTTAGTTTTATTAAGAAATGTTACGTGGATGGTAATTGCTTTTAGCAATAAGCATCCACATAACTTATAAAACTGGATGGAAGAAGCCCTGACGCCCTCAACCAGAAGCCGCCCCTGGCAAACATGCTCTAACCAGCCCCTCTCCCTTCATCTCCTTGTGCAATCTCTCCATCTATTCTCTCTCCTCCCTCTCTTCTCCCTCTTTGATTGCTTTCTCTCTACCCCCCTCCTTCTCTTTCTCGCTCTCTTGAAGCCTCCCCGTGGATGCTGCAATTAACCTCGGAGAGCAGAGAAAAGTGAAAGATGCATCATATCAGGAGCGGCCCTAGGCTTTTATAACCGGCCTCAAAGGGCTCTAGCCCATTGGGCAAACGCATAGTGGAATAAAAGGTCTGTGTTGCCCTGTAAATGACTGGTCAACTATTTTGGACAAGCAGAATTCCCATTTCTGTTCCAAGTCTGCATTTGGTGTTCAACGTATAATACAATAGTACTTCATCAGTTGAGCAAGTTAGACAAGTATTATCAAAGTATACAGGGTACTGGAGTTCTCTGTAATCTCGTCCTCCTGTCAGTTACCTCTCCACTAAAGCTTCCTGTGACACGCTCTCCTCCTTTCCTATATTTATAATTATAGACGGGTAACAGCGAATTATAGAGATATTTTTCTGAGTGACATCAAATAGACAAGGAGAGCGACGCTTGTGTTTATGATATCACTCAGAGCCCAGAGATGTTTTTACCCATCTGTAATTTTATGGTCTGTATGGCCCTCAAAATCATCTGCCCCTGCTTTCAACCGCTGCACAGAGGCAGAGGAGTAATGGGGGACACATACATAGTATGGCATCTCCTCCCCATGCCCTCCTGCCACCCACCCCACCACTCTAAGTCTGTGCCTTTCCTTCCCTGTGCTTCCTGCCTTCCAGTGCTGCTCTGACAGGCTCTCAAAGATATAAACAAACAATATAAAAATGCATTTGGATTCTAATAACTTTTATTTTGTATTTATTTGTTTCTTGTGTGTTGTGTTTTTGGTTCCTTTCATTCTCCTCTGGATGCACTACTGTGATGTTTGTTTATCCATGTTACAGGGTTTAAGGAAGTAAAAATAAAAGAGGGACGCAATGATTTCATTTTTTTTTTGTGAATCTGTTTTTATTGAGTTTTTTGTACAATCACAATATGACATTTACATACATATGCTCTGTTGGGCTTTTCAGTTGTTACAGCTCGCGCCACGTGCAAATGCTTGTTCAAGGTCAGTACATTTCACAATGCAATGTAAAAAGCAAAAGGTGCATGGGAGGATAGTACCCATATGTGCATTTCCAATGCTCCTCCAATACTCAGATGAGGGAAGGAGAAGGGGAAGGGAGGTGGGAACACAATGGCATGATATTCCGTCCATACCTCACAATCTTAAATGTCCATTGAGGTGTGAGTATTGGTACCTGGTTACCTCGGCGTGTATATGCACGTGCAGACATGCAGAGTCATTGGTAGTACTGGCACTCATGTACAGGTAGGCGTCAATAAAGGACTCACCAGTAAGCAAAAAGGGGGGAAGGAGGAGGAGGGGAAGAGGGAAACATTGCATATACTAACTGTAGGAGGGGAGAGGGGGGAAGGAAGGGGAATGTGAAGTAAGAAGAAAACCGTGCGTAACAAGCCATATAACCCGCAACCCTTCACACTTACATAGTATTACATGTGGTCCATACATAATGCAGCTACCAGCTGCCTCCCCGGTTCCAAGATGTGTATATACGTGTTGTGTCAACCAGCATATGCTTGCCCTGAAGAGAGTGGTGTGGTGTGTACGCTGCTTCGATCAGTGGACGCGCTAGTGGTCTATGGCTTGGGTGTCGGGTGAATCCACAGGCGGTGTGTCTATGCTATATTGCAGCTCAGTGCATATGGCTTCCCAGGACGTGGCAATAGGGATCTTACGTAGCCCCAGGTTTTCCTCGCGTTTAATAGCGAAGCTTTCCGCTTTGGCCCATGCAAGCATGGAATTACGCCATGCGTGTATATGAGGGTGGTCAGACGCTTTCCATTTTTTACTGATCAGTCTCTTGGCCACTATCAATCCCAGATCTAGAAATCTGGACGTAACTTTCGTGGTGGGTGACCTGCGGAACTTATGCAATAGATACACAGGCCATTCGAACGGCAACTCCTGACCAGTGCAACCATGTAATGATGCGGCTACTTCCCTCCAATATGCGCCCACCCTATGGCAGCTCCAGAACATATGGATTAAGTCAGCTCCTGGTTCCTCGCATCTCGGGCATACAGCATCTACACGACTGAAGTATTGGTTAATTTTTGCAGGTGTGAGATATGCCCTATATATGATGTATAGCTGTATCTGTCGGAAGCGCATGTTCCTGGGGATGCGTGTCGGGCTCTCGAGTACTTGGACCCATTCCTTGTCAGTGAACGTGCGACTCAGGTCTTGTTCCCACTTACGACGAAGCGAATCAAGAACGATCGCTGCATGGGTCCGGAGCGAGGCTGCAAACCAGTGTGTCAGATGTCTACCCTGCCCCAAAACGTGTAAGTACTGCATAGTAAGATGTGTCTGTGGCTCTGTAGTGATGTCTCCCCATTTTGCCGTAAGCGAGGTCACTAGTGCACGGTGAGTGAGAAACTGCCCAGGTGTTGTGTAGGGAATGAGTGCCCCCTCATGATACAGATCTCCAAGAGTGCGAACGTCCTTTTCCTGCCATTCCCGGAGTGCAAGTGTTGTCAGTACCGCTTGCCTAGTGAGAGTTCCCTCCAGTGGTATCGCCGGTGCATAGGGGATCACGCTGCGCATTATGTATAGACTCCTGCGGAAGCATTTGTAGGCCACAGCAAGTAGTAGAGGTTCTGGCGGGCGCAGGCGCGGTCCCGGTTGGAACAGCGTAACAATGCGCTCCTGGAAGTAGGGCGGCTGCGTAGTTGCAGTGTCTGCACAGTGACGGTTCGACAACCACCGTGCAATCCATTGTAGTTGAGAGGCTAGGTAGTAATGTTCAAGATAGGGAGCCACCAGCCCGCCTTGGTCCACCGGCAGATATAGTTTGTTAAGCGCCAACCTATGCCTGGCATTGCCCCAAATGAAGTCTCTGAGCTGTTTCTCAAAGGCGGTGAAGAAGGAAGCCAGCACATAGAGCGGCAAATTCGTAAAGTGGTATAGGAGTCGCGGGAGTATAACCATTTTAGTGAGTGCTATTCTACCAGCAACAGCCGGTGGCAGCGTACTCCAGAATCGCATTTGCGACTTAATGGATGTCACCGCCCTCCCTAGGTTCCCATCAAAAAGATCGTTCGGTTGGCGGAACGTGTCAGGCTTCCACTGTACTGGTCTGCCACTCATGGTAAATACCTGGGCACTAAGCCCATCTTTGAACGGGTAAAGGCAGGATTTATCTACATTCACTCTCAAACCAGAGAGCACGGCGAACTCATCCAACAGCTGGGTCAGCCGGACAGGGATACTGGTAATATCCCTGACGTAGATGAGGAGATCATCTGCGTACAGTGAAACCTGATGGGTAGCATCTCCCAAGGGTATTCCAACCCCCAACTGGGTGGCCAGCAATTCTGCCAACGGCTCCATAGCGAGCGCAAACAGGAGTGGGGACAGCGGGCATCCCTGCCGCGTGCCTCTCTGTATAGGGAAGGAATCGGAGATGTAGGGGCCTACTTTGACTCTGACAGTTGGGTCAGTGTAGAGAAGACGTGTCAAGCGTATAAAGGTTGGGCCAAGATCGAACTTCTCCAGTACTGCAAATAGGTAAGGCCACTCTAAAGAATCGAAAGCCTTCTCTAGGTCCAGCACTATACATCCCGCTCTCGGCCACTCCCCAATCGCAAACGTGGCCACCCTGTAAAAACGCCGCAGATTAAGGGAGGTACTACGGGCGGGTACGAAGCCATTTTGGTCTGCGTGGACCAATCCCGGAACCGCCTGCGCTAGTCCCTCCGCCAACACCTTCTCCAGTATTTTATAGTCAGTGTTCAGCAGGGCTAGAGGTCTATAGGAGCCCATCTCCACCGGGTCCTTACCTGCCTTCAGTAATGATATCAGATGAGCCTCACGCATGTTGGGCGGGAGCCGCCCAGAGTCCAATGCAGTGGTGAGGACAGTACCAAGACGTTGCACCAATGAGACGCAATACGCCTTATAGTACTCTGCCGGTAGCCCGTCCGGCCCTGGGGTCTTCCCGGATGCTAGGGATTGTAAGGCTTCGCCAATATCCTCCGGCGAGATCTGTTCATTAAGTGTATCTTTGTGTTCCCTGGTCACTTTGGGCAGTTGCAGACTATCCAAAAACCTCCCTAGAACCTGATCTTCACAGCTACACTGGGACCGGTATAGAAGTGTGTAATGGTGTGTCAGAGCGGCATGTATATCACGCTGTGTAACCAAGAGTTCTCCTGTGTGCGAGCGCAATGCTCCAATCGGAGCACGGGTGTGGTCTTGGCGGATCAGCTAAGCTAGCAATCTGCCAGCTCTGTCTGCCGCAGAGTGTGTACGGGCTGTGTGTGCGGCATAATTGTGGCAGCGAAGTCGTTCTATGTATTCCACGTGTTCGGAACGCAGTGACACCAGGCGCCGCAAATCTCTGCCTGTCCCCTCCCCTTCGTGCTCAAATCGCAGAAGTTGAGCCTCAATCTGTGTTAGGGAATCGGAGAGTTGTTTGCGAACATTCCATGTGGCCACCATACAGAGGCCTCTGAAGGATATTTTGAAGGCTTCCCATTCAATGAGCGCGTCACTGGCCATGCCTTCATTTAGTTTGAAATACGCTAAGATCGTGGTCCTCAGTGACGACCGGAACGCCGGGTCTTCAAGGGCACTAGGTTGGAGACGCCACTCGGGGACTGGAGGTCGATATGGCTCCCATCTGAGGTGCAGTAATAGAGGATTATGATCGGAGTGGGTCCGCCCTAGGTAGTCAGCACCTTGGACTAGTGGGAGTAAGGCCTGCAAGGCCACCAGTCTGTCCAGGCGTACATGTAACCCGTGTACTGCCGAATAATGAGAGTAAACGCGGGCGGCGGGATTAAGAATTCGCCACACATCATGTAGGGACCAGTGTGTCAGTCAGAGAGGGCCTGTGCATTAGATGCAGAGAGGGTCTTGATGAGGGGCGGGAATGACCTGTCTAGGTCCACATTTAAAACAGAATTGAAGTCTCCCCCAAGAAGCCAAGGGGTCCCGCTCCAGCGGGCGACCACCTCGGATACACGTGTGAGGAAAGAGGCCTGATCTGAATTTGGGGCATAAAGGGAGCCTAACAATATCTCTTGGCCATTCAAGCGCCCTTTCACAAAAGTGTATCTGCCGTCTGTGACGTTGATGTCTTCCTCACAAACAAACGGGGTTCCCGCTCTGACCCATATCAGTGTGCCTCTTGCATGCGCCGAATACGTGGTGCCGAAAATCTGGCCCCTCCACCTATTACGCAAGTGCTCCAACTCTATTTTGGACATGTGCGTTTCCTGAAGTAGGGATATTCCCACTTTATGGCGTTGCAAGTACGAATATATGGAATAGCGACGTGTGGGTGTGTGCATGCCACGTATATTCTACGTGGCTATTTGAGACTGTGCCATGTCTGGTTACTGAGTAGGACCAAGCGGTGCAGGGTGGACCATGTAGCTATGTAGGTGCAGTATGCGTGGGGGTTACGGGTCGATCTTAAGAAACTAAAACTGAGAACGTGAACTCGAACCAGTGTAACACTGAGGGCAAGCGCCATGGTGAGGCTCATCCAAACTAGTATAGTGCCCAACAGTGGCAATAACTACACCAATGAAGGTATTGGTATGGGGGTGGGCAGCGAGTGCCTAGCTAGGTGTGTTGCTTTTCCCCCCTCTATGACTCGGAGTTGTCATCCGCACCCCCTGTCCGCGCGTTGGCGTGCGTGAGTGCTAGATGTGTGTGACGACAGTCATAGCCAAACAACAGTGGGTGTATGTGCGAGACAATGCGACAATATCAGTAGTGGCATAATTGCAAGAGGAAGACAGTAATATAGACAATTTACGCAGGAGAGGCACTACTCGTGTGTACAACAGACTTGTAGTGTTAAAGAGCAACATCAGAACCTAGCATCGTGACATTAGTCTATACTTGCATGTGGGGCCCCCTTCAGTGCACCCAGCGATGGAAGACTCTCACACGATGTCATCAGCAGTCTGCGGGGTAACATCAGGCGGTCTCCCCCCATCAAAGTCCTCAGGCCTAGGGGTGGACGAACCATTGGCAGTTGTTGATTCAAAGGAACTGAGTTCTGGAGCCTCCCGATATGTTTGGATTCCCAGTGTTGCAACTGCTTTCAGGGCATTGCGGCGCTCTACTTCACTCTGTTCCAGTCGTGGTGCCGCTGCCTTCGAGGGCATGTCTCCTAGTCTTCTTCGCTTCCCACGGCGACGGGACCTCTTATTAACTGGTCTCATTGCTTCCTCATTTGAGGGGCGAGTCCCCGCCCACAAGCCTGTTTCCTCCAGCCCGTCCCACCCCTCATCAGGCGAATCGAAGAAGAGGGTAGTACCCTTGGCTATTACTCTCAATCTGGCAGGGAACAGCAGGGAGTAGGGGAGTGCCAGCTCGCGTAACTGGCGCTTCACGGCAGTGAAGGTGCTACGTCGCCTCTGCACCTGTGATGTGTAATGCGGGAACACCATGATGGGATTGCCACTAACTTTAAGATCGGAGAGTTTGCGAGTTCCCCTTAAAACTGCGTCTCTGTCTCTATAGTTCAAGAGCTTGAAAAGGAACGGTCTGGACCGAGCCCCTGGAGGGGGTCTCTGGGCTGGTACACGGTGTGCTCGTTCCACCACGAATTGCGGTGACAGTGTTCCCGGAGGCAGAATGTCTTGCAGCCAACGCTCTACATATTGTTCCGGGGCTCAGCCCTCCTCTCCCTCCGGAAGGCCCACCACGCGGACATTGTTGCGGCGGGAGTGCCCTTCCGCATCCTCAACCCTATCTTCCAGGGCGTGCACTCGATCCAGAACATCTTGCAGGGCCGCAGCATGACTGTGGGTAACAGGTTTCAGTTCAGACAATGACTGGGCTTGCGATTGTACCTTCTCCGCCAAGTTATGGTGATCCGCCTTTAAGAGAGTAAAATCAGATGCCACCTTGTCAATCCTGGCTTCAAGTGATGTTCATGTCTGTTCCAGCGTAGCGCCAATCTTCTCGAGTGCTGCCAGTACTGAATCTAGTTTTGCCACCAGCGTCGCATTCGGAATGTCTTTAGGAGCACCGTCTTCCGCGTTTGGTAGGTCCAGGGAAGCAGCGCGCGTTGCAGTTTGCTGTGTATTGGTGCGGAGGCGGCCCATCGCTAGCTTTTGTGCAGAGAGCATTGACCCCGGGCACTGCATGACTGCGCGATGGTAGGTGTCCAAGCAGGTTACAGGTATCTAGTTGCTGCTGTGAGCTGTGCGTATCGCAGTGTGTGTAGCAGTCAATGCCACAGTATGGTGTGGCGTCGTTGATGTCCCATGCCAATTTGATTGGGACCAGAGCCCTTGCAGTGATTCGCTTCTGTCCCACATCCGCCTCTCGGTATGCAGCCACATTCGTAAGGAGGTGTAGGACCAGCAGATTGCCCGCTGTAGCAAGCTCAACACACGGGTCCAGCGTCAGAGTGGGCAGCTGACAGACAGTAGGGGACTCTCACTGATGCGTTTCAGGACATGTGGCGCTGCCGATATGATTTCGGTTACAGCGGTATTGGGGTCATCCCCTCTTCACAGGGTGAATGACACAGGATCTGCACATCTGTGGTGAAGGGTAAGCGGGGCCGAACCAGACTCCGGTAAGTATAGGGCGAGCGAAGGATGTAAGTCACAGGGTATTCTAGGGCTGATGCAGCAGACCCAATCCTCAGGGCGTTTCAGGCTCTTCACTGCCTCAGAAGCCGGGTTGTAGACAGATCGCATCCACCACAAGTTGCTATCCCAGACGGTTCAGGGCCAGGGTGCCCCCGGTTTTGTAGTTTGCACAGTTGTGACCGTCTCAGCAGACCTAGCGTACACCCCACAGTGTTGAAATGGCGGCTCTACCCTCCGCACCAAGGCCCTCCAGTGATATCTATGTTGGGCCTACCTTCTGGAGGCTCACCGGGGCCCGGCTACGTTCGATGCAGCTCTTGAGCAAGGCCTCTCAGCAGCGGGCAGCGCCCCCACAGTCTCAGAAGTCGGGTCTGCAGGAGGCCGAGTGTGGGCCGCACCCGCCCCCCGGCCAGGCCGATATCCCCGCAGGCTTCAGGTCGGGCCCAGCAGGCAGGGCTACTTCGGCGGAAGCACTGACCACGCCGCCCAACACAGCGGGGGATCCAGCACTCTCCCGGGCAGTCACACCGTGTGCCTCCGCTGCATGTAGCGCCAACAGTCCCGCTGCGCCGCTCACCAGGGAGCATACACAGCGGTCGGGTCCGTCAGGGTCCAATCTCGCCTGCGATTGTTTTCTGTTCTCCCCGCCGTTGGTTTCGCAGCGCGCCCCTTCGCCAGGGATCTAAGGACACGGCGTCGCAGGGCCGCCTCAGGATGCGGTCGGGGCAGCAGTCTCCACATGCCGCAGCAGCCCAATCGGTGACCTCCGGCAGGGGCTCGTGTCGGGTCTCCGATAGCACGAGGTGTAAGCGCCCTGCATCCGATGATGATCTGGGGCTGCCGCAGGTTACTTAGACGCGCAGGGGCCGGAGCCACAGGCCTGCGCTCGCCTCACCTCCAGGCAGGCCCAGTGTCATGTCTCGTCCGTAGCAGACGCCCCACCATCAAATATGACAATTGAAGGGTCGCATCGGGCACCGCGACTCAGTGCCAACAAATCCCCACCGCAATCGCATGCAGATGGCGCGGATGCAGGGTGGAATCCAGGATAATAGAGGGATTCACAGCGGAGCTTCAGACAGTTGCGTCCGCCATGTTGGCTCGCTGGCCACGCCCCCAAGAGGGACGCAATGATTTCATAATGCAGAATGTTACAGAACCTCCGTTTTTTCTAGTCTGCCCTGGTGATCCAGTCATAAAATGGGCAAAATGGAAAAAGGTGTTTGGTCATTATGCCAAAGTGTTTGGCACTTCCTCGAGTGCAGAGAAGAAAACTTATTTACTTCTCCATTCTTTGGCTCCGGAAGGGCAGGATGTGTTTGATCATCTTCCTAATCTCAATGATGAAGAATTTAAAGGATTAAATGAATTTGAGGTTTGCACAAAAAAGTTAGATAAACACTATCTTCCTATGGTTAGCACTAGTCTGGAACGCTACCACTTTGGTAAGAGGGTACAGAGACCACACGAGACAATTGAGAACTATGTTATGACTTGCACAAGTTGGTGCAAGTTTGCATATACCTTAGAGGAGCACATTAGAGACCACTTTATGTTGGGATGCCACATAGAGAAAGTTAGGGAGGAAATTTGGCAAAAGTATGATCCCACTTAACAAAGTTTTAAATATGGCTAAAAAAATTTAGCATTCTTTAGCATGTGTTGGTGTCGTAAAAAGGGAAATGGTAACTCGTGCTCTATATCGGAGAAGGTACAAAGCATCATACAAAAGAAGACTATCCACTTCCGTTCCCACTATGCGAAATTTGTTGGGAATTGCTTCAGGTGTGGCACACTTGGACATATGCCAAATGATAAACATTGCCCAGCATGGAGTGCTACTTGCAAGAATTGTGGCAAAAGAGGGCACTATGTGAAATTTTGTAAGTCACATAACAAGAAAAGTAATGTAAAAGAAATAGACATTGATGAGGATGATACAGTGGGTGAGTTATAAAGTGGTGAAATAAATCTGCAAGTGCAACATCAAGTTAAATGGCCCATTTGATGCAGTGAAAGTCAATGGGTTTGAAGTGAATATGTTATTCAAGTCTGATGCCAAAATTTCTGTTATCCCCCAAAGCGTTCTATGAACTCGTACTAAAGCATAGAGTCAAGTTGTGGAAGTCAGATATCAGACCTTTAGCTTATGGTGGCCAATCTATCAAACTAACAGGCTATTTTCTGGGTGAGTTAGAGTACAAGAACAGGGTAACTGCAATAAAGATATATGTCTGTTGTAAAGGGAACATTATTATCAGTTGGTTCCACCAGAAGGATGTGGGCTTAATGCTGGATCGTAACAGTGTACCTTCAGTAGTCTTGAAGAATTTGTTTCCTGTTAGCTCAGTTCTGAAATGTGATCTAAATGACTCAGCTGTAGGGATATGTAGAGATTTTCCTGAAGTATTTAGTGACAGGTTGGGATGTTTAACTGATTACATGCATAAAATACTTTTGAGAGAAAATGCTTGTCCTATTACATATAAAGTGTGTCGTGTTCCTATTGCTGCAAGACAAGCTATGTTATCTGAATTGGAAAAGTTCAAAATGGGAGGGATAATTGAAGTAAGGGAGGCCACTGATAGGGTTGCCCCTCTTGTCTTAGCACGCAAGGCCTCTGGTGCGTAAGGTTGTGTATTGATTTGAGAGCCTTGAACGAGTCTGTGGTGGTTGACAGATATCCCTTACCTAATATATCTGGGATGTTGTCTCAACCCAGTGGCGTTAGTATGTTTTTCACATTGGATCTCAGATCACATATCATCAGATTAGGTTTGATGAACAATCTAAAGACTTTGCTTTATTCATCACATCATTTAGTGTTTATAGGCTCACTAGGATGCCGTTTGGACTCATTTCTGAAGCGTCAGCTTTCCAGAGGGCTATGGCAAATATTTTGCATGGGATCACTGGTGTGAAGATATACCAGGATGATGTGTTGATATATGGTGCACCACTTGAAGAAAATGAAACTTGTTTGAGTATGTACTTACCAGGTTCAGACTGAGAGGTCTCACACTTAATGAATCTAAGTGTAAACTATTTTGTAAAGAAATTACTTACTTGAGCCATCGGTTAACTGGCAATGGCATGAGACCAATAAATGCTTTGGTGGATGCAAGTGAGTCCATTCCAGTTCCTGAAAACAAAGATGAGTTGATAATGTTTCTTGGGATGGCTGAGTACTTCAACAAGTTTATTCCCATTTTGCATGAAATGGCTTCTGGAAAGGGGTGGTCTCCCTTGTGTGGTCTGATGACTAATCTAGAATTTTAGGGAGTCAAGAGATCTCTGTCTAATGCTCCTGCTTTACAGAGTTTTGATCTTAATGTAAAGCTAATTCGTATTACTGATGCCAGTTCTGAAGGATTAGGATCTGTTTTAAAACAAGGTGAGGGTAGTGATGAGAAAACCATTATGTTTATATAATGTAATCTGAAGGCTCCTGAAACAAGATATCAAGTATCTTGTTCAAAAATGTTCTTGTGGAGTAGCAGTTTTGAGGTTAGAACTGATCATAAGCCCCTTAAGGATGTGTTTGACAAAAAAGGATTGATGCCATCTCAAGTAGAAATTGTAAATGGGTCTAATCATTGCAGGAGTTTGATTATGAGGCGAGGTATACCCTGGTGCTCAAAATGGTGTTGCTGATTGTCTCTCAAGGTTAGTGGGTTCCGAATACCAGTCAGTTCATGATTCTTGTGAGGATGTATGGGATCTGGGTGAATATAATGTGTCAGAGATCACAAGTGAGATGATCGGTGATGATGAATGGAGGATTGAGGTAGCTAAAGATGCAACTTTGAAGGAACTGTCTGGTTTGATTAACGATGAATAGAAGGTCAAACTTGTGATTAGTCCTGAGTGTAAGTAGTTTTGGATAGTAAGAAATGAGTTGTCTGTGCAACAGGTACTGGTGTGGATGGATACAAAGTTGCTTCCTCCAGTTTGCTTCACAGAATCCTTGATTAACTTGGCACCCCAGGGTCATTTGGGAATTAGTAAAACAAAAGAAAGACTCAGAATAAATTTCTGGTGGCCAGACTTAAATGATCAAGTGGAGAGGGCTGTCAAGAGTGTTTGGTGTGTGAACAGATTCAAAGTGTGTAAAACTAGAGTACAACCCATGGTTACAAGGAAACTTCCAGAAAGACCATGGAAAGAGGTGGGTTTGAATATTTTGGGTCCATTGACCAATTGTTCAGGACAATTTTATGTGTTTGTCCTGATAGACATGTTTTCTAGATGGCCTGAAGTATACATTTCAGATGGTTGAAACATGTAATGTGATTACTTTTTTGAAGGATGTGTTTGGTAGAGAAGGTATTCCTGACTTGATTCTCACAGAAAATGGTTTTCAGCTGGGCTCTTCTGAAATGGAAGATATTTTTGTCCTGAAGAGGTATCTAGCACATGAAATGCTCTCTTTACCACCCTGAAACCAATGGTATGGTGGAGCGATTTAATTGGATTCTGAAGGAATCCATACAGATAATGGTACATGGTGAGGATTGGAAGTAAGAAATTCAGTCAAAAGTTTAAATCTATCATTTAACTCCCCATTCTGTCACAGGTAAAGTTCCTTTCAAACTGTTCAGGTGTAGGAAACAAAGCTCCCTGATGAGTCCTCCCTGGATGAATAATTATCTGCCCAAGTCCATTGAGTCTTGTATGGATTGGAGGGCCAGGGAACAGGATAATATTTGTGACAGAATGAAATGTTTTGATAACAAACACTTAGTCCGACAGACTAAGGTAGTTGTTGGTGAAATGGTGAAAGGGAAAAATCCCACCTCTTAAGGTGATTACGTTGTTTTGTAATGCTGTGAAATTAGAGGATAATTGCATTAGTTATCTTGGTAGGGTGGTAGTAGTGAAACACAATAACTTTTCAAATTCTTCCTCAAAGGAATGTAATGATCATACACATGACAGTACTGTAAGGCGGAGCGAGAGAGTGACAAAACCACACAAATTCCTACAAGATTTTGTTAGCTAGTTATTTGTTGTCACCTATTCATTTATTCATTTAATTATACTTTTTCGGCTTGTTATAAGGGGAATGGTGTGTGGTATCTATGTTGTATTAGGAATGTTGGTTGTTTGTAACCTTCTTTGTGGGCTTGCGGGGAACTTGGAATGTTAAGTCTCCTCAGCGCCTTGAGACCCTAGTGAGTGAGTAGTCGCACTTAACAAATATTGATTGATTGATTGAATGCTGCACATCGAAGAACTTGTTTGCTGTCTAGTGGAAGGGGTGTTTTTCTATATCATCAATCTAATAAATTGAGAGGAAATAACTAAATGGTGCATTGGCTCTTCTTCACACATGGGTTATATCTGCACAATGCTGACACATGAAAACTATTCTGGTGAATTGGACATCTGCATGAGAAAAACAGCAGCAGACATTTAGTACCTCCTGAGCTTCAGTTCTTCTGGAATGTTGGACCTACTCTAGATACTCTTTCAAAAGATATTGCTAGAATTGAAGTGACTGTACTCTGTGATGGCGATAAAAAGTTTCTGAACTCATCCGAAATGATAGGCAAGCGGAAGGGCTATAATACTACATATAGATGATTCAGATTTGCATGTAGCTCAGGCCTTTCATGGCATACCATTTAACATTCAGCAGCTATTGAAACTGGAAGTCTGCAGCCTGCCACAACAGGATATCATCGAACCAGTAGTGGTGGCACACTCCCTCTGTCTTCCCAACTGTTCCTACTGTGTTTTTGAAGGACAGATAAGAAAGAACACATGTGGAAATGAGACAGATCATTCTAGCCTTAAAGAGAGATTGCCATCTTGCCTCTCAGTTTCAGAACACAATACGTCAGCCCAATGGCAAACATTTATTTTGACAACTTGATCTCACCAAGAGCTATTGTCAGTTGATAATTGAAAAGTCGTCCAGGTACATTTCCACTTTTGCCACACATCCAGGCCTTGTCAGGTACAAACGCCTCTGTTTTGGTGTATCGTCATCAGCTTATGTGTTTGAGGTGGAAAGATGCAAGGTCCTACAAGGCTGTCTGATTGCCACTACTGTAGTGTTGACATCCAGGTATTTGTAAAAAAAAAACAGGAAAATGTTCCAGCACTAGTGAAGCTGTGCAAGACAATTAGCGGAGATAAACCTGACAATGAATGGGAAGAAATGCGACTTCTGCCAGCCAGCGCTGAAGTTCTGTAGGCACATCTTTGCGTGAATGCATGCTTCCTAGGAAGTTGAAGATCCCATGTCAGCACCTCAATTACAAAGTTTTTCCACCATAGGATGCTCATGTGTCTGTGGCCCAAAACAACCAGCATTGTTGAATGCTTCATGACCATTTTTAAAAAGACTATGCATCGCACTTGAAAATGTGCTATTTCCTGCTGTATGTTATTTATATTTTTCCCTAATGAGCCACCCAATCCTGCAAACTCACAACGGGAATTCCATGTTTCTTGAGGCCCCAGAGCAGTGGACTGAGGTTGAAGAGGGCACCCAAAGTGCACCTCTCTTTCAGAGAGAAGCTACTACCCTCTATACCCAGGCTTTGTGGGGTTGCCTGAGATGGCAGGCTACTTCATAGTGAATGGCTAGGTCTTTTTTTCCTGTGTTTTTCAAAGAGAGGCCTACTGGTCTCCCTTGTATCAGTGGTTTTGTCAGTCTCTTAGCTGTAGTCTCTCGCTTAAATCTTTGTGAGTTAGGCGTGAAAAGTGTGTGCATACTAAGCGCATGATGCTGGATAGGTGTTGAGCCTGTGCGCATGTCTGATAGAGAGCAGGAGGGAATCCACTTGGCTGCCTTTTTGTGTGTGTGTTTATATGCAGGCAAGCCTAAGATGGTGGAGGGTTTTGTGAAAGGCTGCTCAAGTCTCTGCTGACCTGTGAGGCTGCACCTTTGACATTCCTACCCGTCCCCAGTGCAATATTCCTCCTTTTGTAGTTGCCTTCTGTACCTTTGCCAAAGTGTTGCCCCTCGTTCTGCCTGATATGCATTCACAAAGAATGTGGCCGGATGTCCACATTTGCACCTGCAAGAGCTTCTGTTGCCTGACCATGACATGAGCTCTTCCTACAGCAGCCGTGTAGTATTTAATTGGAGGAGCCATCAAATCATTTGAACTATACAATACAAGACAGCTACTTGGTCTGCTCTGAGAATAAATACTGGCCAACTTGGCCAGCGCTTATCTTCACACAAAGAGGCCATCACAAGCCCTCCCAAGAACACCAGCTCTTGAAATCATCATTGCACCCTGCCCAGGGGAAGAATGGTCACCTGGAACGCATTTAGGTGAACCCCTTTGTCACTAACCCGCCAGTGCCGCATAGAATTGTATTTGTCTTTTTAACTGCCTCCATGGAAGGGTAATCTAGCTTTGGGTCCAGTAGTACGATGGCCATAGGCAACAGTGGTAAATGACTCCAATTGTCTCAGTTGGAGCCCAGTAACATCTGACTGTCCTGGGACTGTGGGATAAAGGTCATACAAGCAACCTGAAGGTGTTTTTCTGACAGTAAAGATGTTTCAAGTGAGGCCCTTCTTGAAGAATTAATGGACCAAGATCCACTGCCTGATTTCCAAGCCCTCCTCTCTTGTCACCAGGGTCTTTTCCATCCAAAGAGGTGACCTCTTACCATTGCTACAACATCAGACCTCTTAAAAGACTCATCACTGTAATGGACCAGAACTGTTTACATATAAAGAGGGTGTAAGGATGTCACTGTCTCTTTATTCCAGCGTGCTAGATACCAGTCTTGATGCATGTGTTCCAAGAACATGTGAACAGAATTGATAGGGCAGGATCAGACAGGCATACACAGAGCCCATCGCAGAGAAGAAACGTTTCCCACTGTGCTCTTAGAGATCGAACATAAATAGCATTTCACAGTGCCTCATGTAAATAGTTCATAATGTTTACTATCCCTGAGGCTCTAACAGTGTGTCACTCAAGACAGGACAGGCAAACCTCTAAATGGGGTTAATGCACTAACTGTGCTTGTTTTTTATTGGTGATTGTTGGACTTGGCCCTTTTTGGCAGGTTCACCCCTAAACTTTTTTTGCCTTGTCTGTGATCTGGTGTTGGTGATTTTAGGCCTCTGAGCACTTTCGCACTGTGATCCAGTGGAAAGTGCGTGCGCTCTCTGTGTACTTGTGGTGAGATTGGCCTGCCCTCCCATAGGAATGCATGGGGGATAAGTGTGTGCATGGTAATTCCTGGTATGAGAGGAGCAGTGTGGTCAAGTCTGGTATGTATGAATTGGTGAGAATAAATGCTGCGCAATGGTGTGCGCAGATTTATTGTGACTGGTGTAGAAATGCCACTTTTAGAAGTTGGCATTTCTGTGTGCTCTGTGTCTGCCTGCCTGATGTGAATTGCATGTCTGGCTTGTGAGTGACAGGGGCTGGGAGGTGTGTGTGGCTCCAGGAGGGGCAGGGTGAGTCAGCGCAGGGCTGAATGGAGAGATCTCCATGTAGATAGGTGGGTTGCACCTGGGACCTGAATAGGGCTGTGCCTTCCCTCTACAATGCTGGCTCCACCTCCTGTGGTGCGTCTGATGTCCCTAGCCTACACTCTGAAAGGGAAGAGGAGCTTGCCCAAAACAAAGTGCTCCAAATCCCCCCAAAACCAGTTCTGACTGGTATCCCCCAAGCCCTGCACCTTTAGACAAAGGAATTCTGTGTATAAATGTAGGGGCTGTAACCCCATGAGGATGTTCAGTGCTTGGTTGCTGTTCCTGCTGGGGCGTGCTGCTGCTGGGGCCCAGGGGGGGCTACCATGAGGGCTTGCCTTCCTGGGCCCTGCATTGCCCCTTGATGCCAAAGAGGACTTTTGGGACCTTTTAGCTTGCTTGTGATCTCCCAGGACATTTGCTGCCTTTTGCGCCCTGGGAGCGCTGAAATTGGGCTCCTGAAGGAGCACTGGAGCTCTGCAGCGCGCCGCTGCATATTGCCTGAGGGAATCCCCACCGGAGGGATTCCCCCGTGGTGCTGCCGGGAGCGGGTGCCCACCCCGCATTTTGCCGCTTTATTTGTATTTAAAATTGCGGGTGCCCACCCCGCTTATTGCTCATAATTGCGGGTGCCCACCCCGCTTTGTATTTTGAATTTTGAGGGAGCCTACCCCTCATTGTGCCAGAGATCGAGATTCACCGCTGCGGCCCGAGTCGCGGCATGGGCGGAAGTCAGGCAGAGTGGCCTGGCCTTGGGCGGGACACGTACAGGAAGTCCCGCCCGCCGCCGGAGAAGCCCTGCGTGTACTGAAGTCCCGGTCCCAGGAGAGGGACCGGGTGAAGCGCGAGTTGCCTGGTCCGGGAAGCTGGAGGCTCCACGTTTGAGAGGTCCCGGGAGACGAGAAGGCCTCACGGGGCTCCCGTGAGCTGTTGGGAGCCCCGGCGTCACCAGAAGAGCAGCCCGTGGTGCGTGAGACGGGCTTGAGGCACATTGCCAGTGCCTGCCCCCAGCCGCACAAGAGAATTGCTGCTGGTAGTGAGGAGAGCCGGCGAGAAGAGGAGAGAGTCCCCCGGAGAGCCCGGTGAGTGGGGCTTCCTAGTGGGTCTCTGTGTGTGCCGATCAAGGCACAGTGCCATTTCCATATTTCGAGCGGCCCCGCCTGGCATCGGGCCGCTCCAATGAGGCGGGCATGTTTTGTTTAGAGCCCCGTGTGGCTCCCACGAGAGGCATATCGATCGTTTGAGGGCCCGGGGGGGTCCCGGGCTTTGCCCCGCATTGGCCACTGTTCCTTCCCCAGCTGCCCCAAGAGTGAGCGGGCAGCTGCAACCTTGGTTGCGCATTGATTCAGAGGGCACATTGAGTGTCCAGGCCTCAATTGATACTTACAGCTGCCCAGTGTCGGGTCTGAAGGCTGTCTCCCAGCCTGTACCAAGCGAGACTCCACGGGAGCGAAGAAGCAGTTCCCAAAACTCCCAGAAAACAGTACCTTGAGGAATATAGAAAGACTCACTCACAGGTAACTATTCCCTAAAAGTAGGGGGAGTAAACCATAGAGTGACCACCACTCTACCCCTTATGTAGAGACAGGTAACGCTGGTGTGTGAAAACTGGATACTCAGAGGGCTGAAAATATAATACAGACTGGTATCACTGAAAACAATCAAGTAACTACATATACTTTAATAAGTCTTAATGCATGTCAAATTCTCTGACATAGTCCACTTACCAAAACGATTGTTCCAGACAGCCTTGAAAAACAACAGGCAGAAGTTAACGTCACTTGACTGCCAAAGGAATGGGTTGAGTTGCCTCAAAGGTATTCGTTAGAAAGGACTCCTAAGGGACAAGGGAATAAGCACACAATTCCACACACACACACTCGACAATTCTATGGCTATATGGGAAGGTAGAACTACAGAGAGGGTCAAGACTCTAAAAACAGCGGTCTTAAGAACCGCAAGCGCAGCATGCAAACTGGCTCGTAGGAAGAAGTGAGAGTGGATTTGCAACGTGTACGCTGTCAGGCTGGGACCATAGAGGATATCAGTAAGAGCCCCAGGCGTAGCGTGCTGGCCGGCTCTCAAGGCAACGAGAGCGGAACAGCCACGCGGACGCGTTCGGGCCGAAAGAGGTAGGTGTGTTAGTCAGAATGAACAACGCAGCGTGCTGGCCGGCTCACAAGGTAACGAGAGCGGAGCAGCCACGCGTACGCGTTCGAGTAGAAAGGTGCAGGTATAGTAGTCAGAACGAACAGCGTAGCGTGCTGGCCGGCTCATAAGGTAACGAGAGCGGAGCAGCCACGCGTACGCTGTTTTGGGTTAGAGGACTCACTAGGAAAGGGAGCGGTAGGCAGCCGAGGGATCAAACGACGAGACTGCCGCAATTACAACAAGAAGATCGCCAGGAGCTGGAGACGGCTTCGGCAGGATGCAACACCGCTGAGAACAGGAACGGGACTGAGGCAAGGGGGCGTGGTCACGAGCCAGGGTCAGTAAGCCAAGGAACGGCTTACGAGTGTGACGGCCTTTTACGTGGGTTAGGGGCCGTCTCAAAAGTATTGGGCCTAGTGGACTGACAGAGTTTTGAACATGCACTACCACCCTGTTTGTGTTTGGACCCATACTGAGCTACACGAAGCCTGAGTCCTAACAGTTCTCCCACCCAAAGGCCTATTTATGGGACGAGGTTTTGATGGATGAAGAGCATGGAACCTGCATACTAGTACAGGAGCGTGAACGTTTTCAGCAGGTTCCCACGACCTATCTTCTGGGGCATAACCCACCCAATCAATTAAGTATTGCAGTTTTCCCATATGTCTGCGGGAATCTAGGATACTTTTTACTTCATACTCTTTTTCACCTTCTATGATTAGTGGAGGCGGAGGCTCCTCTGGTACTAAAGGGGGAATGTACTTTTTGAGTAAGGAGCAGTAAAACACGGGATGAATCTGCATGTCTTCTGGCAAGTGTAATTTTAAGGTAACAGGCGTGATTACCCTTTGCACTACATAAGGATCTATAAATCGGGGTTGAAGTTTTTTAGGTCCCCCTAATCTTAGGTTTCTAGTGGATAACCAGACCTTCTCTCCAACTTCGTAAGTGGGCTCAGGGCGACGGCGTTTGTCTGCCTGATGTTTCATTGCTTCTTTAGCTCGTTGTAATTCCTTTTTGGCTTTTTCCCAAACGGCCAAAAGAGAATCGTGATGGGTTTTGAGTGCCGGGATACTCTCTAAGTCTAATGGAAGGGTAATAGGTAGGCTCTTAGGGTGGTGTGCAAGAGAAAAAAAGAAAGGAGAAATACCAGTAGATGAATGTGTAGTGTTGTTATATGCAAATTCTGCTAGCGGCAGGGCTTGCACCCAATCACTTGTGATTGTAGATAAGAGGCAGCGCAAGTATTGCTCCAAAGTCTGATTTGTTCTTTCCGTTTGACCATCGGTCTGAGGATGATATGCTGTAGACAGCCTATGATCTATTCCGAGGGCAGTACACATTCCTTGCCAGAATCGGGACCCAAATTGCGCGTCTCTGTCAGATATGATGATGGAAGGGAGACCATGTAAACGGAGTATCTGTTCTAGGAATATCTGTACGAAATCTTTTGAAGAGGGTATCTTTTTTAGGGGAATAAAATGCGCCATCTTGGTCAACATGTCAACTACCACAAATATTGTGTTGTATCCTTGACTTCTGGGGAGATGGGTGATAAAATCCATACTAATGGCATGCCAGGGAGAAGGGGGAACAGGGGTTGTTCTTAGTAACCCTGCGGGAGCACAATGTACTGATTTTTGTCTAGCACAGGTTGAGCATGAATTGACGAAAGTCGTTACATCTTTGACCATCTCCACCCACCAGAACCATCTTTGGCACGTCTTAAGGGTTTTTTCACTTCCCGGATGCCCCGCTAGTGAACTATTGTGGCACCAATGTAATAGCTGCTGACGTAATGCAGGAGTGGGTACGAATAATTTGTTATCATGATAATATAGCCCATACCTGATTTGATTTACTGGAACTCTTTCCCATTCAGAGGCCAGTATCGTGGCGCGTTGTTCTTTCAACTGGTCTATAAACTCTAAGGGTGTAGCAACTCTATGTTCTTCTACACCGATAATCTTGTCACCAGGGATAATAGGAGAATGGGAAGTATGAGAGACAGTTCTTTCTTGACCTAGTCGAGACAGTGCATCGGCTTTGCCATGCTGGGGCCCAGGGCGATAAGTAATGATAAAGTCATACTCACTAAAAAGCGATACCCATCTCATATGTCGTGGAGTGAGTGCTCTGGCTGATCTAAAGAACTGAAGATTCCTATGGTCGGAGTAGATGGTAACCACATGAGAGGAGCCTAGAAGATAATGTCTCCATTCTTGGAAGGCAAGTTCTATGGCTAACAGTTCTCGTTCTCCAATCGTGTAGTTCTGCTCCGCAGGCAACAGGGTTTTAGAGAAGTAGGCAACAGGATGTAGGTGTCCGGTGTTTCTGTCTCGTTGTGAAAGAACTCCCCCTACAGCATACTGGGAGGCATCTGCTTCGATGTAGTAAGGCTGTGTATTGTCAGCATGTCTGATGACGGGAGCAGTAGTGAACCGTTCTTTCAACTTGCAGAATGCTTGTTCGGCTTCCTCCACCCATTCAAACGGAACTCCTTTTCGCAATAAGCGCGTTATGGGGGACACTAATTCAGAAAAGTGATCAATGAATCTTCGATAAAAGTTTGCGAATCTTATGAAGGATTGAACTTCTTTCACTGAGCAGGGACTCGGCCATTTAACCAATGCTTCTATCTTCTTGGGGTCCATATGGACACCTTCTGGAGAGATCACAAATCCCAGAAAGTCCACCTGGGTGGTATGGAAAGTACTTTTGTCAAGCTTAGCAAATAACTGGTTTTCCTTCAGTTTTTGTAAGATTTGCTTTACGTGGATGATATGCTCTTGTTCTGACTGTGAGTATATCAATATATCATCTATGTAGACGATCACGAAGATGTCAAGGTATTCCCGCAATATTTCATTGACAAAGAACTGAAATGCCGCCGGGGCATTGCAGAGGCCAAAAGGCATCACACAATATTCGTATAATCCGAACTTTGTACGGAACGCCGTTTTCCACTCGTCTCCGTCTTTAATACGCATGAGGTGGTAGGCCCCCCGAAGATCTATCTTGGTAAAGATCTTGGCTCCTCTAACCTGATCCAATAGGACGGAAATAAGTGGAAGAGGATATTTGTTTTTTATGGTGACCTTGTTGAGCGCACGGTAGTCCAAACAAGCGCGTAAGCCCCCTTCTCGCTTCGGTATAAAGAAGAGGGGTGATGATACAGGAGATGTAGAATGCCGTATGAAGCCCTTTTTTAACATTTCCTCGATGTACTTCTGTAGGTATTCAGTTTCGGGCGCCGTTAAAGCGTAGATGCGGCTGACTGGTAATACCGCTCCTGGTACAAGGTCTATTCGACAATCATAGCTCCTATGTGGAGGCAAAGCGGTGGCTTTTGCTTCATCGAAGACTGATTGGTACTCTTCATATGATACCGGAAGACAGGATGTTGCTGATACCGTATGCACAGCACAGCAAAGCGAGTTATTCCATTCTCTGGCTTCTTGGTAACAATTCAGCATGCAGTGGTGTGATTTTAGGGTCACTGTTCTAGCAACCCAATCTATTTGGGGGTTGTGTTCTTGCAGCCACGGGACCCCTAGAATGGCGGCAAAATTTGGGGGCGTCTATGAGATCAAACGAGATTGATTCCGAATGTCCGTTGCCGCATACCATCACTAATTGCGGAGTTTGATAAGTTATTAATCCGGAGGAGAGTTCTGTTCCGTCTACCGCTCTCACCGGTTCTGGATGTGGTTTCGATAAAAAAGGGATTCCTGCTGTTCTGGCCAACTGGATATCAAGAAAGTTCCCCGTGGCCCCTGAATCCAAGAGGATAGACAAGTTCTTCCTATGTTGTGCAGATATCACCAGCGTAACGGACAAGGTAAAGTGTTTAGGCACCATAAGAACGACATTGGATGGTTGTGAGACCTTGGAGAACACCACACTTGAAGAATCGGTCTCTGCTTTCTTCAAGCCTTCCAGTTTCCCGACTGATGAATAGGTATTTGACTACTCGCTATACTCTTTGAAGTAGAACGAGGTCTGACTTGGCATTCTCTGGCGTAGTGCCCTCCTTTCCCACAGTATAGACAGAGATTATTCTTTCTTCTCTTGTCTTTCTCTTCCGTTGTCAAAGGGTTCCTTAGTCCCCCTATCTGCATGGGTTCAGGATTATCTTTGGAGTCTTTCTTTTCAGTCTTAATTATCAAATATTTGGAGGGACTAAAGCGAGATTTTTCTCCTTTACGTTCATGCAATCTATGGTCTAGTTTGACCGTCAAATCTATAAAAGCAGGGCAGTCTTCTGGGGGGTCAACTATTTGAGACAACAGATCTTTAAGCTCATCACACAATTCGCGATAGAATAAAGATGTCCTTTTTTCTTCTGGCCAATGCGTCTCGGCCACTAACCTGTTGAAACTAGTGATATATACCAGCAGGTCCTTGGATCCCTGTTCAAGATTAAGAAGAGCATTATCGCTAGCCTGCATAAACGTGTGTTTGGAAAAGAGACTTCTCATCTTTTCCTGGAACAATGTAAAGTCGTACAATAGGGGGTCATTGTTTTCTACTAATGGTACAGCCCAATCAGCTGCATTACCAGCTAAGTAGGAGATAACAAAGGCGACTTTGACCGCATCATCCGGGAATGCAGCCGCCTTACACAAAAACTGAAGTTGACATTGGTTCATGAAGACACTGAACTTCGAGCTGTCTCCGTTAAACCTCTCGGGCATGGCAAGGGGAACCGGACTGGGTGTATGGACTTTGACGTGAACAGGAGGTATGTTACTCTCTTCACGTGAAGAGGTACCAGGGGTATGGGACGGGACCGAAAAATGTGCTGGTTGAATGTAGCTTCTTCTACTCTTGGGAGTTGTACCGGAACCTCTGATGGTTGGGGGATCTTGTGTTTTTAGTTGCAGTAACTCTGTGTGTAGTCTCTGATTTTCTGACCTTAACCTCCCTACCTCAGATTGCAATTCAACTAGCGCTACGGCCAGCTCTTCTATGGAGGGACTTTGTAAGGCAGTGTGTAAGGAGGGGTCTAAAGGGGCACCAGCCCCATCTTGGTTCATCTTCGCTCAGGTGGAGGTTATTCTTGGGCGTGGCTTTCTGTCGGGTCTGAAGGCTGTCTCCCAGCCTGTACCAAGCGAGACTCCACGGGAGCGAAAAAGCAGTTCCCAAAACTCCCAGAAAACAGTACCTTGAGGAATATAGAAAGACTCACTCACAGGTAACTGTTCCCTAAAAGTAGGGGGAGTAAACCATAGAGTGACCACCACTCTACCCCTTATGTAGAGACAGGTAACGCTGGTGTTTGAAAACTGGATACTCAGAGGGCTGAAAATATAATACAGACTGGTATCACTGAAAACAATCAAGTAACTACATATACTTTAATAAGTCTTAATGCATGTCAAATTCTCTGACATAGTCCACTTACCAAAACGATTGTTCCAGACAGCCTTGAAAAACAACAGGCAGAAGTTAACGTCACTTGACTGCCAAAGGAATGGGTTGAGTTGCCTCAAAGATATTCGTTAGAAAGGACTCCTAAGGGGCAAGGGAATAAGCACACAATTCCACACACACACACTCGACAATTCTATGGCTATAAGGGAAGGTAGAACTACAGAGAGGGTCAAGACTCTAAAAACAGCGGTCTTAAGAACCGCAAGCGCAGCGTGCAAACCGGCTCGTAGGAAGAAGTGAGAGTGGATTTGCAACGCGTACGCTGTCAGGCTGGGACCATAGAGGATATCAGTAAGAGTCCCAGGCGTAGCGTGCTGGCCGGCTCTCAAGGCAACGAGAGCGGAACAGCCACGCTTACGCGTTCGAGCCGAAAGAGGTAGGTGTGCTAGTCAGAATGAACAATGCAGCGTGCTGCCGGCTCACAAGGTAACGAGAGCGGAGCAGCCATGCGTACGCGTTCGAGTAGAAAGGTGCAGGTATAGTAGTCAGAACGAACAGCGTAGCGTGCTGGCCGGCTCATAAGGTAACGAGAGCGGAGCAGCCACGCGTACGCTGTTTTGGGTTAGAGGACTCACTAGGAAAGGGAGCGGTAGGCAGCCGAGGGATCAAACGACGAGACTGCCGCAATTACAACAAGAAGATCGCCAGGAGCTGGAGACGGCTTCGGCAGGATGCAACACTGCTGAGAACAGGAACGGGACTGAGGCAAGGGGGCGTGGTCACGAGACAGGGTCAGTAAGCCAAGCAACGGCTTACGAGTGTGACGGCCTTTTACGTGGGTTAGGGGCCGTCTCAAAAGTATTGGACCTAGTGGACTGACAGAGTTTTGAACATGCACTAGCACCCTGTTTGTGTTTGGACCCATACTGAGCTACACGAAGCCTGAGTCCTAACACCCACAAGTAGTGGGCAGCTGCACCGTTTAGGTTATTCTTTCTTAGGGGGACATGTCTTTTAAGTTAGGAGGGAGTTGCACTCCTTGGCCCCCCTCCCCTTTTCTTCACAGCTGCGCAGCACTTAGTGCCAGCTGCAACGTTTAGGTTTGCGCAATTGCGCACCCTTGACTTCTGCTGCATTGGCAGCCCCGCCCTGACTATTGGACATAGGGCATTTGAGCCCCTCTTGAGATGGCCAGTTGGCCAGGGGGACAGTTAGGTCTATAGGGCGCCAGGCCCTAATGTGATTTATGTGCTGATGTGATTTTGGGTGCTAGGAAATGTAATTCATGTAGTATGATTTACGCACCCTGTTTGATACCTCTAATGTAATTATGATTATGAGGTTATTTGCATACTGTGTTTATGCTAGTGAGATATTCTCTACTGTATTTTATGCCCCTAATATGCGTTATGCTTAGGAGGGTATTGTCTAATGCGCCTAGACTTGTGAGATGATTATATAATGTGTTTATGCTGATGAGGTTATGACATAATGTGGTTTATGTTCCTCAGGATTAATGGCATACTGTGGTTTATGCTAGGAAGTTATTACCTCATGCGTTTAGGTCAGGAGGTTGGTGCAGAATAGATTTCACGCCTAATGTGATGATGACTACATAATATGATTTATGATTGCAGGGTGATGCTGAGTACGAGGTTTTGCCAGTAAGTACTGGTTGTATTCTACATCTACAATTTGTCCTACATTTATTATAAGTTCTACATTTACTACGTTCACTTTGTGATGGTTCTGACAGTGGTCCATGTGGCCCTGTCATGTGTATATAATCCCCTGTAAATATTGCCCAGTGCCAGTTGGCACAGTGTATATTATGTGAGTACTATTCTAATGTGTTTTATGATAATACAAAGGCTATTTTTATATATAACCTTGTGTGGAGTTCCTTTTGTGGTGTGCCTAGTATGTTGTTGCTGTGTGTGTGTTGCGCAAATGCTTTACACATTGCCTCTGGGTTAAGCCTGACTGCTCGTGCCAAGCTACCAAGGGGGTGAGCAGGGGTTATCTTCGGCGTGTAACTCCCTTGCCCTGACTAGAGTGGTGGTCCCAGAGTAAGTTAGGAGGGAGATGCACTCCTTGGCCCCCCTCCCCTTTTCTTCACAGCTGCGCAGCACTTAGTGCCAGCTGCAACGTTTAGGTCTGCGCAATTGCGCACCCTTGACTTCTGCTGCATTGGCAGCGCGCCCTGACTCTAGGACATAGGGCATTTGAGCCCCTCTTGAGATGGCCAGTTGGCCAGGGGGACAGTTAGGTTTATAGGGCGCCAGGCCCTAATGTGATTTATGTGCTGATGTGATTTTGGGTGCTAGGAAATGTAATTCATGTAGTATGATTTACGCACCCTGTTTGATACCTCTAATGTAATTATGATTATGAGGTTATTTGCATACTGTGTTTATGCTAGTGAGATATTCTCTACTGTATTTTTTGCCCCTAATATGCGTTATGCTTAGGAGGGTATTGTCTAAGGCGCCTAGACTTGTGAGATGATTATATAATGTGTTTATGCTGATGAGGTGGTGGTCTCCGCCTGGCTTTGGCGCAAGCCTTAGCCAACCAGAGATCCCATTCCTAACATTGGATGTCAGCGGTGAGGATAGGACTTGTGTTTGCTCAATACCGCAGCGACAACTGGTTGCACTACAAGCTCTGCATTTTAGATAGTCACATGTTGGGGATTATTGTCTCTGAGTTTGTTTTAAGTATCATTTCTTTGGAAATGTGTGTTCTTGTTGCACTATGAGTTGAGTGTCCTGCCAAGGACAGAAACCAGAGAATCTGGAGGAGTTTTGTACTGCCCTTGTGCAGACTGTTACTTTTGGGGTGGCCCTGCAAGCGCAAGCTCGAGGAAGTTACTGCCCCTGTGCTGTCTGCTATTTCTAGGGTTGGCCTACAGTGGTAACTTAATTGGCATGGAGTAACTAGCTCGGGAGGGTAGATTATCCCCTAAGTGCAGGGTGAGATTTCTGGAATCCCCAGTAAGGATGGGATCCAGTGGTGGCAGCAATATGTAGTCCAGTGCAGGAAGTCCCATTCCCAGTTCCCAGAGTATGGTACCTGGTTCCCGGTTAAGAGGGGGACAGGTTGTGTTTCAGGGGCAGTAAGATGCTGTCTCACCAGTCTTGTGGGGGGAGTGTGGATGAATGTTGTGATGCACTGGACGTTTGGGTGATTGGTTAGCACGGTAAATGGTGTTAAAGGGCTGTTCAATCTGTTTTGTCAGAAAGAACATGCCCCGTAATTGTTTTCCGGAGTCGCAGCAACACCTGTTGGAGTGTGTGAGTTCTTTGATTCAAGGGAGCTTGCATTGCGAAGTGAGAATAGAGGAATGGTGCAGGTGTCTTCCAACCCAGAGTGGTGGAAGTGGTTCAGAGTAGCCCAGCTAGGTAACCTTATAGTGAGGAGGTTGTAGGGACTCACATCCTGTCTCGCAGGAGAAGGAGTGAGATTGGGCTGTGTCCCAAAGTGCCCGCACCTCAGTCTCCAGTACTGGATGGTTCTTAGAGGGAGCACCAGGTAGGGAGCCTAGTCTGTCCTGTTGGACCGTTCTTCGAGGGGGATCTCCCCGTGTTAGGTGAGCTGGGAGTGCCTGTAATCAGACCTCCATCAGTTCTAGTGTCTGGCAGTACCGCTCCAGTTGGGAGGGTGCAGAAGTCCAGAGTGAGGGGTGAGAGGGGGAAAGAGTCCCCAGTGGAAGAACCAGTGGGTCAGGGGCCAGCCAGAAGGGCTGAGTTCCCATTGATGGGCCATGGTGATGCCACTTCTGTCCTGGGGCATCTTCACCCACTGTCAGAGGGACAGGAGGTCGTGAGCTCTGCGCCAGGCAGACTGTCACACGACACATTAGGTAGGTGTCACCCTCAGGAAGTCCTGGTTCGCCGGGCATCCGACCAAAGGGTACCGTCTGTAGGAAGGTGGAATCTGACTATATGGTTGCCCCCACTTTTTTTATGGTGTTTTGCTGGTTTATGACTTAGTTGGACTGGGACCCTGCTATTCAGGGCCCCAGTCTATCTGCTCTCTCTCTAAATGACATGGAGTGCACTCTAGGTGCACTAGTGATTGGATACTGTGGTGCCTTATGAGTCCCTAGTATATGGTACCTTAGGTGCCAAGGGCATAGGTACTTCACAGGCCTCCCAGGGGCTGCAGCATATGTTATGCCACCCCTGGGAAGCAGTCTAAATCTGACACCACAGGCCTGCTACTGCAGCCTGGGTGAGGTGGTGCTAGCACCCCTCACTGAGATATAGGTTTCCTATATCTCTCCTGCACACACATATAAACCTATCAGTCACCCCTAAGGCAGGCCCTATCAATCCTGAGGGCAGGGTGCTTGGCTTCTATGTGAGGGGGTGCCTCTGCATGAGCAGGGCCCCTCTGCAGTTCTCAGAGTCCATTCTCTGGTGCTGTTTGTGGATGCGGTTAAACCATATACTCTTAAGTGCATTATATCCTCGCGGTAAATGCTAACTTTGGAATGGCTGCATCAAAACATGTCGTGTTTGGTGTCAAACATCTTGGAATACTACCCCCCGCCAATCTTGGCGGCGGGGGTAGCATTCCACCCTTCTAGAGGGATAAGACATGTACCTGCTGTGGAAACGCGGTAGAATCCTAAAGAGCCCTGGCATCACAAAATGGATGCCACCAGTCACAGACACTGGGCTGCCCTCCTGCTGATGACCGAAACTCGCAGTGGAGGAAGCCCAACAATAGGCATCCTGTCACAGGGAGGTGTAACCACCTTCCAGACAGGGTTTAGTGTATTGGGGCTGGGTGGGTGCACTCTTAGAGTGCTTTGAAGTCCTGCACTGGGGGAGCAGAAGGCTCCTCTGTGCATATGCCAGTTCAAACCAGCTCAGGGGCTACCTGCCCCTGCTCTGGCACGAAACTGGACAAAGGGAAGTGGGTGTAGCCACCCCTCCCTTGACCCTCCCATAGGTGGGGTCATAGAGCTAGTCCATCCCCTCTTTTTAGTTTAAGAGGGGGAACCTTGCCATTGCAAAGCAGATAACCCCTGGACGACGCTCTACAGAAGAATCCTGGCCCTTCGACGTTCCACTACCTTTGGAAGACAGAAGAATCTCCCTTGGAGTCAAGGAGTGACTCCCCTGCTTGGCAGGCACCAAAAACGACAACGACGGTCGCAAACTACGCCGCTCCCGCCGGAGTCCGAAGTCCCTGCAGCCCAAGAAGTGGATTTCCTGACCTCTCCCAGGCCATCGTGAGTCCCCAGCGAAGCTGAGGCAAGTGGACCCCACGAGTAACGAGGAACCGCGACCCCTGGGTACCGTGCACTATTGTCGAGTGCAACCCCTTCACAACGTTCTACGAACTTGTGCTTTGGACCACGTGTGGTCCCGACCTCCAGCAGGAATCCCTCCGAAGATCAGAGGCCTACACCGTCCCGAGTGACCGTGGGCCCCTGTTGAGTGATTCCGCCCGAGGTGTCTTCGCGATCCCTTGCCCGCTGGCTTGTGGGTCCCCAGAAGACTTCTTAAAGAAACCGAAGGGCTCCCCTGGTTGCTCCAGGCCTGCCCTGACTTACCCTCGCTGGGTGAGTTCCACAGACCTTGCTGGTCTGCGCCATCGACTTTTCTTCATCTCCCCGAGACTTGCGGCTGCCAAGGCTTGTTGGCTCCGATCGAGTTGCCGACACCGCAGTCAGCTGCAGACGTCGAGGGACACACCGAATCCAGCTCCTGGTCGTCGTCGACGCCTCCTGGACCACGTGGCTGAAGAGTCAAGGCACCTGCAACCGACCTGAAGCGACCGACGACGGTGGGCATCCATCTTCCTTGCCCCGGGTCACTGCCAAGTGACTTTGAACACTGTCCCCTCTGCTTTCAGGTCATCCTTCTTCAGAATCCAGGCTTGGATTCCACCGGACACTTCTTCAGCTCCCGCAAGCAGCAAGTCTTCTTTGTTCGCCATTGAAAACGACGCCGCGACCCGACACCAAAGGACACCTGTGCACCCGGCTTCCCTGGGTGAGGTAACTCCAGCACTACGGTGCTCCTGTGGGTGTGGGCCCTAGAACTACTTACCCTGTAAGTGACTTGCTTGTAGGTTCTCCCGAAGTATCCTAAAACTCTTTATTTCCAACCGCGACTTGCCCCATTGAAGTTAACGGCGATTCGCGCCTGTGTATCCACACTGCACGCGTCCCCCGTGGGTCCTTTACTTACCTGCCTTGGGTGGTTTTGTGAGGCCCCAGCACTTCTGAAGGCCCTAGGCCTTGTCTCCCTGCAAGTCGTTGTTTCTAAGTCTCTTACTTAGTATATGGTCTGGTACGCCCCTAGGGCCCCAGCCATATTTTGTGCTTAACTTATTGTGAAACGTTGATTTGTGCATATGTTTGTCTTCTAATCTCATAAAGAGATTAGTAGAGAGTTATTTAGAAATAAATACATATATATTTGATATATATACCTGTGTGGTGTCTTTTCATTTGGTGATTCAAGAGATTATATGGTAAAACAAGCTGCTTTACATTCCTCCGAGACTTAGCCTGAAGGCTGCTCTCCACAGCTACCACTAGGATAGCTTTCTTTAAAAGGTTGTCTTAAACCTATCTACCATAAGAGTCGATTTGCCCTGGTGCAAGGTGTCCACTTTAATTAGTGAACAGCATATACCAGGCCAACTTCTCACATTGGTGGGCAGCGTGTGGGATTCCAGCTTGCCATTGTTTTACCAGAAAATCTCTATTTGAATTACTAACTGAAAACCATTATAGGTACTCAAGGTACATATAAAGTCAAGCTTAGTATCAATAAGTTCTACTGAACTTAGAGCTGTGTGCCAAGGGATAGCACACCCTTTCCACAGCTCAAGCTAGGATCAGTAGGCCACAAACTAGTGTAGGTAGTACAACACTGCACAACACTAGAATGTCCTTAAAGGGTGGACCCAGTGGATCCACTCAGCCTCAGTATAAGGACATGGCTTTCTCTGACTTGAGAGCCATGTGTGTTGACAGACACCTGAGACTAGGACAGAGTCCCTCAACACTACACCTGATAGATCTGCTGACAGCAGATGACCTTAGATTGGCTCTAGGAGCTAAGGGGTCTGAATCAGTGGGTGGGTCAATCATAGTATCTGGGTCAGATGAGGACAATCCGAATGACCAAGACTCTGTGGTTGAAGGGCCAGGCTTCAAGGAGCCTGAACAGGACAGAGGAGTTCTCCCTAAGAGAACTGGCAGAGTGGATGAGAGGCACAGATCCCCTTCCAGGGAATCTGAGCACTCTTATCACTCTGGCAGAGAATTTGTCCAAGAGAGGAGCTCATACTTTAACTTAAGAGAGACCTCCTCTGAGAGAAGGTGCAAACTGCTCCAGTATGAGGAAGCCAAAGTGGCCCTCAGAACCAAGCAGTTGGCACTGGATAGAGAAGCCCTGGAGATCCAGAGAGCTTCCAGAAGGGAGGGTTTAGAACCCCTGGTGGCAGCAACAGTGTCCCTAGAGGCAGAGAATATGTCCCTGACCATAGGAACCTGAGCAAGGTTGTTCCTCCCTACCAGAGTGGGGATGATATCCACAAGTGGATAACTGCTATGGAGAGGGCCTGTAGAGTACAGCAGGTCCCCCAAAAGCAGTGGGCAGCAATCTTGTGGCTCTCCTTTTCAGATAAAGGTAGAGACAAGCTCCTCACTGTTAGAGAAGAGGATGCTGATAATTATGAGGTCCTGAAGAGTGCACTGATAGATGGGTTTGGCTTAACCACTGAAGAGTACAGGTTGAAGTTCAGAGATACCCAGAAGGCACAGACTCAGGACTGGACAGACTTTGTAGATTGTGCATCCAAGGCTCTGGAGGGTTGGCTGGTTGGCAGTAGGGTTACTGATTTCAAAGGATTTTATAATCTAATGATGAGAGAACAGATCCTTAATAATTGTCAAAACCAGCTTTTACACCAGTACCTGGTGGACTCTGATCTGACCTCTCCCCAAGAATTGGGAAAGAAGGCAGACAAATGGGTCAGAACCAGAGTAAGGCCTAAGAATCAGGGTGGTGACCACAAGAAAGATTCTACCAAGTCCCAAGAGAAAGGTGGGGATAAATCCAAGGATAAGTCCACTACAGGGCCCCAAAATTCCTCTTCTGGGGGTGGGTCCCAAACTCCTTCCTCTCCTGAAAAGAAACCCTATTGCCATGTCTGTAAAAAGCCTGGGCACTGGAAATCTGATCCCAGTTGTCCCAGGAATGGCAATAAAGAAAATGTTCCTCCAACAACTACTACCACCCCTCCTGGTACTACCAGTAGTAATCCTCCAGTTGGGAGTAGTGCACCCAAAAAGTTAGGTGCTTTTGCAAGAGGAACAGAGGTGGGCCCTAGTTTAGACAGGACCCCCTCAACAGACTCCTCAGATTCTGATGGTGGTGTAGGATATGCCACCTTTACCATGGGTCCCATAGCATTGGGCAGGTACAGACTGGAGCCAATGATTAATGGTCAGAAAGCTGTGGCATTTAGGGACACAGGGGCTAGTGTCACCATGGTGGCAGGGAAACTAGTCCCCCTCACCAGCTTTTACCTGAGTTTAAATACCAGGTGACCAACATTGATGGTGTCAGAACAGATCACCCCATGGCCATAGTCAATCTCAGCTGGGAGGGGGTCACAGGCCCAAAAGAGTGGCAGTGTCCCCAACCCTACCTGTAGATTGCCTGATGGGCAATGATTTGGAAATTTCAGCCTGGGCTGAAGTTGAACACCAAACCCATCTTAGGATGTTGGGCGTCCCTGCAAGGTTAGTGGGGCTGTGATGGCCACAGCCCCAGCCCAAGAATTTGGAGAGATGGAGCCTGAAAGAATGGCCCACTCTCCCCGAAAGAGAGCACAAGGGTTGAAGAAAAGTCTTCTTCCCCCAGACAGTAGGTAAGGGTCAGCCTCCTCAGGGAACTGACCCTACCCCTAGTGAAGGAACTGCCACAGAGGTAGTCAGGCCTGGCCTGGCCACACCCCTGATGGCAGAGGACCCTTCCAAGGTGGTACCCAGTCTGGAGCAGGTAACCTGCCCCTCTCTACCCTGCCTCAGTCAGCCCAGGGCTGCAGAGGTCAGGGAGGTCAGTGGACCCCCCGGGCCCCCTGTCCAGAGGAAGCCCCCATCAGCAGATTAGGGGCACCCAGTCTAGTAGCCCTAGCCAGGTGAAAATTCCTCTACACACTGAGGGATCCCCCATACCTTTATGTAGGGACCTCCCCAGAAGGACTCTGGTAGGCAAGGGCAAACCTGGGACCAGAAGGTTCCAAACCTGCCATGTCCCTCCAGTGTTCCATCCAAAGGGACCCAACCCCCAGCTGTAGGCAGCCAAAGGTTGACCCTTAGAGCAAAGTGCAACTCAGTCATGGAAAGACAGGCATACATGGTGACCAGTGATCTGAGGAAGCTGAGGCCAACATTCCTAGGGCCTCACTTCCCTACTCAGACACCTCACCGGCCTTGTACTTTACCTAAGCACACCAGAGGTAGTGATTCCCCATGGTGGAGACCCTCTCATACCCTTAGGGCGAGGGATTGCTTAGTGGACCATAACATAGGGGGCAACCATGCTAGTGCAGGTGCTTCCTTATATGGCCACTTAGTCAATATAGGCTCAACTGGTCAAGGTTAGCCTTATCTCCTTTCGTTTGGGGGGTTATGTAGGAAGGTGGAATCTGACTATATGGTTGCCCCCACTTTTTTTATGGTGTTTTGCTGGTTTATGACTTAGTTGGACTGGGACCCTGCTATTCAGGGCCCCAGTCTATCTGCTCTCTCTCTAAATGACATGGAGTGCACTCTAGGTGCACTAGTGATTGGATACTGTGGTGCCTTATGAGTCCCTAGTATATGGTACCTTAGGTGCCAAGGGCATAGGTACTTCACAGGCCTCCCAGGGGCTGCAGCATATGTTATGCCACCCCTGGGAAGCAGTCTAAATCTGACACCACAGGCCTGCTACTGCAGCCTGGGTGAGGTGGTGCTAGCACTCCTCACTGAGATATAGGTTTCCTATATCTCTCCTGCACACACATATAAACCTATCAGTCACCCCTAAGGCAGGCCCTATCAATCCTGAGGGCAGGGTGCTTGGCTTCTATGTGAGGGGGTGCCTCTGCATGAGCAGGGCCCCTCTGCAGTTCTCAGAGTCCATTCTCTGGTGCTGTTTGTGGATGCGGTTAAACCATATACTCTTAAGTGCATTATATCCTCGCGGTAAATGCTAACTTTGGAATGGCTGCATCAAAACATGTCGTGTTTGGTGTCAAACATCTTGGAATACTACCCCCCGCCAATCTTGGCGGCGGGGGTAGCATTCCACCCTTCTAGAGGGATAAGACATGTACCTGCTGTGGAAACGCGGTAGAATCCTAAAGAGCCCTGGCATCACAAAATGGATGCCACCAGTCACAGACACTGGGCTGCCCTCCTGCTGATGACCGAAACTCGCAGTGGAGGAAGCCCAACAATAGGCATCCTGTCACAGGGAGGTGTAACCACCTTCCAGACAGGGTTTAGTGTATTGGGGCTGGGTGGGTGCACTCTTAGAGTGCTTTGAAGTCCTGCACTGGGGGAGCAGAAGGCTCCTCTGTGCATATGCCAGTTCAAACCAGCTCAGGGGCTACCTGCCCCTGCTCTGGCACGAAACTGGACAAAGGGAAGTGGGTGTAGCCACCCCTCCCTTGACCCTCCCATAGGTGGGGTCATAGAGCTAGTCCATCCCCTCTTTTAGTTTAAGAGGGGGAACCTTGCCATTGCAAAGCAGATAACCCCTGGACGACGCTCTACAGAAGAATCCTGGCCCTTCGACGTTCCACTACCTTTGGAAGACAGAAGAATCTCCCTTGGAGTCAAGGAGTGACTCCCCTGCTTGGCAGGCACCAAAAACGACAACGACGGTCGCAAACTACGCCGCTCCCGCCGGAGTCCGAAGTCCCTGCAGCCCAAGAAGTGGATTTCCTGACCTCTCCCAGGCCATCGTGAGTCCCCAGCGAAGCTGAGGCAAGTGGACCCCACGAGTAACGAGGAACCGCGACCCCTGGGTACCGTGCACTATTGTCGAGTGCAACCCCTTCACAACGTTCTACGAACTTGTGCTTTGGACCACGTGTGGTCCCGACCTCCAGCAGGAATCCCTCCGAAGATCAGAGGCCTACACCGTCCCGAGTGACCGTGGGCCCCTGTTGAGTGATTCCGCCCGAGGTGTCTTCGCGATCCCTTGCCCGCTGGCTTGTGGGTCCCCAGAAGACTTCTTAAAGAAACCGAAGGGCTCCCTGGTTGCTCCAGGCCTGCCCTGACTTACCCTCGCTGGGTGAGTTCCACAGACCTTGCTGGTCTGCGCCATCGACTTTTCTTCATCTCCCCGAGACTTGCGGCTGCCAAGGCTTGTTGGCTCCGATCGAGTTGCCGACACCGCAGTCAGCTGCAGACGTCGAGGGACACACCGAATCCAGCTCCTGGTCGTCGTCGACGCCTCCTGGACCACGTGGCTGAAGAGTCAAGGCACCTGCAACCGACCTGAAGCGACCGACGACGGTGGGCATCCATCTTCCTTGCCCCGGGTCACTGCCAAGTGACTTTGAACACTGTCCCCTCTGCTTTCAGGTCATCCTTCTTCAGAATCCAGGCTTGGATTCCACCGGACACTTCTTCAGCTCCCGCAAGCAGCAAGTCTTCTTTGTTCGCCATTGAAAACGACGCCGCGACCCGACACCAAAGGACACCTGTGCACCCGGCTTCCCTGGGTGAGGTAACTCCAGCACTACGGTGCTCCTGTGGGTGTGGGCCCTAGAACTACTTACCCTGTAAGTGACTTGCTTGTAGGTTCTCCCGAAGTATCCTAAAACTCTTTATTTCCAACCGCGACTTGCCCCATTGAAGTTAACGGCGATTCGCGCCTGTGTATCCACACTGCACGCGTCCCCCGTGGGTCCTTTACTTACCTGCCTTGGGTGGTTTTGTGAGGCCCCAGCACTTCTGAAGGCCCTAGGCCTTGTCTCCCTGCAAGTCGTTGTTTCTAAGTCTCTTACTTAGTATATGGTCTGGTACGCCCCTAGGGCCCCAGCCATATTTTGTGCTTAACTTATTGTGAAACGTTGATTTGTGCATATGTTTGTCTTCTAATCTCAAAAAGAGATTAGTAGAGAGTTATTTAGAAATAAATACATATATATTTGATATATATACCTGTGTGGTGTCTTTTCATTTGGTGATTCAAGAGATTATATGGTAAAACAAGCTGCTTTACATTCCTCCGAGACTTAGCCTGAAGGCTGCTCTCCACAGCTACCACTAGGATAGCTTTCTTTAAAAGGTTGTCTTAAACCTATCTACCATAAGAGTCGATTTGCCCTGGTGCAAGGTGTCCACTTTAATTAGTGAACAGCATATACCAGGCCAACTTCTCACACCGTCCCTGGGTTGGGGAGCCAGGTTCAGGTGTTTCCTGACCTGGAGGGAAGGGCAACTGTAATCAGTGTCCTGACCTGGTTGCCTTCTAGGGGTACCACTCCAGTTGGGGGGGTATAGGGCTCTGGAAGGGGGTGCAGAGGGAGGGAGTCCTCGCCTCTGACCCCGGTGCAGCCAGTGAGTTTAGATCCCAGGTGGTAGTTTGGAACTACACTGAGAGGGAGAGTGGAGAATGGCTATTAGGTGCCAGGGGTTACTGACCCCCACTCGGTGGATTGGCAAGGACCAGTGGTGTCTGGATGGCCTAGGGCCTGGTCCTGGCCTTGGACAACTAGGGAGTACCAGTGGGGTAGCCTAGTTGGGCCTGAGAGTTTTTTTCCCCAGAGGGAACCACATGGGTTCAGAGTGGCGTAGAACCAGAGGGTGTCCCTGCAGTGCGGGCCCGCGTCCGTGTTCTATCGCCCCAAGCAGGGAAGCCCATCACGGTGGTCATTGGTCTACCCTGCGTTTTGGCTGGAAGGGGGTTGTGTTGGACTTGGCCCTTTTTGGTTCACCCCTAAACTTTTTTTGCCTTGTCTGTGACCTGGTGTTGGTGATTTTAGGCCTCTGAGCACTTTCGCACTGTGATCCAGTGGAAAGTGCGTGCGCTCTCTGTGTACTTGTGGTGAGATTGGCCTGCCCTCCCATAGGAATGCATGGGGGATAAGTGTGTCCATGGTAATTCCTGGTATGAGAGGAGCAGTGTGGTCAAGTCTGGTATGTATGAATTGGTGAGAATAAATGCTGCGCAATGGTGTGCGCAGATTTATTGTGACTGGTGTAGAAATGCCACTTTTAGAAGTTGGCATTTCTGTGTGCTCTGTGTCTGCCTGCCTGATGTGAATTGCATGTCTGGCTTGTGAGTGACAGGGGCTGGGAGGTGTGTGTGGCTCCAGGAGGGGCAGGGTGAGTCAGCGCAGGGCTGAATGGAGAGATCTCCATGTAGATAGGTGGGAGGAGTTGCACCTGGGACCTGAATAGGGCTGTGCCTTCCCTCTACAATGCTGGCTCCACCTCCTGTGGTGCGTCTGATGTCCCTAGCCTACACTCTGAAAGGGAAGAGGAGCTTGCCCAAAATAAAGTGCTCCAAATCCCCCCAAAACCAGTTCTGACTGATATCCCCCAAGCTTTGCACCTTTAGACAAAGGAATTCTGTGTATAAATGTAGGGGCTGTAACCCCATGAGGATGTTCAGTGCTTGGTTGCTGTTCCTGCTGGGGCGTGCTGCTGCTGGGGCCCAGGGGGGGCTACCATGAGGGCTTGCCTTCCTGGGCCCTGCATTGCCCCTTGATGCCAAAGAGGACTTTTGGGAACTTTTAGCTTGCTTGTGATCTCCCAGGACATTTGCTGCCTTTTGCGCCCTGGGAGCGCTGAAATTGGGCTCCTGAAGGAGCACTGGAGCTCTGCAGCGCGCCGCTGCATATTGCCTGAGGGAATCCCCACCGGATGGATTCCCCCGTGGTGCTGCCGGGAGCGGGTGCCCACCCCGCATTTTGCCGCTTTATTTGTATTTAAAATTGCGGGTGCCCACCCCGCTTATTGCTCATAATTGCGGGTGCCCACCCCTCTTTGTATTTTGAATTTTGAGGGAGCCTTCCCCTCATTGTGCCAGAGATCGAGATTCACCGCTGCGGCCCGAGTCGCGGCATGGGCGGAAGTCAGGCAGAGTGGCCTGGCCTTGGGCGGGACACGTACAGGAAGTCCCGCCCGCCGCCGGAGAAGCCCTGCGTGTACTGAAGTCCCGGTCCCAGGAGAGGGACCGGGTGAAGCGCGAGTTGCCTGGTCCGGGAAGCTGGAGCTCCACGTTGGAGAGGTCCCGGGAGACGGAGAAGGCCTCACGGGGCTCCCGTGAGCTGTTGGGAGCCCCGGCGTCACCAGAAGAGCAGCCCGTGGTGCGTGAGACGGGCTTGAGGCACATTGCCAGTGCCTGCCCCCAGCCGCACAGGAGAATTGCTGCTGGTAGTGAGGAGAGCCGGCGAGAAGAGGAGAGAGTCCCCCGGAGAGCCCGGTGAGTGGGGCTTCCTAGTGGGTCTCTGTGTGTGCCCATCAAGGCACAGTGCCATTTCCATATTTCGAGCGGCCCCGCCAGGCAGCGGGCCGCTCCAACGAGGCGGGCATGTTTTGTTTAGAGCCCCGTGTGGCTCCCACGAGGGGCATATCCATCGTTTGAGGGCCCGGGGGGGTCCCGGGCTTTGCCCCACATTGGCCACTGTTCCTTCCCTAGCTGCCCCAAGAGTGAGCGGGCAGGTGCAACCTTGGTTGCGCATTAATTCAGAGGGCACATTGAGTGTCCAGGCCTCAATTGATACTTACAGCTGCCCAGCAAGTAGTGGGCAGCTGCACCGTTTTGGTTATTCTTTCTTAGGGGGACATGTGTTTTAAGTTAGGAGGGAGATGCACTCCTTGGCCCCCCCCCTTTTCTTCACAGCTGCGGAGCACTTAGTGCCAGCTGCAACGTTTAGGTTTGCGCAATTGCGCACCCTTGACTTCTGCTGCATTGGCAGCGCGCCCTGACTCTTGGACATAGGGCATTTGAGCCCCTCTTGAGATGGCCAGTTGGCCAGGGGGACAGTTAGGTTTATAGGGCGCCAGGCCCTAATGTGATTTATGTGCTGATGTGATTTTGGGTGCTAGGAAATGTAATTCATGTAGTATGATTTACGCACCCTGTTTGATACCTCTAATGTAATTATGATTGAGGTTATTTGCATACTGTGTTTATGCTAGTGAGATATTCTCTACTGTATTTTATGCCCCTAATATGCGTTATGCTTAGGAGGGTATTGTCTAATGCGCCTAGACTTGTGAGATGATTATATAATGTGTTTATGCTGATGAGGTTATGACATAATGTGGTTTATGTTCCTCAGGACTAATGGCATACTGTGGTTTATGCTAGGAAGTTATTACCTCATGCGTTAAGGTCAGGAGGTTGGCGCAGAATAGATTTCACGCCTAATGTGATGATGACTGCATAATATGATTTATGATTGCAGGGTGATGCTGAGTACGAGGTTTTGCCAGTAAGTACTGGTTGTATTCTACATCTACAATTTGTCCTACATTTATTATAAGTTCTACATTTACTACGTTCACTTTGTGATGGTTCCGACAGTGGTCCATGTGGCCCTGTCATGTGTATATAATCCCCTGTAAATATTGCCCAGTGCCAGTTGGCACAGTGTATATTATGTGAGAACTATTCTAATGTGTTTTATGATAATACAAAGGCTATTTTTATATATAACCTTGTGTGGAGTTCCTTTTGTGGTGTGCCTAGTATGTTGTTGCTGTGTGTGTGTTGCGCAAATGCTTTACACATTGCCTCCGCGATAAGCCTGACTGCTCGTGCCAAGCTACCAAGGGGGTGAGCAGGGGTTATCTTCGGCGTGTAACTCCCTTGCCCTGACTAGAGTGGTGGTCTCTGCCTGGCTTTGGCGCAAGCCTTAGCCAACCAGAGATCCCATTTCTAACAGTGATGGTGATCCTTCCAGTGGTGAGCAAAGTTGGACTTCTCATAGATGTTTAAATCATAGATTTATGTTCTCCAATCCTGGTTTTCAATTTTCGAGCCTTCTGGACGACATAGCCTTTACCACAAGAGAACTATATTTAAGTATATAACATTCCTTGAATCACATGTTGCGTTAGTTAAAATAGAGATTGCTTGCTGTCCTGTTAATGGTTGGTGTATATATGGTCGTTTTATGACCCCATGGCCATGCATGCAACTTAAATATGGGTATGTGTACATGGTTTTACAAACCACTTAACGATGTTGCTGCTTTGTGTTGGCTATGACTAAATAATCATTTACATTACGATTGTGTTTATATTCTGCTAGTGGTTTTCTCAGTTAAGTTTCATTTCCTTTTACTATGTTCTTAATTCTTAATATCCAGCACACCTCACTTGAATGGATTCATACAGAGCAGTATAATTCTTGATGCGTATTGAGGGAAACCCCCTTCTTCAGGAGGACATCAACTCATGCATAACTTTGTCAACATACTGGAGATACGGAGCTATTGCATCCTTTTAAGAGAGTGATAATAAGTAATGTCAAAAAGATCATTTTCAAAATGTTTTTCAAAAAACAGTAATCTGCAGCAGAACGAAGTTCATGTGATCTTAGCATTATCATTGGATGAATCACTGATTATGAAAAAAGCAGATAAAGGAGATGGGGTTGTTGTCTGAACAAAAGCTGATATGCCAAAAAGTGATAGAATACCTTGAAGAGAATCAATAGTTAGAACTCTAAGGAGATATAACAAATGAATTCCAAAATATTCTTTAACAAATTGTCATATGTGCTAGAGATGAAAGAAGTATCGATGAAGTTACCAAGAATTATCTGGTTAAAGACACGCTTTCAGTACACGTTTTGTACTGTTTGCTGGAACTTCATAAAGATCAAAGTGACCCACCTTTGAGGGCGATTTTATCTGCAGCTAACTCGATTTTCAAGAACTGCAGCAAAAAGCAAAAACTGTTACCATGTACCAAGCATATTATAGGATACAACAGTTCTAATGACATTGAATGAGCTACAAATTGAATCAAATGAGATTTTGTTTACCTGTGACATTATAAACCTATATGGTTTGTTACCGCATATTGAAGGTTTATTTATGCATTACAGTGGCAATGAGATATCAGTTTCCAGATGAAAATATCCTGATTGGTTTCAACTTTAAAATTCATCCTGTTTCACGAGCCTGAGCACGGTCTTGGGTGTGGACTGGATCCTACGATGCATGGCACAAATTGTGGGCGAGGGTTTCAGTTCCAAGAAATACTTCATCTTCTTTTCTCAAAAGAACAAACCAAGCCACGGTCATATCCTACGTTTTCTTTTGTGGCTATATCCTTTTATCTCATATGTATATATAGTTACCTTTATTCCTCTCACGCCCCTTCAGGAGATGATACATGGAATGATACACCATCAAGAATTATATTTCTTAAGAGAATAGGAAATTATTCACAAATGTAGTCAAAGAGGTTACACTGAACACTTTTTAAAGCAGTTGCAATATCGGATCTCAAATGTATAAAAAAAGTAAGCTCTAACACAGCAACAAAAAACAGCTAAGGCAAAAACTGCAAAAGCAGAACTGCAAACATTGAAGTTAATCATTCCATGTTGGATGCAATTGCACCAGAGTATAAAGATTATATATATGCTTTGGAAAACAATGCAGTATGCCCAAGTTTTGATCAGTTTGACTAAGGAAAAAACACTAACACTGTGCACATGCAAATTGTTAGAATTGGGGGTCTCTAGTTGGCAACGGTTTGCACCTTTGTCCAAGTAGCGACCCTTTTTCCTAGTCAGGGTAAGGGGGATACACTTCTAAAATAATCCCTGCTCACCCCCTTGGTAGCTTGGCATGAGCAGACAGGCTTATCTCAGAGGCAGTGTGTAAAGCATTTGTGCATGCATACAGTAACACAGTGAAAACACTACAAATGGAAACCACACCAGTTTAGAAAAATAAACAATTCTTTATCTAAACCAAACAAGATAAAACGACAAAAATCCACAGCACAGTTATCAAAATAAACTTCTTAGAAGGTAAAAACAGCTCTGTCCGTGGCAAATTATAGATGCAACACTTTCAACACAAAGTACCTTGGATGCATCAAAATCATAAACAGAACAGCCACAGGGACGGTGATGACTCGGTTCCTTACGCGCAGGGAAGGTGATGCGTCGGTTCCTTACTGCCACGCAGGGGAGGTGATGCATCGGTTCCTTTTTGAAGGGGAGGTGATGCGTCGGTTTCTTACTGTGTGGAGAGGTGATGCGTCGGTTTCTTATTGCGGCCCCAGCATTGATGTTAACTTGGCGCTCCGGTGCGATGCACGAGGATTGGGGATGCGTCAGTTTTTGATGCGGCAGCGGCGCTGGCTTGGTTTCTTCAGCCGCGGTCCCACGATGCGTTGGTTCTTACAGCCACCCAGCAGCACCTGCATCGAAATCGGTGTGGCTATCTCGGACTTCGGTGCAATCGATGCAGCGTGCTGTGATTTCTCGAGCCGCGGGAGGCGATGCGTCGGTTTCTTCAGCAATGCGTCAGAAACAGCGACAGATCTGTCGCGCTTCTCTTTGTTGCGTTACTTTTCCAGCTTTCAACAACAGGAACAACCTCCAGAGGCTCAGAACAGCAACAGGCACCTCTTGGCAGGTCAGAAATCCCAGCAAGGGAGTTCAGGGAAGCTGGGGGTGAAGTCTTTGTATCCCTGAGACTTCAAAAACAGGAGGCAAGCTCTACTTCAAGCCTTTGGAGATCTTCCTCAAGCAGGAGACACAGCACACAACAACGTCCTTGTCCTTTACTTGGCAGAAACAGCCACTGCAGGCCAACCCCAGACAGCACACAGCAAAGGGGCAGTACTTCTCCTCAGTTTCTCCTGCTTTTCTCCTTGGCAAAGGTTCCTCTTGAATTCCAGAAATGATTTAAAAGTCTGGGGTCTGAGCTCCACTTTTTATTGCACAAAATCCTTTGTTCTCTGGTGGCAGTGAAGCTCTTTGCCCATCCAAAACCAGTTATGTCCTCTCTGGTGCAGCTTCCTGGCAGGAGGTGGAGACAGCATTGTCCAAGGCAGACCAGGCCCATTCAGGTGTGAAAGAACCACAGCACCGAAACCGCCCTCATCGCCGCCACCGATGACATCAGGACCCTGCTAGACAACGGAGAAACAGCAGCCCTCATCCTCCTGGACCTATCAGCCGCCTTCGACACGGTCTGCCACCACACACTACGAACACGCCTTCACGACGCCGGGATCCAAGAGAAGGCCCTGGACTGGACCACATCCTTCCTTTCCGGCAGAACACAAAGCGTCCGCCTCGCCCCCTTCCGATCCAAGGCCACCAAGATCATCTGCGGCGTACCCCAAGGCTCCTCCCTCAGCCCAACGCTGTTCAACATCTACATGGCACCCCTCGCCCACGTCGCCCGACAGCACAACCTCAACATCATCTCCTACGCCGACGACACCCAGCTGATCCTCTCCCTCACCAAAGACCCTAACACCGCCAAAGCCCACCTCCACGAAGGAATGAAGGCCGTCGCCGAATGGATGAGGACCAGCCGCCTGAAGCTGAACTCGGACAAGACGGAGGTCCTCATCCTTGGTTCCAACCCTTCAGCCTGGGACGACTCCTGGTGGCCAACATCACTGGGAACAGCCCCGCCACCCACCGACCACGTACGCAACCTAGGGGTCATCCTCGACCCCACCCTCTCCATGACTAAGCAGGTCAACGCCGTTTCCTCATCCTGCTTCAACATCCTCCGAATGCTCCGCAGGATCTTCAAGTGGATCCCCACCGAAACAAGAAAAACAGTCACCCAGGCCCTCGTCACCAGCAGGCTGGACTATGGAAACGCCCTCTACGCAGGAACGACGGCTAAGCTCCTGAGACGGCTGCAACGCATCCAGAACGCCTCTGCACGTCTTATCCTCGACATCCCCCGACGCAGCCACATCACACCCCACCTGAGAGACCTGCACTGGCTCCCTGTCAACAAGAGGATAACCTTCAAGCTCCTCACCCACGCACACAAAGCACTCCACAACTCCGGACCAGCCTACCTCAACAGACGACTCAGCTTCTACACCCCCACCCGCCAGCTCCGCTCGACCAGCCTCGCCCTCGCCACAGTCCCCCGCATCCGGAAACGACCGCCGGCGGCAGATCCTTCTCCCACCTCGCCGCCAAGACCTGGAACACCCTCCCCACCAACCTCCGACAGACCCAAGACCTACTGGCCTTCAGAAGACTCCTCAAGACCTGGCTCTTCGATCAGTAGCAGCACCACCCCCCTCTTCCCCCAGCGCCTTGAGACCCTCGCGGGTATGTAGTGCGCTTTATAAGTGACATGATTGATTGATTGATTGATTGATTGATTGATTGAATTCTCCTCCCCCTACTCTGAATGCAGCCCAGGTCTATTCAGCCCAGCACTGACTCACCCTGGAAAGGCAGGACCCCGCCCCCCCCCCAAGTGGCTGTCTGAACAGAATGCACATCCCCAGCCCCTGTCCCTCCAAAGCCAGACAGTCAATACACAAACCTAGCAGAGGCACACAGGATGGCTAAGCTAGAAAATATTCTACTTTCTCAAAGTGGTATTTTCAAACATAGAATGTAAAAATCATCCTCACTAAAAGATGCATCTTTATATTCTGAGTTCAGGCATACTAAACTTTATCTTCCTATACTGTCCCAATGGGAAGTTATATTTATAAGATGTTATAAATGAACTCCCATTCTATCCTATAAGACAGATAGCTTTTCAATAGTGAAAAGCGAAATTGGCAGTATTTCACTATCAGGACATGCCACACACATCAGGGCATGTCCTACCTTTCACCTACACTGCACCCTGCCCACAGGGGTACCTTGGGCCTACCTTATGGGTGACTCACATGTAAGAAAAGGGAAGATTAGGGCCTGGCAAGTGTGTGCACTTGCCAGGTCGACATGGCAGTAGCAAACTGCGCACAGACACTGCAGTGGCAGGTCTGAGTTACATTTACAGGCTGCTTATGTGGGTGGCAAAATCAGTGCTGCAGGCCCACAAGCAGCATTTGATTTACAGGCTCTGGGCACACCCAGTGCACCGCACTAGGGACTGACTAGTAATTCAAATATGCTAATCATGGAATCACCAATCTATAACGACAATTTACAGAGGGAGCACTTGCACTTTGGCACTGAGGAGCAGTGGCAAAGTACCCAAAGCATCTGGACCAGCAAAAACGAAGTCTAACACACAGCAAAAACACAAGAGGCAAAGGCAAGAATACAGGGGAAACCTACGCCAAGGATGCCAGGTCTAACACAAATGCAATGTAAAGATTATTTAATCATATCCGATATATGGGAACAGCATCACCAAGGGGTTTGTAAAACCATGGGCACATGTTCATGTTTAAGTTGCATGCATTGCCATGGAGTCATAAATGCATCATATATACATCATCCATTGACAGGACAAGCAATCCCAATTTGAATTTAAATATGTGACACAAAAAATGTTATGTAATAATTAAGTACCCATATGATAAAGGCAATATAGGTCAGACAGCTTGTTAATTGAAAGCAATGATTGAAGAACATCAATCTGTGATCAGAACATCTAATCCCATCTTGCTTCAAACTGGAAGTATGCCAGTACCGAATAGCACAACAATGTTGTGAAGGATGTGAACAAGTAAGACCCAACAAAGAGATGATTCACACAAAATGGTGCTCCAATGAGAATTATTTTGAATAAATTTGTTAGGAACTATGCAGCTGGTGGGTATATATGATGAGGAGAATTGGTATTGATATTTTGTCATACTATTTGAAATATGCTTACAAGACTATTGGTTTACTACAGCAATGATGTGGAATATTTGAAGACTTCACAGACCATCATGCAAAGCAATAGTTTTATAGGTATATTGCAATGAATGATGGTAATGTTTGTATGGATCACTGTGTAATTGGTTCACAGCAGAATTTTCAGGAATTGCATGTTTGAAGAATTGGCATGAGTATGAATCAATTCAGCCTTCAACAAAAAGCAGCTTTCAGAGTACTACTGAAAAAGGGTCTTAGACTCTACCCACATGCTGGTTTCCCTGAGTACAGGATATAATTGGGCCAAAGATGTCCGCTGCCACTGAAAACACTTCTTGTATTCTACTTTTTGGCTTGTGGCAAAGCGTATACTCACTACAGCAGGACTGAGTTGGTTATGGTGGCACACCAATGATTATTTCTAAAGGTCTGATCTGTTTATTCACAATAAAGGCAGTAGGCTTGGGCTATTTATTGTGACAACCATGTGTTAATATCAATATATTTAAGGGTGAATTCTTATTTCTCTGTATGGACATCTGCAGAGAAGGATTTTGTTACGTGAAATATCACAGATTATTATAGTAAGCAAGGGGATGGGTGTTAATTACCCCCTGTGACAAACCACAGATATGAAGATTTGCTCTGTAAGCAGCCTTGTTAAGAGAGATAATATTTTGTTTAGCCGTGATTTTGTATACCTTTATAATTTTATCATTGTGTGCCTGAGGGTTACCTAGTGAGAAAGCTTACGCTCAAAAGAGTAGGCCGGAGTTGGTTATGGTGACAAACTGCAGGCCTGATTAGTGCATTTGGAAAAGTTATGTGTCGTTTGATCTGCATATGATGAAAAGTTATGGCAAAGGTAGTAAGCATACCTTATTTATTGTGAAAAGCATTTGCTAAAGGCGTAGGCCTTTAACAGTATCGAAGGAAACAGGAGAGCATAGTGACCACTATTGCCTGTGACTAAGAAACATGGAAGTGTGTACTATATATACAGCATTGGAAGTTAAATTCAACTGTAAGCCCTGAAGACGCTCCGATGGAACAAAAAGCATTCGCTACTGATTTTGTATGCGCTACAAATAGGCTCACTTTGGGTTCAAATAAAGAGATGATTTTAAAGGGCTGCAACTGAATCATATTTCCTTATTTGATTGACGAATTATAATGATATCTGATTTTAGGGAGTGCTGATTTTATTGATATGTTTACTACATTAGGCTAGCCTTTTTGGTCAACCTTTTTATTAGGGGATTGTGGTAGTTAATCCCTTTAACCTGTGCACCCCCATTTGCAACTTTGTTGAATTTTGACTCTTCGGTTATAGTGATATGTGCAATCCATACAGTGCCTTAACTGCCATCTGTAAATCATTTGTGGTATCTGTCTACATTCTTGTAATTTTGTAACTCTATGCATAATGCTAATCAGTGAGTAGGATTGTGTTGGTTATGGTATCACGCCAATGGTAAATAAAGACTGTGGGCCTTACTGGGTGTTTGAAAAATGTTATGCCAGATTCCACGGATTTGATCTGTTTACTATGAAAGCCAGTAGACCTGACTTACTTATTGTGAGAAGCATGTCACAATATATCACAGACAGATATATATATATGCTCGAATTCGTTGGAGCCTTGGCGCGTCTCAAGCGGTGCACTTCCACGGCGGAGCCAAGCCGTATTACATTATCTCAACCCTCTTTGCAAAAAAACAGAGCGCACTCACAGGTGACGTTTCATAGCTTGCTTTAATGTTCTTTCAGCTCTTCATTTTTTTCATGGGCATAACTTCGCTAACAACCAACGGGTTTCGGTCTCTCCAAGACCTTGATCATGGTTAATTTTCGCGGTTCTCACCAATGTTTTGTCATTGTAAATATCATTGTCTGGGTGCCAGGCAAAGTGCTGCTCCCACCAGCCCATTGCCAGGCTGGTTAAGGTTTATCGATGACCTGCTAATAATCTAGGATGGAACTGAACAAGACTTCAAAAAGTATTTTACAATCCTGAACACCACGGAAGCAGATTTTAGATTCACGTACAATATTAGTCAGGAACGAGTGACTTTCCTGGATACAGAGATCTATATAAACAACGGGAAGACCCAAACCACGTTGCATCGTAAGAAGACAGCCACAAATGCAGTGCTGCATACAAATGGCTTCCATCAAAATTCCCTTATTCAAAACATCCCATATGGGGAATTTTGAAGAATTCGGAAGATATGCTCGGAAGAAAATGAATGGGTCAAACACAGCCACAGAACAGCTCAGAGCTTCAAACGAAGGGGATATACACCCAAAAGTGATTGAAAAAGGTCGAAAAAAATCACAAGAAAAGAATAGAGAAGAAATCATAAAGGTGAAAATACCAATAGAAAAACCAAGCACAATCAGGTTGATAACGACTCTTTCACATGAAGCTAAACAGATTACAGAGATTCTGAAAAAGAACTGGAAGATCTTGCAACTTGACCCAATTGTATCAGAAATCATGGGAAAGCACCCCAATGTAACGTACAGGAGAGCTAAAAACTTAAAGGACAGCCTAGTTCAGAGCCACTTTTGGAAAGAACGGAACCAGCAAACACAGTGGCTAAGGACTACAGGATTCGTAAAGTGCCATAACTGTAAGGTTTGCCAAATTGCCAAAAATACAAAAGAAGTCATAGGGGCGAACAAAAAAGTGTGGAGAATCCGAAAACTAATCACATGTAAAACCTAATATGTGGTTTACGTAATTGAATGTCCGTGCTCCCTAAAGTACGTGGGGAGTACGATTTGTGAATTAAAAAAGAGAATCCTGGATCACGTTTGAGCTGCCATAAACAAGGATCGCAGTAATGCTATAGCTAAGCACATGGAAAAGAAACACGCAAGTGACTGGAAATCATTGAAATTTTATGGAATAGACACTGTGGAAAAACATGTTCATGGTGGAAACCGGGAAAGGAAACTGCGTCAACAAGAATCACGCCAAATATTGTCTTTACGAACATACACCCCTCATGGGCTGAACCAGGACGAGGAACTGTATGTACATCTGGATTGATATGGCTCAAACTAAAGGCTTCTCGTATATTGATTGGTTTTTTAACATGATAGTTCCCTCATTTAGACATTATCGTAATTATTGGTTTCTTTTTAATTTGTAAGTTTTTCCCCCCTTTTTTATTCCTTTCTTTATGTTGTAAGGGAATTTTTATGTACTAAGAAGACGTTGGTAGGAGGATTCAGGACTGTTAAAAATTTGTTTGCATAGATGAAAAGAAATAGAGATTAATATGTTGGCGATAAATACCTTTCAAATTGGGAAAAGTACAAGGGTATGTTGGAGAAACTGTGAAAACTATTAGAAAAGTAGAGAGTAATCGCCCACTGGAGGGCTTGATGGAAAGTAACCATATTAATATGAATGATCCCCCGTATGGGAGTGTGAAGTGCAGAAAAGATACCTGGAATCTGAGCGAGGTAATGATTATGTGTAAGTTACACTGGCAAGCATGCAAAATACCCTTGTATTTGAGGAATGTGGTACGATTTACAAAAGTAATGGATTATGTGTAAGAAAACGACATGTCCCAGAAATCCTGTGAGGCAACAGGAAGTCACGTGAGGGGGGCTTTTTGAATATATTCAGTATGGTGAGAACCGCAAAAATTAACCGCGATCAAGGTCTCGGAGAGACCGAAACGCGTTGGTTGTTAGCGAAGTTATGCCCGTGAAAATAATGAAGTGCTGAAAGAAAATTAAAGCAAGCAATAAAACATCACCCGTGAGTGCGCTCCGTTCTTCTGCAAAGAGGGTTGAGATAATATATATATATATATATATATCACTTCTTTCCGCGTCAGGTATGCAGGAATCCTCCCAACGACCACGGACACGGACCAAAGTAAGTGCAAATAATTTTATTTCACCTCTGATGCCGCCATCGGGACAACCGATTTAAACAGCAATATTGTCCTTGGAATATTTGCCCACTGGGGCGAGATGAAGTGTGATGTATAAATAACTAATTGTACATCTGTGTAGAGACCTATGGGTATATCTGCCCACAGAGCCGTTAGTGTTGCAATTATACATCATTGGTGTTTGTTTGTGTTATGGCACAATGTTTTCAGCAGGTATTCAATGCAGAAAAACTTTATTAGTTGATACCTTATGACTAGTAGAATGACATACACATCAATCACCAATAGGCTTGGGTGAAAATCTCGTTTTAAGCAAAATACGCATTTGCGAGTATTGTGGAGCAAACATAGTGACGAATAAAAATGTAAACATTCAGAAAAAATATTTTAAAAATTAATTTTGTATGTTTTTACATGAAACACTTATGGGAGTTATAATTCTCTTTTGTAAATTATCAAACAATGAGGGAAGTTTAAATTGTATATATATATTGATTGTATCATGAACTTCCAAAATGGATGCCATTTTCTAGTGGGTGCTACACGTATGAGGTGTTAGTCCTATGTCTATGTTAGGCATAGTTTAAGTTTAAATTCAATCACTGTTTGTTGCAACTTTGAAACGTGATCAAGGCGGAAGCCGAAACGCGTTGTTTCCTGCAATTAAATTATTTCACAAGCATACGTGTTGAGTCCGAGTACGTCTGTTGGAGGAGCAGAACGGAAGGAATATATGTATCGGGCTTCCGGTAGCCCTAACTCGGACCGCCCGTGAATTTGCCAGGCAGATCCCGTAACCGGAGTTGGTGTAAAGTAAACTTTGAGAGGAGCCGTGGCAGATTCCCCCTGATTGGCGATCCCGTCGGTGATTGTGGGTACGATAACAAGGTACCCAAGATACAACAGAGGGTGCTTATGAAAATCTGGAGCGCATCAGCACAACACGACGAGGTACAGGATTTGGAGTTGGAGTGAGCAGGTGAGATACGGTGGGCGGACCGGCGGTACTGGGTGCACTGCGGGACTGTTTGTTCACGTCCCGGGGAGCATCGGCGGTGAGTGCGGCCCGCTCGGGGTATCTGACTGCATATTTCCACAATTGCCAAGGGGTTTGGGAGCCGTAAATCGAAAGGAGGGGACGCCCTCGAAAAATCGGCACACGTTTGCATCAATAAAGGATTGAAATAATGGCTGCAGCGTTGGATGCAAAGAGGAAAGAAACCGCGGATAAATTATTCTTTACACAAGGAGGTGCTAGTGAAAGCTCTTTTAACCAGACATTGAATATTAACAGTGAAATTAAGATACAAACACTATATATTCAACTGGAGAAATTGTACAAAAAAGAACTGTCAAAGTGGTGGGAGGCGGAATCACTCCAGAGATACATCGACGTTGGACGAGTACCCCGGGGTCTAAGGATATTCCGATTCCAACTTTTGAAGACCCTGACCCCGAGATGCTTGATGAGTGGTCCAACAATTCGGCAGCCTGTTCTGTAACGATGATGCGTATTTCGGTAAAATACGCTCTCAAGGATAGAAGCAAATTATTGGTACAGATTGATACCATTCTGGAGGAATTGGGCCAACTGGTATCCAAAGAGGTTTTGAATGAATTTGTCAAACAACTTAACATCAGAATGGCTAAACTTGAAGAGGAAATAACCATGAAAAAACAGCGGAAATTTTTACGAGACTTCAAAGATTATCAGGCTGGCCGTACACTATTTCACCGTAAATATGACCATCTGTTTGATAATAAAATAGGATCGGTCAATACAACTAGTTTAATGAAACAGACAGTGGTTGAAGTAAGTGAGAGTGATGCATCGGATGGTAGTCTCCCGGATATTTCTGCATTAGGCCTCAATTCGGAAACGAGTGTGGATCCACAGAAAAGAAAGAGCAATTTTTTGTTACAGTTCCAAGTAATGAATCAAGGCCGGACAGAATCCTATCAAGAACAAGGGAGCCAGAGGGGAAGGGGACGAGGCGGACGAGGAAGAGCAAAAGTAATAAACAAGCCAAAAACAGGAGGAAGAAACGAAGAGAAAACGCCCGTGGGAATGATGACAAGGGGCAGGAAGACCAAAATATGACTGTGATTAATCTTTCTCAAAGAACTCTTTCCGTTCAGGAAATGGAGGTCCTCGCACTAGGTCTGTCCTTTTGTCCCTCTATGAATTTGAATTATACACAGACGAGAATTGATTTGTTTTACTTTTCCAGGAAACTGAAGTTAAAAAAATGGTTTGAGACACATTCTAACAGTAATGTGATTGGAAGTGAGTCTAGTGTTATGAGTAATCTTAACATTGATGATATTGAAACTCTTCAGATTTTGTCTTCCTTGGAAGGGGTGATCTATCGAGAGAAGAAATGTTAGATAATTGTGAAATGGATTTGGGGTAAATCCAGTAAGTAATTTTAGGCCCAGGTCGAGATTTTTGCCTAATATTGTGTGTGAGGCAGTGGAAGTCTTTGAAAAAGGAGTCTTAAATGATCTAAAGAAATTGAGACATAAGAAAATTCTGGTTAATAAGAAAAATCTCTCTTTTGATCAGATAAAGGCAGTGGAAAATCTAAAAAATGACAACGAAATTGTGATACGCCAATCTGATAAAGGTGGGAATGTGGTGGTGCTAGACAGGGACAAATACCTAGCTGAGGGAGTTAGACAATTGGATGACACCACATGCTATAGCATCTCCACATTTGCTGAGATTGGCGAGTCCAATTAAAGGTTTGGGAATTTGCTGATAGAGTGGAGAGAGAGGGGCTTACTCGAATGGGAGGAGTATAATTACTTAAAATGTGTACATCCGAGGACCCCATTCTCTACCTTCTACCAAAACTACATAAAAATGCATTGGACCCTCCAGGGAGACCCATAGTCTCTTCTATGGGATCCTTACTTGAGAACACCTCACGATTTATTGATCATTATCTGAGGCCGTTTGTAGTAGCTCTTCCCGCTTACCTGAAAGACACCACCCACTTTTTAACAATTATTGATGGCATTTACTGGGAATCAACATATACTCTGGTCACCCTCGATGTGTGTAGTCTCTACACGAGTATCCAGCATGATTGTGGTATACAGGCTGTGAAACATTATTTAAGGACACGTTCCATCTCTTTACTGCACCATTCGGAAATGTTGGTGGACATGATTTATTTTTGCCTTACCAACAATTTTTTTATTTTTGATGATTCGGTGTACAGGCAGTCACAGGGCACCGCGATGGGCACTTGCTTGGCCCCCAGTTACGCTAATCTATTCATGGGCTGGTGGGAGGAGCAGGTGTCCACGCAAATGGAAGTATTTGAGAACAATGTGGTCCTGTGGCTGCGGTACATCGATGATATTTTTATGGTGTGGAATGGTAGTGCTGAAGCAGCTAAGAACTTTGTGAGCAAACTGAATGTGAACACGTGTAATCTTGTGTTCACTGGACAGATAAGTAACACATCTATTGAATTTCTAGACGTTTTAGTGGAAATCCAAGGTGAAATGTTGGCAACAAGTCTGTTCCGTAAAAAGACATCAGGGAATAGCATTTTGAGTGCCAGAAGCTCTCATCCTCGTAATCTCGTTGACAGCATCCCCTATGGGGAGCTGTTACGGGCTAAACGGAACTGCAGTACAGAGCTAGCATACCAGACAGAGAAGGGAATTATGTGTAATCGTTTTAAAGAACGAGGTTACAAAGCTATAACCATCAGACAAGCCTGTAATAAAGTGGAGACTACTACTAGAAACGAATTGCTTCATCCTAATAGACAAGATACGAATGAGGAGACAGTAAGATTTGTGACCACTTTTTCGGGACAAGCCCATGAGATCAGAAAGATCTTTAAAAAACATTGGCATGTGCTATCTACTGATGGACATCTCAAATCATATATATCCACCAACCCACAAATCACCTTCAGAAAAAGTCGATCATTGAGGGATGACTTGAGCCTCAATCATGTGAGGAAACAGGACATGAGTAGGAACAAGACTAGATCTGGGTTCAGATGCTGTAAAACCTGCAAAGCATGTCGTAAGAGTATTGACTGCTGTACATTGATTATTCCTAACACTGACAGGGAGTTTACAGTACGCAAGTCTTTGACATGCAATTCTATGTATTGTGTATATGTTCTGATATGCCCGTGTAACAAGTGGTACGTGGGAAGCACAATACATCGGGCGAAGAAGAGTATTGGAGCATGTTCGTGCTATTAGGAATAATAACAAGCAGTATCCAGTAGCACGGCACTTTTATGATTGTCATTTCCAAAATGAAAATCTTTTGAGAATGGTGGTGATTGATGCGGTTGTTATGGGTGTCAGGGGAGGGAATCGGGAATTATCCCTGCGTAAATTGGAGTCAAAGTACATTATTGATTTTGATTGTCTGACCCCAAACGGGTTAAATTCGAGCGAGGAACTAGCTGTTCACTTGATGGAATGAAATTTGTATATGTATGAACATTAGACGGTATTCGACCCTTTTGTGATTTTAAACACTTTTAATATTTTAATTTTTTGGTTTTTTATTAGGTATGAAATGGCATCTTGTTGATCTTGGGGCTACAATGATTCGAGTGTCTAATCATGTTTTCCAGCTATGGGTTCCACTTATTTGGGACAACCTATTGAAACAGCAATATTGTCCTTGGAATATTTGCCCACTGGGGCGAGATGAAGTGTGATGTATAATAACTAATTGTACATCTGTGTAGAGACCTATGGGTGTATCTGCCCACAGAGCCGTTAGTGTTGTAATTATACATCATTGGTGTTTGTTTGTGTTATGTCACAATGTTTTCAGCAGGTATTCATTGCAGAAAAACTTTAGTAGTTGATACCTTATGACTAGTAGAATGACATGCACATCAGTCACCAATAGGCTTGGGTTAAAATCTCGTTTGGGACAACCGATTTAAACAGCTATATTGTCCTTGGAATATTTGCCCACTGGGGCGAGATGAAGTGTGATGTATAAATAACTAATTGTACATCTGTGTAGAGACCTATGGGTATATCTGCCCACAGAGCCGTTAGTGTTGCAATTATACATCATTGGTGTTTGTTTGTGTTATGGCACAATGTTTTCAGCAGGTATTCAATGCAGAAAAACTTTATTAGTTGATACCTTATGACTAGTAGAATGACATACACATCAGTCACCAATAGGCTTGGGTGAAAATCTCGTTTTAAGCAAAATACGCATTTGCGAGTATTGTGGAGCAAACATAGTGACGAATAAAAATGTTAACATTTCAGAAAAAATATTTTTAAAATTAATTTTGTATGTTTTTACATGAAACACTTATGGGAGTTATAATTCTCTTTTGTAAATTATCAAACAATGAGGGAAGTTTAAATTGTATATATATATTGATTGTATCATGAACTTCCAAAATGGATGCCATTTTCTAGTGGGTGCTACACGTATGAGGTGTTAGTCCTATGTCTATGTTAGGCATAGTTTAAGTTTAAATTCAATCACTGTTTGTTGCAACTTTGAAACGTGATCAAGGCGGAAGCCGAAACGCGTTGTTTCCTGCAATTAAATTATTTCACAAGCATACGTGTTGAGTCCGAGTACGTCTGTTGGAGGAGCAGAACTGAGGGAATATATATATATATATATATACATATATATATATATATATTCACTGAAAAACCATAGGTTTCAGGCACGTTATAGTTAGAAATTAGCATTTACAAAACCATAGAAATTCACTGAAAAAACCATAGGTTTCAGGAACGTTATAGTTAGTTGGACATTTGACTCGTACAAAACCATAGAAATTCTGGCGTTATAGTTAGTTCAGCTAACTATAACTCGCGCCCTCGCAATGCACTGCTGATGACGTCACATATTACATCATTCATGACATGGTCAGTGACATCACTGATGACATCTCAAATGACATCACTGATGACATCACTGATGACATCATCCACGTGAAAATCTGATGCACCTCCTCACACCCTAATATAACCCTTGATACACCCACTCTAAAATACAGACTATCATTTTCGAAACCATAGACACACCAATACCAGTTAGTACATACCCACTCACTAATTCCTAGGTCTACACACACATCCACTCATTCACCCATACAGTCACTCATACATGCAGTCAGCCATCAATACGGCATTATCATATGCACTCGCATATCTATACAGACACACACACGGCCACTCATCCATAGAGTTACTCACACACCTAGTCAGTCATGCAAAGAATCAATCACACTCCCATTTACTCACCTGTACAGTTATACACACACCACCTCACTTATTCAAACATATACTAACACATAGTTACACTCTTATACAATAACTAATACAAGCACACACTGATCCATACAGCCACTCTCACAATCACTCACTCTCACAAATAGTCATTTATACACTCCAACATTCACATATACTGCCTTTCACATATGCAGTTACTCACACATGTACCACTGAGGCATCCATTCACTCACCAACACACCCATACACACACTCACCCACCCATACAGCCCTTCATAGATGCACTCTTGAACCCATACACCCAGTGAATCATCCACTCACACATCTATGCACAGAGTTACACCCCCCCACCCACCCACCCACACACACATTCAGGCACCCATACAGATACTCAAACAACCAATCAATAACCCATATAGATCCTCATTTAGCTACTCACCAACCCATGCAACCGCTTACACACCAACTGACAAACTAAACTGTGTGAATGTCTGTATCAGTCACTAACACATGCATTCAGTAAGACACATTTAATCACTCACTTATACAGTCAGTCACGCACCTACTAAATCATCCATCCAGACACTTATACACCCATTCATTCTTCAATACACCTTGGCATATATATAAAACATATTTAAACTTTATAGAAACACACAGTCACTGGATGATGTCATCAGTGATGTCATCAGTGATGTCATTTGAGATGTCATCAGTGATGTCATCAGTGATGTCACTGACCATGTCATGAATGATGTAATATGTGACGCCATCAGCAGTGCATTGCGGGGGCGCGAGTTATAGTTAGCTGAACTAACTATAACGCCGGAATTTCTATGGTTTTGTACGAGTCAAATGTCCAACTACCTATAACGTTCCTGAAACCTATGGTTTTTTCAGTGAATTTCTATGGTTTTGTAAATGCTAATTTCTAACTATAACGTGCCTGAAACCTATGGTTTTTTCAGTGAATTTCAAAGGTTTTTTGAATGCTAATTTCCAACTATAACGTCCCTGAAACCTATGGTTTTTTCAGTGAATTTCAAAGGTTTTTTAAATGCTAATTTCTAACTATAACGTCCCTGAAACCTATGGTTTTTTCAGTGAATTTCTATGGTTTTTTAAATGCTAATTTCTAACTATAACGTTTGTAAAACCTATGGTTTTTTCAGTGAAAAAAAAAAAAGATATAGGCATATTTATAAAAACTACGTTTACATGCTGTTACAAGTACTATACTGGTATTGGCAGCGTCATGGAGGACCGGAACCAGTCTACTTGCCCATTCCCGTTTGTCAAGCCAGGCTATGAGTTTCCCAGCTTTATCGCCGACGTCGTAGAGTCTCCCAAGTTTTTCTCTCCCTAATGTTCGAGCCGCATCTGTAACTAACGCCTTATATTCGTCCTGTTTAAGTCGCAACAGATGAAGTGCCTCAGGGGCGTCTCGTCCCTCCAACTCCCTCTCTAATCTATAAATGTCGTCTTCTATGTCCGACAGCTCCTTCAGTTGTTCCTTCTTGTGACCTGATATTAGGGACAAGGCCTCCCCCCTAACCACTGTTTTAAAGGCCTCACAGAGCGTTTGGACGGAGGACACACTACCCTCATTGTCCTTGAAATAGTTGTCAATAGTAGTGAGCAGGCCCGTACGAATTGTGGGATTGCGAAGGAACCAGGGGTTGATCGGGGCCACCCTACCCACCCGTGTATAGTCCAGGAGTATGTGCACCCATAGCGGTGAGTGGTAGGATATGCCCCTAGCTAGGTGTCGGATCTCGTGGACATGTGAGATGTGGGAGCTAGGCACCAGAATATAATCTAGTCGCGAAAAGCTGCGGTGGGCCCCGGAGTAGAAAGTGTATTGTTTTTTCTCAGGGTTACATGTGCGCCAAATATCCACCAATCCCATAGCCTCGAAGAAGTCAGGCAGCCAACGTGCAGAGGGCCCCACGTCCCGGGGAGGGCAGCGATCCAATTCGCCCGAGCCCACAGAGTTAAAGTCGCCTCCCAGCACCAACAATCCCACCGGCAGAGAGAGAAGAGTGGTACGGAGATCCTGATATGTGGTGGTCTGAAGGCCAGGTGGAACATACACAGATAGTAACGTGATGACCCGTCCCTCCCAGGACCCAGTGATGCCCACATAGCGGCCCCTATCGTCCGTCCAGGTGGAGTCTACGTTTAGGGGGAAGGTGTTCTTTACCATAATGCCCACCCCTCTGGAACCAGTCGTAAAACCTACATGTGCAATCAACTTATATCCACCCCTGTTCAATGCTCTACAGGAGCGGCCCATCAAGTGTGTCTCCTGGAGAAGTACCACATCAGGTGCATGCTTTCTGACATACTGGAGGACTATACTACGCTTAATTTTATCACCAAGCCCATTTACGTTCCAGCTCAGAATTTTAACACTTTTATCCCACTGTGTATGCATTAATAATGTAGAAAGCTTTTTGATCTCTCGCTGCGCCCACTGCATTTGTGTCGATGAAAAACAAAACAAATAATAACCAAATCAAAACCCCCCACCAACAACCCCCCACCCTGCTGCCCTGCCCTCTGGACTTGTAACTGCCCATAACAACTTGGCAGAGTGCCTGTCGCCCAATGTCCAATACTAACTGAAGTAAAATGGGGAACGCAATGGCCCCGATTCCCCCAACCCCTCCCAACAAACATTACACTGAATTCTGAGAGGAAACTGCCTATAGCCCAGAGGTCCAAAAAGGCAGCCAACAATTCCCCCTTCTATTGAACCCCCTATCGGTCTATGGTACCTCGGAACGGGGTACTCAGGCATCCAAACAACTGCTGATTATTTCAGTGTTCCAAATCACAGTCTCATCGCAACCCCGTTCACGCCTTACGGGACTCCAACCATTGCGCCGCCGCTTCTGGAAGATCGAAGAACCAGGCCCTTCCGTCTGCCTCCACTCGAAGTCTAGCCGGGAAAAGCATTGCGTATTTAAGGCCTTTATCTCGAAGTAGTTTCTTGACGCCCAGGAATGAACGTCTTTGTTTCTGAACCAGCTGAGTGAAGTCGGGGAAAAAGGAGATGTCGGCATTTTCAATACGCAACGGGGCCCTCGTTCTGGCACATTGGAGTATAGCGTCTCGGTCCCGATAGTTGAGGATCCTGGCCAGGATCGGACGTGGGGGGGCCCCCGGCTTCGGACGACCCCCGGGGACTCTATGGGCCCGCTCCACCACGATGAAGTTCCCAAGGCCTTTGGGTTTGAGGTGCTTAAGAATAAGGTCCTCCACAAATAGGTCCGTTGACTCCCCTTCTGCCTTTTCCGGGACCCCTATAATTCGGACGTTATTGCGGCAGAGACGTCCCTCATAGTCGTCCATTTTTGCCTCTGCGAGTGCCCTGAAGGCCTGTAACTCCCCTATTGCAGTTTGTATTTGGGATGCGTCCTCCACTAGACTGTTAGTCTTAAGTTCCACCTGCTTTAATTTTTCATTATTCTTATTAAGATCTGCACGAATGAGGTTAACCTCAAGAGAGATGGTGTCCATTTTGTGCTCTAGGGAGGATTTAATACCTGCAATTGCCGCCATGACATCCTTGAGCGTGGGGTCTTTGTCTGGGCTCCCTTGATCACCAGCTGCCTTTTGTTTGGGGGAAGGGTCCTGCACACTCTCTCTATTGAAAACATATTTATCAAGTTTATTCGCTTGAGCAGACTTGAGGCCTCGTGCTGTCGCCATGATATGTGCTTGTATTGATTAGCTGTGCAGCACAGAAATGTCTCCAGAGGGGCACGGGCGGGTCGGCACCCCGATGTCGTCCTCAGAGGTTCGCCGGTCGTGAGGGCAAAAACTAGTTGCGTCCCGCTCTCAGCCACCACGGAGAACCAGACGCGGCCAGAGTGCACCCACACTCCAGACCTCCCCACCAGCCGGCTCGTCCACTGGATCTCCGGTAAGCACAGATTTATGCCTCGTTTCAGCCGCTGTAAGCGGTTTATTACTTGTCTGATGGGGCTCACAACCCCAGACCGCCACCGCCGTCTCTGTCGCCAGTGCCTGTTTCCCACACAGTATGGGGTGCTGCTGGTATGGCGCTATGGCGTCTCTGCGCGCCGGCCTCTGCTTGGGAGTGAGACACGTAACGTGGAGGAGGAGGTCGCTCAGTCCCTATATTGGTATTGATGGGGGAGGAGAGGGGGGGCACCCCACTCACCAGAGGTCTAGACGGCGCGGGCTCTCGGGCGCGACACCCGTCCGGGCGCACGATTCCAGCTCTCACTCCGTGGTCCAGGTGCTCCCAGCCAGTCCGCCTCACACCCAGGCCACAGGGTCGCTACTCCCCCTCTGGAGTCTCCCGTCTGTTTGTCCGGTCGCTCTCTGCAGTGGGGACACTGCAGCGGGGTGATCGGGTCACTCCGCCCGAGTCGGGCCCCAACTCCAGCCGCCTGCGTCAGCACGCCACCAGCGTTTGCCGTCACTCGAGGCCCCGGCTCTCATTCCCCGGTAGGCCCCAATACGTCGGCAGCCGTATCTCGGTCCGGGAATAAGCCACGAATTCAGTTCTTCGGGAATACCGGGCAGGGTGTCCACCGGTTCACAGTTCCCTCTGCAGATGGTGCGGATTAGTGCGACGGATATGCGGGAGTGGTTAGGTTCACCGGAGCTCCACTAAACGACGGCCATCACGCAACGCCGCGTAGCCACGCCCACTCCATAACTTTTAAGTGAAGATTATATAGTAGAATTGCCCTGCATACCTACATACAAATTTGTTTGCATAAGATATGCTTACAACTTGTGTTTTTTTTTTTTTTTTAAACATCCACTTTAACACATCTTAGTTAGAAACAAAAAAAACGAAACAGAAAAGTAATATAAAGTAAAAAAAGTGCTGGGATAAATAAATAATAAATTGAGTATATGTAGGGCTTGGAAACTCTGTAAACAACAGCAGGCGCTGCAGCAGGTTCACGACCTTGAGGGCCATTCAGCTGTGAATGTATAGCTACAACACACGACCTATATATCAGTATAAAGTGTACAGGAAAAGGTGCCCAAGGCCAGGAACCCTGCATTTGGGTGCAGCAGCCACCCTGCAGCCACACATGCGATAATTTATGGCACCTTTAAAAGGCCCCTCGGAGCCGAACCTTCTTGGAAAAACATAACACCACAATAACCTGTTAAGAGTATATAAAAACTTTTGGAGAGTGAGTGCAGCTTCTGTTTACATTGTTAGCAAGTGCTTATGGCTTAGGCCATACACATCTGTGTAAGACGTACAGGGCCTGGACACGTGTTTTGGAATCGAGATTTTGGGGGGGGGGAGTTTTATATAGCGCAACTAGACCCGAAACTATGAGAGCGCTTTATATGAGCACCAGTTACGTTACAGAAAGGCAAATTTGTTTTTAGGGACAGGGACATTATTTGGTGAATTGGCCAGAATGACAGGATGTTAAACGTCCCTGCCGAGACTCGAACCCTGCCGAGACTTGAACCCTGTTCCCCAGCTTCGAGGTTGGCCGCTGTAGCCATTAGGCCACATCCCTTTCCCTGTCCAGATCGATGCTTCCTTTTACATTAGTACATGACATAAAATCTCCATGCATTATTTTTTACTTCTTATGATGTGTAATTAATGTGCCTGTAGTAACATTTGCTACACGCAGGCTGTACGTAGAACTCTATAGCACACACTGTACCCTTTGGTCCAATAGCTCCCCCTCCCCCCGCCCCCACCTCCGGTGGAACAACAAATGGTGCCCATGTACCGTGCCTTTTAAGCTTCGCCCCTGTTTGGTAAATAATGGGACTGAGCCAGGACTTCCGAGCACTGCTCCTTTGCTACCGCATCTGAGCAGGGCTGCTGCACTTCCATTGGAGCAAACCGGGCACTACCCACTGTGCTAATACACTCTGAAACTGGCACTTCCCAGGAGTGTGGGCAGCCAACAAACACTTAAGCAGCGGAATAGGCTGCCCTAATCCTTGGACGGAGGCCAGCACTGACTGCAGTTATACTGGGTTTATTATTAATGGTGGCTGTGGGCTGGCGGCTGTGGTGGGGCTGCTCAGCCGAGAGGCCTTACTGTGAATGGGACTGAGCCAGGACTTCTGAGCACTGTTTCTTTGCTACCGCTTCTGAGCAGGGCTGCTGTGGGCAGCCAACAAACACTGAAGCAGCGGCTGCTGTGGGCAGCCAACAAACACTGAAGCAGCGGAACAGGCTGCCCTAATCCTCGGACGGAGGCGAGCACTGACTGCCGTTATACTGGGTCTATTATTAATGGTGGCTGCGGGCCGGCGGCTGTGGTGGCGCTGCTAAGCAGAGAGGCCATACTGTGAATGGGACTGAGCCAGGACTTCTGAGCACTGCTCCTTTGCTACCGCTTCTGAGCAGGGCTGCTGCACTTCCATTGGAGCAAACCGGGCACTACCCACTGTGCTAATACACTCTGAAACTGGCACTTCCCAGGAGGGTGGGCAGCCAACAAACACTGAAGCAGCGGAATAGGCTGCCCTAATCCTTGGACGGAGGCCAGCACTGACTGCAGTTATACTGGGTTTATTATTAATGGTGGCTGTGGGCTAGCGGCTGTGGTGGGGCTGCTCAGCCGAGAGGCCATACTGTGAATGGGACTGAGCCAGGACTTCTGAGCACTGCTCCTTTGCTACCGCTTCTGAGCAGGGCTGCTGTGGGCAGCCAACAAACACTGAAGCAGCGGAATAGGCTGCCCTAATCCTCGGACGGAGGCGAGCACTGACTGCCGTTATACTGGGTCTATTATTAATGGTGCCTGCGGGCCGGCGCTGTGGTGGCGCTGCTAAGCAGAGAGGCCATACTGTGAATGGGACTGAGCCAGGACTTCCGAGCACTGCTCCTTTGCTACCGCTTCTGAGCAGGGCTGCTGTTGGCAGACAACAAACACTGAAGCAGCGGAATAGGCTGCCCTAATCCTCGGACGGAGGCGAGGACTGACTGCCGTTATACTGGGTCTATTATTAATGGTGGCTGCGGGCCGGCAGCTGTGGTGGCGCTGCTAAGCAGAGAGGCCATACTGTGAATGGGACTGAGCCAGGACTTCTGAGCACTGCTCCTTTGCTACCGCTTCTGAGCAGGGCTGCTGCACTTCCATTGGAGCAAACCGGGCACTACCCACTGTGCTAATACACTCTGAAACTGGCACTTCCCAGGAGGGTGGGCAGCCAACAAACACTGAAGCAGCGGAATAGGCTGCCCTAATCCTTGGACGGAGGCCAGCACTGACTGCAGTTATACTGGGTTTATTATTAATGGTGGCTGTGGGCTGGCGGCTGTGGTGGGGCTGCTCAGCCGAGAGGCCATACTGTGAATGGGACTGAGCCAGGACTTCTGAGCACTGCTCCTTTGCTACCGCTTCTGAGCAGGGCTGCTGTGGGCAGCCAACAAACACTGAAGCAGCGGAATAGGCTGCCCTAATCCTCGGACGGAGGCGAGCACTGACTGCCGTTATACTGGGTCTATTATTAATGGTGGCTGCGGACCGGCGGCTGTGGTGGCGCTGCTAAGCAGAGAGGCCATACTGTGAATGGGACTGAGCCAGGACTTCCGAGCACTGCTCCTTTGCTACCGCTTCTGAGCAGGGCTGCTGTTGGCAGCCAACAAACACTGAAGCAGCGGAATAGGCTGCCCTAATCCTCGGACGGAGGCGAGGACTGACTGCTGTTATACTGGGTCTATTATTAATGGTGGCTGCGGGCCGGCGGCTGTGGTGCCGAGGCTGATTTTTGGAGCTGGGAAGGGAGCGGTGGGCTAACTCGCCCGGTCCTGTTTGGTGTTGGGTCCTGCCAGAGGAATAGTGGCAGATGGGTATGTTTTTTAGTTTGCTTTTGTTGGCGTCGCCGCTTCAGTTTGGAGGATGGTTTGCGAGCAGCTCGAGTTTCACCTCCTCTCGGACCCTGTTTGAGCCCTGAAAACACAGCCACTCTGCTTGTGAGCTTGGCAGAAGTGTTTCACCTCCTCTCGGACCCTGTTTGAGCCCTGAAAACACAGCCGCTTTTGTAGTGCTTGTGACCTCGGCAGAAGTAGCAGTCCGGGAGGAAAGACTGGAAGACGCGTACCCATGGCGATTAGGAGCGGAAGTGTACGCGGTGCAAGTGTGAGACTGCCTATTACGTCTTATTTTTTTGGGTGGTTTTTATTCTACTTTGTTAGCTGAAATGTGTGAACAAACACTTTCATCTCCATATATATATATATATATTAAATTGAATTGGCCCTGGGACCTCTCTTTTATTTTAAGTCGATGCGAGGCGCAAGATGGCTGCTAACACTTCCTGGTTTGAAGTGTTAGCAGCCAATCGGAGGCAAGCTTGTGCTCGGGGAGGGCTCAGCCAATCAGATCGCTTAATTTTGAAATATCGATATCTGTAAATCTTTAAATATCTTAAAAACTACTGAACGGATTTACACCATTTAAAAAAAAGCGTGCTTTCTGGACCAAGACCTTTCTCCCTGCCAAATTTGGCGTAATTCCGTTCAGCAGTTCGACCTGTAGCCTTGTCTAAAGTTTCCTATGGAAATTGCATGGAGAAAACACGTTTTGGGACCCCCTTCTTTCTCGGCCCCCCTTGACGAATCACCCCCAAACTTTCAAGATAGGAGCTGATCTGAAAAGAGGAACTTTTGGAAAATTTCGTAAAGATTCGTCAAACGACGCCAAAGTTATAAGCACATCAAAAAATGCTTTTCCTATGGAAACTAGGTCCTAACTATAACTATCTACTGGCGACCGCCAGTAGATTATATATATATATATATATATATATATATATATACACACACACACCTCTAGGCAGATATTATGTTGCATGTAATCTCAAAGATTACAGTAGGAGGCATGGGTTTTGGTGTTGCTGACCCACCTGATATAACCATGGGGTTCAATCAATCAATCATAAAGCTTGGCAAGTCACCCGTGAGGGTCTCAAGGTGCTGGAGTTACTAGCTGCTTTGCGGTGCTCTGTTCATTCAAACAGCCAAGTAGCAGTGAAAAATGAGGGAAAAGCAGGAGAAAGCACTCAAAATGGGGATAAGATAGGAGAAAGCAGTAAAAAATGAGGAAGAAGCAGGAGAAAGCACTCAGAAAAACAGGGGAAAGGAAGGAAAAAGTAGTAAAAATTTGACAAAAGCAGGAGAAAGCACTCAGAAAAACGGTAGGAGAGGAAGAAGAAAGCAGTAAAAACAAGGCAAAAGCAGGAGAAAGCACTCAGAAAAACAGGGGGAAGGAAAGGAGAAAGCAGTAAACGAGGCAAGAGCAGGAGAAAGCACTCAGAGAGACGGAATGAAGCAGAGCGGTGCAGCAGCACGGGAGAGCTGAGCCTGGGGCCTGCTCAATGGGGTCGTGCTGCGACTCCATTAGGTAGGTCCTGGGAGGAGGGAGGGGATCTGGGAGGCAGAGGGCGGGGTTAGGCAGAAAAACAGGCAGCAGGCAGGAGCGGCAAATAAGGAAAACACCAGGAGAAGCAGTGAAAGACAAGGGAAAAGCAGGAGAAAGTACTCAGACTAACGGGGGAAAGGCAGGCAAAAGAAGTAAAAAGTGGGGCAAAAGCAGGAGAAAGCACTTCGAGAAATGAGGAAGAGGAAGGAGAAAGCTGTAAAAAATTAGGCATAAGTAGGAGAAAGCACTCAGAACAACGGGGGAAAGAAGGAGAAAGCAGTAAAAAACGAGGCACAAGAAGGAGAAAGCTCTCTGAAAAATGAGGGGAAAGAAGGAGAAAGCAGTAAAAAACGAGGCACAAGTAGGAGAAAGCACTCAGAACAACTAGGGAAAAGAAGGAGAAAGCAGTAAAAAACGAGGCATAAGCAGGAGAACACTCAAAAAAACGGGGGAGAGGAAGTAGAAAGCAATAAAAACAAGGAAAGAGCAGGAGAAAGCACTTAGAAAAACAGGGGAGAGGAAGGAGACAGCAGTAAAAAAATGAGGCAAAAGCAGGAGAAAGTACTCAGGGAAATGAAGGAGAAAGCAGTAAAAAACTAGGCACAAGTAGGAGAAAGCACTCAGAAAAATGTGAGGAAAAGAAGGAGAAAGCAGTAAAAACTAGGCACAAGTAGGAGAAAGCACTCAGAACAACTAGGGAAAGGAAGGAGAAAGCAGTAAAAAACGAGGCACAAGCAGGAGAAAGCGCTTAGAAAAACAGGGGAGAGGAAGGAGACATCAGTAAAAACGAGGCAAAAGCAGGAGAAAGTACTCAGTGAAACGGGGAAAGTTAGGTGAAAGCAGTGAAAAATGAGGCAAAAGAAGGAGAAAGACAGGGAAGAAGCAGAGCGGTGCAGCAGCACAGGAGAGCTGGGCCTGGGGATAGAAGTAGTGTACCAAAATAATCTTGATTATCCTTAGTAATCTCTTGTAGGAGGGGCTTTAAACTAATTTGACAGTTGTAATGTTGTACATATTTGTAATTTTTTAATGATGTACGTGGTGGTTGCTTTCTGGAAATCTTATGTCCAACACAGAAGATCTGAGTTGGTTATGGTGACAAGTCAATAATAACGGTTATAAGCCTGATTGTTTTTTATGGAAGTTATGATAAAGGCAATAGGCCTGATGTATTTATTGTGAAAAGCATAAGTTAAAGTCAACAGGCATTTAAGTGTAGATTGTTATTACACTGCATTAAAGCCTACAGATACGTTTTTGTTGCATATAATCTCACCGAACACCATAGTAGACAAGGGTTTTGCCATTGGTAACCTCTCTGATAATCTGTGGATTTAGAAGATTTGCACTGTGAAAATGCTTGTTAGGCCGTCATAGGAGAGATAGTATTTTGCTTTGCCATCTGTAATTTAGTATACATTTGTAGTTGTATGACTGTCCTGTATGCCTGATAGTTGCCGTGTGGGAAATCTTCTGTTCAGTACAGTAGGCCAGAGTTGATTATAGTGACGAGTCAATGATAACTATAGGCCTGAGTGGCTCACTGGGAAAGTTTATGCCAGATGCCATGTCTGGTCTGTATATCATGAAAAGTTATGACAATGCTGTAGGCTTGGCTTGCTTATTGTGAAAATAATTTGTTAAAGCCAATACGCCTCTAACAGTGGATTGTTATCGCACTACGTTACATGCTTTAGACAGGTATTTTCATACACGTAATCTCACAAATTAACATACTAGTCAAGGGTTTGGGTGTTGGAGGACCCACCCGAATAAACCATGGGATTAGAAGATTTGCATTACAGCAATCCCTATAGGCTCTATCAGGAGGGATTCTCTTGTTTTGACGAACGTCATTTTGTACATATTTGTAATTTTGTTATGGTAGACCGGATGATTTCCTTATGGGAAGGTTTATGCCCAACACAGTAGGTCAGAATTGAGTATGGTGGCAAGCTAATGATAGGGCCTGATTGTTTATTATGAAAAAATATGATAAAGGCAGTAGGCCTGACATATTGATTTTGAACACTATTCACTAATTACGATGGTGGTGAGGGCGGAGCTTGCCTGGTGTCAACATGGCCGCTGCTTAGGCGATTTCCCGAAGCCATCATAGCAATCCGGCAGGAATCGTCAACATTCATGGTGAAAAGAGCGTTAACATCGCGGTGTGGAGCAGTGCCCGTCACCCGCTGCCCCTGTTGCTGCTGTGGACCCCTCTTGGGTGGGTTTGTGGGAGATTGCCGCATTGCCAGCTGCGCGGCCTACCTGACCTGCCGCTCTGCGGGCTGGGATCGCCAAACTCGAGCCTGCCTGTTCGGAGCCTGCACCCGGGAGAAACTCCAAACTCGTGGGGGCGGTGGCTGGCTATCTTCCACGACAGCGGGCGTGGAGAGCGTCTCGTCTCGCCTCTGGACCCTGGGTGCAGCACGGACCGAGCCGCGCGTACAGCGGGGGCGCCTGCCTTGCATGTCCTGCCGCGAGGGGAGTGGTCAGCGGGTCGGCTGCGGCCTCCCCGGGAGTGCGGGGCTGTTCGCCCTGGCCCCTCCTGCCTGTGTGATACCTGAGAGGACTGGCGGCAGCGTGAGAGCGGACACAATAGCTGGTGCCCTCAGCTGTGGAGTACCGGACCCGGAAGTGGCGAGTCATATATAGCAAACATTTAATCATCCCCGCAAGGCTGAGTGAGGCAATCACCATCGCCCTGCCCTGCCCTGCATGTTGGATGGGCATGGTCAGTGCACATACTGCTGCACAACTGAGATAACACCCTAGGCAAAGGGGAGCACAAAGATAGCTGGCCAATGTAATAAGGCTGAGGGGCACGCTGCATAGACCCAAAAAGAGACGACAGGCAGAAGCACCGCAATCTGGGTGTGAGGCCCGTACCACAATGGGAAAGCCAGACAAGAGTCAGCCAAAGCTGCAGTTCAAGCAATGCAAGTCCACCAGAATAAGAGAGGATGATGCTGAGATGACAATAACAGAACAAGAGGCCCCAAGCACTGAGTTAGGGGGGGGAATTACGACAAATACTAGTAACGATGCAGCAAAGCCTTACCACAATAGATGGAAGGATAGACTCTCTTTCCTATCGCATGGACCACATGTCTGAATGCATTGATAAACACGCAGAAAGGGCTGGATATGGTGGAAAGAAGAGTGTCTGAGGCTGAAGATTTGCAGGTTGAGACCACAGGGGCACAGAAACAAATGGAGAAACTCATTGGACTGCAGTTCAAAGCAGAAGACCTCAAGGCGGAACAACGTGCGCATAGTGGGACTGCCCCAATTTACCACAACTGGGAATATGGAGCTCTTTGTAGAGCAGCTACTCACAACCTTGCTAGGCCGCTGTACCTTCTCATCAGTATTTATAGTGGAGCACGCGCAATGCTCGCTGGTCCCCCGGCCAGCACCCGGAGCGCCCCCCGCCCACTAATTGCCCGGCTCCTGAACTATAGAGACTGGGACGCATCTCTGCGACGTGCCAGAGAGCTCCAGACGCTTCGATACGAGGGCTCTGAACTATTTCTCTACCCTGACTTCACTCTTCAGGTACAGGAGGCGCGGAGACAGTTTGCGCCACTGAAGCGGAAGTTGAGGGAGCTCAGCATCAACTACGCCATGCTTTATCCAGCATTCCTAAGAGTGACGATGGATGGGAAATCGAAAATCTACACGGATCATAACAGCCTGCAACAGATGCTCAAGAAATGTACAAAGATTAAGGCCCACAGACCAGTGCAGGACCCCGTCTCAGAGGACAATACTCCACATTGCGAGCTAGATCAGCAGGACTAAAGGGTCGTGCACTACCATTGCCCTGGATTTATTCTCACGTTTACTAACGTTGACATGTTGTTGGAGATGTCATATATGGAGTCATATAGTAGTACAGATGGCCTGCAGAAACAGGGTGGATTGTTTCATAAAATGTTGCTGAATGACTGTGGAAGGAGAGTTGGAGGGAGGGGGAACCGGCAATACACACCTGATATGTGACTCTTGCACGGTGCACGAAGTAAGAGGTATGTGTAGCTTGCTGACTGTTGTCTGGACTAGCTCCTATGTTCAGGTTCACATGTTGGTTTTTGAATTCCATTGTTGTGATATATAAGATATCTGACGGTTACATAGTTACTAGAGCTGGAGAGCAGCTCATGGGTAATCACTGCCCTAATGTGTATCACACACAGTTTGGAAGGGAATCTTGGTTCGTAAGGTGGGAGGTTCTGTGGGTGGGGAACAATGTGTCATGTCACACGTTGGGGGACATGGCGTGGGAGGGGTTGGGGGAACTCACTATACGCAATTATTTGTATTAAGGAGCCAAGTGGGAGGATGCAAGAGGAACCTGAGTAACATCTTAGATTTTGCAATCAGGGAGGTACACAATGAGTGGATATAGTGATCTCACTGCACCGCCAGTTACAAGCTGTGCTTCGCTATGCTTTCTGACGAGGAATGTCAGGGGGTTAAATGACCAGCGGAAAATTCTCAAGGTGGTATTGTACTTACAAAGACATCATATAGATGTTGCCATATTGCAAGAGACACACTTTTTAGGTCTCGCGCCTAGCGTTGCACTGCGCGAGACATTTAGTAGATGAAAAAAACGGGGATTCAGCACTGACCTAGGAATCGCACATGCTTGTGCGTGTGCGATTCCTTTTGTGCTACCCCATTGGCGTTTTCGAGCGTCTTTTTCTAAAAGACTGCACGCAATTGGCCAAAGGCGGGCGCATTGCTCCGCCCATGGCCTATTGGTGTCTATTACGCGCTTGGTGCGCGTAATAGACACCAATAGGCCATGTGGTTTCAATTATCGTGCCCAGACACGGGCGCGATAATTGAAACCACATGTTTCGCTGTGGCGCGCGAGCACCACTCGCGGGCGTGTTTCTTTTTTTTTTTTACAATAGCGATCGCTTTCACTGCCGCTTGTTTCCAGTTAGATTCTAACATCTACAGCTAATTGGACTATGTGCTGGGAGACTGGATCAAACACAGCAGAGAGCTAAAGAGAGGGGCTTTGCTCGTGACACTAGCTGTAAAAAAACAAACATGACATCATTGATATGGGCATTAGAAAACAGGAACCACTTTGCCTGACTTTAACGTGTCCTCATCGAGGTGGGAGATTGGCTTAACTTCTTCTGCAGTACACTTCCGAGTCATGAACGGATCCTAAGACTCACCCATGGGCTGTGAAGTAATTGTAGATGAAAGCGACCAGGAATTGGCTTCTCAACAGGTACAGCCTCTCTACTTCCCGTAAGCTGCTGTGCTACACACACAAATGCCCAATGGCTGGGTTGCTTGTTTTTCTTTTCCCGCCAGCTTGAAAGGCTGAGTTTGCCTTACTGTGCCACCACACCAGATTCCACATAAAGACCATGCTACACTCCCCTGAGCATTGCCCATTTCACAAGTAAATGCATCCACTGCTTGACAAACTGCAAATGTAACACTGTTTTCATTTCTAACACCAGAAGCACAGAAATACTTACCGGACTGGAAGCCCCCAAGATCATCACCTCACAAAGACTGACCTACATCCCCTGCACACGCTTCAATCAAATTTATTGGCGAACCTACCACTAGCCAAAAAGCACCCTGCTGACTCACAGTGGGTCTCTTCTCCAGCAGCTTCGAATTACTAATGGAACTCTTGGCCCTCTGACTTCCATCAACATGCATAGGTTTCAATGCCTCCCTTCTAAGCATTGAAAATAACAGCTGTAGTCTACCGTGCATAGAAAAGCACAAGTGAGACACGAAGCACTATCTGAAATATACACACGTACTCCATCTGTTCAAAGTTACCAATGCAACCCGAAATTCACCTCACCCCCACCAACTACTATTTTACGTTTCACTTCAGGCCTCACTGCAGACATTTTAAGAACTGTAAATTATTGCTCTTCTTTTGTAAACTAAGCAAATCAGTTTACTTAGTTTGTACTTCAGATGCATAGAGGTCTGAGTAACCCTTTCTTGGTGTTAAAACCACAGCCTCCCAAAGGCCCTATAAAGACTGGGCTATACTTTTCACAGATAAACACATCCACTACAGGTCATTTCACACAGACAGCAGCCACTGCTACTACTCAATGCTTCAAAAAGTTTCCAAAATCATGCTGAAATCAGCAACACACCCCATGGCCACTTTCCTTTCATCGGTATATTTTTCAAAGCTCCTCCTCCAGTTCTTTTGTCCTTCTATGCTTTATATGTAAAAATTTACATAACTTAAAATTGCAAACTTGAGGTAAAGCACTATTGAAAATGTATATCTATGCTCCATCAGCTCTGACTCAACACCCAGAGAACACCTGCCTCAAAACCTCGCTCAACCTTCTTCACCCCAGAATCAAACTGTGACGCAATCCACATCCCTTCTGTTAATGTATTTTTTAAATAGCGTTTTCTATATAGCGCTTCCTATAACACTATTATCGTTTAAAACTCCGTAATGAAGGGCTGTAATTTACAGTTCGTGTAACAGTAGAAATCAGCCAGCCCTCCTGTCTCTCTCTGTGATGTTGCTTGCACACTCCCACCCTCCCGTCCCTCTTTGTGATGTTGCTTGCCCACTCCATCCCTCTCCGTGATGTTGCTTGCCCACTCCATCCCTCTCCGTGATGTTGCTTGCCCACTCCATCCCTCTCCGTGATGTTGCTTGCCCACTCCATCCCTCTCCGTGATGTTGCTTGTCCACTCCATCCCTCTCCGTGATGTTGCTTGCCCACTCCCACCCTCCCGTCCCTCTCCGTGATGTTGCTTGCCCACTCCATCCCTCTCCGTGATGTTGCTTGCCCACTCCCACCCTCCCGTCCCTCTTTGTGATGTTGCTTGCTTTATCCCACTCGTCAGTCCCTCTCCTGATGCTTTTTGTAAACTGCCACTTTCCCATCCCTCTCGTATTGTTGATTGCCCCCTCTCGTCCCTCTCTGTGATGTTGCATGTTCCCTTTGCATTTACAAATTATACATCTTCAGTTATATTTTTCAATTCGTTCTTGCATGTTTTCATAAAAACAAATCCTGACGTAACTGTTGTTTTGCTCTTATTTTTGTGTAATGTATTATACTGTTCATAATTTGATATTTTATAGAATTGTAAGTTCCTTTATCGTCACAACCAGAAAGATGGCACTATTTCTCATAGAAATGTAGGGTGCGAAAAAATAACATCTCCTTTAGAGACGTTTTCTGTTATTTATCAAAAACAAGTAGAAAAATTGCTAGTTGTGGTCTCCCAAATTTTTCCTCTGGTTAATAAAAATTGATTTCTTTTTCATTGTAGAGGCCTCTTGCTGTCAGATTTTTTGTGGGTCATGCACATTTAAGGGACACAATAAACAGGAGCTGTGAGATCTCTTGAGGGCTTAAAAGTGCAACAAAGCTTTAAAGTTATGAGCTTGGCGCTTACCCAGATTGCTGGCACAGGATAATGTGCTGCATGGCTAAACACTTATAAGGACCAAAAGCAAGTCCTATTGGCTATGCCAATGCTTGTTCAGTTTGTGTTGCTCGCTATGAAAATGTTATACTATTTCATTCGTTCTTGTTACTAATATTATCCACAGTTCCAGTGTGTTTTAAGAAGGTTAGCATCAATCATCTGCCTTTTCATCAAAACCTTTGTTTGGACACAGCAGCTTTGGTGCCAATTTTAATATAAACTTAGAAATATTGTATGCATCAAAATATATTTTCACTTCCTTGTACGACATGAAACTGTTTATCCCGTTCTCTGCAGCTGTCCTTCTTTTGAGCCTTTGTGTAAATTATATGGTCTCTGGATGCCAAACTTATTTACCCACCGGTCGCATGTCGGGGTCAGTCGTTTGGGGCTAAATGGAGCGGTGAAAGGCGGTTGAATTAGAACAAATGCAAGTAATTTTTAAAGCTTTTTATTCTCAAAGGGAACCTTTTGGCCGCCTCTTTATCCTTTCCCCACTCTCAGCGATGGTGTCCATGGTGAGCAGCTCTAACTGTGATAAAGTTTCTATTACTTGCGTCGGTGGCTCACATCACATCTGTTTCCTAATCCATTGGTTGACTGCAGACAAAGTACACTGATGATAACAAACTATCCACAAATCTTTTCTACAGTGCAGACTCTCCTATAGTTCCGGCAGATTGCTTACGCCTGGTTTACTGTAATGGCTTGGCTGGTCACTCTAGTTGTATAGATCTATTAACATCCTTAAGGTGAAATCGGCTCCGGACAATTCTATAACAAGCTTTCACATAGGTTTCAGATTACCTGAGGAATGCATCTAACGTCACACGAGCCATTCCAGTGTTTATCATAATGCCTAACGATTCTAATCCAAACCACATAATTCCACTCCACACCACATACATCCACAACACTCCAAACAAAAACGCATGGGTAAAAGACATTATCATTTACAACGGCGATAGCTCTAACTCTTGCAAATGCGAGACCTATTGCATTGCAAATGCTTGTTTTTATTGACAATTGGAATATAGGACCACTGTACATACACTTCCATAATACATGTTACAAAATGTTTGCCCTACATGGGCAATGCGTTCATGACCATTACAGTTATAATTTGGTGAGGTTAGGTTTATGATGTACACATAACATTGGTTTACCACCCCCCCTGTAGTCATACAACATATCTGACATGCCCATGGGGGTGGGCTAGTCCCTACATTGCCCACCCTTCCTCCACGTTAGTGGGATGGAACTCGCCTATATCTATGCAAAACATGGCCCGTGTGCAGTTCCGTGGATGCTCGTGTTGTTTTGTCTTTAGTTTTTTTTTAAGTATTCTATTTTCATTTTATTCCTTCTTGTCATTTTATTTTTCCTATGAGTTAACCTAAACAATATAATACAACTGTCAGCATCTGGTGGTTACGGCACATCCTAGCATCAGAGTCATTTAGCTCTTGTTAAGTTTAGGGAGCGGCTTCTGTGCGTTGTGTTATTCCCTCTTACCCTATCCCATTTGAAGGTGTGTCAGGGCGGTGGGGTGTGGAGTAGAGTGGGGGTCTTGATTGGAGAGTTGGCTGGGGGGGGTCGTAATTAATCAAAATGCAACCAGTACGGTTAGTGATGTATACTGATGTCTCAGTCATGAGCCGGTAGGGATTTATTTAATGGGTGATGAGGCCAGATGCTGTGGTCTCTGTATAGTAGCGGGGGTGGGGTTCTGCTGTGTGTGAAGGTGTCACTCTCTGGGACAGTTCGGGGTCCCTCCCTCCAGGATGGTCTGACATCTGCTTCCTCCACAGCATGATTCCCCAAGTTTCTAGGTATCTATCAGTGTTTTCATCTGTGTGGACGGTACGTAAGCGGCGTTCTTCCGCAACTTCGCATTCGCATAGATCTGCCCTCCACTTCTCTGGGGGAGGAGCTGTGGCCTGCTTCCTGTGAATGGCTGTGCAGCGTTTCGCCAGCAACAGCCCCAGCATGGTGAATTTGTGCTGCATACAGGTTGTCGCCTTGGGGGTTGTTAGTACGTCAAGTAAACAGTGCTTTATTGTCATCTCAACTGGGAGCTTTGTCGCTTTCTGCAGCATGTGTAGGACTGTGCTCCATTATGTACGAAGTAGGGGCAGTTCCAGGTCATGTGTACGAAGTTGGCTGAGGAGGTGCCGCATCTGGGACAGTTCGTCGTGTGTGACGGGTCGAATCTCGATAAGCGTAGGGGGGTCAGGTATGTGCGGTGGAGGTAATTAAATTGAGTGAGTTTGAATTGAGCATTGATAGATACTTCTTGCACCTGTGCAAAAGCTCGTTTCCATTCCCCCATTAGCGGCACGGGCAGATCCTCCGCCCATCTGTCCGGGTCTTTGCCAAGTCGGCTCTGCGGTCTGTTTTCAGGACTTTGTATAGTCGGGATATTAGTCCCTTAAAGGAGCCGGAATCTATGATCGTGCACCGTATGCTGGATTCTTCCAGCTCACTTTTTAATGAAACCCAGATTTCGCGGACCGTATTTGTTACCATGGCATATTGCAGGAAGTGGCCTTCAGGAACCCGATAATTTTCTTTCGCGGCCTCAAATTAAATGAAGGTATCATTTAAATAGAGATCTCCTGCAGATGTGCAGCCACCATCATACCACCCAGACAAGTCCATTATTGTTTGTATGTGGCGAAATCTTGGTAGCCATCTTAAGGGAAGTGCGCTGGCGTATGGGGCTTTCTGCAATACAAGGGTGACCGTTCGTTCCCAGGCCCAGTCACCCTGCCTCATCTTAAATGGGCAATCTCGAGGAGTCCTCGAGTCCATCGTAAGGTACTTGGGCAGGTCTGCCTCTGGGCACCAGCCTGCTTGCAATCTTTTTTCTGTGTTCGGGCCATCCGTGTACCATTGTGCAAGAGACACACTTAGCACCCCACACGGGCTGCTGTCGCAACGTGGAATGAAAGGCACATGAATTGCGGCAGGATTCACGACTCACGCAAGAGGGGTTCTGGTGTGGGTGCATCAATGTGTAGGTATATAAATCCACGAGGTTATGTGTCGACCCTGGGGGAAGATATGTAGTGGTACGCTGTCACAAGCATAACTTTGATGTACTATTAGTAGGCGTTTATGGACCTAACTATGACGACCCTCAATTTTACCGCTCCTTACACAGTAAGCTCGCGACATATGCGAACATACCACAACTCTGGAGTGATGATTTTAATTGTATTCAATCCCCAGAGCTGGACAGATCTAGGGGCCCCCCAAAAAGACCGTCGGTGGCAGCTAGAGCTATAGCCGCAATAGCCGAAGCGGATGGGTTGGTAGATGTCTGCTGCTATCGCTCACCTCAGGCAGGGAATACACTCACTATTCATCAGTGCACGACATACACACCCGCATAGATTATTGGTTAGCCTCACGAGAGCTATTGGCCTTTATACGCGAATAGGAACTTCTACCATGAACAGACTCGTATCACTTACTGGTAAGACTGACCCTGATGATCGGAGACATGCAACCTAGGCCCTTTAGCTGGTGATTCCCGCAATATTCACTACTAGACACAGTGTTCCGCGAGGAACTTGCGCAAGCGATAGATGACTATTTCCACATTAATCTTGGGAGTGTGTCCTGTATGGCTACTATTTGGGAAGCATTTAAGGCCTATATCCGCGGCATAACACTCTCGAAACATGCAGTGGTGCTCCGATCCATTAAGGATCGATTGCAGAAATTGGAGAAGGAACTGGCTGTACTGGAGCGTGCAACGCAGGTAGTGCCCGAGCTTGGGGTGTTAGCACAGATTAGGGAAAAGATAGATGAATACAACGAGCTGGCGCAATCCGTGATAACACATTTAGGGAAATATGCGGCCGCCAGAGTGTACTGAAAAATGCAAAAGGCCTAGTGCCACACTAGCGACTCTGACTCGGCCTGAAAGGGGAGGTAATGATGTACTATTGCTACATGATGACAGCGGGGCGCAAGTGTGTGGTGCACAATAGATTTTGGACAGGTTCCGCAATTATTACGTAGAACTATACACCTTGCGACGCTCCCACACAGAAGAATCTGCGGAGGATTATCTAGCTCACATTGCAATGAAGTGGCTGACTAACACCCACAGGGAGCGGTTGATGGCCCCCCTCCGGCCAACCGAGGTCACCGATGCGTTATAAGATATGCCCAATGATAAAGCGCCCGGCTCAGACGGACCGACAATGGCCTTCTACGAGGCCTATCAAGACCGGCTAATCCCACACCTAGTTAACCTCTTTGAAGGGATGTCAAGAGAGGGCATTATGCCCCCGACCATGCGAGAGGCCGTGTTGATTACTGTACTAAAACCCAGTAAACTACCGGAGCAGTGCTCCTCATATAGACCATTGTCTTTGCTCAATACTGATACAAAACTAGTCGCTAAAATTTTGGCGAATAGGTTGGCCCCTCTGCTCCCCGGTGTGGTGGGCCCGGAGCAGTCGAGGTTTGTACCCGGTCGTTCTATCACGAGTAATTTATGCACCCTGTTTTGCACTATTACCCGAATAGACCCGAACGTTTGAGCGGCAGCGTTTATTTTAGATGCAGAAAAAGCATTTGATTCGGTGGAGTGGAATTTTTTGCTGGCAGTGTTGAGGCGCGTGGGTGTTGGAGAGGTGTTTATAAAATTGGTCAAAGTACTATATGCGGAGCCGGTGGCACTTGTGCCCGTGAAGGGATTGCTATCAACCCCAATCGCAATTACAAGAGGCACTAGACAGGGCTGCCCGCTTTCTCCGCTGCTATACGCTTTAGTGGCGGAGCGACTTCCACACAATAACCTTAATAATATCAGCATATGCAGACGACACACCACTGTACATGCGCGACCCAGACCACAACCTATCATCAATTCTGCCACTCAGGCTTATGCATAAACTGGAATAAGTCACTCATATTTCCTCTCACCGCTAATACTGCCCTATACAGATGGAATACCCCTTAACGTGGATTGCGGATCCTGTTCGCTACTTGGGAGTCCAAGTACACACTGACCGGGAAGTAGTGATGCGGGAAAATTATGGTTGTGCAGTGCAGCGACTCACGGAAGCTATTGAGAAATGGATCTGTCTATCAGTATCGCTGCTGGGGCGTATTGCACTTATGAAAATGATCGTACTGCTGCGATTTTTATTCTTTTTCGTGAATATACCAATTCTATTACCAAAGATACTATTCCGCAATTTTCGCACTTTATTGATTAGATTGGCCTGGGCGGGTTAACAACCCCGCATACAATGGGTGACATTGTTAATGCCCTACTCATCAAGTGGGCTCAATGCCCCAGACCTGGAAGCATGCTACAGTGCAGCACAGCAAATCCATGCATATTATTGGATACATCGTCCACTGGAACTGCCGCACTTTTATCTGGAAAGAGATGAAGTGAGCCCTCTCACCCTTCCGTGATACTTACTATGCAAACCACAACAGCGGTTCCACGTTATTGACCCAGTAGGGCTCACTAGGTATCAATTACGAAAGACTGCTGACGCACAGAAGATTACACTCCTTCATTCCCCGAAACTACCCATAGAGTGGTGTAGCTGGTTTCCATTGGAGGAGGAAAAGGCAGTTATACAGGCACTGCGCCTGCTAAACATAAGATGCATGAGGGACCTGTTCACGGATGGGGTGGTCAGCGCCTGGTAACAAATGCAGACACAAACACCTGAGACATCACTGCTCACCAAATACCATTATCACTGAGTGAGACTGTCGCTGCGCGCGCTGGTGGGAGAGGAGATGACAGAGGCACAGGAGTTAGCCTTATTGACATACTTAATGCAGGCTCGGTCCCCACAGCGTGGGATCTCAACATTATATACATTTCCAAGGACGGAGAGCAACTTGGCGCAGGTTAAGTCATGTCAGGAATGGCGAGATGAATTGGGTGTCGACATAACCGAGTAGCAGTGGACACACTGCTGTTCGGATGGGAAGACTATCTCACAGAACGGGCAAAATCACTTAATACACTTCAAATACCTTCACAGAGAGTATTACACTCCAGCCCAGCTACACAATAAGGGTTGCGGGAGGATGATAGTTGCATGAGATGCAGGGCTGGGGGGGGCTAATTTCACTCACCTGGCCTGGGAATGTCTTGGGATCCGTATGTTCTGGGCTGCAGTATTCGAGACATTACAAGACATGTCGGAGACACCCTTGCCTGAGACACCATTAGCAGCTCTCCTGGGATACGACAAAGACATGCCTAGGGCAACCCGAAGATTGTTAGCGCTTGGCATATTACTGGCAAAGAGGAGAATTGCTATGCGATGGATGAAGGGTCCATCGACCACATTATCGGAGTGGTGCACTGACTTGTCTTATTGCAATACACAGTCGGACAATTACAATGCCCTCATGCTGATACGCAGCAGACCACGGAATATGTGGGGACCTTATCAGGCATATCTTCGTCGCAAGGCAGCAGACGAAGGGGAACGGGAAGAGTGGGTTGAGGCGGGGGAACACTAGATCCGGGGTGTGGCTTATAGACACTCCTGACTGGATGAAACCGCAGGTAGCGTGAGTGCGATCAGATAACAAACATTCAAGGGTATAGTGCAGATGCTATGTGCTCCTTGTTAGTCATCCTGTTTTAATATGTATGGCGCATTGGGATTGTTGGATGTACCCCACTGACATATGCCCCAATTATCTTGCTCAATATTGCTGGGAATGTATTTTCTCTCTCCATGATGTTCTCTTCTCCTAATGAGTGACACGTTGGTACAAACACTGCTACTGTACTGTTTATATGTGTATAAAAGGAAAAATAAAGTTAAATAAAATAAAATTACGATGACGGTCGGACTGCAACCGACGTCGGATGCGGTCTGACCGTCATTTACTGCTGCCGTCATTTACGATGCGTGAGGTCGGAGGCAGCAGTCAGAGTACCAATCGACGCTTTCCGACGGGGTTGGAAACCCACTATAATCCCTTAAGGATGACGTTTCCACCATTGGGATTATGATGTCGTTTTCCGATAGGCATTCCATGTCTGCCTTTCCGACATGGAAAGGCTGTCGGAAAGCGACATTGGGGGCCGCTAGCAGGGCCCCGTCCCTCCGCATTTGGGCCTGGGGCACCTATGGTGCCCCCTAAACATTCCTGCACTGTGTGCCTGCCACACGGTGCAGGGATGTTCACAAACTTCCATTTTTTAATGGGAGCTTGTGCTGTGGGCGTTTTCAGTCCACCGCACAGGCTCCCATTGACAAATGGAAGTTTCCGATCACACTATGTGCGGTCGCATCCTAATTGGGGTGTTGGAACTGCCGACCTATGGTTGGGCGGTTCCTTCCAATGGTGTCGGTCGGAGGCAACTCCTACTGACATCGTAATGAGGCCCCATATGTTAAAGTCAATATGCATTAGGGGTAGGTTGTTACTACTCCGTATCAAAGCCTACAGATAAGTATTTTGTTACATGGAATCTCATAGGTTACCATAGTCAGTAAGGATTTTGGCGTTGGTTACCCTCTCTGACAAGCCCTGTTTATAGAAGATTTGCATTCTGAGAATCCTTGTTAGGTGCTCTTAGGAGCAATAGTATTTTACTTTGCTAACTGTAGTTTTGTGTACTTTGCTAACTGTAATTTTGTATAAATTTGTAATTTACGGCTGTATACCTGATGGTTGCCCTGTGGGAAAGCTTAAGCTCAGTACAGTAGGTCTGAGCTGGTTATGGTGACATGCCAATGATAACAGCTATAGGCCTGATGGTCTATAGTAAGTAGTCCACAACACTGCAGCTCGCCTGGTATCCAATGCCCCCCCTCGAACAGCCTCCCTCCCCCTTCTGTGACACCTACATTGGCTTCCGGTGCGGATGCAGATTAGGTTCAAGATCTGTTGCATTGTGCACAAATCTTTGAATGGCAAAGGTCCCAGTTACTTAGCAGATAAATTTACCAAATATATGCCGCCCAGGTCTCTTCGATCAGGGTCCAAATCTCTCCTTTCTGTTCCTCGCTACAAACAAATTGCGCTTAGTTGGTAAAGCTTTCTCCCACCTGGCCCCCTTCTCTTGGAACGCACTCCCTGTCCACTTGCGACAATGCCCAGATCACCTACAGTTTAGAAGGCTCCTTAAAACTTTACTGTTTTAATCTGTCTCTTTTCTGTTGCTGGCAGTAGCAATCCTACAGTGCAGAGATACCCATTGGGGGGTGATTCAGGCACTTTACAAATAAATAAATCAAATCAACTAGGAAAAGGTATTTCAGATGCTCTAGGTCTAATCTGTTTATTGTAAACTTATTATAAAAAATGACAATGCAGTATGCCTGGTTTATTAATTATGTAACACATATGTTAAAGCCAATAGACTTTTAACCGGTTCCATGCTATGGGCATGGCTGCAGCGCTGGTGTGCTGGTGTGCTATGGACTTAACCGTTATGCCATGGGACACAACGCAGAATCCCTCTGCTGTTATTTTGGCCTCAAGAGGAGGGAAAGAGCTTCCCCAAGCTCCCGAGGCATTTTTTTCCATATGTAATGACCATTGCGCGCATGGTGTGCTGACGTAATTACATATGAAACTGAAATGAGCCGACCAAAAACGCAGGTGCCCCCCTTGCAAAACTAGGTTGTTTTGTGATGCATAATTTTGATGTCTCCAGAATACGTTTTGGGCCCTTCCCTGTCGCGGGTACTTGGCGCACCCGCACAAGTGAGGTCCCATTTTTATCGGGAGTCCTGGGATAATGCTGGGTGGTAGGAAATTTGTGTCGGCCTGGTGATCCCACAACTTTACCACACAGAAATGTGAGGAAAATTTGATTTTTGTAAGATAAATTTGAGGTTTGCAGGGGATTCTGGGTAAGAACGATGAGAGATCCACACAAGTCACACCTCCCTGGACTCCCCTGTGTGTCTGGTTTTCAGAAATCTCTGGGTTTGGTAGGTTTCCGTAGATGGCCGTTGAGCCCAGGACCAAAAACATGGATGACTCCCTTGCAAAACCAGATTGTCTCACGATAAATAATTTTCATGTCTCCAAAATAAGTTTTGGGCCATTTCCTGTTGCAGGCACTAAGCCTACCCACACAAGTGAGGTACCATTTTTATCGGCAGACTTGGGGGAATGCTGAGTGGGTGGAAGTTTGTGGCTTCCTGCAGATTCCAGAACTTTCCATCACAAAAACGTGAGGAAAATGTGTTTTTTGGGAAAAAGGTTGAGGTTTGCAAGGGATTCTGGGTAAAAGAACCTGGCGAGAGCCACACAAGTCCCCCCCCCATCCTGGATTCCCCTGGGTGTCTAGTTTTCAAAAATGTACAGGTTTGCTAGGTTTCCCTAGGTGCCGGCTGAGCTAGGGCCCAAAATCCACAGCTAGGCACATTGCAAAACAAGCATTTGCAATGCAATAGGTCTCGCATTTGCGAGAGATTAAGCTATTGGCATTGTAAATGACAATGCCTTTTATTTATGTTTTAAAAACCAACACGTAAATAAAAGGCATTGCCATTTACAATGCCAATAGCTCAAACTCTCACAACTAAGCTCTTAGCCCCAACCCGACATGCGACTGAAGAGTATGTCTGTGGAACAGAAGCATCTCAGCAGGAGGAGGACTTCAGAGAACAGATGTCTGCCCTTTCCCCCCTGACACCCCCAAACGACTCTTCTTCTACCACTCCTTTCAACTATATCTTTTCATCTTCAAGCCACTCTTCCTTTGCTCTATCAAACCTCTTTGCCACTTTTCTCCACTGCTCTAACAACTTGCCTTCTCTCCACTCACTGAAGCAATTCCTTCCTTAACCCCACTCCCGACACCCACATTCCTTCCTTCTCTCCCACAGCCCCAAACATCCCCTTATCTGCAACTTGCTCGAGACACCCATTGCTCCCGCATCAGCACCCTCTTCATCCCTGTTACACCACCCCTCTCCTCTACCACTCACCGCCCTCCTTTACTATCACCAACATTGGTTGGTGATAGTAAAGGAGGGCGGTCAGTGGTATCCATCCACCATAGTGCTAAAAACTACCTCTCCATCCACCCCACTGCTCCCAGTCCGCATGAGCCTCTCCTTCTGCCACCTCCCGAATATATCATGCATTCCCCGTACTCACCGCCCCATGGGTGCGCCGCTGCCTTCACACAAGCCGAAGGGTGGAAGATGCTGCATGTACTCCACAGTGCGCCTAGAGACGCACTTCTCTGTGCACTGATGTCTAATTCGCCAGTTCCCGCCTCGCTGTCTTCAGTGGCCCCCCGGGGTACGTTCAGATCCTCGGAGCACCTGGCTCCCTCCTCCCCGGATCGCCACACGCACACTCCACTGTTTCCCAGTCAACTGCTGCAGAGATAACAGGAGGCAGCTGTGGGCGGGGGCAGTGGGAGAAGACAGGGGCGCGAGAGGGTAGAAGGAGAGAGTGGGGTAGAGAGCAGCACGCGGGGCGCCACGCGCAAGAGGGGGCACCAGAGAGCCGCAAAGAAAGAGGCGGGAACAGCGGGGATTCTGAAGGAGAGGACGGGAGAGGTAACTGCACGAGAGAGAGAGAAATGTGAAGGCAACAGAATGGGAAAGCGAAGCACAGAATGGGAAAGCGAAGCGCACAATAGAGAGCGAGAGAAGAGCCGGGTGCTTAAACAAGGGCTTAAACCATAAAAATAAATAATAACCAGCGGCTTGCAGGGGAGCCTGTCCGTGCTCTGCCCGAGCTAGCAGCAGACCCTCCTACGTCACAAACAAATTTTAAAAAATGTCGGGCCGCTCTTTTTTTCTATATCTTTACTTTGCAGCAATCGCGGCACCCGAGCTTTACCTTTAACCATGTTAAAGTAAAGCGCGGGTGCCGCGATTGCTGCAAAAGTAAAGAAATAGAAAAAAAACTATTTCTTTACTTTTTCAACAATCGCTGCACCCGCGCTTTAGCTTAACATGGCTAAAGGTAAAGCGCGGGTGCCGCCAACGTGAAAAATAATTAGAAAACAAGCGCGGGCGCAAGTTACAAAATAACATCATAGCTATTACAACTATTGAAGCTACCGCTATGTTAAACGACTAGACACAAATGGGGGAAAAAAAAGTGCTTACCCAGGAATTAAAAGACACCTTCTAACGCCGCAAGTAAAAGATCCAGTCCGGGTGGGCGGGGCCAAAAGGAGACAGGGCGGTAACAAGGAGGGACTAAGAAGCCTCCTTTACAATAGAAAGACAGCGTTTAGCATGCACAATGACGCAAACCAATTAAAAGAAGGGGCGGGGCTTAATCACCACTTCTGAAATCTCCTTGAGTACAAGAAGCCTCGCAGAGCGAGAAACGCATGCGTGCTGCAACGCTAGGCGAGACCTAAAAAGGGTCAGTTTTCACTGGAAAAATGTGATGTGTCCACTTTTTGTTTTGGGCTGTTTCCTGTCGCGGGCACTAGGCCTACCCACACAATTATGGTACCATTTTTATCGGCAGACTGGGGGGAATGCTCGGTGGGTGGAAGTTTGTGGCTCCCCGCAGATTCCAGAACTTTTCATCAAAGAAATGTTAGGAAAATTTGTTTTTTTTACAAAGTTTGAGGTTTGCAAGGGATTCTGGGTAAAAGAACATGGCGAGAGCCACACAAGACCCCCCATCCTGGATTCCCCTGGGTGTCTAGTTTTTTAATAATGTACAGGTTTGCTAGGTTTCCCTAGGTGCCGGCTGAGCTAGGGCCCAAAATCCACAGCTAGGCACATTGCAAAAAAAGGGTCAAATTTCACTGGAAAAATGCGATGTGTCCACTATGCTTTTGGGCCGTTTCCTGTCGCGGGCACTAGGCCTACCCACACAAGTGAGGTACCATTTTTATCTGCAGATTTGAGGGAATGCTCGGTGGGTGGAAGTTTGTGGCTCCCCACAGATTCCAGAACTTTTCATCACAGAAATGTGAGGAAAATGTGTTTTTTTATTAACAAAGTTTGAGGTTTGCAAGGGATTCTGGGTATCATAACCTGGTGAGAGCCATACAAGTCACCCCATCCTGGATTCCTCTGGGTGTCTAGCTTTCAAAAATGTACTGGTTTGCTAGGTTTCTCTAGGTGCTGGCTGAGCTAGGGCCCAAAATCCACGGCTATGCGCATTGCATAAAAAGGGTCAGTTTTCACCGGAAAAATGTGATGTGTTCCCATTGTGTCTTGGGCTGTTTCCTGTCATGGGCACTAAGCCTACCCACTCAAGTGAGGTACCATTTTTATCGGGAGTCTTAGGGAAACACAAAGTAGTAGAAGAAATGTTTTTACTATTTGTCTTTCTATGCATTTCTGCCTTTCAAATGTAAGACAGCGTGTAAAAAAGAAGTCAATTTGAACAATACTCTCTAATTCACATGCTAATATGGGTACCCACAAGTTCAGAGATGCACAAATAACCACTGCTTCTAAACTCCATATCTTGTTCTAATTTCAGAAATACATAGGTTTACTTGATACTGATTTTTCACTCTTTATATTTTACCAAATTAATTACTGTATACCCGGTACACAATTAAAAAACATTGCAAGGTGGAACTCAGTTATTGGCTCTGGGTACCTCGGGTTCTTGGTGAACCTGCAAGCCTCAGATTAACCCCGCAACCAGAAGGGTCCCGCGGACGTAACGGTATAAAGCTTTAAAAAATCTACCATAGTTAAAAGTTACAGGTGAAAATGTAGGCACAAATGGATGTTTTTTTCAACTAAATTTCAATATTCTTTTATTTCAACTTTCTGTTGGAAAACCTTGAAGGATCTACACAAATGACCCATTGCTGAATTCAGAATTTGGCCAGAAATGTATAGCTTTCCGGGATCCATTATTGGTTTCACACCCATTTCTACCACTAACTGGAAGGAGGCTGAAAGCACAAAAAATAGGAAAAATAGGCTATGTCCCAGTAAAATGCCAAAAAACTGTGTAGAAAATTTTGGTTTTCTGACAAAAGTCTGCCTGTTCCTAAAAGCTGGGAAGATGGTGATTTTAGCACCACAAACCCTCCGTCCATACCATTTGCAGAGAAGAAACCAGACGCTTTCTTCTGCAGTACTTTTATCCCATTTCTCCACAAAAAAAACAAATTTAGCAGTATTATGCCTAATTTCTCAGTCCCCTTCAAAGGAATCCACAAACCCCTGGTACCTTTATAATCCCAAGGATGTTGGACGAAAAGGACGCAAATTTGGCGTGGATACCTCAAGTGGACAAAACGTTAGGGGGGCCTAAGCACGATCTACCCCAAATAGTCAATAAAAGGTGGCATGGGGAGAAAAGGCCTGGCAGCGAAGGGGTAAAGGGTGGATTGTTTTAGCACCTTGTTAAAGCCTGCAGTTAAGTACTTTGTTACATGAAATCTCACACATGAAGTTGATATAGAAGGATTATGGTAGTGGTTACATCCTTTGACAAGCCTCAGGGTTAGAAGATTTGCACTGTAATAATTATTTCTAGACTCTCTTCTGAAGACCTGAGATGCTTTGCTCTCTGCCAGGACTCTGTAATAAAAAATCATCATATAATACATCCATCCATACCGTATGGATGCATAAAGGGCCTTTGGGTCAGCCCTGTTCTGCCTTTGATCTGAGTGAGTATGAACTCTTCTTCCATCCATGACAGTGTGCTACATGGGAGTAATGGTTCAATGCACTTCAGTCATTGGCTCTCCTGACCTGTGAATGATGGCATTCTCTGACCACGTGCACTTTCAACTAAAAATGTGTGTGCTACAGTGTCCGGACTGGTCGACTGGTCCTTTAGTTTTCGATTTTTTTCCGTTTATAGTTCCCCTTTCATTTATTTGCTTCTGCTCTTTATGTTTTTTTTTTTTCTTAAGAGGATATATGGCCCACAAGACAGTGCTAACTGGTATTTTGCCATTTTTACATCTTTAGTGTGCCAAACCTGTGTGGCCATTTTCTCTAGTCCAAGAGGCTATTATGGAATGCTGTTGTACATAGTGTATCATTGTTTAACCATTCCAAGATGGTCAACATGTTGATTCTAAGCATGTCAGCCATGCTGGCAGTTTACAACAACAATACATTATGTACAGTACCTCTGCAAGACACTGGCTTTTCTATTTAGCTTCATTGTGCAGGAACATGCCCACCGTATTAGACAGCAGAATGTTTTCTATTGTTTCTACTTGTATTCTTTGAATTTATCTTGCATATGTTGTAGAGTTTGTGTGTGTTTTACTGTGGTTACATCAGAGGGTGAATGCAAGAATGAGTCCATTGATGGATGAATGGATGCATGAGTGCAGTGAGGGACAGAGGGCATGCATGATGACCTATTGAGTGCGTAAACCAATCATTGACATCATTCATAAGCCAGACCTATTGTTTTATTTCAAACTCGAAAAAAGGGCTGTTTATCACTCTCATCAATAAAGACAAGTGCAGCCATACATTATGTCCACGGTCGTCATTCAGTGTCCAGGCTCTTTGGAAGTCCAGGCGCAGAACTTTCTGCTATTGGGGAGCTCTGATGCCAGTACAGAAGCATGCAACCAATGGCTGTTTCTGAAGTCTCCTTCAAGCCCTCCCAAATTCCAGAAGCTATACTCTTGCTGCCTCCTCTCCCAGTTCTCTCCTCCTCCTCATTTTCAGCCTCTTCCCTCGGTTTCCACCCTTTTAATCCCACCTCCCTCTGTTGCTCTCACCTCTGCACCTCCCCAGCTACACCTTCCCTGCTCCTCCTCCCCACCTTCCTCTGCCCCTCTCACTTCTGCACTCCCCCTGCTCCCTCAGTCCCCACCTACACCTTCCCTGCTCCTCTTCCCCACCTCCCTCTGCCCTCTTGCTTCTGCACCTCCCCTGCTCCCTGAGTCCTCACCCACCCCTTCCCTGCTCCTTCTCCCCACCTCCCTCTGTCCCTCTTGCTTCTGCTACTCCCTCAGTTCCCAACTACACCTTCCCTGCTCCTCCTCCCCACCTTCCTCGGCCCTTCTCAATTCTGCACACCCCATGGTCCCCGCCTACACCTTCCCTGCTCCTCTTCCCCACCTCCCTCTGTCCTTCTTGCTTCTGCACCTCCCTCAGTCCCCACCTACACCTTCCTGTGAGAAAGTGCCCTCTTTCTGCATGGTTGCCCCCACTTTTTGCTGAATTGCTGATGTGCTTTGACTGAGTGTGCCCTGGGCTCCTGCTAATCAGGTACCCAGGGCGTATGTTCTTTCCCTAAAACTGCATTGAAGCCTAAACCCAATTGGCATCCCTGGCCACAGGTCAGCCCCTGGTAAATGGTACCCCAGGTACCCAGCGCACTGTGACCAGAGAAGGCCTCTAAGGGCTGCAGCACTTATTGTGCCACCCTTAGAGTTCCTGTACCCTTACACACACACACTGCCTTTGCAGGCTGCGTGTTTTGGTGCAGAACAAAGTGAAGAGTTGACATGGCACACATCTCTGTGTGCCATGCCTACAACCCACTGCCCTGACATAGGTCAGTCACCCCTCTAGCTGGGTGCACTATGCCAGTGGTGAGGGTACAGGTGCATGAGCCCTGTACCCCTACAGTGTCTAAGTCCATTCTTAGACATTGTAAGAGCAGTGCTGCCATTAAGAGTATATGGTGCTGGGAGTTTGTCATTACGAACTCCACAGCACCATAATGGCTACACTGAAAACTGAGAAGTTTGGTATCAAACTTCTCAGCACATTAAACCCACACTGATGCCAGTGTGGGATTTAATGAAAAATGCACACAGAGGGCATCTTAGAGATGCCCCCTGAAAACTAACCCACCACTAGTGTCCAGGCTGAGTGGCTGCTTTCAGCTGCCACCACCAGACATGTTTCTGGACCCCTGGGTCGAGAGCCTGCTGCTCTCTGGGGCCTGAAACAATGCACATCCTGGGATGAGGTGCCGAGCCTCCTCCCCCAGGATGGGCAGGGTTCACGAAGGGGAAGCTTCAAAGGCTTGCCGCCTTTGTGAGCTTCCTCAGGCCACTTGCTGCTTTCATCAACTGGTCCCCACTGGTTCTGACCCCCACTTAGGGTGGGAGAACCGGCGGGAAAAACAAGTGAGGAAGAGAGGTGTGCCCACCTCTGCCAACTCCACCCCTCAGGTGGGGGAGGCGAGGTGAAGCACAACTCCCAGTCCATGCCATCTTGGAGAAGGGGGGACTCAGCCAACCAGGGACAGGCTCATGCCCCCCTCCCACTGGAGGGTGGCATAATAGGGGGTGTGCCCACCCCAGGGAAGGGACCCATTGGTCCCTGCCTTTTACCTACCTGTGACACCCCTAAATCTAGTATTTAGGGGCACCCCTGAACCTTGCTTCCTCAGACAAGAAGAAACTTGTCACTCACCCTGTCCAACTCCGTCAAATCTCTTGGTATTTCTATCGACAACACCCTGACCCTTAACGTCCACATCAAAAACTCTGCTAAAGGAGCCCTCTTCACTCTCCGTCACCTCAAGAAAATCAAACTCTTTATACCCACCGATGATTTTAAACTTGTAGTTCAGTCACTGGTTCTTTCACGTATTGATTATGGTAACGCCATCCTCAACGGAATCCCCAAGGTCCACCTTGCTCCAATCAAAGCAGTGCTCAACCTTGCAGCCAGGCTCATTACAGACTGCAAACGCTTCGATCACATATCCCCGGCTCTCAAATCTCTTAAATGGCTCCCTATTGAAGGCAGATCTGCCTACAAAACTGCCTGCATCACTCATAAAGTCCTCCACCAAAACACTCCGCAGTACCTCTCCAAGAAACTCCTCATTGCGGGTACCACACGACCCCTGAGAAGCACCAACTCCCTCCTCCTTATACCACCACTGCATAAAAAGAAAGCCACACAATCACGCTCCTTCTCTGGTAATGCCCCTATCATCTGGAATGCCCTCCCAAAAACCTGCGCTGCAACCCCTCCTATCTCAGCTTCAAAAAGACCTCAAAATCCACCTCCTCAATTATTATTGGGGATCCTAACCTGTGACCTGCACTCGATCTCCAATTTCACCATGTTATATTAGTCCAGCAATACTTGTCCATTTCATGAACATCATCGGCCTAATTACTTGATATGTATAGCTCCTGCCCCTGTTTATCTATTTGATTCCTTTATCTATTTGTTTGATTTGTTTATCTATTTGATTTGTATACTTCACATGTTGTTGTCATTATCTTTTATCTACGTATACGCCATGTTTGGCCCAATTATTATTGGGGTCCTAACCTGTGACCTGCACCTGATCTCCAATCACCATGTTACATTTTGTCCAGTATTATCTGTCCATGTCGCGAACATCATATACCTAGTTACTTGAAATGTATAGCTCTTGCTCCTGTATATTTATTTTGTTTTGTATATTTCAAACGTTGTTTCATTATCTTTTTATCTACTTGTATGCCATGTTTGCTTTATATTATCTTCTCTTGTAAAGCGCTCTGATACCTCTGTGTCTAGCCAGCGCTATATAAAACTTTTAAAATAAATAAATAAATAAATAAAATAACTACAAGAAGAAGAAGGACCGAACAGCCATGCAGCAGCTAACAAGAGGAAGACGCCCACTGACTTGGCCCCAGCCCTACCGGCCTGTCTCCCACTCGAACCTGCTCCTGCGAAATCTCGGTGTGTCCTGCAGCCAGCAACCTCGAAAACCCCGGAGGACCTGCCTGCCTAAAACCACAAAGACTTTGTCTCCTGTGAACACCGGATTTGTTAATCTGCAACCCATGCTCCGGCCGGACACCGCAAATCCGCCCCACTCTGCACCCGCCGCCCACGGCCAGACCTCGAGTGGGCAAACACCATGAGGAGGTCACCCCGGCGATCCTGACCCGAGATCCGGCGACCCCTGACCTGCCTCAAGCCTCCAGCCGACGCCTGCAGCCTAAATCCAGAAGGTCCCCCCAACCGCGACCAGGAGCTGGTAAGAAGATCCGACCCCAAAAGGCACCCCTGCACCCGACGCCCCACGGCCTTGGGTGCCCAAACCGACAGTGCCTAACCAATCCCTAACTTCCCAACTTACCTCTCGAAGTGGTGGTCACACCCAGAAGACCTTTGTCCCCAAGCCTGCAGTGCTTTTGCAAACCGGAGGTTCCCCATTGAAAACAACAGGTTGCCCGACGTCAAAACAGCACCCTGCACCCGGCCGCCCTAGTGCCGCTGAGGGTGCACCTTTGGTGCTACTTTGTTTCCCCATTTGCCCTGAGCTAAAGTCCAGGAGCTTTGCTCCCACAACCAAGTGGCCTGCTCGCCAGCAGCCACCAACCGGAGGCCCCCTATCCCCCATTGGATAACATTGGGCCTCAGCACTCTGCACCCGGCCGCCCTAGTGGCGCTGAGGGTGTAAAAAGAGTGCATCCTTGACCCTGGGCAACCCCTGAGTCTACCCCCAGAACCTCAACTCCCACTACCAAATACTTACCTCAAAACCGATAACACTATTTTCCTCCATAGGATAACATTGACTGTTTTTCTGTGAAAAGTTTCTAAGTGTGGAGTTTGAAAACCTAAAGAAATTCTTTAAAATTGTACTGTTTAATAAAAACGATTTTACTTACCTGTTTACAGAAATGTCCCAGAGTAGTATCCAGGTATACTACTCTGAGTAAGAAAAGTAATCCAAAAATAACTACACCTTCCCTGCTCCTCCTCCTCCCCTTTACTCCCCACCTCCCTCTGCCTTCTCACTCCTGCACCTCCCCTGCTCCATCAGTCTCCATACACCTTCCCTACTCCTCCTCCCCTTTACTCCGCCCCTCTCACTTCTGCACCTCCCCCAGCACCCTCAGTCCCCCTACACCTTCCTTGCTCCTCTTCCTCTTTACTCCCCACCTCCCTCTCACTTCTGCACCTCCCCTGCACCCTCAGTCCCCCTACACCTTCCTTGCTCCTTCTCCTCTTTACTCCCCACCTCCCTCCGCCCTCTCACTTCTGCACTCCCCCTGCTCCCTCAGTCCCCACCTACACCTTCCTTGCTCCTCTTCCTCTTTACTCCCCACCTCCCTCCGCCCTCTCACTTCTGCACCTCCCCTGCTCCCTCAGTCTTCCTACACCTTCCCTACTCCTCCCTCTGCCCCTCTCACTTCTGCACTCCCCCTGCTCCCTCAGTCCCCACCTACACCTTCCCTGCTCCTCCTCCCCTTTACTCCCCACCTCCCTCTGCCCTCTCACTTCTGCACCTCCCCTGCTCCCTCAGTCTCCCTACACCTTCCCTACCCCTCCTCCTCTTTACTCTGCCCCTCTCACCTCTGCACCTCCCCCAGCACCCTCAGTCCCCCTACACCTTCCTTGCTCCTTCTCCTCTTTACTCCCCACCTCCCTCTCACTTCTGCACCTCCCATGCTCTCTCAGTCTCCCTACACCTTTCCTACTCCTCCTCCCCTTTACTCTGCCCCTTTCACTTCTGCACCTCCCCTGCTCCCTCAGTCTCCCTACACCTTCCCTACTCCTCCTCCCCTTTACTCTGCCCCTTTCACTTCTGCACTGCCTTCTGCTCCCTCAGTCCCCCTACACCTTCCCTGCTCCTCTTCCCCACCTCCCTCTGCTCCTCTGTCCCTCTCACTTCTCCTCCTCCCCGGCTCCGCCCACCCCGGTCCCTCCCTCTCTCCTCCGGGCCCTCCCTCTGCCCCTTTCACTTCTGCACCTCCCCTGCTCCCTCAGTCCCCACCTACACCTTCCTTGCTCCTCCTCCCCTTTACTGCTACACCTTCCCTGCTCCTCCTCCCCACCTCCCTCTGCTCCTCCCCTGTCCCTCTCACTTCTCCGCCCACCCCGGTCCCTCCCTCTCTCCTCCGGGCCCTCCCTCTGCTCTCACTTCTCCTCCACCCCTGTCCCTCCCTCTGCCCCACTCACTTCTCCTCCTCCCCGGCTCCTCCCACCCCTGTCCCTCCCTCTCTCCTTCGGGCCCTCCCTCTGCTCCTCCCCGGCTCCTCCCACCCCTGTCCCTCCCTCTCTCCTCCGGGCCCTCCCTCTGCTCTCACTTCCTGCTCTCAGTGAGCCTCGTCCGGGCAGTGTTGCTTCCTGAACCTCTTGTCTGAAGCGCCCTTGCTGCTCCCGGGGCAGTGAGGCGCTGTGTTGCTGCTGACCGCAAGTAAGGGTGGCAGTTCCTGTGTGCACTTTCTAGTGGGAGGAAGCGCTGTGTGTGCACTGCCGAGGAGAGCTGTCAGGTTGTGGCTGTACTCCTCGCGGGGGCGGCACGTGGGCATGTTGTGTGTTTGTGTGGCATGCGGTGTGTGTAGCTCGCAGCTGCTAGTGCACCTCTTGCCCCTGTTCAGTTCCTGTCACCCGCTCTTATGCATCGGCCCCCTCCTTCACCTTAAAATTACAGCCCTGCCCGCGGGGCTTTTGTTCGTCGCATTCGGACACTTGTAGTCTTGTTCATTACATTGTAAAATAACGCCTACAAATCCCACAATGCGCTCAACCCAAGACTTGGCGACTACTCCAGTGTGGGCCTGGGAAACTTGAGGGCTGCGCTCCTCACACGACACGCCCCCTGCTGCAGTCCTCGTCCCGCCCTCACTTAAGTTTCGCTTTCGTTTATCTTCCGCCTCTTCCCCTAAACATTGAAGCCTCCACGCACACCGAGGTACATCCGCTGCAGTCCCCTTGTGATGGGATTATTTCTCACTTGGAGGTAAGTGAGGGGGCAGTATCGCTCTGCCTTGGCGGAAGGGGAGAGACAGTCTGCCTCAGCTCACACGGCACTGATGTACATCCGCTGCAGCCCCTGGGGTGAGGGGATTTCCACCTGTAAGGAGGGTGGGGTGTGTCAGGGTCGGGTCATTCTACCTCCGTTCACACACAGCATTCAGATTCAGTTACCAGAAAATCATTTTTAAATAAGTTTCAACGTGTCTGACAACTAAAACGTGCATTTTGTTCTTTGATTTCGTTTAATGGTGTTACCCTGGTCAAATGTGGCAACTCTGGTTAATTATTCTGTAAAGTGCTTAGACGCCGGATTCTGACGCAGTATAACCGAATGAAACGAGCCAGATGGGTGGAGAGAGCTTGAAACGTATAGAATCAATCACCGCACCACCTGGAGTAATCACCAGTTTTTAAACCAAGTTACTCACCCCCAAAATGACCAGCTACCAATTGGCCATACATGAAATACTTTAGTCCCATTATTGGCAACACACCCCACCCACACCACAACAGAGTATGCATGCATAAATAAATACACAACACAACTTTTGTTTGGGAAAAATAGTGCTGCAGGTTTATTCCATACAAAAGTATGCAATATGGTGGGTTATCTTACGGGCGATCCAAGGGCAGGCAGCTGTACCAACCTATGCTGCCCCGCCCGCCTGATGAGCCAAGCACTGTGGAGTAACCAATCAGCGCTACCCTTATGGGGGTGATCCCTTACTGGATCACGTGACACATTGGTCCCTTATTACTCACGCCCCTTTCAGGGCGGAGCGTAGCAAGGCAAGCCCCCGGTTGTTCAGGCCTACAACCGCCCGAAGGACTAACGGGCGCCGACGTAATTGTTCCAGGACCCTCCCATGAGGCTCCTGGGATTTGGCTCTGGCACCCCTATTGTGCTCTTGCAGAGGTACTCTTCTGTACCCATTTGCTTCCAGATCGCCCTGTAACTCCTCCTGCAACGAGAAAGAAAACATTACAACGTTCTATGTATTTCGCTCTGCCAACCCCACGCCGGGTAAGCGGTAGGGTGGGAGACGGGCGTGTCCGGCGCAAAGAGGACGCCAAGATGGCCGGGGGAGGCATAAGTGCCTCCCCACCTCCTCTGCGTGCCGGAAGTGACGCGTCTGGTAGGGGGACTCCTCCTTGAGTCCCACACATCATTGGGGGTGGGGAAGTGCCCAAATGGCACTAAAGGGGCCGCCCGTTTAGGGTGGCCCCCTGCGGGGCCGCGGGCAGCCGCATAGTCCCATTATTGGCAACACACCCCACCCACACCACAACAGAGTATGCATGCATAAATAAATACACAACACAACTTTTGTTTGGGAAAAATAGTGCTGCAGGTTTATTCCATACAAAAGTATGCAATATGGTGGGTTATCTTACGGGCGATCCAAGGGCAGGCAGCTGTACCAACCTATGCTGCCCCGCCCGCCTGATGAGCCAAGCACTGTGGAGTAACCAATCAGCGCTACCCTTATGGGGTGATCCTTACTGGATCACGTGACACATTGGTCCCTTATTACTCACGCCCTTTCAGGGCGGAGCGTAGCAGAGCAAGCCCCCGGTTGTTCAGGCCTCACAACCGCCCGAAGGACTAACGGGCGCCCGACGTAATTGTTCCAGGACCCTCCCATGAGGCTCCTGGGATTTGGCTCTGGCACCCCTATTGTGCTCTTGCAGAGGTACTCTTCTGTACCCATTTGCTTCCAGATCGCCCTGTAACTCCTCCACAGCTCTGGAGGCGGCCCCGTCGCCTAAAGAGCCCCCACCAAAACAGCTCCTTTCTCACTGCAACCTGCAATTTCCCGGGCCTCATTCATGTCCAGCAGGAACAGATCCAAGCCCACCTGTGCCAAGTGCACTCCAACATTGACAAATTAACCTTTGGTGTTCGCCCGGCATAGCTCATGCCTGATGAAGCCAAAGCCCCTTGTTCTGCAAACTAGCGCATGGAGCGGATAATCCTTCTCTGGGAATGTACCAGTGCCTCACATGCGCTGCACGAATGTGATGGCCTCCCAGGAGGGAGCGCTACTCTTAAACATCGCTGTAATACCCTTCAAGCTGATGTGGCTCCCACCTCCTGCAACCTGAAGTTGCAGGCCTTCTAGCAGTTCGTGCTCCCCAACTCCTGTTTCCCCAATACCTGGAACAGCAGCACACATGCTTGAAGACCGCTTCCACAACCAGGCTATATACTCTGGCTATGCGAGTGGGGCATTTCATGCTTAACTGAAGCAACCCGTAACCTGCCCAGGGAGCAGAGTGCACCTCTTTGTTGAGGTTGACCAGACAAGTGCACCGACCTCTGTGTTAATAAACCATGGCGAACAGGGCTGATCGCCTAGCGCACACTATTGCAGTCATCGCAACCATTTGGAGTGACAACTGACGCCACCTGCCAGGCTTGCTTAACTAAAGCTCGATGACAGATACACACATACTTGCTAACCAGCTGTGACCCTTGATGTTCAACCCAGCTAATGACCTAGTACCTTGTTAATCCAGGAATATTGCTCCTCCACAAGATCAAGCCCACATGAGCCTATGGCCTTCACCTACTGGGCCGAGGTGCATAGTGTGCTCTGGAATTGTCAGTGATGGAGCTCCAAACACATTTCAAACCGCTATTGGAACCACAGCAGACATTCTGGCCTAACCAGCCGGCTCATGCCTCCTGGCTACCTTGCCGCTGCGAGATTTTGCTCTAACGCCAACCTCTTGCGCCTACTGGTGCACATGGTCTGTAGGTCTGCCTCCACTCTATTTATGCCGATACCTGCAATGTACCCTCTGCCCCTGTATGGGCGGGAAAATACCCGTAACATTGCAAATCCCCCTGCACTCACAGTGTCGGGCAGTCAGGAGGGGGAGAGAGGTCCATAGAATTCGTTCTGCTATCTTGCTTGGCCACCTAGCCCGCAAGCACCCTCGTCCTGACAGCACCCTATCTGTTGTGTCGCCCGTGCAATGTCCGCACCCTGGCGCAGGACGTCCCGATCGACACCTCTTCTAACAGACTGCCTTCAGGAAGCTGGAGTGAATGGTTGTATGTGGTGCATTGACCATACAACCTAGGTTTGCTTTGAGAGGGATCCATTTGTTGCACTCAAAATAGTGGCAACGTGCAGTTCTATAGCATTCTACCCTGCACGGTGTGCCTGGACGATCCTAGACACCCCCTGTGAGCCAACCCGCTTTGACCCAAGATGCAAGGCACTACACCCGGTGCACTTGGTTATCCCGGACTTAATTGCCCTCCCGGAATCGTGTGTAAAGGCACCCGGTCCCTGATTTACTTCCTAATAGTCTGTGTCACGCCATGCTCCTTTTTATTCCTTGTTAAAAGCAGTGAACTCGCTCACCCACGAGACCTGCTAGAAGCAAGTTTAGTATAGGCTGTACATGGAATTAAATTCCCCCGCCAACTGCACAGAGGGCAAGCCACACTTACTGCTACTGGTGTCTGACTGATTGGCCCTTGGAGGCCGTGGCAGTACTGCCCGGTCAGCAAGTACGCCCACGGTACAGTTGTAATTTAATAACTCCTGGCGCTGACAACTGCAGGTGCCTAATCCGTGCTATGTGTATGCGGCCCAGGAGCCTAAGGGTAGGCTTGGTGTGGATGGGTAGTTAGCAATGCCTGGCAATAAGTGTAATGCCTTTGACAAACCTCTCTCTGACTGGCATCTATGTCATTCTTAAACATATACACAGTTTTGCCACATGTCACCCTACTGGTTGGTGATATGGAACCTCCTACCCAGCATAAGCGGACAGTCTCGCGTTGCCTTTCACACCACCTGTGTATCTTGGATCACCCTCCTGTGTCACCTACCTCGGTTCTAGAGTGCACTTAATCCGCGCCGTTGACCAGAATTTCACAGGCCTCTTTGATTGCTAGACCCTGGTGAACACATTGATGGAGTCAATTCTGGTTTGAAACAATATATGCATTGAGCCCTCTATTGGAGACAACTCACCCCTCATGTGTAGTTGTGGAGTGACAACTACACCAGTGCCTACCCAAGTCACCCAACAGACAAGTAGGCCCTGACTACTTTGTGTTCTGGTGCCAGATATGGGAAGAGTCTTGCCTTCACTTGCTGCTCCCGGGAAAACGCACAATGCCCGTGCTCTGGCTGTAACTCAGCGATGCCCTCGTGTGGCAATGAACCCCTGGTCAAATGAGAGTGCCACTCCAACTAATTAAACTTACACCTTGACCATGGGTGGGTGGAGTCGAGCTCTCCCAAACTTCTGCTGTTGGAACCCACGGACACGCCTCCTGTCAGTTCAAATTAGTAATTCCTGGCACTGACCACCACAAGGGGCTCCTGCTGAGCTGTGTAAGTGCGGCCCAGGGTGACCTTGACGATCGGCTAGGTGTGGATGGGTGCTAACATTACCTGGCTGGAGTGCAATCCCTTTGACAAACACTACTGCCAAGAAGTGCCACTCAGGTAGAAGAAAGAGTTATCCAGCCCACCTTTCTTCCTGTCCCAGTTATCTGGGTAAATTGTGAAAGATGCACATTTGAAATGGTAACGGATACTGTAACTTACGCCTGCCAATGCTCTGCTCAGAGCAGCCCGCTAGACAATGGCTTCCATTGAAAGGAGGTGCCAACAGACCTCCTAGCACTAAAGGCGGTACCTCTTAGTAGGGCTCTACTCTAACAAGTGCCCCATGCAAGGATACCGCCTCCGGCTGCAAGCCGCTCAGTGCTACTGATGCCTTGGCGCTTCATGCCCCACAGCCAGCTTACCCTGCTACAATGCGCTCGTGACTGGGCCTCAACAGTGCGGCGGCGCGAGACTTCCTAGCCTGACCTTGGCTCTTCACCAGGCTCCCACGCAAGAGCCATCCACAACCTTGTGGCCTAAAACATTCGCTCCTGTAGGGCGGATGCGGATTGACTGCAGGCCACTCCTAGGCATTCTCTACCCATGTTGTAAATGGAGTTTCAGGTAGGCTAGGGAATGCACCTAAGCCTGGCCGAAGCCACCCTTCTAGTCGGAGAAGGGAGTGCACACTATGCTGACTCCTGCCCACCCCTTAGGTGGCTAGGCAGAGACTGGCTATCCCAGAGGCAGTTTAAATTTAATGTGCCATGCGCACTCCCACAGTGGCACCTGCAGCAGAGATTCCATACCAGGCAATTCTAAATACCCTGCGTATCGTCCACCCAAGAGAGACTTAGTACCATCTGCCCCTATTACCCTGTGCTACCAAACCTTATCATGACATCACCGGTATTATATAACTCACTAGGTCAATCAGGCCACCGTCCTACAGCTCAGATAGCACAACCCCGTAGTTGTTGGCAGCAACTGTACTTCGCATAACAGCACAGAGTAAATAAAATTGTGCTTCCCCCTTGGGCCGGTAACTAACATCCAACAAGTCAGAACCTGGTCATGAGATCCCAGTTTCCTAGAGTAAAACAATGATTGTCCTGCACCATTAACAAATGTGCTACATGCCCGCATGACCTAGCCCCTTGGTGCTACAGTGGGCAGACACCCCTGGAGGCAGTGGTCTACCAACTCTCCTCCGAAATAAGCAGCTATAGGGCTCCAGATCTAGGGGTGAGAAAGGTCTTTCTGACGTAGCCCACCCACAGTTTATACGTGTAAGTGACTGGCCCCCAATATGGTGTGACCAAAACAAGGCTGAAACAAAGGAGCATGAGGCCTTAAGCAATGGGGTCTTTGTGTACTGGAAACATTACTTAGCCCCACCAAGAACCATGGACATCTCCTGAATGCGGGTCACCAGATCGTCAAAGAAATATTGATGGATTAGAGACCTATGCCCCATCCAAACTGCCGAATTAAAATTGAGCAGAATAGTTCTATGCAAGAAAGGCATTGAATGACCCGCTCAAAGCCAAAGGACATATCAAACCACTTATGTCTACTTAGCTGAGAAGGATGGAGCGATGCCCCTTATCGGTATTAGTGAATGGAGGCATTATTCATTCACGCACATACTCAAGCTGAAGTTATCGAGGCGCCTTGCATGAGCACCCGTCACGTGATACCATGACCTACGCCATATTACAGGCAGTTAGCTCTACATGGCAGTGGCCCCGCCAATTATTACACGAATTAAGCCCCTGCTCTCAAACTGGGAGAGGGAAAGTGCAGTGGGCACAACTATCTCTGGGGTGGCACCCAATTAATGGCCCGTGCGACAAGCTAACCAAAAATATATCCCAGGCACAAGGCAGCACTGATGAAAGCTTTGTCGCTTTGCCTGTGTCAACTTTGTTGCCTGCGCCACCATACAGCCCCATGGAAATAGTGCTGCACTCTCGCTTACTACACTGCTGAGTGAGCCCACTGTATTCACCCAAAAACACGTTCACCCCATGGTATCTTGGCGCTGCATAACATGTTTATTGTTACTCAACTCCATGTTACTCGCTTTATCGACCTCAGAAGGATAAATGCTGAGTGGACCTACCAGGATCTGAACCTGTGACCAAGGGGTTGAAACAAGCCACTTACTGTTCTGCCGCTCCCCAGGCCTGTGAAATTGTATCCCAGGGCTGACTTCAGCACTAGAACCCTTGTTTGGACAGGCCCGACCTAGAACCCAGATCTAGAAGGCCTGCCAACCGGCTGACCGCTTCCCACCCCAGAGTGTCACGCAGCCACTCCGTAGCCTGGATACTAAACCAGGTATATATATATATATATATATATATATATATATATATATATATATATATGGGAAAACCCATCTCTTGGCGCCTGCCTGCCCCAAATTTCGCTGCGTGTCCTAGTCTGTTAAAACTTGGGCACAGGGTAGCCTGCACAGCTAACCCCATGAAGAAATCACACGACCCGGCGTGCAGACCAAGCATCACTTGCTTGCCCCGCCGCCAAAACTTACATATGGCGGTTAGGCACTCGCCCCACCCTGCTTGACCTGGACGTGGCCCAAATGCCAGACACCGCATAATAGTCAATGGCATGACCGCACAGGGCCCATCCTGATAAGACATTCTATATCATAATCATAAATTAAAATTATCTGCACTGGCAGGTTGAGGAGGAGGTCCAGGTGAGGGACCAGGAGTTATTAAACTAACGGCACTCTAGATACGCCTGACAATGATGCTACGTGCAATTCAAATAAAGGCCCAAACCCATCGTGCACATGTCCTGACCAACTGTCTCAACCCCGAGGTAGAAAGATAAACCCATACTCGCCGAGCCCGGCCAGAACCGACAACCGTTTTCCATCTGTCATAACTAGCAGCATTCATCAACACGACATTGGAGGGCAACCTGCATAACCCCTGTTGGCACAAGGACCTTGTTGGCCAAGCATCGAGGTCTTCGCTCACTGCAATAAAGCGAAACAGACTGCTCACAGCGCAAGCCCCCACAGCGCCAAACCGGACAAGCCGGGTTTTGAACCGAGCATCCCAACTCCAAAGGAAAGGCACCACAAACAAACAACCCACTGCGCAGGTCACTCACAAAGGCACCACTGTAAGGACCCAACCTGAACAACGCCCACTACCTGAAGCTCGGGTGCACCATGTGAATAATGTAGGCTGTGGTTTGCCATACTGCTTCTTTCAAGCTCCTCGCCGAGACAGTCTGGGGAGAGAACTGAGCCAGCTCAGAACAGCAGGGACCACCTCCGGTCACGCAAATTGCTCAGTCTGCCTGTGCCCAAGCCGACGGCAGGGGATGAAATGCTGTGAAATCTCGAGTCGTTCTGTGCCCGGCCAAACACCCCCACCCTGCACACCCACACTTCAGTCCGCATGTTAAGCACCCCAGCGAACTGCAGTACTCTGCACCAGAGGCTGTGGACTTAGCAGGATGGATTTGCAGGAGTCCTAAGCGGTTGGGAGGTTTACCCACCAATGAAAGTGTCCTGCGTGTTTATTTAAGATTGCGCCTAATTACCCACTAGGTCGCACAGCGCCTGCTTGATCGACTTGAACTCAGGATTGTCTGAGTCAGTATCTGGCTGCTAACTGCGGGTGGGGCAGGTGCGCGATCCGACCAGGTCCCAGTCCCGCTGTTGAGCATTACACTGGGCGCCGAGTTGCTGGGTGCAAAGCCAGGCCCCTGCCCGCCCCACGACAGCCACGCACTGCTCGTGTAAAGCGCTCTGATGTTGAGTTGATGCAGTCTGTGCTATACAACTTCAAATAAGTGCATCAGAGTGAGCGACAGAGGCCGCCTGTGCCGGAGACATCCTCTTAACTATGCCTAAAGCACGCAGAGATTCAGACTGACAAACCCAAAAGCTTATGTCTGAGAACCCAGAAAATCTTTCTGTAAGACATTCCGAGGGCAGCTTTTGCCTGGGACACCACAATAACCGTGCCTGAGACCCCCGCGGACTGAGACAGGCACCCAGAGAGGCTGTTTCTAAGACATCCAGAGGGCTATGCCCGAGGTCACCCTGTGGCCTGCGTCTGGGAGTGAAGGCACACAGACGATGTCTGTTATGAGGCACCCAGGACTGTTTCCAATGCATCCTATAAGAATCTGAGACACTCGGGACGGTTTTGAGATCCCCTAGTGATTGTGTCTGAGAGATGTACCCTGGTAATTCAAGACTGGGACAGCCAGAGCTGTGTCTGAGTCAGAGACTTCAGAAAGACTATGTCTGAAAGTGGGGCACTCCGAGGACCAATATGTCCGATACTCAGGGCTGAGACTCCCTAAAGAATACGCCCAACTCTCCCACAGGAACTGTGGCACACGTTCCGCTGGTGGTTTGGGGTGTGCTTGTGCACAAGTGCGGATTCTAAAAGTCGCCTGCCCTCGCGCTGGAGACAGTGGAAAACTTGAGCTCCATAAACAATCCCTCCCATATCCAAGAATACTCGCCCTTAGCTAGGTTACATTGCACTTTAAACATCATACGCCTTCTCGACTTGTACCCCCACCCCACATCATCGTGCTTCGAGGCACAGGCTCACTGCCTGACGGCCCCAGAGGGGTCAAGGGCTCACTGCGGAACTCAGTCGGAGCAGTCACGTGTACCCACACGCTCGGTGCACTTCGGACTGCATGTCACGTAGGGAGGGTGGGGGTCAAAGGCCTGCAAGATTGCTGCTAAACGCTCGTCGCATACCTGCAATGCATGCACACCATTTGCAGGATATACAAAGGACTTAGATCGATGCGAAACAGGTGGCGGGCCAGGCATGTGAAGACTACCTTGCCCCCACTTGCCTTATAAAAGCCCGTAACACGAACTGCAAAGGCCCGTGTCTCTGCCCGAAATAGAGCAATTAACCATCCTGCGTATCGTATTGCCGCCACAGTGAGGTCAAACCTTTCTTATGACCGGCCTAAAGGAAACCTGCCACGGAGCTAAGCTTGTGGCAGGCACTAGCTCAATTGTTCCCCCGCATTGCTCCAGGCCAAGCGAGCCCCAAAAGCCCAGAGGCAGGAGCCGTGAGTCCCAAGGGGGGGAGGACGCCAAGAGGCTGAAGAAATTGCCCCAGCAGGCCCGGACTCACTGCATAAAACACCGACGGTGCCTGCAGGCACAGACACAGTGCGACGCACCACGAGGACTGCGTGCCCCAGCGGAAGAACCATTTCAAATCCCCCGGGAGGCCCGAAGATCACCATGCTGCCCAGGGGACACCGGTATACTGATGGGAGAGGGGGACCGGGACGCGGTCCACCCTCAGTGGCGACCTGGAAGGCCCCACAATAGAACATCCCCCACCCCTCCAAGGCCGACTCAAACAGGGGGTCTACATCCTGAGAGGAGGCCGTGCGGAGGTGACCCGTTAGGGGAGCTGGCATGGTAAAGCCCCCTAGACTAGAGGCCGCTCTGTATGGCCTAGGCAAACGGGCCAGAGGAGTCGCCCCCCATGCCACGGCGCCGCCCAACAAGCACAGTCCCCTGCGGACCTCGGGTGGGCACCCGGTAAAAACGGGAGGGGGTCTGTGTTGGTGAGGAGGGGTCGACCCCACGGACAATGGCCTCTAGGGATGGGACCGGGAGGTCGGGGCAAGCCACTAACCTCCACTTCCTCGTTGCAAAGCGACCAGCAAGACCTCCCGACGGCGTGTCCGGCGCAAAGAGGACGCCAAGATGGCCGGGGAGGCATAAGTACCTCCCACCTCCTCTGCGTGCCGGAAGTGACGCGTCTGGTAGGGGACTCCTCCTTGAGTCCCACACATCATTGGGGGGTGGGGAAGTGCCCAAATGGCACTAAAGGGGCCGCCCGTTTAGGGTGGCCCCCTGCGGGCCGCGGGCAGCCGCATAGAACATAGAATGAGAGGCCACAATAGTCCAAAGTGTTACAAGCAACAACTTAAGCACCGTACTAAAGAAAGCAAGACGCGCCAGTCACTGCTTGTGATTTTTTGTTGCTCTTTTGTTCCACTCCTTTTCAGCTAGCGCAGCCAACGCGTTTTGTCTAAATGTAGGCTTCCACCCGGCTGCAAACGTGTACAAAAGTAAAACCTATAACAATCATAAGTGTTTTTGAAAACCAAAGACACTTCCGACAAAAGACAAAAATACATGCCACATTATAATGCAAATGTTTACAACTATACAAACGTTGAATATATCCAATATCACAAGCAATTAAGAAAAACAACTAGGGACTTCAAGACATCATAATCCCGAATACATAAACATAACTATAATACTAATAAGTACATCTAAAACCTGCTTTAATAAAAAAAAAAAATCTATGTGTATATCCAACATATTATACGTCAACAGTGCACACCCAACTCACATTATCCAATAAGAAGGGAAAGGAAGACAAAAATGTAGATTCACGTCAAGACAAATGGATCCACACAGCTTCATCCAAAACGCATGGGTACAGAAAAGACCAGGGATGGGACAGACGGGTGTGAAAAACAGGTGCATGACCCACAGGCCAACACCCTCTTTAGTTAATGAGACACGTAAGACACACGAGGGCAAATGCCTCTACTCGCATCATAGATGTATCTAAATGTTCGTCTTCCTTTCCCTTGTTGTTCTATGTCCTAGAGCTTGAAACGTCTAGTGGTTGAATGTGCGGAAGTCCTGTGTGAGACTTGTGTTGGGCCTGTTTTCAAGTTCCTCCGAGGTAAGGAGCAGTCTTCAGTTGAGTACTGTCTGCTACTCCTAGACCCCAGAGTCTGGGGATTGTTGCTGGGGTCACTAGATCTCAAGGTACCATGTGTTGGGCCTGTTTCAAGCACCACCGAGGTACTGAGCAGTCCTTGCATTAGGTGTTACCTGTGGACCCCAGGGTCCGGGTATTGTTGTTCAGCTGACAGGATATCAAGTTACCTTTTGTTGTGCCTGTTTTCAAGCACCACCGAGGTACTGAGCAGGCCTCGAGTTAAGTATTGTCTGATCCTCATGTACCCCAGGGTCTGGGGATTGCTGCACGGCTCCCTGGATCTCAAGGTGCCTTGTGTTTGGCTTTCACTCTCAGAATGCAGCCAGGTCGGGCAGCCTGAGCTTACTTTTGGATGGTGAAGTAAATTTAGGGATTAAGATCCCTTAATGCATGGATCAGACACCATGATATGCAAGGTGCAACTTTATTTACAAAAATGTAAAATAGTAAAGTAAACGGAGTTCGCCTCAAACAGTGGCATTTCCTTAGTAACTTACTCAGCATGGCCCAAGCAGGGTATATGCTCATTGTTGGGTTGGGAATCACTCCCGCAGGGTACATGGGCTTGTGCCCATGCCCTGTGTGCCCAACTTGATGTGTATCTACTATCCTTACGTTATTTTGGCCCTAGCGTCATGCTAATCTAAGCGTGGGTCAGAGGCCTAGACTGGTCTCTGGCTATACAAGCTCCAAGACCTGTAGTGTGACCTACAGGGAAGCACCAAGTGTCCCCTCATATTGGACAGAGGATGGGTGGTCCTGTCCATAGCACAACGCAGTGGTTGCAGCATACTGTGAGACTGCTAGTGTGGCGAGACCTTTTCATCTGTCATTGGCAATCCTCTTAGGCTTTATTTTTTTTTCTCGTTCTTTTTTAATATAAGCAAGGGACTGCTGATCAGTTCTTTACCACTGCCATTTTGTTGATCTTAGGGGTGAAAGGTGGCTGTGCAGTTTCTATTGTACAAGGTGAGGAAGTTTATACGTCAGGCCTATACTTTTGTCCCCCTCCCCCCAGTACTGCATAAGGGAGGCTGATGATAGCCAGGCACAGAAATCTCACACTTCATTGTGCTCATGTTGTGTGGTTGCTCCAGTGTGGGGAGAGTGCTACCTGCTGTGAAAAGCATCACTTCTCACATAGGCTGTGTCCGAGAACACTTGAAAAGAGAAGCATCCCAAACCAATTATGTAGTTTGAGACCTTGAATCCACATCCCCTATCTAGAAAATGTGTATTAAAGTGGGACCTTAATCACACAACTTTGTTCCAGTTCCAAGTTTTTAAACAAGGATGGGATTGCTTCACAGAGTACTTGAATGACTGCTGTATCACAAGACATGGTTTGATGTCTTCCTGACAGCCAGTCTCCCATAGGTGACCTGAAGTTTTCAGGAGAAGCTAAAGAACTGTGTAGTTCCTAGAAGCCTCCCTACCTGTGAGATGAGGAAGAAGTCTACCTGGCCTTTTGGGAGCAAAAACTGTCCAGGAGGAGAAGACCCCAGTAATCTTGGGTGGAGGAGCACCCAGAGAAAACGGACTCCCTGAGAGTGACACCAGGAGTGACCTGTGCCTCAGAGGTTCTCTTGTCTCTGTGTGCTACTGGCGGGAAAAGGACAAATCCTACATGGTTCTGCCATCTTGGGGGCAACAACTGCTTTCATGACTGCACCATCCCTGAAGGGTCTGCAACTACCTTGGTCATCATTACTGCCTTGTTGGGGCTGTGACTGCCCTAGTGATGGTATCCACCCATTTAGGGCCTATCCCTGTTTCGGCATCGGCCAAAAGTCCAGTCAAGGATGCGCCTACCTCTTTTGCTGGATGGGGCCGCAGCAGCCGAGCCAGCACCTGTGCAGAGGCACCTGGGCCATCCATCGGCACTGGACTGAACCAAGGCGGCTGCCTGATAGACACTTGGGCTGTGCCTGCGCTCTTCAAAGGCTTTCAAGGGTTGTGAGCCTCTGCTTGCAGGATAAAACTAAGGCGCTGGGTACTTGCTAGTCGAGCCAGAGAGACTCCGATACGAACTTCATACCCACTTCACCACCAGGGATATGTACTCGCTCTTTGCATGAGCAGATTAAGATTGCGCACTAGACTTGCGAGGCAGCAGAATCTGCACCTGATCTTCAGTCGTGCTTCTACCATAATTGCTTGTGGGGGACAAGATTATCAATAGTAACCCAGGTGGTAGATAGCACAAGGCGGGAATAGCAGTGAAAAAACCACAAGGGTTATTTGTGACAGTGATCACTACTCTGTGTACTGGATTCATATGTGTGGCATTTAGCAATGCCGTGAGACTAAAAAGTTCCTTATCTTCTAAAAAGACGAGCACTGGGCTGAACATTGAGTATTTTTGATGATTAAGTTCTGAGCCCTCCGCGCCTCCTCCCTGAGAAGCCTGTCAGTGCGTGCCCTCGCTACCCTGAGAGCCAAGTGCAGGAAAGGTTGTGCTTGGCCCAGTTTGTAGAGCCATAGTGGGATGGACCCCAGGACACCAGTGGCAAATAACCTCACCCACCACAGTTAGGGTTCAGCAGTCCTGATCTGCACTGTGCCCCCCCAGACAGGGGGTCAGACACACATCCATATCAATTTAAAGGCCTGTTGTGGATGTTGACTTGGTGGGCATGAAACAGCAGCGCTAACTGCGGCATACAGCTTCATTTGTTTATTTAGTAGTTTAAATTGGGATGGGCAGGACCCAAGCATGTCGCAATGTGGGAGCTGTTTCAAAGTTGTAACTAAAAAATGTAGACACATAAAATCACTAGAAATTGTTTTGCATCCAGTTATGGAGAGGGTCAAGAGGCGAGTTCCCATATCTAAATAATGACCATTATGTATGTAGAATTGGTAAATACTTGGCTAAGACTTTTTTGAGTGCCGACTCAAGAATAGCTGTTTAGTATGGCAGGTGTTAAGAGCATTTTCTCATTGGCTTGCAAGTTGTGCAGTTGCTGTATTACCTGATCCAGAAATGCAGATTTGCCATGGATCGAAGTGATGGCGGAATAACAGGTTTCTCTGTTCTCTTTTGAATGCTTCATAAAATGGCTTTGTCCTGTTGTGGGAAGGAGTTCAAAGGTCAAGGTGCACTATGTGAGAAGGGATTGCTTTACTGTTTGTCTTTGACCTCCCTAGCCTAATGAAATCCATAGTTTCCATGCAAAACTGTTTCTGGTTTGCAGATATCTTTCTCCTATGGGAAGTCACTTTTACAAGATCAAAGTGGGTTCAGAGTGGTAAAAATTTCTTAATCCATTTCCAGCCCTGGCTGCACCAAGAAGATAGCCTTCTTTGGGGTGGGCATGGTGAATATTGGTAACCCCCTTGTAGTAAGTAGGGCAATATCGCAGTCTAATCTTGAAAATAATAGGATTAAACTTGTTGAAATCTGGGTCTGAGATGAGGTGTTCGCTGCCTCTGAGAACTCTGCGTTGATCTTGTGTTCCTTTCGCCTGTCAATAAATATACAATTGCAAGTCCAGGCACTGGTCCTGGATGAAGACCCGCGATTGAGCTTGTTTTACCATTTCAGGGTTACCATCTCCTTCAGCCAGTTTTGACATAGTATGTAGCTGTTATACGTAGAGGTAAAGAGGAGTTGCGATGGGACAATGTTTAGCTTTAATCAGTAGTGTGTCATTTAAGAATGGATCTTGTTTAGAGCTTGTGTAAAAACTTCAAGGACTTTTGGAGAGAGTTTCACAAAGCGCAGTCGTGAACGCTAAACTGGTGAGAAATATTGAAGTTGTGTAGAATTTATACAAGAGTTGCTATATGTATATTTTAAAAAGCGGAGTACTGCATGCTGGTGTAGCCTCGCCTGGCTGGGAAGAGAGTTGACTTTTTTAATGCACTCGCCTTGGTTTTCAAGGCATGATATGAACCACCTGAGGGCTGTGGCATTGAGATATTCTCTCCCTCAGTGTCCTCCGGAGCAAGGGTGATTTTCTCCCCCCCCTCCCCCCCCCCCCATGTTCAAGCCCGCTAATAGGCCCTGAAGGATCGGCAGACACAAGTAAGACTTATCCAAGAAACTAAGTGCTTCATTGACTATTTTTGAAGCTGTATATTTCTTTCCTGTATCCTTTTCTGAAGCCTGACCGGCGTCCTCCCCAGAAAGTCATCTGTTTTATGATGCATTTTATCTGGGTCTCCATGCAGCTCTGGCTTGGACCGAAAAATGTAAAACTTGGTGAAAATTATTCAGGTTCAGAGTTGGAGAGCTCTTGAAGTGTGGAGACAATGGGCAGCAGCCACTCTCTGAAAGAAAGAGAACTTTGGTACCCTACGCTCTGAGGTCTCAGTCCTTGAAACATGATGGCCCTAAAATGAGCTTGCATGATTGTCGGGCTCGCTGGGTGAAAAACCCAAAAAACATAGTGACTCAAAAATTAAAAAGGTATAGGACAGCGAAGCATGCTCTCTAGAGCTATGCTAGGGTCATTTGTCTCATCGAATAGCACATGGCTTATCAGCACATGGGTGACTGCGCTTGCACTCTACAGTCATTCATGCTCCATACTTAGTTGGCACCTTCATGGACCACAATGTAGGTGGACTCTTCATCACATAGGATGTTTGTGGAGGTAGGTGCCGAGCATATCTATCAGTTCTCATTGTTGCACGCTGCAGCATCCAACATGCAGACTTCACATAAGTCAAGAACGACACTAGTTGCCATCCACAAGTCTTTCTTGCCCTGTACCCCACTCTCTGCGTCTCAGACAGCCTACCTCATTGTAATCTAAAGATGACCCAGCCAAGAATTTGTAGAAGAAATGTCATACCTCATCAGACCACATCTGTTCAGTATTTTCACTCTTTGCACCATGACCACTTCAACCTACTCGGCAAATCGAAGGCAATGAGGGAATCCCTTGCTACAGTTTTCGGTGTTTGGGAATTAAAACCACCTATTTCAAAAGCATCATCCTTGACCTCACCCAGTCAACATCGTCCTCCGTTTACTATAGAAACCCTTAACTCTGGATTGGACAAAACACTTTTCCATCCCCTTCTCCATCCTACACTCCATCGTATTTAAATCAACAAAATGAAAAAAAAATCACAACCAACTTCAAGGACATAAACACCCTTCAAGAGGATTTCATCAGCCTATCTTGTACCATCCAAACCACGTCAGATCTCAGAACAGTCTTTGAAGTTTACAACACAATACTGAAAAACGAAATAGAACCTGTTGCCCCATTAAAAACACAGTCTTAAACCCAAACCCTCAGCCCCTTGTGCCACCTAGAACTCTCTTGACCGAAAGCTTGTCATATGCAGGCAGGAACAGAAATGGAGACAGACCATTGTCCCCGCAACCTAATCCGTCTCATAGCAGTCTGCAGGCAGAGCCCTCGTCACCACCAGCAAAGCCACTTTGTGCAGAGCTAAAGTCAGCAAAGCAGCCAATAGAAGCCAAGCACATTTTGAAGCCCATTGAGCACGGCATGATTCCACTCTCAGATCCTCCTATTGCTCTGTTAGTCCACAGGTGCAACACTATGATATTTTTCATCTTGTCAGTGACGTTGAAATTCAGATCCTGCGTCAACATCAGAAAAATTACATCTGTGCTGCATCTTCATCCCCTACCTCTCAACTCTAGTTGGACAGGCGATTCATGCTCCAGGTGCACATTTTATGATGAGGTTGCTGTTACCAGCAAAGATGAAGATACTGCTGCAATGGTCAGAAAGTGGAAACCTGGCTGCATTGGTGTGGAAAGATCTAGTGTTCTGCAGTTTTATTGGTGATTTTTCTCTGTTTCGGGCAAGTCTGTTTCAGAAATTAAAGGCATTCATTTTGTTTCTACAGTTGAAAGCAAATAGAGTTGTCAGCGTAATTCTCCTTTCTCATACTGACCTAGAATTATAAACTGATTTGCTTGACCAGGACATAGCTGAAATATTACGAGACATGCACAACTACAGAGTTCTTTTGTCTATTGAGGCTTGGGGTAGAATAGGGTCTTGTAATTCGACCCATGTAAGTAGGAGCACAGTTGTCCGAGCTTAGAGCAGGATGTTGATTGTGTATGCTGATGAAACTGTCTGCCTTGGTCTGCTGGACAGCAGGCCCTCTTCAGTCTTGACACACAGTTCGCCATGCTGAAGAGTGATTATATGAGTTCCATTGGGTCTGCGTGGGTAAGATTAGACTAATGTGGTGCTGTCTGATTACAGGATGAGCCAGTGTTATCTTGTGATTGATAGACGACAACAGTCCTATGAATTATTTCACCCCATCTGCTCTATTTCTAGTTCTCAGGATTTTGCCTGACTTACTTTAGCCCCTTATGACTCGAGCCCCTGTCCTGTAACATTGAAAGTTTAGAGCAGCAGCCCATTCATGGCTGAGGTAATGAACCTATCCATATAGAGGGGGGTGCCCCAAGGGGGATAAAAAACACATAGGCCCAACCTTTCTCGAAGAGCGTATCATCCTGTCAACTACAGTGCGACTTCACCTGCCTTCATAATGTCTGTATGCATGTTAGTGCATATCCTCTCTGTCGGAAGCCATTGGTGTGTCAAATTATATTAGAGGGGTTTAACTGTGCACTAATCAAGACGAGTAGGTCCTGGGTAAATTTACAGGGCTTTTCATGGGCCACATAGGGATCAAATCTTAAATGGATCCTTGAGACTTGACTAAAAGAAGAATATAAGCTCAAGAATTCCAAGATACATTCCTCTGATCTTTCTGTAGTGCAATTCTTGGCAGGCCCCTATCCCATAGCAACAATCTCACTTCAGCATTTAGCTTTCTGAACAATTCCTCTGGTACATATTAAAGGTTTTTTTGGAGGATATATTAAAATTTGGGAAATGCTATCATCTTAAAGAGGTCTGTCTGTCCCAAAATGGACAAAAGTAGCCCTCTCCAATTTTGTATAGCCTTTTTTTTAATCAGCCCAGTAGTCAGTTCAGCTTGCGAGCAGAACGCTCCTGGTGAGTGCGTTTATATATTCCAAGAGACTGGAATCCGTTCCCATTGATGGTAAGGACACAGCCAGTCCTCCGAGGTGGGAACAATCAGGAGATACAATACTGGTTTCCCCTAATTAATATGAAGGCTAGAGTATTTTACTAAATATATAAAATATTTGTAAGATCTTATCTATGGTAACATCTGTTGCCCCTCATACAAGTGAATGTTGTCCGCATAAATGGAAATTCTCTCATCCCATATGATATCCCTTTGCAGGCCTTAAGCTAGGGAATCTTCACGGACCCAACACGCCAGTGATGCCAGCATAAACATCATAGGCGACCAGGGACATCCCTGCCTTGTTCCCCTCTCTAACTGGAAAGGCATAGACGCGGCCCCATTAACCTTTACCACGGCCAGTGGTTTTCTATAGAGTAGTTCTAGACTCTCCATGAATGTGCCTAAAACCCATCTTCTTAAGGACTTGAAACATATAGGGCTATTTGAGGAAGTCAAATGCCTTGGCTGCATCCACGTACAAGACCAGCACTGGTTATCCATTACTTTTTCAGTGTATGCCAAATAGCCGCCGGAGTGTTAGTGAGGTACTTTTGTTGGGCATAAAACCTGATTCAGGTGTACAAGAGTGTTAATTATTCCTCACAGTCTGGTACCCATGATTTTCGCGAGTATTTTGATTTAGAAGGGAAATGAGCCTGTATGAGGAACACTCCTCTTGGAGATTCCCTCCTTTATGTATTGTCACTCTCTTGGCTATGTGTAGATCACAATGAAGCATCTCTTCTCTTTAAACCTTGTACATATTTAAGAGTTGGGTGTTTATCTTATCTGCCATTCTTTTGTAAAGTTCTGTGGGTATACTCTTTGGTGGCGGGGGGGAGGCTATACCCAATTACATTTAATAGCTTGCTCTACCTCTTTGACTATTCTATCCAATTCTAGTGCATCTTTATCTGACTGAGAAAGCACGGGTGTGGGTGTCTTAATATCTGCCAAGAACTCCGCCACCTTCTCTTCTTGAATCTGACCTTGTATTTTGTAGAAATCTGCAAAGCTTTTGGCCATAGGCATATTGTCACATACCCTGTTGGGCACTTTAGTTCTCCCATCCATCTGTTACTTGCGTCACAAGCTTTCCTGCTTTGTCCTACCTCATAGAATGTCTTTGGAGTTGTCCAACATTGATTTCTCGCCTCATTATTTGTTAGTGCTTGGTATTCTTTTCATTTTAGCTGTAGGGAAAATTCAAGGTCTGGATAAAGGATATAATTCTCCATCAGGTTAGCCTCAACCTATTTCCTTTTAAGAGCGGCCATTAGGGGCACTGTTTGTATTCGAATCCCCGCCTTGTGTGCTTCCCGCAGAATTGCATCCGAATCCACTGAGCTCTTATTTTTAGAGAAATAGTGATCATTTGCCCCGCACAGCTCATCCATCTCCCCTCTGTTTTGTAGTATGAGTTGTGCTTCGGACTACCCGGATCGCCCCAGATTTCCCGGCACATCGGTTCGCCAGCTAGTGGGGCCCCCCTGCAGTTGACGTTTGCACCTAGTGAGGCACCAATAGCGAGGCTCGGGTCATCTTGCTCCTGCTCACGTCGTCCCTCCACAGCGGGGGACGCTCTGTAACATGTGGCCAGTTGCCATTGGCCGCTGTTGGTGTGGTTGGACCGTGAGGCAGTGCAGAGGCGCGTCCGGGGTGCGGGCCCATTCTCATTTCACCCCGGCTTTCCCTGCCCCCTCCTCCCGCCGCTGAGGAAGTGAAAATTCTGAATTCGATGCCGCCTGGCTCACGTAGCAAAAGCCAGTGGATTGCGGTTGGCAAGCAGGAGCAAAGTCTGGGGCAAGAAGGAGGGGCGCTACCTGAAGCAGCCAGAACCGGAGAATTAGACTAAGAGCCCAAGCGGCAGGCCGGGGAGGGGCAGGTAAGGCCAGTGCTGCGACAATCTGTGAAAGGTGCAGAAGCGGCCGGTGCAGCTTGCACCTCCGGAGGCTTGCTCCTGTTGGTGGCATTCCAAATGCCTGGGGTCCAGTGTTCAAATTATCAATGCTCTTGAGTTACGAATTGACACAAGAATAAATCACTCTACATATCCTAATTATCAGCATGGCAGGGGCCAAGACCTGTGTGAGATTCTGCAAGTTCCGGTAACCTTCTCTAAGCCAGTACACAAGGCGTAACTCGGCATCCACTACACGAAGAGTCCGTGGCATCTGTGGTCAAGTAGACCTATGGTCATCTGTGGACAACCACTTGAAGATTCTTAAAGGGTGGCTTTTAAAGATGCCTTCTAGGTACTTGCGTTCCGGTCTACTGATTGCTCCCTTGGGTTCAGCTGATCCTATAGCTAATCACAAGACACACAATTGATGGACGGAATGCAGAACAAATCAAAACATTCACCCCAGTCAAGAGATCTGGGTTAAATCCATCATTCTTTTGCTCACCATGCCACCCCAGTTTAGACCTGCCATATGCAAATCAGTCTTGACCCTGTGCCTCATGGGAACAGTCCAGCCCGAACTGCCAAGCCAGGTCCTCCCTGGACCGGAAACAAGCATCCTAGGACCGGTTTCGGGGTTTCACCCCTCTTCATCCAGGATAGCTTGATTCCAGTGGCACAGTGAGCCCAGGACCCACGTCTATAGCTAATCACATCAGCTCTCCTGAACTATTAAAAACAATTCGACAGAAGCCTCAAGCCCATCTGTCCCTCTTGAAGTCACATCCCTCTGTACTATCATTGTTTTCTAAGGGGCAGAAGGGAAAAGGGGTAGGAAACAAGGAACAGGGGTTGTTCAGAGGCAACCGAAGGAGATGAGCTGGGTATAGTTACGGTCCTCTCTCAGGGCTCAGTCCTGCGTCAGCTCAGTCTCCTTATGCATAACACATTGCAGACACCCCAAACTCACCCCTTGGAGCTTTGTCTCACGGAAGTAGTGGAAGAAATGGACATGGAGGATGCTTCAGAGACCAATACCGTTGGTATTAAGTTGGACTCCGAGTCCACGCTTATGACTGGGCCAAGAAGTCCTGTGGCCTCAACCGGTGCCGTAGAAGTTGAGCCTGTGCGAAGAATGTCTACGCTTAAAGAGGCCTCTCGAGTGACTCACAGTGACTTATGTGGCGATGTATGTAGCGGTTATCCTGCAGTATTGGAGGACTTCTCTTTGCCGGACATTGCTATCCTTATGGAGAAAAATCGAGTTATGGATGCTAATTTAATACCGCCAGTTGCCTCAGACTTGGCTTTGAGCCCATCTTTGGCTGTCCTTTCAGTCATCCTCCATTACTAGCTTTATACTTCAGTACACTTTCCTCAACTGTTTCGTATTTAGGCCCATTGGAATACCTGACATATCTATACGCACAGGGGCACAAGCCCCCATGGGGTTTTTGAATGTGGATACCGATGAGAATGGGGGGAGGGCACACTCAGAATCCGCTCTAAAGAAAGCAGGATATCATTCTTCAATCTTGGCTTTGAATAAATCTATCACTAACTCTGATCATCTGTTGGATGTGTTGTCCCCCATACTAAGGTGGGATGCAGCACATCACCTCTGTTGGTTTATGTCCAGGGATGGAAGAAAGGGTTATTGAAAGATCTCAGGCTTCCCAGACTAACATAGTGGTATTAAATGGGGTGGTAGAAGTGGGAGTTCAGGTGGAAAACTATGTGGGGCCGGGGGCCACCCCCATTGGACAATCCAAAGCTATTTCGAGGCCATTAATGCACTCTGTTCCTCCTTCCAAAAACACGTACCCGGGGACCAACACCAGGCCGCCCAAGTAGAGAATGGAAATGCACCTGTACTCCTGAATTACCCACCCGTTTTTCTGATTTTCAAAAAGGGGTCCCCCTCATTCCCTGGGTTGTAGTTTTACAAAATGGTCCTCCCAGTGCTAAAGGGTCAAGGGTTAAACAACACGATGATGTCCCTCTCGTGAAGGATTTCTCTCACTTGAGTTACGACAGGATTAAATCCCAAAAGGAAAAAAAGAAAACGATCCGGCCATTACGAAGTGCAAGCCTAAAAAACTATGGTTTTCGAGTGCACTTGAAGAGTCCAGTCACAGTATCCATCTTCAAAAGGAAAAGGAGTCGATGAAGAATGGATCTCTTATTGGTCAGGAAACTGTCCCCGGAAGTAAATTTCCCGCCTTATTTCAGAAGTTCCATTCTCAAGTAGGCTTGGGCAGGAAAAGGGGCTCATGGATACGAGGGTAAAAGACCAAAATAACTGTGGTGGGTTGGGCACGGGAACAGGGAAGGATGTTACTGGGATAGGCTTTGTCAAATCACTGAGTACAGAAGTGGAAGTTAAGAAAGCTCCCCTAGAGGTATCGCCTAGAGGTAACCAGTAGGTAAGGGTATGGCCATATATGCTGCTTTTATAGATTTCTCCACAGCGTTGTACAGGGTTAACCGTGGGACGATGTCGAGGAACACAGCACACCTGCTTAGGCTAGTTATTGCTTTGCATTCTTCGACTTGGACACAGGTCCTGATGGGAGGGAACCAGTGCCTTTCGAGATAAGTGGAAACCACTAATGGGTTGAAGCAAGGGTGATTATTGGCGCCGTTCCTCTTTTCCCTTTTATTTTAACTACTTGCCTAGTAGAGTTGGACAGTATAAGGGGGACCCTCTAAATTTAGGAACCATGAAACGTGGTTGCCTCCTCTACCGGATGATGCCATCTTGCTAGATTTAACCGGTTTACAGAGGCATCTTTTTTAGTTGGGCAACTATGCTGACCAAGATTTCCTAAAAATAAACATTTCCAAGAGCAAAGTTTTGTTTTTTAGGTCTAGGGGAGTCAGGGTTAGTAAAGATTTAAATTGGTTTTTTGGGAAAGACGAGCTAGAAGTTGTACCTGTATTTATGTAGAATTTTAGGTAGAATTGTTTCCAGTAACTGCTGTAATAACGATCATATTAGCAATTTCCCAGGCTTCCACAATCGGTAGGCTATATAAATACTCTTGCACAGACCCTAACCCAATCCCCTCTCCCCCCATAATCCTCTCTTGTGCAGATTCTCTCCCAGTACGGATTGATCCAAATCATAGGAGGATTATTACTGCCCCTTTCTTCCCACCAGCTCAAATCCTTAAATCTGGGCTGGGCAGAAGACATTTCGCCCATGTTTTGGCAGTTTATAAAATTAAAATTCCACCTTCATTGAGTTACACCTGTGAATCAATGGATGAGCGTTACTGGGGCTTCTTTGAGAAGGTGGAAGGGCACATGTGGCGCAGTTATGTATCTTGAACTGTGCAGCTGCTCCATCGGGACTCGGGCTTGAATTTGGACTTCTTTCTACCTATGTGTTCGCCGTGGCAGCAAGCTTAAGATGGGGTAATAGCTTATTGAATAGTGATTCAAGCTCCATAAGGGCTGCATTAAAACATGATTTTTTTTTCTGTTTTAAATGAGAGAAGCGGTGTTTTTAGGAATTAGGCGAAAGCATTAGATTTATTTGGAATTGGACAAAGCGAAGCATGTCCCCTCTCAAAGCCAATTTTGAAAAACTTGATTAAAAAATCAATTTATGAAATGAGTCGTCAAAGATATTCTGTGTTCATGGCACATCAGGAACGACATAATAGTGGATAGTAGCACATGTAAAAACCACAACCATATGTCCTATGAAACCATCCCCATGGTTTGCGCAGAACTAATTTGTATTAAGGCTGAACCTGCTCCCTTTACGAATTTTAACAGGAGCATGGGAGGGATTAGTTGGGGAAGAGCGAATTTGTGACCTTTGCAGGAAGCATGTTCAAGATCTAACCACGTGTTATTTGTTTGTCCTCTATTACATTCCTCACCACGTCAACTGTTAAGACCAGTGTTCCTAAAATATAATATTTCCTCGGAAGTGGAGGCCCAGAACTGTCTTTTGGCCCCATCCTCGGAAATAGTTTTTTTTTTTTTAATCTGTTTTTATCGACAACATTGCATCACATTACATCATGTACCATTATGTACATATTTATATTGCGGCATCTACATGTACTGCTATATCCTCCACATCTGTGGAGCATAATACATTTGCAATGTCTTAAGTTTTTCGTATTCTCAAACATAAACAATTAAAACTTGAACAAAAAAACATGGAGCTCCCCGGCTGCAGACAGCGACATTATTTATGTGTCATGTGGGCACTCAGATCGGCAGGTATAACTAGTTTAGAGTGGGTTTGTGAGAGGGTCATTATCACCTGCAGCGGTAGGTACCTGTGAGCCGTGTGTGGATTGCTGTGTGGGTGTAGCTTCATCATCACCCTGTGTTGTTGCCACGGACACTTCTGTTTCCATCAAGTCACTCTCGGCGTTCTCATCCGTTCTTACAGCCCTAAGGCGACATTCTTCCGCCACTCCCCACTCCCTCACATCATCTTTCCATTTGTTCAACGCGGGGGGCGCAGTAAGTATCCAATGTATCGCAATCCGTCTCTTTACCAGGACCAGACCCAACATCAAGAACCTATGTCGTATCCGTGTCCCTTTTTTGGTGCTGGGAGAATACCCAATAAACACTGTTTTATGGAAACTTCTATGCGCACTGCTGTTGCATTGTGGAGAATCTGTACCACCTGATTCCAATATAATTGTAAGCGTACGCATTTCCAGGTCATGTGTAAAAAAGTGGTGGGGTCCATGCTGCATTTTGGGCAGAGAGACGCGGCCCCCGGTATGAACAGCGCTCGAAGCTGTGAGGTTACGTATGTGCAATGAAAGTAATGGAATTGGGTGAGCTTAAACCTAGCGTTACTAGTCGCTTCAGCCACCTGTGCTAGGGCTCTTTTCCATTCGCCTTCTGTCAATGGAATAGGTAAATCCTCTTCCCACTTCACCCCTAGCAGCCGACAAGTCGACCACACGGTCTTCCTTTAACACTTTTTATATATGCGCGAGATCAGACCCCTGCAAGAGCCCAGATCTAACAATGTCAATAGTGTGTGGGTCTCCTGCGGTTGTTCCGGAAATGTGGTCCATATCTCCCGGGCCGTACGCAAAACTTTGGCGTACTGCAGAAAGTGCCCTGCCGGAACCTGGAACCAATTTTGTGCCTCTTCAAAAGTCAGAAAGGCTCCATTCTGATATAGATCCCCAGCCCTTTTGCATCCTCCCTCGTACCACTTTGAGATGTCCATAGATGCCTGGTTACTCTGAAACCCCTATAACCACTGAAGTTGCAACGCACCAGCATACGGTGCCCTGCGAAGGACCAGTGTGACGGCTTGCTTCCAGGCTTCCGCAACCTGGCGCATAATGTGTGGACAATCTCTTGGAGCCCTCGATCCCATCTTAAGAAACCTCTGTAATTGTGTCCCCTGATTCCAGTCGCTCTTTGTCAACCATGCGTCCCTCCATGCACCACTGTGCTGCGTATTGTAATAATCCTGCTATATAGTACAACCTGAGATCAGGCAATCCGAGACCTCCTGCGTTCGCGTCCAACTTCATTGTTTCTAGCTTAACTCTACTTCGGCCCCCAGCCCACACTAGCGAGATTAGTAGACTATTTAGTACATCGAACACGAGTTTCCGGATTTTACAGAAGGAGTTCTGCAGGACATATAGGCAGCGGGGGAGCACCACCATCTTTGACAGAGCCGCTCTCCCCATGATTGAGAGTGGGAGCTTGTTCCAAAATTGTATGAACGCTTTTAATCCTATGTTAACTTTACCCATATTGAGGTCGAACTGAGTCTCTGGCTGATGTGTTACCTGAATACCCAGGTATTTAAAATGATCGCGTTCCCAGTCCAGTTCTACTTCAGGAAGGTCCCGGGGAGGACCCCGCGCAAGTGCTCCCAACGGGAACAGTATTGTTTTATGGTGATTAATTCGGAGGCCAGAGACCGCACCAAAAGAGTCCTGCACCCTCAAGCATGCCGATATCGCCTCTTCTGGCTGTCTAATATACAAGAGGGCATCGTCCGCATACAAAGAGACCACGTGTGTTCGGCCGTCTACCACTATACCCCATGGTGCCATGTCCCTCCGCAGTCTCGCCGCTAATGGCTCCATTGCCAGTCCAAAAAGAAGTGGGGAGAGTGGGCACCCCTGTCGCGTGCCCCTTTCTATCCGTATAGTCGGATACTTGGCTCCCGTTTCTAACTCGAGCTCTCGGTTGGTAGTAGAGCAGTTTAACCCACGCAATGTATTCTCCGCCAAAACCCATTCTTTGCAATACCTCCCAGAGAAATTACCACCGTAGCTTATCAACAGCCTTTTCGATGTCCAAGGCGACCACTGCGGCGTGGAGACCGCTATCAGACACCGAATGGAGGACGTGAGACAGCCTTCTTCAGTTCATATGCGTTCCCCTCCCAGGTATGAACCCACACTGGTCTTCATGCACCAAAGAAGTCACCACTTTTCTCAATCTAGTAGCCAAGACCTTAGCTAGTAATTTGGCATCCACTCCCAGCATAGACAAGGGTCTGAACTCCGCAGCCGTATCTTCCGTGTTCCTACCGGGCTTGGGGAGCATTATTATCTGTGCTCCCTCATAGATTAAGGCAGACTTCCAGCATTCTTTGCCTCCTGTAACGTTTCCAGCAGACGCGGGAGCAGAATTTCTGCGTATGTCTGATAAAACTCCACCGGGAGCCCATCCGGCCAGGCGATTTTGAAGCGAGCCATACCCTGTAGTGCCTCCTGCTGTTCCCCCCCCAACTGAAGCGCTGCCTCTAACTCCTCCCTCTGTTCGTCTGTGAGACGTGGGAGGGGGACATCTGAGAGGTACCCCCCCTCTACTGGGACCTCAAGTCCCGGGATCTTGCGAGAAATTTCAGACAGATGGTTAAATAGTACAGTGTAGACCCCGGTCTGTGTGGTAGCCATGGCTCCATCAGGGCTCAGCAATGTTAATATCAGCGTGGACGGGCGCTCATGCTTTAACAGCCAGGCCAATAACCGTCCAGATCGGTCGCCCTCCCTATGCAGTAATTGTCGGTATTCCCGCCGGACTAGACAGTCCAAACTGTCCCACATCTCCCCAACTCTATGCTGTGTCTGCAGGAGCAAGTCATTGGGGGTTGCCGAGACCCGCTCTTCGTGCTGAATTCTGGCCAATCTGTCCTCTGCTAGTTCCAACTCTAGTCGTCTTCTGGTGCCTCCCACTCTAGATAAGCAGTCTCCTCTAGTGACCACTTTAAAAGCGTCCAACTCTACATCTGGTTGCAGTAGATGACCAGTTGGTGGCAAAGTAACCCGCAACAACCTCCCTGAGTTCTTCTGTGAATACTGGGTCGCGCAATGCCGCTGGCTGCAATCGCCACAGTGGAACCCCAGGCCTGATTCTGCTAGGTCCCCACTCCAGCAACATTGGGAAATTATCCGATAAACGGCCCAATAGTTTGGTCTTTGTTACAGCACCACACTCCTCCTGAGAGAGCAGGAAGCGGTCGAGTCTACTGCACACCTCCCAGGCAGGAGTGTAGCAAGTATAACCTCGCTTGCCTACGTGTGTATCGCGCCAAATGTCCACACAGTGGAGACTTCATTACCTCACCCAAGGCATTTGTTATGTGGCTTGGTATGTTGTTTCAGCGGGTATCTATCCAGTTGGCCGTCAAGGACGCAATTGAAGTCGCCCGCCCATATCAGTGGTAACCCAATGTACAAGAGGAGCAGAGTTTCAATATTTCTGAAAAAATCCCCATCTATGTTCGGGGCATAAATGTTCACCAGGCACACTTCAATACCATCAAGCATGCCGTGTGCTACGAAATATCTCCCTCCACATCCGCCTCGTACTTACACAATTTAAACTGAACCTGTGGGGCTACCCATATGGCCACCCCCCCCCCCTAGCACATGTAGAATAAGTAGATGCGAACAGCTGCCCTCTCCGCTTTCTGTGGAGTTTCTGTGTCTGTGTCGAGCAGGTGTGTCTCCTCTAACATAGCGATCTGAATGCCCGGTCTCCGCAGATATATTTGTACTCTAACGCTTTACATATGAGTTTAACCCTCTGACCTTCCATGTTATAATTTTATATTGTCCCAAATCCTCCAATCTATGACTGTCGCATCTATTTCGCAAAAATGCTGTACACGGCCCCCATCGCAGCCGGCGAGGTTCCTGAACTGAACTATTTGAACATCCCACCCCCCCCCGGGTAGACACAGTAATAACAAAGTGTGCATCCCCATATAAACCCGAGTTCCCCACCCCTTCCCTTAAACTTTGTGAACAAACATACTTCCTCTGTTCTGACATGAGTTCTCCATAACAAAATCATCAATCCACTTTCGCTCCTCATTGGCTTCATCCCTCTCAATCTGCCTACACGCCTTACACATTCAGTCTTCCAATAGGTATCTTCTGCCAAGTCAGAGGATGCGCGCTACCCAGACTCGTTATGTGCCTGTCAGCAGCGTCCCCCCTGTCCACGGACATCACCCTCGCCCGCTCCTCACGCTATCAACCCTGCTCACGCACTCCCTTAGTCATTCCAAATTATATACTAAATCAATTAAATAATAAAACTAAAAAGAAAGTCGAAGAAAGAATCGAAAAACAACAATATGATAGAGTGAAAAGGAAGTAAAGAAGAAGAGGGGGGGGCGGGAGGCATTATTAGCCGCCCGTCCGGTACCAGTGCCCAACCGAGTCCGATCATCCATCTGGAGGGTGGAGGAGACCGAATCCTCTACGACCCATTTAATTGTTCAGCGAGAATGTTAATCACTATAGTGTGGCTCCTGGTAATCTGTTTGTTACCTCCATTATTCTGCATCCGCCGGCTTCGCGCACCAGGTCTCAGGAGCCTCCCGGCTGTGGTGTGCCCTCGACAATATCTCATGTGCTTATCTCCGAGCCCGTGGCGGTCACCACCTCTACCAGCGCTCTGGCAACCTCTCGCTCCGCCTGTTGCGTCACTGGGTCTATTCGAGAAGACCGTCTGCCCTCGCCACCAGAATCGGATTGTTCCAAATCCAGGGATCCATCCCCTCGGGCCACCCCTCTTTGCGTCGATCTTGAGGCCTTCCTGGACTTTCGGTGTCGGCTGTTACTCTTTCCCCACTTGGAAGTGGTTGGGGGTCTTTCCTCCTCTCTCCCTCTGGGCAGTGTCGTCTTGCCCCCATGGATCTCTAACCAGTCCCAGACCGCCTACGGTGCTGTGAAAAATTGAGCTCTGTGTTGTGATCTTGTTAACACCGTGGCTCTGCTCCTCGCGCCACGGTGGAATGTTGGTATGTGAAGGTTCTATTCTGTTGTGGGCGCTCGCGACCTGTCAGTTGAGTGGCTGAAGGAGGCGGTGCGCTGGTTCTGTGTTGGCCTTGTAATAAATCTTTGGAACCTGCTCCCTGTCGCCGTGTCATGTTGTCGTTACAACACTGTCACCATGGAGAACTTTTAACTTTGCTCGGTACAGGAGCATGTATTGGAGGTTCATAGCGTGCAGTTTTTGTTTCCCCCCAATAAAGGACGCTCTCTACCCTCGGAAATAGTTCAAAACTTTTTATCTTTTTAAAACAATTTTTAAACGTTTTTAGACCGGACTATATTTTTATTGTATTGCTCTTGCTGAATATGGCCCCCAGGGTAGTAGGATTTGCACAGTTTAAGTAGATTACTGCATTTACATTGCCTAATGCTGATTGCAATGATCTATACTGAAGTACTGTATCAGAATTGCACTTTTGTCCCTGTTACATTTGTTGCATTGGTCAGATTCTGCACTTCTTGACAAACCAATAGCGCATTTGCCCTTCATTTGTCCAAGGTCCTTTTATATACGTAGAGTGTGTTTGGACATTGATTGTTTTTGCCATGTACCTTATTATGTACATAATTATTTGTGGGAATGGTCAGGTCTGAATTTTTCCGCAATCTAATAGCATGGGAGGGATTAGTTAGTAGGCCTGGGCGGTAAATTCCGTTCCGCTTGCGGAATTTGGGTAATTTCGCGTTCCGCGGAGAACGCGAATTGCCAAAATTCCGCGGCTTCGCGGAATTTTTGCTTGTTCGCGCTTTCAAAATGCGTGTTCGCGAGATTTCTCCCCGAGCACGCAAACAGCGTTCGCAAACAGGAAAAAAGCATCGCGAACGGGCGGAACAAGCAATTCCGCGTGTCCGCGGAACTTTTGCGTGTTCGCGGAGATTTTTTACCGTTTCGCGGAGCTTTGCGTAGCGCGACTACGCAAATTCCGCCCACCCCTATTTAGGGAAGAGCGAATTTGTGACCTTTGCAGGAAGCCTGTTCAAGATCTAACCACGTGTTATTTGTTTGTCATTTATGAGATTTGCACAATGAATGTTCTTGGCATGTTTTTAATTTTGTATATTACTAATTGTGGGATTTGGTCTTGTAGGCCTTTCTGCCTTTTTTTTTTTTTTTTTTTTTTTTTTTAATGTGGACCTCTTTGAGTTGCAAATCATAATAAAAATGTTGACCTTTTTTTTTTTTTTTTTTTTTGTAGTATGAGCTCCGGATTGGAATATATACTGCCTTTGGTTGGGTGATGTGTATGCCACAAGACCCAAGGTCTCCACAAATTGGTGTAATAGTGCATACTCCTTCTATTATCCCTACATGATCTGTCTGCAGCATCTGAGATAGCTAAGATCACAATCTCCCTCCCTCTCAACCATCAGCAGCCACTTAACCACCTGCACCAAAAGAGGTCCAAGTCTTTCAAGAACCACCAATGTTATGTTAGTTAATGCTTCTTATAAAGCGCAACATACCACTACCAGGACTTTCCTGGCGCTAAAGCTACAACAGTAGAGATCGTAGAATAACTAAAATCTTAAAATAACCATGTGTTTTACAGTTTCTTGAAAACTATAACATTCTGGCGGGAATGAATTTGGATTAGCAACATGTTCCAATGGCGTGGAGCCGGATAAGAGAGAGCAGCCTCCTCTGCCTGCTGTTTGAATGAGACTGGGATATTGAAGGATCTTAGGCTCCTAACCGGATGATAATATTTTATTCAAGAATGAAGATAGACCGGGCCTACCACATAAAAACCTCTATGAACATGGCAGAGAAGTTTGAAAAGGCAGATTTTTCTGATGGGTGGCCGAGGTAAGGATCTTAAAGTTGGTTCTGAGGGCCAACCATAGGGATCACTACATACCAGGTGACCTGCCATATTCTGAATCACCTGCAGTCTAGTCAAGAGTGCCTCTTTTGCGGCAATCCGGAAAGCATTGCCATAGTCTAAACGACTAGTTATGAGGACTGAGTAATGAATTTTCTACAATTAAGGGGAAGCCAAGAAAATGTTCCTGAGCAGGCGGAACATGCCAAAACAGGAGCCACAGATTGATTTAACCTGGTCAGCTATCAAAAGCCTGTCGTCTAAAAGAATGCCAATATTTTTTACCACCTGTTTTGGGCAAGGAGCAGTCTCCGCTCACTAGGCCTTCAGTCCTTTGACCAGATCTCCTTAGCTTTGCCAAATAATGGAATCTGTCTTTCCCCCATTTAACTGTAAAGAATTCTGTTTCATCCAAAAGGCCACCTTCTGCATACAATTGGAAAACCTAGGTTCCGTTACCTCATAATCTTGCCCAAATGAAATTGAGTATCATCTGCATAAAACAGGATCTCGCTTCCAAAGGATTCCACAATCTTTTTAAAAAGGGCCACATGCATATTGAAACGTATGGGACTCGGCAAGGACACCATGGGAACCCCACAATTGTTTGGGACACTTTTCGATTTTAAAAGATGGATAGAGATCTCTTGGGTCCTATCTGTAAGAAAGTTCCTCAGCCGGTCAATGCCTGAGCGTGCGCCCTTATGTCAGTCTCTGAATGAGAACTGCATGTGACACTGAATGGAGTGCTGCTGAAAGATCCAGCAGAATCGGCATCCCCAATCTGCCTTCATCCAAACTGATCCAAATTATATCGGTAGCGGCCAGAAGATCTTTTTCTGTGCAGTGTGCAGCTCTAAACCCAGACCGCAAGGAGTCAAAAACATGATTGTTCCCTAAGTATTTTGAGTTATTTATTAATCTGTTTCACCATGATGAGGCACAGGGTCAAGACTGATTTGCTTATGGCTGGGTTCAAACTGGAATGGCATGGTGAGCAGAAAAACGATGGATTTAGGCCCAGATCTCTGTACTGGGGTGAAAGTATGACATTGTTCTGCATTCTGTCCATCAACTGTTGTTTAAGTCGAGCCTAGAGTAGCGCGCAAGCGCTCCTCTGCGAGACTTTATGTAAGGGGCTTTAAAAAGCTGACCACACGCTCGTGCACAATGGCCTTTTCCGTGCGGTTACCCGCACGGCCGACATCTGTTTCCAATTATCGTGCCCAGACGCGGGCAAAAGGCCGCTGTGCACGAGCGTGTGGTCAGCTCAGCAGGCTGCCGCGCTCGCTCGCCCCCGCTCCTCTCTTCAAAGCTTTTTTTAGTTGCTTTCATTTTCGCGGCCGCATTCTTACAGCGCGCGCAGGGGCCATCTGGGTTTAATTAACGTGTGCGCGTGCTTGTTTTTTATCGCAGCGCCCGTTTCATTTAAACTATTCAGCGGGGCGGCCATGGGCGCCGTGCTTTCATCTTCAAAACGCGATCTCCCTATTCAGCGCGGTGCCCATTTCATGAGCGCCGTGCTTTCATGTTCAAAACGCGATCTCCCCGTGGTGGGCCCTCCCTCCCACCACAAAAAAACAGGCTGCCTGTTTAATTCTCCACCCATCCCCGCTGCCAGTTTACAAGTTGACCTCGGGTGGCCTCTGAGCGCACTCCGTTTATTTTCACACCCCCTCCCCCCGCCCGCACTCCGCTGTCCGTGCATTGCGGCGGCGCTGCTAATAATGCTGTGCCTGGCCGCAGTCGCCGCAGGGACAGCACAGCGACAGTCCAGGCATGCGAACTCGATATCCCTACAGCCGACGCTTGCAGCTCCGAGGAAGCTGGTCGGGAGGAGCTCTCGGGAGACGCTACCTCTCAGGTATGTCCCTGAACAAACCCGGTTTCAGTCTCTGCTCTGCCTGGGAGATGTGTGCATGATCACCCATCATGATTTCGTGTAGCGCCTTCCTTTGAGATGTGGCAACTTCTGTGCGCTGTCTGTACAAGCAGTGTATAACCATGTAAATTACCTGTATAACATATTTCGAATTGCTCCTACCTTTGACAAGTGTATTCAAACTCTAGGTGATTACACCGTGTTCCCAGGATCACACACTTCGGAGGAGGAGCTGGGATTAGAATTCTGGTCTCCTGGCTCTACCTCTGATGCAGTTGTTAATGACCATCTTATTGGTTCTGTCCCATTTAGAGCAAGGCCCCTGGCATGTCTGGGCTATTTAAACAGGGATAAAGATCTTTCTGTTTCTAACTTCAAGTGTGTGGGGGCGATTTGTCTGTGTGGAGGCTGTTGTCGACAGTTGTGAAAACGTGTCGGTGTATGACAAGTGTTTGTGAGGGGGATTCATGCGTGAGTGTGTAAGCAGATCTCTGCGTATTTGTGTGCGTGCTGTGTGTGACTGTTAGTATTTAGCTGGTCTGAGAGAATTGTGTTGTCCTGAATGCTTTGTGTGTGTGCCCTGGAGTGTGTGGTGGGTATCTGAGACTTTGAGCTTCTGTGGTGTGTAGGGGGATCTGTGTGGCGACCTGTGTGTGGCTGTAACAAAACTATATTACGTACAAACGATAATGTGGAAATTGAGTTTCGGCAAATATGTATCATTTGCACATCACCAAGTAAAGTGTTCTGATTTGTTTTGATCCTATTAAAATAATTTGTTTCCATCACGCTTCAGAATTAAAAAAAAGATTTTACCCAACTACTGAAATACATTTTGAAATATTTGTAGAGTTCATTTATAAGCTATTAAAATGGGTTAGAAAACAACTGACATCCTATAGGCTTTTATTTCACACAGCACGATTGTCAGACAGTGACCTTAACTTTTCTTTCTCAGACTGCAAAGTTAGAGGATTTTGTAAACCCGATCTCCAGGATAAGGCAAGGAGCAATTTGTAAGAAGACATAAGCGGTCTTTGAATGCAGAGCAAATATAACAAGATTTAAGGGCGTCTTTGTTGCTCTTTCACTTTCTCAATTAAAAAAACACCTGTTCTTTGTCAGCTTGAGTGTCTCGCTGGACCGGGCTAGTAGCACTAAAAATAGCTCATCCTGATCACATCAGATGCGCCATAGCAAGTGGGCGAGTAGATTTTTTCGAAGCCTAGGCTACGACATAGTGACGGGGCAATGTTGTGGAGAAGGTCTCACCTTGGGGTCTGTGTACCTTCCGCCCGGACTACAATCGGACTATGATAGGACTTACAACCTATCTAAGGGAGGCGCGCAGGAGTTTCTTGGCAGTTAGGATTGAGAAGACTGGCAAGTCTGCCAAAAACGTTTTTAAGACTTTGAATACATTTGAGCCGGATGCCTGCAGGACTTCGATCCCCGCCTCCCAGGACTTATGTGATTCTCTCGTAAATTATTTTTGTGAGAAGATTACAAGGTTACATGAGGATTTTGTGCAACATTTTTCAACATTTGTAATGGCGATTACCTAATTGCGATTTTCTGCGAACCGCAATTAAGTAATCCCAATTACAAATGTATGAACCAAGAGATTCATATAGCGAATCATGGGGGGAGGGAGGTAAGGGTCGTATATCGACCAACCTCATTAATATTGAGGTAGGTTGCAATATGCAACCTCCTACGAATCGCTAAAATCGTGGACATGTTTGCCTGCAGGGGTCAGCAGACCACCATATCTGTGACTGCTTGAAATAAAGCAATCTTTTATTTTTTTATTTTTTTTTTAAATGCAGCCCGTTTTCCTTAAAGAAAAAACGGGTTGCGCTTAGCAAAAAAAATTACGTTTTCGTTTCATTTTTTAAGAGTAGGCAGTGGTCCGTGGGACCACTGCCTGCTCTTAAAAAAAGTTTTTTCCTAAATTCACATAGGAGAAGGGGTTCCTTGGGGACCACTTGCCATTTGTGAATAGGTTATCACCTACTTGAAGTTGGTGGTAAAATGCGAATGTTTTGCTACCGCATTTCGGTCACAAAACATTCCTACATAACGATGTGATTTGGTATTACCAAGGGACGCCCTAAACACGCCCCTTCCTAATAGTAAAGTGCTGACCTATTTTGCGATTTGGTAATAGGTTACCGAATCGCAAAGTAGGGTTTGGTACACTGGGAAAGCCTTGTTTCGGGTCGCAAACGGCCCGATTCTGCGTATCAGGCGGTTTGCGACCTTAAAAAAGGTACATACATGTGGCCCTTGGTCCTGCAAAGAGAACACCTACAAGATACTTTAAGATATCAAGTCTCTCCTCCAGATGCCCCAGGTCAACTGGGAAATTTTGACAGATTACCCTGGAGGAGGTAAAAACGACATTACTTGCAGTTAAATCAGGGTCACCAGAAGATCCTGCCCAGCTTATATTTTTGCCTCCTTGTCACCATTACTGGTGCCTTATTTCACAGATTTGTTTAACCTATCTGAGGAAATGGCTACGGTGCCAAAAGCTTGGAAACTGGCACCCGTCTCACTCATTTTAAAATAAACCTACAGCAGATCGGACTATTTTTGCTAACTTCGTCTGATTTCACTACTTCCGTTTCTTAGCAAGATCATGGTGAAACAGATTAATAAATAACTCAAAATACTTAGGGAACAATAATGTTTTTGACTCCTTGCGGTCTGGGTTTAGAGCTGCCCACTGCACAGAAAAAGATCTTCTGGCCGCTACCGATATAATTTGGAAAAACAACAGTTGATGAACAGAATGCAGAACAATGTCAAACATTCACCCCAGTACAGAGATCTGGGCCTAAATCCATCGTTTTTTTGCTCACCATGCCATTCCAGTTTGAACCAAGCCATATGCAAATCAGTCTTGACCCTGTGCCTCATGGGAACAGTCCAGCCCGAACTGCCAAGCCAGGTCCTCCCTGGACTGGAAACAAGCATCCTAGGACCGGTTTCGGGGTTTCACCCTCTTCAGCCAGGATAGCTTGATTCCAGTGGCATGGAGAGCACGGGACCCACGTCTGGGCATACCCGTCCCACTCGGGGTGACAAATGCAAAACAAGCATTGGCATAGCCAATAGGTCTCGCCTTTGGGACCTTATAAGTGTTTAGTTATCCATCACAATATCCTTGGTGCAACATTAACTGTTGCATGGCTAAACACTTATAAGGTCCCAAAGGCTATGCCAATGCTTGTTTTTACAGATATTTCGGTTCCTCGTGCCCTGGCTGTCTCTCCATGCTGCTTTTCTCTCCGGTTTTCCCCCACACTAAAGTAAACTGTTCCAGTAGAGGTGTCTGATGTCAGCGACAGAGAGCCAAGAAGCTTCCAACAGATGGCATGCAGCGCTATAGAAAACCAACAAGTATACACATTGAATGAGCTGCACACAAGCCACCCTTACAAACAACCTCTAGAGAAGCTCGGAGTCTCACAGAACCATACATGGTAAAATTGCAGTGGGAAAGTTTGTGGACATTTCAATGGAAATATGCTGTCTGTGACAATGCAGTACCACACCATGCTTTAGTAGATCTGTTAATGGTGAGAAATCTTAAAAATGAAGTTAGAAACATTAATGCACCCCACCCCCCGGAGGAATATGCTATTGTTGAAGCAAGTGAGAGGCCATGTGTACCCAGTATGTGGGCTAGATTTTTATTATACATGGAGAAAAAGTTGTCTATTAAACAATGGAGTTTTTGTACAGCATACATGAAAGGGCTCTCCTATTGTATGATAAAGAAAATGGGCAATGATTCCTCTCTGTGTTTCCCAGGCTGGTTATGAACTAAGATAATAACTTTTAAGTCCCTTTGTCTTTGAATCTGTAAGCTATTTAAGCTGTATCCCATTCAGTATCATCTCCCTCTCTACCCTCTAGTTCTCATGGCTTGGTCAGTTGTAACAGTTAAAACGTCTGTGGCTGCTCTTGCACTACTGTCCAACAAACTTCTAATATTGCCCCATCCCCCAAGTCTCCCCCAGTGACCCCAAATTCTGCCTACCATTGCCACAGGCTTATAACTATCCGCATCCCCAATTCACAGGGGACATATTGCTCAATTTATCCATTGGAAACTCTTACTTCAATTGTTAACTCAACTTTTTTTATGTGCCCTTTAAGCCTCCCTCCCCCACAGTTTCTGTATGTACCTATTTCCTGCTTCTCCCGGTCTCCTGCCCCTTGATGGACCTCTGCACAGGTACCAGGACGCTTAGGAGGCCATGGGACACTAGTGCACTCCATTTTACCTTCCCTCCAAAGAGCATTTGGGTTATATCAAACACTGACTTCTTTCATGTGGAGTTCCTGCCCTAATCCTCGGGAGTATCCTGCATTGTTTCCGTTTGGCGGTCTCCACTTTCCATCCCTCTGCCTATGGACAGAAAAGTGCATTCACCAGTATCCCCTCACCTGGCTCCTCTTGTCCAAATATCTGGATTCCATGATTTTGGGATGACCCGGTTTATTTTTTTCCTTGCATTGCTGCTTGTTTACAGATTCCCAGTCAGTCTCCAATGCTACGATGATCCAGGTTTTCCCCCCATCTATGATGCAAAGCTTGGTGGGAGCAGCAAAATATACTTTTTCCCCCTGCTTTCTTTTGACTTTCTCAAAGCTACACCTCTGGTTTTTATACTGCATGCAGTCTGGACAGGTTTTGTTTGTGGTGTTTTCATATTGCAGCTGTCCATTTCCTGGTGGTCTTCAGTATAATGTCTCTATTTCGATGGTTAAGGTTCCTGGCAATAATTGTTTGGGGAGGTGCCCTGGGTTTTAGAGGCAGGATTTGGAGCCCTGTGAGCCCTTTCCGCTGAAAACAGTTTGAGTCCTTTGGGCTTGAGTGTATTTAACACCCAGTCCTCCACAAATACTTCCACACTCGGGCCCTCTGCTCTTCTTGGCACCCCAACATTCTTCTATTGTTCCTTCTTGAGCTAGTTTCTGCATCTTCAATTTTCTGTGTATGATCTCCTTTTTGTTCTGCAGCTACCGGAAGGCATTCTGCAGGGTGCGAAACAGATTAGAACAGAAGCGCTAATGTCCCAAAGATAACAATCCCGATTTGGGGATATTAATAAAGCAATGTACGCGGTGTATATTATTTTCAATATAAATTTAGTACATGAGACATCAAAAGGTCCTATTACAAAGTAGTCACGCATTCATGTGGTGAATACTTTTTATTTTCTTTAAAATCTTAAGTCAGTCGGCCTAGCCAACGCGTTTCGTCCATAAGGACTTCATCAGAATTCACCACATGATTGTGTGACTCCTTTGTAATATAACTTTTTGTCTCATGTACTAAATTTATATTGAAAAGAATATACAGGGTATGCATTGCTTTATTAATATCCCCAAATAGGGATTGTTATATTTGGGATATTAGCGCTTCTGTTCTAATCTGTTTCGTAATTTGCTTACTACATGAGGCTTTAGCAGTGGGTTAACGAACAGTTGAGCGCTCACACTTGTAATTTAATGATCATAGTCACCCATACTAGTGCGATCATCTGACAGCCCACACTACATTGTTTCTGCTTTTGTTGGCATTCTGCAGGGTCTTGTTGACCTCCATTTGCACAGCAGTAAGTGCTTGTTCACTAAATGTGACTTTCACTCATTTTTCTGAAATTCGCCCTCAATAGATTGACTTCAGTTCTCACCAAGCTTTTTTGGAGTCTAAAATGGTTTTAGTGGCTTGGCTCCCCCATTTCTTTTAGTGGTTGGGAGGTGGCTATATTTTTGTTTGGTACTTGGCATAATGAATCTCATTTTGTTTTGCAGGGAAGATTTTCCCTCCTTGTCACTGCCCATTAAGGGTGGGCGAGATGCTAACCCTCATGCAAGGACCCTGCAGTCTGTCATTCAGTGTTGCTGCGTGTAGGCCCCTGCCGGTTCCCCCTCAGACTTTTTTCAAATTCACTAACAATTTAGTACTGTTGTTCCAGGTGAGGATTAAGGGACCAACTACCAGGGTATTGCACCCTGTAAGATGAACTAGGGGCTGTCCTTTTGGCTTGTTGGTTTTCCCTTGTTGTTTCTCTTCTCTCTAGTTAGTATCCTTGGGGCCCAGATGTGTCCCATTCAGTGCCCCCGCCATTACTATTATAGTAGTTACTCTGCTCCATTCTCTTACTGGACTGGGGTGGGGACTAAGGGGATATGCCTGCTAGTACATCAGAAGCCAGACGTGACCCAGGCCTTCCTCTCTCACCTTATCGCAACAGCCCTGCTGCCTCCTGTAGTCAAGCCTCGATCTCTCACCCCTTTCTTTCATTTCTTTCAGCTGCACCTCGGAGCAGGCATGTCTCAAAGTATCTTAGCTTGGGTTCTCCTGATAGTGTCCGGTCAACGATGTTGGGAGTGACTGGTCTCCATTCCGACCCTTTTCAACTTCAGCCAAGGTCTCCATCCTCTCTGTGGAGTAACTCACTCTTATGCTTGTTGCTGATTTCTCCATTGCTGCCTTCTCTCCAGTGTAGGCCCTGGGTCCACTACGATTGTAGACCTTGTTGAGCCTGCCCCGGCACTCGCCTGACCATTTTTAGGATTGCACGCCTCAAAGTTTCTGGTCTGCCTTATTACAAGCTGCCTTTCATTTTGCTGGCTAATGCACTTGTTTTTACAGGATAAGGAAGGTTTCCTTATTTCTTCGAATTTGATTCAGAATTTAGTAGCGTCTTCTTGTTACTGAAACTGTCTTAAGTATAATAATCAGTTTGACTAGAAACCCCCATTATTTCTCCTACTCTGTCATATTGTTAATGAGTTTTCTACTAATGATCATTGGCAAACAGAAGCGGAAAAGGAAAATCTTAGTTCATCTTTACGAGCTCTGTAGTAACTAACCATGTAAAAAATAATTCACGGTGAAAACATCCTTATAAATTCCAGCACTCTGATTGGAGACCCCGATAAATTCCATCTAGGATTATTTTGTTCAGTTCTGTAGTTTTGTAGTATGACCTGAAAAAGGGTGGCCATCCTACTGCTGTGGTTTTCTATTTGTGACTGTCATCAGAATCCCATGCATTTGAGCATTTTTGCATCTGCATCTTCCAAGTTCTTCTTAACTTTCATTCAGGTTGATACATTGCGGTTGAGATCCACTATCAATTTGTTTCAGGTCCGCTTGTGGAGTTGTGGGCCACTTGCATTACCTGACGGTCTTACTCCTGGCTCCCTCATTGGTTATGAGATTAATATTTGAGTGGAATCAGCCGATGATTATGTATTTTCTCCTGTCACATGTACCTCAAAGCCAGAGTAGTTACCATCCCAAGAGAAGGCCGACTGTGCAGTTTATATTTAGCTGTGTGACGAAGGCTACACTTAAGTTCCTTTCCGTGGGGTGGGGGACAGCAAACAGTCCTCAATCCACATCTGTGGTACCAACATTCCTCGCCGAGATGCAGATGTTCCCCACACCTCTAGTCTGTACCATACACTGCCGCCCTCTTGAAATCACATTGATGGGAGCCCTCATTAACCGAGAAACATAGTAAGCATGCACCGCTTCCAGTTGAAAGTGGTCATTGAAAGCCATTGGGGTTCTTTTTTGTCACTGCTTTTTAAGATTGGCCTTACCGGTTCAATAGCACTTTGTGTTTTTATGGGGGGTCAGGGTAAATATCAGCTGTTGCGGCTTTTGTCAAGACTAGCCTAATACCAGTGCTCCTTCTGTGTGCATCTGTAGGCTACAACAACTATCATTTACAAACTCGTAGCGCAGAAGCTTGGGGGCATGTGCCATAGTAGGGATCCGTGGGATTGTTCATGTATGAGGCACCATGCATAAGATACAGGTGGGGGAGAAGATAGTTTAAAGACTGAAGTTACTGTGCTGTACTTGGGCTAAGGCCTGTTGTATATGGAGTTTGGACAGTCAATGTATGCACACGATCTGGCACATGAGATATTAGTAATGTTTGTTTGGACAAAAGTCAATAAGATATTTAAAAAAAAACTCATTTACAAACTGCATTAACACTGCAGCATTAGAGCTATAATGCACAATAAATACCATACCCAATGGCAACAGTAACTACAGTTACCATGCCATATCTGCAATGCACCATTGCAATATTACACCTACAGTGCAACTACAACCAAACACATGAGATTGCACCCTAACCATATGTTGAAGCTTCCGCTCTACACTGTGCTTGCTTTATGTTGACTTACACATTCGTGAAGTTGCAGCTTTAGTTTGGTATTTTGCTTGGTTACTGATGATGTGCTTCTATTTTTGATAGATATGGGAGTTGAACAATAGATCGAATCTAGTTAAGTTGGAAGCTGGGTTTACAGCTAGGCGTTTCCTCAGTGACAGTTTAACCACTAGAGTTTAACCACTCCCCAAAAGTGCAGTTAGTCTCTTCATGAAGCATGATGAAGGCAAACTCTGAAATGTAGTAGTTTTCAGGCCATGTGTGTGGGTGGTACGGCCCCAGATGCTCTTAAGTAGGCACACATGCCCCACCATTCCCTGTCGTCACAAGTCGCATGGGAGATTACAATCTTCTGTAGCGCTGTGCAGAGTTAGGAATTAGGACTCCTCACAGACTTTTTTGTGAACAAAATGTATAACGTGGCTGATTGGCCATGAGACACATTGGAGACCGCACTAGTGATTTGAAATCGATACCAAATGCAGAATTTGCCCTCCCTGTTTCCATCTATTCTGTAATTCTGTAATTGGGTATTATGAGGTGCGCATGTTTGTAGAGTGATAGCTCCCTCTTGTAGTAGCTTCTAAACTCCAGACCAGTTCACTGTTCACATACTTCCAGTCCTGCTGATTAAATGTTAGTAGTTTGCCCTCAAAGAACTGAGGGTGCAGTGATGAACAAGACACATCGGTGCCCAACCACAGTACATGCCTTTTGTCCCTTTGAAATGGTTCCTCTGTCCTCGATGTGTTTCCATTTCACATTGAAAATTAGGAGAGCAATTGACTTGGAGTAGAGTTTTTACAAGAAGGAGTGGGTGATCTCTCCTGCCCACTGAGCTCCAGTTGGAAACTCTTCTGGGGCTGTCTCCTAACTGATGGTCTTTCCTTTTCCAGATAATGGCAGAAGAAGCCGACCAAGACCCTGCCACGTTGTTGGTGGATGGACTAATAGATAACATTGGCACAGACCTGCTACTGCTTTATTTTGAGAGTCGGCGTCGCTCTTCAGGGGGCCCTATAAAGTCCCACCGGCGCCATGGGACGAATGCATTGCTGACCTTTGAAAATCCTGAGGGTAAGTATGAATTGAGGCCAGAAATTGGCTATCCCTTACCATACTCTCCCCTCGAACAGCTCCTCCAATATTGATCTATTCTGCCTGTGGTGTTCTGGTGAGAATCCATAAACTCAGGAAACTGGAGTTTCAAACAGTGATATGAATGTGGTTTCTTGATTAAATAATTTGCAGCACACTGTTTCCAAAGAATTGGAGAGCCAGTTGCTGTACAGGTGCACCAGAGTACGGCTGGAACAGTAGGGGACGCAGCCAACGGGGCTGCCTAGCTCCATGGTCGGGGCACCATGTGTCTAGTCCTGTATTTCCATTTTACAATGCACTAGCACATTGTGCACTTTGTTTTTACATGGCATGCATATTTCAGATTTTCACATGTCTTACTCATGTATTTATAATATGAGGCACAGGATGTTGAAGTGTCTTTCCAAAAATCACACTTTTTTTTTTTGTCTTCATCAAAGACCAAATGTGGGATTAGATGTGTCTTCCGAATTCCAAAATCAGCAGATTGGCCACTAAAGTGTACCCCCTCTATTTAATGATGTTTGACAAATGGTGTCGTGCTCACTTCAGGGCAGTGACCAAGCATTCCCATTGTCCAGGTTGAGCTGACCTGTACTACAAGATAGCAATGGCAAATTGAGACTGTAATGCTCTTCTAGACTGCCCATGCCCTCTCCTGCCTTTGTTTAGTGTCCAACACTGTCTGCCTTGACAAATAGCTATTATGCTCCTGTGGCTGTATACATCGTTATGCATACTTAATTCCCACTAAAAACCTGCCTTTTCCAAGTTGCCAAATAGTGCTCTATAGAGGCTTCTGCTTCAGATTTGTCTGTGGAACTTCTCTGAAGGGATATAGACCCGTCGTCATCCTAGGTTCAACTTGCGTAGACCCTTTGAGAAGAAAATCCCTAATGTTTACTTATCTGTAGCCAGTGATTGTAATAATGGGCACCCTAGATCAAATTTTCTTTTCCATTGGAGCCAATAGGGCAATTAATCCTCTCTTCAGTCAACGAGGACAGTCTTTCAACCATAACCTTGTGCAGACAGGCTCTGAGCATACTTGTTTCCATTGTTGGGACTTGAAAAAACTACTGGTGAGGCTTTATGCATGCAGAATATGCTGTGAAATTCCACAGTGAAAGATAAATGCACATGCTCTCTCACCGGGAACCCTCTCCCACCTCAATTAAAGATAGTCTTGGTCGAGCATGAATTGTTTAAGCGGGTGGTAACCTGTGATTTAAACTAGTTAGTACAAAGATGTCTTTTTGGCATTGCTGATATGTGGCTTCAAAGCCATACATTTCACAGCAGCTACATAGGCACTCAATACATATTCAGGTTTGTTTGTTAAAGTGCTTTCTCTTTCAGATTAAAAGCTTTATTATAAGAAAACAATGTAATATATCAACTTCAGAAAAAAGAAATTAGAACACAATGATTTATTGTCAGGGAGCAGTTGACCTCGAAGCTAGGGATTAGGGTTTGAGTCTCGGCAGGGACGCTCAACATCCTGCGATTCTGGGCCAATCACTTAATCTCCCCGTGCCTTGCAAAATGAATGTGTCCATCTGTAACACAACTGGTGCTCATGTAAAGCGCTCTGATACCATCGGGTCAAGTTCGCACTATATAAAACAAAAAAACAAAAAACACATGCTTAAATTATCTAAGTGGCCTAAAGAATCCATCATTGAAGTCTAATATCAAGAATTAAAGATTTAACATTTATAGAAGGATGAGGAAATAAAAGGAGCTGGAGGAAATTGCTTCAATTTATGAATCAGAAAAGGTACTATTAAGTAGAATAAACATAATCAATTAAGAGAAACATTATGTAAACCATATAACTTAACCAAATTTAAAAGACTAATAATATTAGAAATGTTAATAAAACAGTTAATATCCATACAGTTTTATGACCGAGAAAGCAGGTCATTTAAGGAGGTTTGAAATCCTGTACCAGTAAATTGTGCTCATTAGTGTGCTTCTGACTATCATTGTTAATAAGCAATGTTGCAAGTACCCATAATGCAGCTCTCTTTGAAGATAAAGTGACCGGAGTAACAAATGCTCTACCTAATCTATGATTAAAACAAACCGCATATATGAAAAAAACATTTAGGAAACACATTTCATAGTGGACTTACAGCTTTGCATCGTACATATGTAAACACCCAAATACTATTCAATATCAAAAATATATTTTTATTCAGTCAACTATAGTTTTTTTTTTTAAATATATACATTTATATTCTTTTTGTTAAAAATCAGAATTAAATACAACTTCTTATATTTCTATCACATGATCAGTTATTAAATTCCTAGTTTATGTATTTCAGATATACCGTCTCATCCATTCATGTCTATCTATTCATGGAGATTATTTTGAAAAAGAGAGAGATGTGGAAAACTAGAGTTATCGGAAGAGTATTTGGAATAGAACATGATCCATCAATTAATAATCCCTTTAATATTTGATAAACATGACCTTTATTACATATAGTTTTAATAGGTCTTTTGGGAATTTTTTTCTCAAAATAGATTATCCAATGACTTCTTTGGTGCAGAACATCAATATATTGTCAAATGTTATATCACAATTAGGGTCCGAATATATACATGAACTGGGAAGAGGCATTCATATATGCCATGGCTAAGAAACCATTCATATCCTACGTGCGATTCGGCTGAGAGCCTTTATCAGTTAGCCATGTACGATATGAAACCTGAAAGATTATTAAGAATATTGGGGTTACATATCAGTAGTCCTACTTAAATTCAAACATCCTATTAAAAAGAGAAAAATACACTAATATATTTACAATGTCACAGGAAAGAAAGGGGGGAAGGAGGGGGAGGGGGGAAAAGGGGAGGGGGAAAAATGATAAAGGTTATATCTATTTAGAAATATAGATAAAAGAGAAATATATAGATGTTTCCAGATGTGTGCTCACCCAAGGAAATCCCCACAAACCCTAAGGCCCGTGAATATAAACAAAAATAATTAGAAAATTAAAAGATAGACTTATACTGGGTGTCTAATTCAGGTGCATATGTTGCATGCAGGGAGACTGACATAAGGGGCTGCAATGGAACACCTGCCAGTTTATATAGTTCCTACATGGCTGCACCATACTCCCAGACTATTTTGAGCAAACTCTATTGGGGTATTGCCTGTAGTTACCATGTCTGTATAGGTTGATCTTTGAATTTTTGTAGAAGAATTTTAGGACTCAAAAAACGTTGTAGTTGAGTTGTCTTCCGTTGTAACAAAAGAGAAAATTGCCTTTTTTAAAGTTCAGCTTCACACTTTTATGTGAAAATACTAAGCTAAAGAGCTAAGCTACAAAGCTTACCCGTTATTAGAAGCAAAAAGGATGTCTCCATCCTAGTCGAGACCACATGTAGATTCCCTGTAGAGAATATGGTTTAGGATATATCCGCATATTGTTATCCTTTTTAAGCTAATTTAATCACTCAAGCACATTTTGTTATGCTTATTAGCCTCTATATAGTACTTTTTCTTTTGGTTATGTTTATCTCAAATTTATTTTTATTTTTATTATTGGGTAGCCGCCATTAGTGCTAATATGATCGCCATTGAACATAATATAATGTATCTACACGATACGATGCTGGCCTCATCCTTCAAAAAGTATTTAGTTGTCATTTCCCAGTTACTCTAAACATAACCACCCTTATTACAGGGAATCCCAGCTGCCGTATACATCGTGCCCACCAAGGATTACGTTATACTACTCTTACCGGTAAATACGATTACTTCAGGCGTCGGGTCATGTATTGTGGTCAAAACGCCAAGTTCAGGGTCAAAAACTCCGGTAACCCGCATGCAGAACGTCCGAGGCCGTACTCCCGGCAGTTGCTTACGCGTCTCACTGCGCACGCGTCTGTTCTCTTCTGCAGCAACAGCTGATAAGCTGCGCGCTCAAGTGCTGTTTTATTTAAAATTTCCTGCGCCAACCGTAATGTCGGTCTATGAGGAGCCAAAGGGTTTCCTTTGATTGGACAACGGAGGTTGGGAGCCGATCACAGTGCTCCCTATCGTTCCCACAGTCTACTCAGTTACTGTGGCGGCCATCTTAGTAATGTTTCAACGGCCTACCGATAACTCCTCCTGGGCATAAGAATAGGATGTTATATAAATGCAATATATTTATCGGCTATTTATACTTAACAAAGTAAAATGGGATATATCCATACCTTGATCAAAAGCTCATATTCAAGCAATATTATTGAAGTTGAACCCGCAAGCGATAGTAATAATTTAGAGCAACTTAGAACACCAGTTAGAACTTAGTTTACATAACTGAACTGAATGAGGGGTCCGTTTCAGCCTATGTATTCGACATAGCAGCCATCTTGTTCGTGTTTCGATGGTCTATACGTTGTCAAACAAACTTGCACATGAAACATGATTTATATTAATCTGCTATTTTTAATTGGAGAAGAGTATATCTATATCATTGTTGCTTAAATATGGTCCATACGGGGCATATAGAGATGTAGTGTTTTATATGACTCTAATAATGTGTTGCAGAGACAAAAACCATTTACATAGATCTGGAAATGGAATATCTAAACCAACAACTCCATATCTGATTTTGATTAAACTAATAAATTCTCTATTCGCTTATTCACCATAATGGCAAACAAAGTTTTTCTCCGCCTTTCTGGTCTATGGTTAATTTCAGTGAGGCTTGCAAGGCTATACTCAGATACTACTTTTTCACATTCTGCTACCGGCTTAATATACCTCAGATGCTATTGTATCTGATTGCTTGGTCCCATGGAATTTCACTGTTCATACCATTTTGATATGTATCCAAGGTGAAAATCCAAAAGACCTCCCTGCGCTTTCGTATTTCTTTACTCAAACTTCCTGTATTGGTATGGATTTTCTCAAGAATTAGCCATTTGATGCCCTGGGTAGAGTGATCGGCCTCCATATAGTGTTTTACTAATGGGGCATTCAATTTTTTCGTTCTAATGGCTGACCGCATACCATCAGGCCTTAAAATCAAGATTTGAAGTGTTTTCCAAATAATAGTTTGTTGAAAATCTATAGCTAATAACAGGTGTACTACATCATTATTCTAAACCTCAGAAGATCGGTCACCAGCCAAGCTAGCAAGAAAGATGTGTAAGCTTAAAAGGAATATTAACCAGCAAACATCCCAAGAAAATAGCCTGGAAAATTACATTGATCTAAATTAATACTTGAAAGCAAAATGCAAAACTATTGGGAAATTAAAATAATGTATGTCTTAAATCACTATTGGTATCATTAAAACAATTGCCATCATAAGCTTTAGACTTTGTGGAAATTAAGCAAGGAGTAACAAGCAATCGATTACAAATAAAAAAACAATCTTTCAGTAATAATTGCGGCTCTTGAGGTTGTGTGCAGTTTTAATCCAATTTTATTCCAAAAGGGACTGGACCAAGAAAAAATCTCTTACCCAAGGAAAATCTATTTCAGATTCAGTGCAAAGAGTAGCATTAGTTGGTAGACATTTTTATAAGACAGAAGCCTTAGGATTGAAAGAAAAAACCTGAATAAATGAATCGCAACTTGAGACAAATGGAGATTTATCTTCCGTCCTCATGTACAAGTCAAAGTACTTTCATTGTGCACTTAGTTTTAAATGTGTTTTGCCAACCAAATTTCAATTGGAATTCAGTAAAAGACAAAGGTAAAGAATGATCGAAGAATTGTTTGGAATTACCTAAAAATGAATAAGAAACCAAAAGTTTACAGGTAAATTTTAAATATTGGAAGTGACAATCTGGAAGGTATCCCTGGAAAGGAAATAAATTGATCACTAAAGAAAAGTTATGTGGGACATTTTTCAAGTTCTGCAGATAATTCCGTAAATTACATTCTTTCTCTTGGTAGCCAACAGTATGCTTGTCTTAAGCAAAAAACTTTGGGTTAATGCTGGAAATCAGGAAAATTTACTCCGTCCTGCTATTTACACAATTTGGGATTAACCACAGATAATCTGGATTACTTCGCATTCTTTAAAAGTTTGGATAGAAGAGTCATTTTTTCTGAAATAAGAGTAATAAATATTAACGGGGATCAAGCAGATAAATTAATGGGGCATAATGCCATCTTTATCCCTCCATGAAAGATGGAGGATACCATTTATAAGTCAAAGATTCCAATTTATGACCAATATCCTTCACGTTTAGGTTAACTGTTTCTCTCATTGAATTTGTGAACCATACCCTTAAGTATTTTCATCATCATCATCAATCTCCTTTATTCGGATATACGAAATATCCATAAAAGTACAAAGCAAAATACCAGCATACATTAATATGATCAAATTTAAAACAACAATAAATACCTAATTTAATACAATAAAATACAATGATATCATATACACTGTTAGAAAAAGAGACGACACTGTAAAAATAGAATATTACATAATAATATAGCAGCATGATAAGTAAAGTGCATGTTTTATAACAGATATCAGTCATTAGAATACGTTCTACATCAACCGCAATCCAAATTTAAATACTAATCCAAAAGGGAGAACAGTAATAAAAAATACACTCGAGTTTTGCTTAAATAGTGTCCATAGAGGCACGTGAGCGGACTGCCATTTTCAAAAATGTGCTTACACGAAAAATTAAATTTTCCCCATCAAGTTTAAGAATAACGCTATAGGCTTCTCTGAAATCATCAATACCCAGGGCTTTAAAATAAGGGATCAATAATTGCATACTGTATTTTCGGTAGTAGTTACAAAAAAATATAAAATGTAACATCGATTGGTTTCCATGGTTGCCACAATAACATGGCGTTTGCTCAAGTTTTGTATTAAAGCCTAGAGGGAAGCACAATAAGTATTTTAGGGTGCCTGATCTAAGGCGAAAGAGCAAACTACGATCCCAGCGGTTAATGGCTTCTAAAAGATAACCAGCTGGCAAATATGGGCGGGTGACATCACCCTCTACCGTGGATATATAACGAAATACTGTAGATTTCGAAAATTCTCGCTCATACCTAATACCTTCATAATGTTTATACAGAGCCTTCTGAATAATCTTTTCATTGATACCTTCCAAATGATTTGGATTTATAAAAATATGTGCGAGATTTATACTAGTCAAGCTAGTCCTAACAGCAGCCAACCATGGTATATCAATACCATTATCACAATTAAGGCAGTCAGTTATAATTTCTCTGCTCAGTGCTGCCGCTGGATTTTGCCATACTTTTAACCAAAATACGGCAGGGCGAGACCTAATATAATCTTCCACATATAGCAAATTCAACTCTCTATGACAGATATAAGATGATGAAGAAATCGGTGCCCCCAGTACTCTCCGGCAAAATCTATTTTCCTCGATCTGGGTGCTATTAATATTTGTATGACCCCATATCTCTGCCCCATATGTTACTATGGGTAGGCACTGAGTTTTATAAATATTCAGTAAAGATAGCACTACCTCAGATCTTCTAGGCTGGGGAAGACTCAAAAGTGAGTTAACCGATTTTGAGAATTTACTTCGGCCATATGCAGAATGGGCCGCCCAGGAACCGTTATCAGAGAATACTAGACCCAAATAGGGGAAAGTGCAAGTGCTTATCAATTTTTCAGGACCTAAATTAATAACTTTAATAGAATATTTTTTGGGGCCACAACACATTAAAAAAGATTTTTTTTAAATTAGTGCAAAGATCTAATCCATTCATAAAATCATGAAAACCCCTAACTAAAATGCAGAGAGAGTTCGGGGTGCGACCCATTAAAACCGCATCATCCGCATATAATAGAGCAGGCCGTTTATTACCATTGATCATTGGGACATCTATATTCAAAGTTAATAATGTATTATGCAACTCATTGATATATAAAATAAATAGGAGAGGGGCCAGTACACACCCCTGCCTGACCCCTCTACCAATAGATATATCCCCTGATACCTCCCCAGCCATACTAATCCTAACCCTTGCCCTTAAATCCCTGTGTAAATACGATAAAAAGTGCACTAAATCCTCATCCAACCCGTATCTTAAAAGGCATGCCCACAAACGCGATCTATTAACAAAATCAAAGGCGGATGTCAAATCCATAAAAGCCAGGTAGATTGGGGATTGCCGGGCTATTGTATATTTACCTATGATTAGATTGAGATTAAGGCATTGTTCCACAGTTCCCAAATTACTTCTGAAACCTAACTGGCATTTATTTAAAATACTTCCTTCCTCCGCCCAGGACTTGATTTTGTTAAATAATACCCTGCCAAGTATCTTAAGAGTATTATCGATCAGGGAGATCGGTCTGTAGCAGCTCGGGTTGGATCTGTCCCCCTTTTTAAATATTGGAACGATTATACTGGAGGCCCATGTTTCAGGAATATGGGAATTTGTTAAGTTATTAAAAACGTTCAGAAGAAGAGGTGCCCAAAACTCTGTATTATACTTTATAAGGTCAATCGGTAGACCATCCGGGCCGGGGGCCTTATTCCCTAAACTCTGATCAATAGCATCCTCGACTTCAGTCAGCGTTATATGTATTCTTGACACAGGATAAATGTCACTGTAGTCCCCATCGTCAGGCGGAGCTGTATATAATTTAGAAAAATGCGCTTCCCAAGTTTCAGCAGATATGTTACAACTTATCGGGGTAGTTGAGAGGGCCCGGGTTCTCATGTTTTTAACCACAGCCCAAAAACCCTTTGAATTATTGAGCCTTGCAGCACATGCCAAGTTGTCCCACTGTTCTTTTAGGATTTCATCTTTTCTCTCCTTGACCACCTTTTTATATTGGCCCCTCAACAATCTTATGTGGTTAACATCCCTTGGTGCCTCTTTCATAGCTGCCCGAAGCTCACTATTTGCTTGTGAGCATGTGGTATTGAACCATTTCTTTTTACTGTTTGACACGGGTCTTGAAATTATTTGTTTAACACCTGCGCATAAATCAGTAAATGCGGTGACTACCTCGGGGTTAGGGTCAATTAACGACAGGCAGCTATTAACGGATAGGTGATATGTTGACAGCATTTTTGAAAATACTTTACAATTATCTATACCTTTCCATATAATTCTTAAATTGTCTGTCGAGGGTGCTATGTTACAGGCCCCTGGTTCCTTAGAAAAGCCGGGTTTTAGTGCTACCCTAAATGTTACAAAGTTAGGGTTATGATCCCCATACATGGTAGATATAACCTCGGCTTTGACCAAGAGATCTTCCAGTACGTCTGATATAAAGACGTAGTCTATTACTGAGGCACAGCCACGTCCTCTATAAGTTGGTAATGGGTGACTTGCAGTAATTTATATCAGCAATGTCCATCACATTAAGTAGATTATATTTTGGTAAATAACCCAGTAACTCAGTCCCCCTTCTGCATGGGGGTGCTTGCAATGTATAAGCAGCACCTGCCCAATTTACCCCTGAAATTTTAGCATTAAAATCACCACCCAAACAAATTCCAGCTAACTTATGTGGCCTCATTGAGTCTTGAAACTCTGAGACAAAATTAAAAAGATTCACAAAATTTAAATTAGGTTCAGATAAAAAATCATCATCATCATCATTATAAAAATTAATAAAACAAATTGAGATCCCACATGTATATATCAGGGCCTGAAAATTGGTTCTATGTGTAGGAATAATTTTAACAGTGCCTCCTGAAGAAATGTTAACCCAGATAGAGAGGCCGCCTGACGGTCTCCCATATAACGAGGTATTTGCCATTACATTAAAACATTCAAACCCTTCAAGATACAGTTCTTTTGTTGCCCAAGTCTCTTGAAATAGCAATACGTCAAATTCGTTTACCATCTTTACCCAGTCCTCGATGGCTATTTTAGATGCCAGCCCGGCAATATTCCAACTTAACACACGCAAATCGTGTGTCTCCGGGCTGTCAATTATGGAGGAGACCGATGGAACTATAGAGAGGGGTGGCTCAGTAGGGGTTATTATGGGCTGCAGTCAATCTAAACTATCCAAGCCAGAAAGGGCCATAAATCTGTTTTGCGTCAAGTGTAAATTGGTATCCAATATGTTATGTCTAGGGTTTGGCTTATAAAAATAACCAAGAGGTAGTGAACAAATATCAGTAGATATGCCATTGGTACACTCTTTTGCTGATAATACAAATCTTACAGAAGCTGGTCGCCGAAAATTAATGACGACAGTCACCCTCTATAATTTTGTCTGATAATCCAACCCAGCCCACCCTGCGCACCATTATAATGTCATTGATGTTACCGGCACTAAACCCTTTATGTTTGATCAACCAGTCAGTGCATTTATTTCGTAGTTGGTCCCAAGATTCAGGCTGGTTTTTCCCTATTGGTGGGACTCCTGCAAGGATCAAAACGTACGGGCAGGATGCCGGAGGTAAATTTAACACATCAGTTCTACCCTCAATACACTCGCCTGTTTTGGGCTTAGTAGCAGCGATCTTAATGTCATGCGCAGGATGGGCATTATGTACAGAAATTAAAGGAGAAGTAGTGTTAACCTGTTGGTTCGGTACGTGTGGACTAAGAGGATCGCTAAGAGGATCGCTAGGTTTTGATAGTGTGACATCGTGGTTTGGGTGCTTAGAAACAGGACATCTTTTAGCTTGATGGCAGGTCCTACATGAATCTACCATAGGATGATGATCTTGTGTTACAATTCCCTGTATCAACCCAGGTTGTATTCTGCTTACAGATTGTTGATTAGGAGGGGCCCCTCCCTGTTGGGATACTGGCCTAAAAGTACTACCAGGCACACTTAATTTATTAAACAAAGAATCTGAAAGAGACACGTTAGTGACAGATTCCTTACCTTAGAATATCCCCAGGCGTCAGGCTGGATCCGGAAAGTTTTTTGCGTAGCAGTACCCTTGCGCGTCGGTAGGCGGCGTCGTGCGGCTCCGCGTCCGTCGTCGGCGTCGTGATCGCCGGGATGACGTCGCGGGCAGTACTTAGGCGCCGCCCCTGCGCGCTGACATCAGTTCTTCTTTTTCCGCGCCAGTAAGCGCAGATCCGGGAAGAGCAGTGCCCTAGTCACTTTTTGACTATCTTTTTGTGAAATTTTTCACTGTTCTCTTCAACGAGTCTTCACGACTCCTAAGGTGTCGTAGGGATGCCCGGCTTTAAGCCCTGCGAGGAATGTGGTCGTATGATGTCCATCACGGACCCCCACCTCGAGTGTCTCTTCTGCCTCGGCCGAGGCCACGACACGAAGTCGTGCCCTGACTGCCGGAAACTTCATCCGAAGGCTTTGCGAGAGCGGTCTCGAAAGCTCCTTGAAGTCCGGCAGTCGGCTCCGCGCCGCAGCAAGCCCCGGTCCCGGGAGAGGTCGAGGGCCGGACGCGGAGTCCCCGCCGTTCGTCGGAATCCAAGTCTTCGCGCTCCTCCGGTAAGTCGAAGCACAAGAAGTCTAAGCGGCGTCATCGCTCTAAGACTTCGCCTCGCCGGTCGCGCGACTCGGCTGAGGTCCCTGTCGGCACCGTCCCCGCGGCCCCGGACGTGCCTGTCGAGTTGCCCCCGCATTACCCGTCCTTCCCGGGTTCGGGGGCGGCTCCGGCCGCAGTACAGAAATTCCTGTCGGCCATGGCCCGCCTCTTCGGGCCTCAAGGTCCCTCCGGTGCGCCTTCGGGCCCCGCGGGCCCAGATGGGGTTGCTCCGGCGTCGCCGTCGACTCCGGTCCCGGCGTCGCCTGTCCCACCAGCCTTCGTCCCGGCCTCGGCTCCGGCCTCGACCCCGGTTCCGGTGGTGCCGCAACCCCCATCGACGCCGGTTGACCTAACCACGCCTCCGCCGACGCCGATGTCCCCGGTGCCGTTTCCGACGCCGTCCGGGGCTCCGGGCGGCGTCGTTCCCCGGTTCTCCCCGGGTCCGGACATGGAGCCGGACCGGCGCCGCCCGACGCCGGTTCCGGCGCCGATGAGGCCTTGGGTCCCTTATGTCCCTCCTCCTCCATCTTTTCAACCTGAGGAGGACCAGGAGAGCTGGGAGGGGTCTGACGACCCTCTCACACAACAGTGCGAGTTTGACCCGGACTGGGTTGAGGAACTTGGGGATGCCAGTGGGCTGGATACCTCCCCGACTCTGGCATGCTGTCTCCTCCCGTGGCAACGGAGGAGGGGGCTAATTTTGCAACGGTGTTGCGTAGAGCTGCTGGAGCCTTAAATCTCCAGTTGCCTACAGTGGCCGTCAGGACTAACCTCCTGACTGAAGTGCTTCAGCCGGCGGCCTCCTCTTCGGAGCCTGTGCTGCCGTTCAACGATGCACTCACTGACGTTCTTTTGGGTGCCTGGTCCAAACCCACCACAGGGGCTCCTGTGGATAGGAACGTGGCCCGACGCCATCGCCCGGCTCCGGGCGACCCCCTGTTTCTCTCCCAACACCCCACCCCTGAGAGCTTGGTTGTCCAAGCCTCTGCCTCCCAAACAGCCTTCCCTACCGCCCCTCCGGATAGGGAATCCAAGCGCCTGGATCACTTTGGGAAGAAGGCTTTCTCTTCCTCCAGTGCTGGCTTGCGGTCTGTTAATACCGCTTGCCTCTTGGGCCGATACACCCACTCCCTGTGGGATTCGGTGGCTGATGTTTTGCCGCAGTGTTCTGAGGAGGTCCAGACACTGCTTACCCGCGCTATTGCGGAAGGGCGTGATGCGGCTAAGTATACCATCCGCTGTGGCCTTGATACCGCCGACTCGCTGGGCAGATCGCTTGCAACGACGGTGGCGCTGCGTCGCCACGCCTGGCTGAGAACCACTGGTTTTTCAGGGGATGTCCAGAATACTCTCATGGACATGCCCTTTGATGGAGTCTGTCTTTTTGGTTCAAAGGCAGACCATGCGCTGGAGCGTTTCAAGGACTCACGGGCTACTGCTAAGTCCCTGGGCCTTGCTGTTGTGCGCCCTCCGCAAATGTCTGCTTTTCGCCCCTTTCGTGGCCACGGAAGGGGCGCCCAGTCACGTCCACAGCCCGGCCAACGGCCCGCGCAGCAAGCGCCTTCGCGTGGCCGAGGACGTGGATACCGCCGTGGCGGTTCGGGCAACCAGCGTGCGTTCAGGCCACCACCTCCAACCCGTCCGCGGCCTCCAAGCCCTCCTAGTCCCTCCTTTCAGGTGCACAGCACGCCAGTCGGGGGCAGGGTCCGCCATCACCTTCACCACTGGCGTCCCATCACCTCGGACATGTGGGTCTTGGACATTGTCCGAAGGGGCTACTCCCTCCCCTTCGAGACCACCCCCCCAGCCATGCCACCTCAATTCCACCGCATGTCAGGGGATCACTTGGTGCTTCTACAGAAGGAAGTCACGGCCCTCTTGGCCAAGAGGGCCATCGAGCATGTTCCGACCCCAGAAGTAGGGCGTGGTTGCTACTCCCACTACTTTCTGGTGCCCAAAAAGGACAAGGAGGACATGCGTCCTATCTTGGACCTCCGGAACGTCAATCGCTTCCTCCGGAAGGAGAAGTTCAAGATGCTCACCCTAGCTCAGGTCTTGACTGCCCTCGACCCCGGAGACTGGTTGGTAGCGTTGGACTTGCAGGACGCCTATTTCCACATCCCCGTCCTGCCGGCCCACCGGCGTTACCTTCGGTTCACGGTAGGCCTCGAGCATTTTCAGTTCACCGTGCTCCCCTTTGGCCTTACCAGTGCCCCTCGGGTGTTCACGAAAGTGATGGCGGTGGTCGCAGCTCATCTGCGCCGGGCAGGGGTTTCAGTCTTCCCCTACCTCGACGACTGGCTGCTGAAGGCGGGCTCGTCCCAGGCAGTTGTCTCCCACCTCCAGACTACGGCCAAACTCCTGCACTCGCTGGGGTTCTCCATCAATGTGCCAAAGTCGCATCTGATTCCTTCTCCACAGCTCCTTTTCATCGGAGCAGTTCTGGACACGACGCAGTTTCGGGCCTATCCTCCCGAACGGCGAGTCCGGGATATTCAAGCTATGATTCCGATCTTTCAGCCCTTATCCTGGGTTTCGGCACGGATGACCCTGAGGCTGCTGGGCCTCATGGCCTCCTGCATCCTGCTGGTCACTCATGCCAGATGGCATATGCGGGCTCTGCAGTGGGACCTGAAGTTCCAGTGGGCGCAGCACCAGGGCGACCTGTCCGATCACGTCCAGATCTCGGAGGGGACTGCAAAACAGTTGCAGTGGTGGCTCTCGAACCGGCAATGGGTCATGGGCAGATCCCTCTCCCTTCCCCAGCCAGAGCACACAGTTGTGACGGACGCGTCCCTTCTGGGATGGGGCGGTCACATGGGAGAGGCGGAGATCAGAGGCCTCTGGTCTCCAGCGGAGTCCCGGCTCCATATCAACCTTCTGGAGCTCCGGGCGATCCGACTTGCACTCAAGGCATTCCTTCCCTCTGTCAAAGGGAAGGTAGTGCAGGTGTTCACAGACAACACCACCGCCATGTGGTACTGCAACAACCAAGGCGGGGTGGGGTCGTGGACCCTTTGTCAGGAGGCTCTGCGCCTCTGGACATGGCTGGAACATCAGGGCATGTTCCTGGTGGTTCAACACCTGGCAGGTTCCCTGAACGCCAGGGCGGACGAACTCCAGCCGCAGGTGCATGATGGATCACGAATGGCGTCTTCACTCGGAAGTGGCGCAAGGACTCTTTCTACAGTGGGGAGAGCCTTGGTTAGATCTATTCGCCACCGAAGAGAACGCACAATGTCATCAGTTCTGCGCGTTGGAATTTCCAAGGCGGCACTCGCTCGGCGACGCTTTTCGTCACGAGTGGAGTTGCGGTCTATTGTACGCCTTTCCGCCTATACCACTTCTACCCAGAGTGTTGAAGAAGATTCGGCACGACCGGGCCCAAGTCATTCTTGTGGCTCCGGACTGGGCTCGAAGAGTTTGGTATCCCGAGCTACTCAATATGAGCGTAGATCCCCCGATCCGTCTGCCTCTTCGGGAGGATCTTCTGTCGCAGCAGCAGGGGACGGTCCTCCACCCGAACCTGTCCAGTCTACACCTGCTTGCGTGGAGATTGAGCGGCGGCAGTTGATTCCTTTCGACTTGCCTCCCGAAGTTTGTGATGTGATTCTGGCAGCCAGGCGTCCCTCCACTAAGGTGGTATACGCCTGCAGGTGGAACAAATTTGTGGCATGGTGCACAGCAAAGGCTGTGAATCCCCTTTCTGCCCCTCTTTCTGAGGTCCTTCTGTTCCTTCTCTCTTTGGCCCAACAGGGTTCTGCCCTGGGTACCATCAAGGGTTATCTTTGTGCTATCTCGGCCTTCCTCAGGCTCCCTGATCAGCCCTCCCTTTTCAAGTCCCCTGTTGTTAACAGGTTCTTAAAAGGCATTACTCACCTCTTCCCTCCTGTTCCGTTTGTGATGCCTCAGTGGGACTTGAACTTGGTTCTTACCTTTTAATGTGCGCTCCCTTTGAGCCTCTACATAACTGTCCTCTTCGTCTTCTGACTCTGAAGACAGCCTTTCTGGTGGCCATCACCTCCGCTCGGCGGGTGAGTGAGCTCCAGGCTCTATCTTGCAAACCTCCCTTTCTGTCTGTTCATCCAGACAAGGTTGTTCTTCGGACGCGTCCGTCCTTCTTGCCAAAGGTGGTTACTGCTTTCCACATTGGGCAGACCATCACTTTGCCCACCTTCTTTCCGCCTCCGCATCCTTCCAGAGAGGAAGAGAGGCTCCACCGTCTGGACCCAAAACGTGCGCTCTCTTTCTATATTGACCGCACAAAACACTTCCGGGTGGATGACCAGCTCTTTGTTGGCTACGTGGGCGCCAAAAAGGTCGGGCGGTGCACAAGAGGACCATCTCCCGCTGGGTTACCTTGTGCATCAAGACCTGCTATTCTTTGGCTAAAAAGGAACCTCCTGTTGGGCTGCGTGCCCATTCCACCAGGGCAACGGCTGCTACCACGGCCTTGGGCCGCGGTGTTCCGCTGCCGGTTATCTGTCAGGCAGCTACGTGGGCCTCGCTGCACACGTTTACAAAGCATTACTGCCTTGACAGTCAGGTCCGGAGGGACGGCTTCTTTGGCCGTTCTGTCCTCCAGGACTTCCTTGTCTGATCTTTGTTCGCAGACCCACCACCGGGGTTGGTATTGCTGGGGTATCTATTCTAAGGTAAGGAAACTGTCACTAACGTGTCTCTTTCAGATGCACAAGTTACTAACTTGTGTAACGATATATCTGTAAGAGACAGTAGTTAGTGACAGATTCCTTACCGCCCCACACATCCTCCCCGTTCTGCGAACTGATTTCTAGGGTTAAGGACATCCCTTTCAGGGCCCTAGTATTTTTCAGACACCTATGTCAGCTTCTTGCATGGCTCTGCGTTCCTGGCGCGGAAAGTCGTGTACAGAACTGACGTCAGCGCGCAGGGGCGGCGCCTAAGTACTGCCCGCGACGTCATCCCGGCGATCATGACGCCGACGACGGACGCGGAGCCGCACGACGCCGCCTACCGACGCGCAAGGGTACTGCTACGCAAAAAACTTTCCGGATCCAGCCTGACGCCTGGGGATATTCTAAGGTAAGGAATCTGTCACTAACTACTGTCTCTTACAGATATATCGTTACACAAGTTAGTAACTTGTGCTTCTAAGCGATCCAAACGTTTCCAGAGTGTGGTAAAATTCCTTTCAACAAGCTCCCTAACATTCTCTTTAACAGTATCTATAATAATATCAATTGCTGTGTCCCCAAGTGTAAAATTGTTAGAAGTTGCTGGTAAAGACCCAGTCTGAGTGGAGATTGAACGATTTAACGGCTCAGAAAGGGTTAAGTCCATGTGAGCGCTGACAGAAGCTATGTCGACTGTATCAACTATAGCTGCCGGGCCCTGGATCCATGTGCTTAAAGCGGTGCGCTGCATCTTCGAACGTGGGGGTTGTTTCCTCTTAGGACAGGCTGGTTTGGTTAATTTCCTTTTTTTCTTAGCCCCGGATATTTCTGGGTTCGGGGAAATGTTCTCAGAGTCGACAAAGTCTCTGCTATATGTTGAAACAACAGGATCCTTAACTCCCCCTGTGTCCCCGATACTATTGCTTCCCTCAGCAGCCAGCCGATTTCCTTGAGCTGACAAGTGCATATTAAAATCAGATAATGGATGTGGCGGCTGGGTAGGACTAAAGAGATCCCTGTTTGCAGCTAGTGGTGAAATATGCAAACTTGGTAGACCCAGGGACAAACGTCTCTCTGTCAGTTCTATTTCGGTACTAACAATACTGACGGCTCTCTCCAACATGCTATCAATAGTGGTAGTAGTACGCACACTATGCAGGGCATTGCGTTTGGACGTCATCGATTATTATCCGTGGCAATATTTATTTAACTTTATATTGCTTACCACATAGAAGTCACAGAAGGTAGAGATTAACAGATCTCAGAGGGGTTGCCCAGCCCGGCCTCCTTCGGTCTCTGACGGGCAAGGACGGGCCCGCCCTTGGCCCGGGCTTCGCCCGGGCGCGGCCCGCGCGCGTCCCGCGCTGCGGGGGTCACCGGCGCTCTTGTAGCGGGAGAAAGGCGTAGCTCCTCCCTCCTGGGAGAGCTCTGGATTCTGGGAATAGAGTCCCCCTCCGCGATAGCAGTGACAGCAGAGCGCGTCCCGCGCTGCGGGGGTCACCGGCGCTCTTGTAGCGGGAGAAAGGCGTAGCTCCTCCCTCCTGGGAGAGCTCTGGATTCTGGGGAATAGAGTCCCCCTCCGCGATAGCAGTGACAGCAGAGCGCGTCCCGCGCTGCGGGGGTCACCGGCGCTCTTGTAGCGGGAGAAAGGCGTAGCTCCTCCCTCCTGGGAGAGCTCTGGATTCTGGGGAATAGAGTCCCCCTCCGCGATAGCAGTGACAGCAGAGCGCGTAAGTATTTTATTTTGGTGGAATTCCAACCTAAATCAGAAGAATTAAATATTTGTTTGGTACAGTATTTATTTAAAGGAAGAATTTCAGTATTATGAGCATTAATCATATAGTCTGACACCTATTGGAAAAAGCTGAAACCTCTTAAAAAAACTAAAAAAAATAATAATAATTAAAATTGCCAGGATGGAATTTTCAAATTTTAAACAAAGGGAGGATGTCATCAGCAGAAGCTGATCACTTCAATCGATTATTGCTGTTTTAAAAACCACAAACTTCTGTTATTTTTTATTTTAGATAGAGAAGGTTTCAAAGCGAAGATAAATAAGAGTGGAGACAAAAGGCAACCCAGCTGAAGTCTTCTTTTTATGGAACAAATCTGTTTGAGTTATTTGGTAGGAAACTCGACATTCGCACACAGCCAATCGCCTACAACCACAGGGGCCGGCGGCCAAAATCAGTGCATTAAGTGTGTACATGGTCTGCTCGGTAATGCCGACATCCCGGAGGCTGGCAACAGACAGAATCAAAGCGAGCAAGGAGGAACGGCTTGTATGTACAAAGGACAATGTCTGTCCAGAAATGAGTGCCCACCTGAAAGGGGGGAACAACAAATGGAAAACTAACCCCACCCTCCCAACCACCCCCTAAAGAATAAGGGAAAAGAAAAAACAAAGGGGGACCCGTACCAAGATGTCAAAAGCTGCATAGTGATCCCAATGACCCAGCACCTGACAGGGCCCACTCATTCCGTAGTTGGAGGTATTAAACGTAGCACTTGTAGGAGTTCGGGGCAAGTGACCTCACGAAGATCTTTCGATAACAATGCTATGAAAGGAGCCCAAAGTACGGCGTATTTCTCGCCTTTCTGGTTTTGGATCGGCGAGAGGCGCTCCATGGCCAGGGTCATCCAGAGCCTGTAGAGCCAAGCAGAGTGGTCCGGAATCGTAGCAGTACCCCAGTGCACTAAGATCGCCTGCTGCGCTGCAAGGAGAGCGAACACCATCTGCCTACCGCGTAGTGAGCGCAATGGAAAGGTGAGGGGGTTTGAGAGCCCTAGCAGGGTGTAAGCCAGGAATCGAGGTATCTCGGTATCGAATGCCTCATCAATGTCATTTAGTACCTGCTCCCAGAATCGCTCTAGCTTCGGGCAGTGCCATAAAAGATGTGCAAGGGAGCCTGACAAGCCGCATCCTCGCCTGCATTCTTCAGTGTGAGTCTTGTTCCATTGATGTATCCTAGCCGGGGTAAGATACCAATAAGATGCGACCTTGTACGCAGATTCAGTCCCTGCCGTGTTGTAGGCTGTGTGATGCGCTCTGTAATGGATGTTATCCCACTCCTTATCTGTAAGGGCCCGACCGAGTTCTACCTCCCACCGGAGTTGGCCACGAGAGCGATTTCCTACTGGCGCTGCGTAAGGAGAACATACAATTCTGCTATGAGATGTTTATCGTCAGTTTTATTCGCTATCCATTTCTCGAAAGGGGTAAGCCGACGAGAAACATGTGGTAGGTAGGCCTTGGAGGTAGCACAGTGTCGGAGTTGCAAATAATAAAATTCATCAGAGCGAGGAAGGTCCAGGTCATGGCGAATTCGATCAAATGGGATAATGCCATCGAGATCAACTAAATGGCCCAAGCGCTTGCAGCCCGCCTCCCGCCATCGCTGGGCAACCGCAGTCCTATTCCCCGGGGGGAAATCTGGGTTGTCCACCATAGGAGTCAAAGGGGAGGGAAAGGTAGTGAGGCCTTTCGATAGTGCCACCACGTCCCACACTCATGGTAGCTGCCGTGACCGGGGAAGCGTAAAGGCCCCAAGAGCGTGATTGGCGGGGGAGCCAGAATTCCCGCCAGACATTCGCACCCGCTACTGCCTGGTCCATGAAGGTCCAATGCTTCTCCGACAGTGGGCGGTTCCATTCTAACACAACAAAGGTGTGCGGCTTGTAGATATCTGTGAACTAGTGGGAGCTTGACCCCGCCATTGAAGTCCTCTTTTTAGGGAAAAATAATTGGTGATTTTTCTATTGGCTAGGACAGAGCTACCAGCAAGCTTTAAAGTAACAAAATAAACAATTATTCTAGAGCCAAAACCGTGCCACAGTATAGATTTAAACATAACCTGTCAGTCTAGTTTATAAAAAGCTTTCTCTGCTCAAGTAGTTATGGCAGCCATGAAAGTTAAGATTAGGAAATGTATTTAAAACATTAATACATGATCTTTTTTTATTTGTGGGTAACCTACCCTTTATAAAACTGGATTACTCGCTGCCAATAAGTTTGGGCAACAATGGTTCAAGCTTGTTGCTATAATCTCAGCAGAGATTTTATAATCTATGTTCACCAACCAGATAGGCCTGTAATTCTTGCACAAATTAGGATGTTTACCCTCTTGATGAATCAGACAAATTACAGATTTGTGCGAGGAACTACTTGCTGAATTATTTGGCTGAATAATATTGCACTGCTTTTTAGCAAAAAGGAAGAGGTATCATCAGTCGTGTTATTGTTAAACTGAAGTTTTACTTCAGCTTACTTTATCTAAAACATCTTTCGAATTAGAAGAATAAAATTGGTGTTCTAATATCTATAATATTATCCAATATCGCTTTGTATTCCTTGTCATATTTCATTTTCTTCATGGAGTGTAGGTTGCATTACCCTCTGTAATATGTTGGTGGATGACGGCCTGTCGTCCTCGTGAACGTTACTACGTCTGTATAGTCTGACCTCACATTTCTGTCCTGCTTCCTTTTGCATGACGGAATGTGGGCTATGGTACCAGACATAAATAGGTTTTCAGTAACTTTGGGCGTTCACAGAGGCTACAGCAAATACTGTATTGCATGTGATTTTAGAAAGGTTTGAGGGTGGCCCTCAGTTGGGAGCTACAGTGGATAGCCAAACATAGCAGATCCTTCTGCTTCTGCACACTCCAGGGAATCATTGGGGGGTAGGGCCCATCAAGCTTTGCTTCTGAAGGACTGGTACTTCTCTAAGCGGACTTCCTGTGTTATTGCAAGAACGTCCATAAAAAGGATTGTTTTGCCTTGTGTCTCCTAGCGGAGTGGAGCCAGCACTTTTTAAAACCACTCATCAGCAGTCCTGTCTTGATGGATTGGGGCCATGCACCATCGCGTATCTTTCTGCTTTTTCTTACCTTGCTGGGCCATGCAACACTAGGCAGCTATGTTGGTGGCAGGGATATTACCCATGGAGGAGGAGGAGGAGGAGGAGGAGCGGGGAGTTTGGAGAACAGAACTGCTCTCAGAACCATTACCTCTGTAACCTCTGCTGTGACTCTTCACTTATGGATACATAAATTCCTCTCTCCACTGTATTATCCCAATGTATTCTCTCGACCCTTAAAACAAGTTTAACCCTTACACTAGATATCCTCCCAGGTTCAGTTTTTCTGCTTAACCATCAATATTTCACTCCCACCCCCTCCCCCCTCTTTCCCCCCCCCCCCCCCCACCCCCCCCTCGACCACACCGGCCCCTGACGCTCCGCACTTATTGGCTGCTGCAGCACAGACAAAACCTTGCAACAACAGTGAAGTTCCACACCAAACTCATAGACTCCAGTCAAGCACCAGCACAGAAACAAGTCTGTGGCTCCCGTTTAGGCATACAGATGTACTTATTATTATTGTTAATTTTTTTAATACTATTTTGTTTAAGCAACTGTGTTATCTTTGGTGTACGGTTAGCAGTTTGCAGTTGATGGCTGCTTTGTATTCTGGGTGTAGGAGGTCTTTGGCATTGGTGCATGTTGATGGTATAGTGAACTACTCTTCTGTTCCCCACAGATGCTCAGAGTGTCCTCTCCAAGGAGCAGCACCAGCTGTTGAACGTGGAGCTGACCGTCCGTAGGGTGCCCCCCAGAGACCGGGCGAAGGTGCTGCTGAAGGGCCTGAAGCCAGACGTCAGCCGGGACGTCCTGGAGCTCTACGTTGAATATGTGACCAACTGTGACAGTGGAGAGTACACACTGCACAGGGTGCAGAGCGGGGAGGAGGTGCTGATCAACTTCCATCAGCCGCTGACTGAAGCAGGTACTAGATAGAAGGAAGCTCGGCATAGAGAGCTTCTGCTAGTGTGTGGGGTCAGCATGCACTCTACATGCAAGGTGGTGTACACTCACATCTCCTCTAGTGAAGAGCGGGGAGGAAGTGCTGATCCACTTCCATCAGCTGCTGACTGAAGCAGGTACTGGATAGAAGGAAGCTCGGCATAGAGAGCTTCTGCTAGTGTGTGGGGTCAGCAGTAGTTGAGGTGAAATAATCTTAATAAGCAAAGTGTGCTGTACATTCTGCACCGGGTGCAGAGGTGGGGGGAGGTGCTGATCCACTCCCATCAGCCGCTGATGGAAGCAGTAGGGAGTTTGAAGTTTTGCATGGAGAGCTTCTGCTTGTGTGTGGAGTCAGCAGTAGGTGAGGTAGAATACACTGCTGGTGAGGCGGTATATACTCTGCCTCGTCCTAGATCGTTTCCATAATCAATCAGGGGATGATGAAGGGCGCTACTCACCCGTGAGGGTCTCAAGGCGCTGGGAGGAGGGAGGTGCAGCCCCGGATCAGCCGAAGAGCCAGGTCTTTAGGTTTCTCCTGAACGTGTGCAGGGTAGGGGAGCGCCTCATGTTGACTGGGAGCTCGTTCCAGGCCTTTTCCACGATGTGGGAGAAGGCTCTTCCCCCTGCTCTGGTTCTTCGGATGCGCGGTGTTTCTGCTAGGGCGAAGTCGGATATATTGAACTTCTGCACATATATGCTTGTATTACATGATTGCAGAATGGGAGACTGCAGTTAATCTTATCAGCATCCCATATTTTAGTTGCTCCTAATTTTTGAAGAGCAGTTGCATTTTCTTATTCCACACTATCGGAGGCACTGTTGTTGCGAGAGTGAGCAAGCGGTGTCCTGCCCCTCAACCAGAGCAGCTTTTTGGCAGAGGAAAGTATTATGGAAGATCACTGCCCAGAAGGGATGGATCAAAGATGCTGTCCCTTAAAAAAAAAAAAAAAAAAAAATACTTTACTATACTTTATAGAACAATCTCAATATACAAGTCCTGCTCTGAGCCTCAGGCCAGATATGGACCTTTACTTGTTCTGCACGAGTGCTAGGCGACGGAAGAATTCCCAAAATAACTTGAGTTCCTTTAAAGTCTTGAAGTAGCTGTGTGCCACCTTCCAGCTATGACTCCATCCAAAGAGTATCGTGCTTTATAAAGACAGGAGGACAGAGCCTTGCCCCTTGTAAGACTTGCATCCTAAGAATATCATGAACGTAGCATCAGGGCGGCATAGGAGACATCTGCTGGACCGATAAGGAAACAGTGTTTTATGAAGATAGCTGGACAGTGTCCTGGTCCAACCCTTGCCACTTTATAAGGTACTCGAGTGTCTGAGTCAACAGTGTGTGATGATGGAGATGTCTGTACTCCACGTATACTGGCTGCTTCAGTGAGCATACTCTAACAGATGTCACCCATGCTGCACTGCTGAAGTATTCTTCCAGCGCAGAGGGTACACTTGCTGTTGCTTTAACTAGTCTTTACTCTAGTACGCATGCAGTCCTGCAAATAGGCATCATGCTCAGCACGTCCTTGTCACTGATTGCTGCAGTACCACCAGCTGCACTTTTATGGAGGTGCCGTGTCTAGGAGAATGTCAAATCCAACTCTGCATTTCGAACTTCATTTGAAAGACTTGCAGGTCTTGGTCTCCCTAGATGCAATGCCTTCCTTATGAACCCACCCGGACATGGAGCAGTGTCATGCTTGTATAGTGAATCAGTGTCCAACTAGATGCTTTGAAACTGCTCCAGAAAGTTGTACATGTTCTTTTGGCTGTTCCAGTGGGTTGTATCAACTTAATTAATTCCCTGTCTGAAGCATGTCTACTTAGCGGTTCATGGGTGTTCATGCTGCTTGTAGAGGAGCCAGATGTTGCTAGTAGAGCTATTTTAAGCTGAAGTTATTTTTATACACGGGCCAGTACTCCTGCCATTTGGTCAGCATTGCCTTCTCAACTTCACCAGCTGAGTCCCAGTGCCTTTAAGATCTTCTCCATGACTGCTTAGTGTAATGATGTGTGAATCGGTAGCCAGTAGTTTTGTGCTGACAACTTTCCTGCGGATCTGCTTGATCCACATACAGTTTCCTAATAATCCCTTTTGCGCAGTCGATGAGCTGCCTTTGTTGTTGCGGAAGGGAGCCATTGGATCTTGTCACTATCCCAGAGGTGATGAGAGCTGGCTGCTGGCAGAGGGTGCCTTAGTGGGATGTCCCAGGCAGATGTTTTTTGCCTCTGCATGTCACAGACCCAGTTCTAGAGCTTGCCCCATTTTCAACGTTTTTTCTTCTGTTACATTTGGTCCCATGTGATGTGCAGCTGTCTGGGCACTATTTGTCTGCACATGTAATTGTACTGCTATAATGCCAGTGTGCCCACTAAGATATATAGCTATCTCAAGCAAATCCTGGTGAGTGGAGCTCCTTGTGAGAGCTGCACAGAAAAGCACTTCAGTGATCAGTGGAACTGATGGGTTGATGGTTTCTCTTTGTCAAATGTTGCTACTTTACTGTAGGTGTAGCCTCCAGAACGTCACTCAGATTTCCATCGTGGGCTTAGGAGTGATGTGTACAGTGGTATGGTAAGACAGCCTCCTTTATTCTGCTAGTTTAGTGTTTGTTTATGCATTGAGATATTCCTCTCGCTCTCCATACTCATTTATTTGCTTGCCACCTTATAGTACATCTGTAGATATGGCACAGTGTTTTGATATCACCGCTCTCACTTGTCTCAATCTTGTCCACCCAGAGTTCTCCAGCCTGGAGCAGAAAGTGAGCCGACGCTTCCTGGCAGGCCTTCCTATATCAGTGGAGCGGGTGCAGAGGACAGACCAGGTGCTTGTCACCAGCCTGAACCCTGAGATCAAGCCGGACCTCCTCGAGCTCTACTTCGAGAGCAGGCGCAGTGGTGGTGGTGAAGTGCAGGATGTGAGTCTTCTGAAAGAGGCCAGAGCAGCAATAGTTACCTTCAGGAGCTGGGAAGGTAAGCAGCAACATCTGGCAGCAGTAAAGCATGCTGGGAGAGCAGAAGTGGCACATGCATGGTACATACAAGAGCTGGCAGAGGTGGGGCATCTATCACTGACGACCAGGTGAAAATGCAGAGTGGGTGGCATCAATTGCAGTATCCGTGAAGGGGGTGTATAGAAATAGTGACTCCAAAGTTCTTAGGTGGTTCATGTGTAAAAGATTGGTCCTCTGGGTAGAAGGTGGTGAGTAGCATGAGGTTATTCATCTAGTTCACTGAGGTGCAGCGCGCTCAAGAGTCTCCTAGAACTTGCTTTTTAACATCTCATGGATTTTTCATATCCCCTATGTTGATTCCATCCTAAGCGCCTCTACAAGAATGTCCTCCCAGCATGCTAGATAGTCAAATGCATACAAACTGGGTGTTCAGAACTGGCCATGTGGAATGGGATGGACTTCTACCATGTCAAAGGTTTCTGAGCCTGCCAAGATGCAGAATACCTAGTAATCTACTTGGCAAGTAAAGCATTTGTGTGTTTGGGAAACCCTGATTTTCCTTCAAGAGGGTTGTGGTGTAGCATGACTTAAGCCACAAAACATTAAGAGAACGGACAGCCAGATGTTACACAATAGAAGAACTTGCGGAATATGGTGCGTTGCCATCTGTGGGGGGAGAGGAGGTGGTTTGTGAGGCCATTTCTTGGGTCTTGATGCAGTAAATGATTCATTGAGAGTACACTACATGGGTAGTGTTATATTTATCGTATGCGTTTACTGCAGATTCATAAGCTGTGTACTCTCCTGCCATGTTCTGTTAAGTTCTGAAACAGGTGTTTGTTGAAGTGAACATGATCCACTTCCCCTTCTGCTGACTGTGTACTAAGATGCAGAGTCCACCGTAGATCGTTTTTTCTGCCATTATTTCTGTCAGGACCATCTTTGGTCTGAGATTAGCTGCTTTCAGTCCTTGGTGTTCGACACTATTCGAACTTCAGCACGGAAGAGATGAACGAATGCTCCCATGCCTCAGCGGGACAGCGCAGAGGGGGCAACCCTTCAAAGACCCCCAAACCCTTCAGAGGGGGCCCCATTCCGTCCAAGGCCAATGAATATCTCTGAGATGGGCAAGACTCACAGGCCCTTTTTCACATTCTGCAGGGGTGCTCTATCATTTTACATTCTCACTGGGCAGCAGTACCTCCGACCTGCAATCAACCAGACTAGAATCATATGATTTGAACTCCAAAGGGGTGTGATGAATCACTTTTATTTCAACTTTTACGCTCAATATAGTGTCTTTTGCTTTCCACTCTCGTCAGGTCTGTAGTCTTTGCTTGCCCGGGATTGCAGTTATTTGAACTCTTGGAAAGTGGCATTTTTGGTTGCTATCACTTCACTCAGATGTCAGTAAGCTTCCGGCATTAACCCTAGAAGAATCTTTCTTCCAGGTTCATAGGGATAGGGTTTTCCTTCTCATCAACCCCAAATTCCTCCCTAAGGTGGTTTCTCACTTCCACCTTAACCAATCCATTGAACTTCCTGTCTTTTTCCCACAGCCTGATTCAGTTGCGGACGGGTTGTCCATACTTTGGATTTAAAACAAGCCATCATGTACTACGTTGACAGAACCAAATCATTTAGGAAGACACAGCAACTCTTTATTGCTTTCTCCAAACCCCATTAAACGAAGGCTCTGTGCAAGTCGGGCATTGCCAGATGGATCTTTAAATGCCTCCAGACATGCTATGCTAAAGCTAGGACTGCCCACTCCACTCGGAAGGAAGGAACCTCTATGGCCTTCCTAGGGAACATCCCAATACTTAACACATGCTAGGTAGTAATGCATGTCTTGCACCCCCCCCCATTTAATACTAGTGGTTTTGACTTAGTAGCCACTGGGAATAGGCAATATACGCACATGTGGCTGCTGTGTGGTAACTGCACCAATTTGCTTACTTTTACCAGTGGTGGACATTTTTTGGAGCTTGGGTTCATTGCAGATGGTTTCAGTATCTGAAGTTGCCTCGAGGCTGGTGGCATCAATACTGCCTGGTGTAATGGTCTTGTATGTAGTAAGCTGCAGAGTCGGTGAGGTGCATTGTTAGTATCCCTTGCTATTTTGTACTAACATGTGAAGCCTATGAAACTGTCCTCTTGAAATCTGTCTCTGATCATCCTCCAGTTCAGAACCATCCATTCTTCGGGACTTCCTTCCAATTCCTTCTCAGAGGCTTTTTGGGGCAACTCCTTAAACTGATCTTTGGGAGGAGAAAATCTGACAGTGTCTCCCTCCTTAGACAGCATCACTGACTCCCTATTAAGATGAAATGCCAGTTCAAGGTTCATTGTATGGCCCACAAAGCTCTCAATTCAGCAACTTGAGCTTCGTATATATTCTAATGGGTTTAAAAGTTACTGTCCTTCCAGGCTGCTTCGCTTGTCTTCTGCTGGCTTGATTATAGTACTGAAGTTTGGTAGAGCACAACTGTGGGGCAAAGCCTTCTTTGTGGTGACCGCTCAGGCCTGGAACAGATTGCCTTCAGACTTGCGCCTGTAGCCACCAACCTCCAACTCACCAAGCATCCTTCTGGACCCCTTACATTCAGAATTGACCACAGCACTGAGACAGCCCTGATCGCTGCAACAGATGACATTCGCACCCTACTGGACAGACTAGAATCAGTCGCCATGGTCCTGCTCGTCCTCTCCGCAGCCTTCGACACTGTCTCTCACCACACTCATCAATCGCCTTCAACACATTGACATCACGAACAATGCTTTCAAATGGATGTTATCCTTTCTTTCGGGATGCACCCAGAAAGTCAGGATCCCTCCTTTCACATCACAGACCAAACACAACATCTGTGGCGTACCTCAAGGATCATCTTCAGCCCAACCGTCTTCAACATCTACATGACACCCCTCACGGACATCGCCAGATCACACAACATAAACATCAGTTCCTACGCCAACGACACCCAGCTCATCCGATCGCTCTCAGCGGACCCCACCTCGACTAAAACCAACTTCCACAACTGTATGAAGAACATCTCTGCTTGGATGAGGGACAACTGCCTTAAGCTCAACACAGACAAGACGGAAGTCTTCCTCTTCGGCAAGCACACCACGCTATGGAACGCCTCCTGGTGGCCGTCGGAACTCGGTCCCACCCCCAACTCCAAAAGACCAAGCCCGCAACCTTGGTATCATCCTCGACAGCAAACATTCCATGAAACGTCAAGTAAACGTCTTCTCCTTAGCCTGCTTCCACACACTCTGAAAGATTTTCAAGTGGCTCCCCACCAACATCAGGAAAACGGTAACATGGGTCCTATTCACCAGCCGACTAGACTACCGCAATGCACTCTATGCTGGTACCACCACAGAGCTCATGCAAAGACTAAAGCTGATACAGAACGCAGCGGCCAGACTAATCCTCAACCTGCCCAAGAGAACCCACATAACCCAGCACATGAAGGACCTCCACTGGCTCCTGTTCCAGAAGAGATACCTTTTCAAGACCCTAACCCACGGCTATAAAGCCCTCCATACGAAGGACCTGCCTACATGAACTAACGCCTGCATTTCCACCAGCCAAACTGTAACCTCTGCTCAGCACACCTCACCCTTGCAGAGATACCACGCATACAACGCAGCCACACCGAGGACGCTCCTTCTTGCACCTCACTGCCAAAACCTGGAATGACCTCCACTTCCGCACTGCACCATCGCTGACCGCCTTCAGAAAGGGACTCAAGACTTCGTTGTTCGAATGAGACCAGCAGTAAGCGGCTGGATGCCCCCCGGGGTGACAAACCGCGCTCTACAAATCAGACGTGATTAATTGATAGCCTGATTTTTTAAAATTTCATAGGAAACCTATCTATTTGCTTAATCTGGCTACTTAGTCTCTTTTTTTGTTGGGATGTAGAAGGTATCAATTTGGCTAGCACTAGCACATCCTATGGGTAATTGTGCGCTTATCAAACCAATAAATAATTCCAACGGTATCAGGATGACTTGCTTTACCTGGCAGATGAGTCCTGAACTGGGGTTGTGAAAGACTATAGCCTTCTGGGGCTGGAAATGGAGTTACTGGCAACCTAGGGGCATAGTAAGGGTTGGAGAAAGTCTTTAGATTTACCCATGTCAATATCTCTAGGTTATGGAGCAGCTCCTTGACCCAGATGATGATCTTGATGTTACATTTGCTTCTTGGGCAGCTATTTTGCAGCAAACTTTGGCTACTGGTCAAACCCGTCCACTAAGCAGCCTTCCCACAAGTCCTCAGTATTATACTTGAAGGTCAGGTGAACTCCTGGCAGAGACGGGCACACTCTTTGAGCAGACAAGTAGGCTTTCCTTCTCTCCATAGGTCAAATCTATTTGGATAGAGCCGGGCATGGTGCACATTCGCCTTCTGTAATATACGCTTAATGTTTCCAAATTTTCAGCGCGCCTCTTGCATCATCGGTGTAAAGTCCGGGAAGAGTGCCCGCTCTGAGCATTGATATGCGACTGCCCCCTGCTCTCGAGCAAGCCGCAGCGCCACATCCCGGTCATGGTAATTGAGGAGTTTTGCAATAATTAATCTTGGAGGTGTCCCCGGTGCCGTGCGCGGCCCAAGTGATGTGTGCTCCTCCACAACAAATGTCGCGGAAATAGCTTCTCTGCCAAACGAGTCCACTAGGTGCTTCTCGACAAAGCTGGCCATAGGGCCAGAGTGGATTCAGCCACACCAGCAATACGTATGTTGTTGCAGCGTGATCGTGCCTCCAAGTCTTCGGCCTTGGAGGCCACCATTTTAAGAAGTCGTTCAGCTCCCTCCAATCTTTTACTAGTAGTCGGCTGCAAATACTGACTCAGTTTTGAAAACCACCCAAAAAATGCAAATTTCTCATTAAAGTGTTGTTGTTTGTTCGTTACAGTCTGTATAAACTCAATCATGTGGGACGGAATAATCATGTATATCAACTTGATTATATGTATGTAGTATGTCTTTGATTGTGAATGAATGTGGTCAGAATGTTGTATAATTGTTAGTCTCTGTATGAATATCTTTGTCTTATATGTGTTTTTATAGTTACCTACTAATAAGATAAATATAATTTATAAATAAACTTTTTTATACATTTTCAATTTTTGGTGTCACTATAGTTTCTTCTCCTTCTCATTATGGTTTGAGGGTTCATGGTCTGATGTAGCAGTGTCAGGTACAGGAATATCCCGCTGCACCGCAGCGCCCACAGCAGAGCTCAAGGTCAGAAAATCCAATTCCCTCAATAGGGTGCTGATTAGGCCAGATCAACTGGTTCAGCGCGTGGTTTTGCAGTGCTGCCCTCCAATGTTAGTCTATGTGGGCTTGTTTGCCCGGTCTCGCGCCTCACCTGAGGGGTGGGACAAACCATCAGCCCCCCACCACGTCTCCCGCAGGATGTGTGCGTTTAACTGTTCCCCTCTATTTCACATCTCACCCCTTCACGAGAGGGGGAGACAGGAGTGCCAGCTTTCATTCAGTTATCAAGAACTGGTAAGGGTTCAGCGTGATGCCCCGCCTTCCAGCGCCTTTGGTGGCAGCGATAACATCGCCCTCCGTACTCGCAGGTATTCACCGCCGCGACCCGTCATCAGGCACATCTTGGGTCTTTTTTCCTTTAGGCAGCCCCAGCGGTGGCGAAATGACTGCCCCCAGGCCCAGCGCCCTGCAGGCACCATGGAGTCAGAGGCCTGTATCGCTGCAGCTCCGCGTGCCCGAAGCCCCACCCTCTGGCTCACCCGAGACCCCTATCGTCTCGGGGCCTCCGAGGGCCGCGTCAGGCCTCGGGCAGAGCGAGCCGCAGCGGCGTCACCATCCAGCCGATCAAGCCCGCACGCAGCTCGATCCGTGCCCCCATCAATGCGGCATCTCCGCCGCTCATGATCGTTACCAGGGGGGAGGGGCGGCGGGCGGCTGCAGTTGTCTGTGGCGGCTTCAGAGTTAGCCGGCCATCTTGGTCCTCGGCTTGGCCATGCCCACCCCCCCTCCCCCACTCAAAGTGAAGTTAAATAGAGGCTTGAGTAAGCTGACCCATTTCCCCATGCTGTATGCTGTAGTGGGCGGAGGCGAGATGGGGATGACACAACAATAGACCAATGGGTGAAGAGAGGTGGGTGAAAGTCCCTTTAAGTGAGTATGTCCTACATATTATTTTAGTTAAATCAAAAGGTCCTGGCTAACACCAGACCCAGAGATTGTGATCTCCTCCAAACTTTGAGGAGTATCTTATCTATTGCTGGACTCAAGTTATGGGCTTCAAGGGATGAAGGGAATAGGCTGGAGATCCCCCCACCACCCAGGTACCAGGCTGTATGTCCAGGTTAGTGTCGGAGAAGGACTTCACCAGCCTGATACAAAGGAGGCTGCCCTTTTGTAAAGGCTCCCATCATTCACCAGTTTACTTGTGAACCACACACGTGCACAACACACATTCTTCATGCATGTCTCAGATATGATGAATTTATATCAAAGGAAACCACGGTTCTTGCAGACCATGTATGAATAATTGATAATAACAAGACATAGTAGCATTCAATCACTGGAGTTAGGATGTTGTAGGAAAAGCATACTCCAATAACCAGATACTGTTTTCACAGAATAGTATTGTATTTATAAAAGGTGAAATATCAACAGTGCTCAGTGTCCCAAGTGAAAAAATAGAAGCCACTTTCAAGTAGTGACCAATTTTTGTTGAAAGTCGAAAAAACTCTAACGTGCCTTTGTTTTGAGCCCGTGTTACAGCAAACAAATGATGGACGGAATGCTGACAATGCAAACATTCTCCCCCAGTCAAAAGATCTGGGTTAAATCCATCGTTCTTTTGCCCACTACGCCACCCCAGTTTGGACCCAGCCATATGCAAAACAGTCTTGACCCTGTCCCCCATGGGAACAGTCCAGACCGAACTGCCAGGCCCTCCCTGGACCAGAAACAAGCATCCTAGGACCGGTTTCAGGGTATGTCACCCTTCTTCAGCCAGGCTAGCTTGAATCCAGTGGCACAGTGAGCAAGGGACCCACGTCTGGGCATACCCATCCCACTTAGGGCGAAAAGTGTTACAGCAAACAAATGATGGACGGAATGCTGACAGACATGTTTTGAGCCCAGCAGATCATGGTGAGAGTGTAGCTTCAATATCAAACGTTAATATCCACTTTTTCTGCGCTAAGGATTTTTGCTTGTTTTATGTGGGCTAAATAAATATTCAAATGCTAGATTCTGATACTGATGGTCACTATTGTGGCTCTGCGAGTATTTCCTTTACGTTCTGAAAGTAGATTGCATTATATTTGCAAGTATTACAGCCACACGTACTTAGAAAATACCTGTATCGTATATGTTGAGCAGCTTTTTAGATATGTTTAACAGGTTATGGCACTGAGTACATGGGCAGAGAAGCCAGCAAGGTCTCTGTTGCCTTTCAAAAGAATCTTGTGCAGTAGGGGGCAGGGAGCTATGCTGTGAGAGAGAGCGAGAGAGGAGGGAAAGGATCTGTGGATGGAGAGAGCAGCATGACTGCGAGAGAGGGGACCTGCAGTACGAGAGGGCCCGGAGGTGGGGCGAGGGAGCCCCATAGCAATCGAGACTGGGATGGAGAGTAGGGCTGCAGTGGTGGGAAAGATGGGACTTTTAAGGGCTGGATGCAACGGTGGCTCCGCTTTTGATCATTTTAGCTTGCCAGAGGAAGATCGACCTCTTCCAGTAGCCATGGTGCCACCCTCCGCTCATGACCAACACATGAATATATATATATAAGAGTCCCAAACAGAGGAGAAAGTCTGAAGGCAAAAAAAACCTCCTTGACAATTTTAAGGAATCTTGCAGATGAATGGAAGAGGAGTAGCTGGAACTCAGTCGGGGAGAACCATACACAGGGAAATAAAAGATGATTTGCTCAAGGATTTGAAAGTGACTGAGTAAAAAAAGAGCAAAAAATCTGAGACAATAATACAGCTGAATGAGGTGATGAACCTATTGTAAACACAAACTGGTTTCTTTATATTTGAAGAATGCAGGCAATAACATCACAGGAAACTTTAGGCATTTTTATCCATTGGGTTAGAGTAAAAAGTTTGGAAACCGGAGAGACCGTTTTAGATTTTGGAAAGACTGCCAACATGTTATGCTGTTATGTTAAAAGTACTTGTTAAGCGCACGTACATCGAAAACGGTTTCATGGCGCTCAGGGCAAAGAGGACGGTGCAGAAGTGAGGAGGTAGTATTACTGATAAGCTTGAGAGAACAGCCAGGTCTTGAGCTTTTGCCTGAACTGGGGGTACAGGGTCACAGATCTTACTTCAATAGGCAGTGAGTTCCATAGTTGAGGGGCTAAGACCGCAAATCTAAGTCCGCCATGCTTTTTACGCTTGAAAGGTACAACAGTCAACAAATTAAGAGTGGAGGAACGCAGTTCTCGAAGAGGGGCGTACCGCTGCAATTTGGAAGAAATGAAAGCAGGGCCATTACCGGCAAGGGCCTTAAAGATGGTGCATCCCATCTTAAAAATACAGCGTTTACCTACCGGGAGCCAATGTAGGCTCTTCATCAGAGGTTTAACATGGCATCTACTGGACTGGCGAGCGATTAGTCTGGCGGCGTGGTTCTGCACCAGCTGCAGGCGGTGGAGTTGGTAGGCTGGGATGCCTGCATATAAAGAGTTAGCATAATCGATCCGCGAGATTACCAGAGCAAGGGTAACCAAAATTAGAGCCTCAGTGGTTAGAAATCTGGCAATCTTACGGATTCTGCGCAGATGAAAGAAGCAGGCGGAGACCACCGAACTGATCTGTGCTTTCATCGTCAGGTCGCTGCTAATCTCAATCCCCAAGCTCTTAACAGAAGCCACAGGGAGAGGAGGACTGCCCAAAGAGGAAGGCCAGAAGTTGGAGTTCCACAGGTTAGCCAGTCCAGCAGTTAAGATGAGTTCTGTTTTATCCGGATTCAACTTTAATTGATTGCAGTTCATCCAGTTACAAATAAAACTCAGAGTAGCCTGGAAGTTAGACACTGAAGAGGTAGAAGAGTGAATGTCAAAAACCAGTTGAAGATCATCAGCATAATTACAAATATTGACCATTCTTTCACGAAGAGCTCGAATCAGGGGTGCAATATACAAATTAAAAAGAAGGGGTGACAACGAAGACCCCTGTGGAACCCCACAGATCAAAGCACTCTTTTTGGAAAAGAACTTGCCGAGGCGGACAGCTTGATGTCTATTGCTGAGGAAGGAAGATATCCACTTCAACGCTAGCCCCTGAATCCCGGCATTGCTGACACGGTCGATCAGGAGATCCTCTCATCTGTTGCAAGAGGCCAGAATTATTATGGCTAGAAAAGCTAGAACGGATCTTTGTGTAGCGCAGTGTCTTTAGCCAGCGCAGTGCCCCAATTTACTGCTGTGAACCTTGCACCCTCTGTTCTGACACACGTGAGGCAAGAGCATTTCGGAACAGCCAGGAGCGAGGGGATGCTGCTGCAGATGGACAGCCTGTCATCTGTGGGTCATTGCATTAAGGGTTGATGGCAGCAGAGGCTCATAAGAGGACCTGCAAGGCTCCTCGGAGCAGCCTCGCACCTTAGAAGAAGTGCAGGAGCCCCCATCCTGAGGACCTCAGAGACTCACTCCGACCCCAGACCGCTTTGACGAGAAACTCTGGTCTAGAAGATTTTGTAGATGTCCGGTCAGGGACCTTTGCAAGTCACCATTGCCTAGGTGAAGAGCAGTAACATAGGAAGTATTGTTGATTCTGCTGTGACAAAGGTAATGGCTGGCACCCCCCACGCCCACCAGGTAGAACAGATTTTGGGAAGTGGGCGCTGAGAACGGGTAAGTGCAGGTCTCTGTGTCCACTCTTGATAAAGGCAGCCTCCCAAAAAAACAACCACCCTCTTGTGCACCAGATGGTGAATGACAAAAGATTTTCCACTTCTGTTCCAAAGAGTACAGGTGGCGACTTGACTCCTTTCTCTGCTCCAGCTACGACTGGTCTGACTATTGTATTTCAATTAATATACATTTCCTTATACATCTATTTTCTTTGAAAAGACAAGATGGGGAAATGTGAATAAAAACTACATGGAAAACCCCTGTTAGCAGATTACGTTTGAGGATGGAAAGAATGTGAGACCTGTTGTAGCTCCTACCTGGGAATTGCTTGTATCAGAAATAACCTAATTTGTAATCTGTAATCTCGCGATGCAGGGAAAAGTGCAGGCATGTTGAAATATGTGCATTGAATACAAGGCTAGTGACTATTTTTGTTTCCATTATTACATTGAATTCGGGACCATGTCAGCTGAATTATGAGAGCGAGCTTTCAGCAAAATAGCAAAGTGACATTGTCATGAATTATAGATATTGGCATCTCTTTGCCAACTATATGTAGAAATGCCCAAACTTTGTAAGCATTTGACCACCATTTAAAAAGGGGGCAATGTGTGGTATGCAGAACTCATTTTTACTCTTTTATTTAAAAAAATAAAAACCTCATTTAAATTTCTTAAGTGTTTGAATGTCTGTGTAAAAATACCAAAAGCACTTGGCGCTCAATTGGATAATGTGTTTTTTTTCCTCTGGCTATCTTCTCCTTTAACTTCTCCCTTCTTATTCCCTCACCACTCACTATCTTCTTTCCTCTTGCTCCACTACCCTCACTTCTTACTTCCCATATCCCTCACATCATCTTAATCTTGTCCCTCCCTTTGCTCCTCCCCTTCTGAACTTTTGCTTTTTCCATCTTTGCCCTCCCTGCCACCCTTTCCTCACTTGCACACCTTCCATTTACTTTATTTCTCCTTCTTCCTCTCATCCACCTTCCTTCTCCCTCCCTTTGGCCTCTTTCCCAAATCCCTCTTTTGCATCTTCTATTTTTGTTTTTTCTGTTTCTTTCTCAGTGGCAGACCGAGTGCTGCGAAAGCCACATCGGCTCCATGAGTGCGTGCTCCAGGTCTCCCCATACTATCCCTTCCTCCACCCAAAGAAGGCGGCAGACGATGAGGTTGCTGGAATGGAGCAGGAGACTGAGAGTGAGCCTGTTGCAGAACCCACCACGTCTCTCTACATCGATGTTATGGAGCCCTGGAAATTGGACCTCCTGCGTCAGAGCCCAGAGCTGGCAGAGCTGGGCGCTGCCTTTCCTGAAGTAGTGGTGCAGTTGGACCAGAATGGTGTGCGGCTGTCTGGGCAGAAGGAGGAGCAGTGCCAACAGGTCCAGGGAAGGGTCTTGGCCGTCCTGAGGGGGGCCGCACAGTCGCACATACCCTATTGCGCTCTGATCCTAGAATTTGTCCAGCGCAATGATGTCCGTGCACGACTGGAAGAAATGGTGAGGCGCATAGAGCCTTCAGCTTCCTATGTGGTGTCGGACTGCCTTCTGACCGTCACCGCTTCCTCTGTGCAGGCAGTGCGGAATGCCTCTGCCATTTTGAAGGACTCCCTATGTGAGTTTGCTGTGCCTGTACCTGAAGGGCGCTACCATGTCCTCCGCTCTGAAGAGTGGCGGGAACTGCAAGCCTCCCTCAGCTGCTGCTCTGTGAGGACTATGGGCCCGGACTGTGTGCAGGCTGTCTGCCTTCGAGAGTATGAGCAGGAGAACCGCCAGGGACTGCACACCTTCCTGCACGAATACCGCCAACAGGACACCTTAATTCCCATGGAGCCGGCCATGCTGCGCTACCTGCAGCTCTACAACCACGAGCTGCTGGCCAGTATGTCTGAGGTGACCATTGAGCCGCTGGAGGGGAGTGACATCACTGGATTCAGGGTAAGACTGCTTTTTGCTACATTCCATCCTCTGCTGACTCCAACTCTTCTCTCCTCCTATAAATCTCTGTACATCTGGACTGATTCTATAGGTTTTTCATATATATATATATATATATATATATATATATATATATATATATATATATCTTACCCTATTGATACATCACTGGTACGTAGCCCAGCTTTCACCTACCTAAAGTGAGAGGCCAAATGTCTGATCAGTAAAGAGCTCAGCTCTCCTAAATCTCACCATTACTCACCTTTACTGGGCTCAGTCCTTAAAGTGCTTCATCTATACAGAGTCCTGCACACCTAAACCTCACCCATACATACCTGAGCTCTCCTCTGCATCACCTGGTGTGGGCTTGGCTCTCCAGTGGTTCATCCATAAGGAGCCCTGCTCTTGTATACCTCACCGATACATACTTCAACTGTCCTCTTCCTCAGCGCTATAGCTATCAGCCCTCCAGTGCTTCACCCCTGAGAAACCTCCTGTTCTGTACCTCACACACACAATGCTCACCTAGCCTCTACCTGCTATACAGAACTCCTCCTCTTACCTACACTTGTCCTCTCATTGTAGCGAGGCCCCTTGTCTCACCTACTTAGTGCCCTCAGACCATCCTTATTCCATTCGTAGGGCCGAACAAGCTTTATTTGTGCTGATTTTACCCAGTAATAATCATGGATTTCCGTTCTTGAATATTATAATCCTGGGTGCATTTATTTACAAAGGCCAGCGGGTGAATCTCAAGCAGGAAAAAATTAAAAATAAATCCAAGTCTAACCAGGTACAGACAACCAGTGTTGGATAATTCATTCCCAAATAGGAGGAATTCATTGAACACTGGACTGAAATCTCCTTTGCACCTATTTGGGAAATTTCAAATCGCTGATGGAACGAATTGCCCCAGAAAAGACTTTCCCAGTGATAATACGATTGGGGGATTCAAGGCCTTCGCAGACTACACTGACATTCCCTCTAACTTCCACTCCTCTGAAGGCGGACTTGTATACCTGTCGTACAGGAGATGAGTGTCTAAGCCCAATGGCACTTCCATGGCCTTTCACAATAGGAGTAGAGTGGTAGAGAAATCCCCAGTACTGCTTGTTGATCTCCTTCCCACAAGTTGTGTTCGACCTTCACGCAAGTCCTAGGTTCTGTTAGTCTGTGTGACACTCTCTCAAGCTCATGCATGTTGCTAGGTAATGCATGTGCAGCTAGACACCAGTGCTGGTTCAGATTGTCTCCCTTGGTGCATGTCACGAGTTCATAGGCCAGGTTAGATACTATGCCAGCATGGAGGCTGATATTGCCAGTGCACAGGAATGTGTTGTTCTTGCGGTGCCTGGTGATGGACAGAGGTGCAGGTTCATAGGTACCTAGTTGAGACAGCTCTTCTCTGTGCCGTATGGGGGCTGAAAATACAACAGCCCCTCATTCTAAGGTCCTTAAGTTCGTGGCACTGCTCAAGCCACTGCAGCACAGCTGGATTGCTGCTGAGCGTCCCCCTATTAATGCTGCCCTGAAAGATTTTGACCTGGAGCGTTTATGGATGTTGGGATCCCAGCTTCCAGTCCTTATGTCCATGAGGGAGCTCTTGAGCATTTCCTGCATATGCAGCATTGCTGGCTATTTACCCCAACCCACTATCCCTTCTGTGGTCTTTCCCACGCCAGTTACCCTCCGACTATAAGCAACTATTGAGCATTTATCTCTGCCTATCGAGGCCTACAGCCCATGGATGCAACATCTTCCTACCCTGTTCCCTCTTGCATGGACCACAAAATTCTGTTCCTTTGCCTTCTACCTTCTAGATTGTCCAACCTGGACCTACCCTTAACTCTTCCCCAGACTCTCAGCTGTTTCTGTATTCTTCCCACATATACCTGTATTCAATATCCCAGCCAACTTGCTCCTAACGCTTATAAATTCCTCTGACCTTCCACCTCACTTTTGCTTTCCTTTCAATTTGTTGTCATCTAAGTTATTGCCACTTTCTTCTGCATGACCAACCTCCAAGTCTAACTTCTATCCTGCCCGGTTTGCCTTTAAAGTCCAGTGCTAAAACAGGCCCTCATCAGAGCAAGAACACTTTCTGAAAACAGGTATTGCATCCGTGGCACAATCTTATATATGCATATAGACCTGTTCTTCATCGTAGGGCCATAGCTTAGCAAAGTTGTTGCCTGACATTTCCTTGAAGCTATTCCCTCTAAGATACAAAACCTTCTTCTTCAAGAATTGTTTGGTCTCCCCAAATATGCGGTGGGCCCGCAATAAGACTTGAAGGGGATTTGCAGACCTGGAATTTCTTGGCTTACAAAATAATCCTGAGATTTGGGATAAACTCTGGTCCTCCGAGGCTCAGAAGATAGCAGTTCCTTGTGCTACTGAAATAGGAAGAAGTGAGCTAAGGTGGGTAGTGCAGTTCAAGAAGAGATCAGGCATCATTGCTGAGGCCTTAAAAAGGGAAAAACTTAGGGTGACTGAGGCTTAACTCCTCTCGAAGGCCAGCATAAGGAAGTCTAGATTGACTGACATGAAGTATGTTGCGAGGAAAGCCTCTGCAAGTTATGTTAGATTCATGGGAAAATAGAAGAGTGTGTCCCTACATAGCTGCTTTCCCTTACGCCAATTTACGTTCACTTCTCAATTTTGGGTGGCTTTGATGTTTGGTATCTGAGGGAGGAGATATTTAAAACTTTCTTGGATATGGAGAAAACTTCTACGTGTGGACTGAAATTTCAAATTATTAATGTGCTTTTTTTAAATTGTCACTTTCATAGGCCTCGTCGTTGCATTTTTAAAATGCTTTTTTATAAAGTATGGTATAAAACCGCAATAATGCACTTGCACTTTTGTTGAATATGGATTTTTTAGATGTTGCTTTTGCCTTGGCAAGATTTTTAAAAATATGTATTGGCTAGAAATGAAGGAACCCGGAGGGAAGAAGTGTTTTATTGATGTCTATTCTCCCCTACTCTTTTCAATCTGGAACCGTTAGCTGAAATACTGTGTATCGACAACATCTCTTTCCACATGTATGCAGATGACACACAGATCTACATCAAAATCTCATCCCTAGAGGAGATCAGAACAATGAACGAGGCTCTGAAGCTAACTGTACAATGGCTTGCTAGCAACCAGCTCAAACTTAATGTAAAAAAACTGAATTCTTACTAATTTCCCCTCACTAAAGTTCCATTGACATGCTTGAATGGACCAAATCGATTATTGCGCTGAACTGCACCCCGACCATAGTGGACTCGGCCAAATCACTAGGAATCACACTGGACAAGAACTTGAATATGCGAGCCCACGTCAACTCACTGGCCAAAAAATGCATGGTTTCACCTGAGCTACATGCGAAAACTAAAACCATTCCAAGATACATCGGACCTAAAAATGGCAGTACAGGCTGTAGTTATCTCTAGGATCGAATACGGATGCTCAACCCTCTCTGGCCTACCCAAGATCTCTATAGCTCCCCAAAAAGCTTGTCTCAACGCAGCCCAAGACTCCTAATATGTTCAAAAAAATTCAACCACATCTCACCACACCTGAAGACTTTGAAGCCTAAGCCAGAATCCAACTCAAATTGTCTTGTATCACACACAAAGCGTTACTCTAATTCTCTAACGTTTCTCGCCCAGAAAATCCTGGTTTCTGGAGGAGGCAGGCACTCGCGGTCTGCCAGGTATTTTGTTCTGAAACCACCCCTCTTCCGGAAGAAGAAAACATACAACAGAGCTTTCTCTGGGGCCGCACCTAGAATCTGGAACTCTGCCATCGAACGTCAGAAGAATACCTTCCTTGTCGAGATTCAAAAAGGAAGCTAAGACTTTCCTAATGGGCAAATTCCGTCCATAAACACTCTCCGTGCATATACAGCTGAGCGGCCTAGCAATATGCTATTGTTCTCTTCTTGTTCTCTACCTGTGTATGCCGGTCATGATTTCATAGATATAACCTACGCGATTCTTGTATCATGGTTGTTGCTATACTTTTTGGATCATTTGTACTTCACTGCCTCTTTAAGGGGAAGAGGCTGGTGCTGTGCACTCTTCCTCTGCTCCTGCTAGCGTTTGTTCATCTCCCTCAAGTGTACTCATGATCGCCTATTCCTACTGTTTGTGATAGCCTGTTTGTCCCGGCAAAACGTTCTTATGATAGTCTGCTCCGAATCTTGTAAACAACTTGTTTAGCCTTGTAAAGCGCTCTGATACCCCAACGGGTCACGTTCGTTCTCTATAAAACACTAAATGAATATTGTGGCCCCGGCTTAGGGACTAGGGTAGAACAAAAGACTATCTGTATTAGAACAATTGTTAATTTTAATGTTAATGTAGATCTTAATCGTTATGTATTTGTTTTAAAGACTTGAGTCAAAACATTAATAAAATTGAACTGAACATGATTCTTCAAGAACCACAGTTCCAAAGAGGCTGGAAGGATTGCCTTCCTGTGCAAGGAATGTATTTCATCATATTGATTCTAGGCAGAAGACTGCTAATCCTTACTGGTAAAGTGCAACTCCTTACTAGTAAAGTGCAACCTGACACCTACAGAACTTCCTCATTTCTATTCATTTGCAGACTTGTACCTGGCGGCTGTCATCTGAATAATAGATGGGTGTGAATCGCCATAAACATAATCCGGTCGCCACGGAGATCCTCACTTGTGGGCACTGAAGCCTGCTGCAGACAGCACTTCTGTGACTGCCGGGATCGGTCCTAGCTACAGTGTGAAAAGGTTACTCTTTATTCTGAACTCTTAACCGCTCCTTGACACGCAGGTCGATAAAGTAGTAAAATGATCTCTCCCTATGTTGAGGTGACTTCATTGGATTTTTAATGTGCACAGGCTACCATTGCTTTTGCACTATCCACACTGGAGTACACCTTGGAGCACCTGTATAACCATTGTGCAGACTGGCTGCTGCAATACACTCCCTAAATCCACTTGCTGGAACCTCATCTCCTGGCTGTGAAAGCACCACTCTATGTCCAAGTTGAACTATGGATCTATTCAGTGGCTTCCTGCATTGCAAACACAGCTTTTGGTGGCACCTGCCCTCTTTCTCCAGTAGAAAGTCCCATATTCATTGCCCCAGAACAAACTCAATTGAAATTGGAGGGAAGATGAAAATAGATATTCCTTGGTGGCAAAACGTACGCCTAGCGGGACATCATGGGACCACAGTAGTCCTCATTCGGGCTACCGCTAGCGGGTCCGACTCCTATTGACCATTTGGGACCCATAAGGTTGTCCATTCAGATGCCGTACCAGTACAACAGTCAAGACCTCGTCTTTCCATGCCAGCCTGGTGGAAGATTGGAGTCTGGCACTGATCTCTGCCCTCACCAGGCCTATGTCGCCAATGAAAACACAAGGGCACAACCAGTTACCATTTAGCCATTCACTAATTTGATGCCTCTGCTGCAACACCAGTACTACCAGAGGTTAGGGGTCCCCTTTGAATCTGACACTGATTCGGTTCAGAATGTACGTAATGTTTCACACAATGCTGAAGATGACGAGGTAGTGAATAATTTTCTCCCTATCCCATATGACTCTGATGATGGCTGGTATTTAGTCTTAGAGAATGACGGTGGAATACACACCTCTCCTAAGACTATAATTGACGGAAAGTATCTCTTTTGCAGTAGTGGTGTGAAGGACAGTTCTAGTCTTGGACTTGCAATTGCCCACTATCAAAACCAAATCAAATTTGCTAAACAACTTTTTCCAATCCAGCTTCATGTGAACCACTCATGCCATTCAGTGAAGTCCTGATGGCTGCACGGGCTAAGCCATGTACTGCCCTTCAGCTTAGTCAGTCTGTGGTTATGTGACGTAGACAGGCCCTCGGTGACCCAGATTTCCTTACTAAACATCCTACACCTGAAAGTCTGGTAGTTCAGGCTTTAACAAGAATGGTGAACCCAAACTCTCTCTTTACGAGCCCTACACATACATTAAATTGATGCTTTGGGAAACCATGTTCTCCTTAGCCAGCTTAGCCCTCGATCTCTCAATGCAGTATGCCTTTCACATAGGTACACACATGCTTTATGGGACGCGGCCAGCAACATCTTGCGGGCATTCCTGGAAGGCCTCAGAACTTCTTCATTGGCCCAACAACACAAGATGGTCAGGATGCGGCTCAGTATGCATTGCTTGCCAACTTGAGCTACACTCTGCGTAGGTAGAGCCATTGGCATGAGTGTGGTGCTTAGAAGACCTGTAGGGTTGCCACATTTCCAAGAAAAGTAATACCAGACATATGTTTGGTATAACTTTCTGCGAAGGCATGGTCGTTATACTTAAATACAACTTCATAGAAAATAGTCTGTACTATTTCTGACCTTTCTGTCTTTGTTTACTCTAATTATCGGTCAGGGATCATGAAGGCAGATCTAGAACACGTTTCAAAGTGATTTATATTTACTGTTTAAAGTATGTACTGATAAGGGGGAAAAATGGCAGCTTTAATTTTTGTACCTGCTGGAACATTGAAGTCCTGGTCATGCTGGTAAAAAAACGGCAAAGTGGAAGCCCTAAACGCATGTCTGGAGGAGATCAACTGTGTTTTCAGGAGATGTAGAAGCTTCTCTAATGGACATGACCGTTCACGGGTCCAGGTTTTTTGGAAAGAAAGCTAATTCCGTGCTAGAGTGATGCAAAGAATTTTGCACCACAGCACGGTCTTTGGGGCTACTGTCCCCAGCCAAGCAGTTTCACCTGCAGCGCAGTAATTTCAAGGGCTATTGCAGGTGACTACCTTATAGACCACTCCAACCCTCTGCCGAGTGCGTTGCAGCAGCCAAGCCAATTTATTTCAGCAAGATCAACAATCTCCCAAATTCTCCTTCCTTGCTGCAGTGGCTTCTACGCCAGTGTAGCATACACAGTCGGTAGAAGGTAGGATATGGCATTTCATCCCCGGCTGGAGGTCCCTGAATGCCTAAACAGACTAACAGAGCAGATGTTGACTGGCAGATCACGAGTGCCACGTGCATCCTGAGATGGTGCAGGGCATGGTCCCACCCTTGTTAGATCGGTTAATCACTGTCAAATGCACAGTATCCACACATTTGCGTGTTGGAGTTTCCCCCAGGTTACTTCCTAGGAGGCACATTCCTTTTGAAATGGGACTCTCCATAAACCTGTTTCAACCTCTCCTGCTTCGTGTCTGATGAAAGTCAGAATGGACCAGGACATACTCCTCTTAATTAATTTGGACATGGGCTAGGAGAGTACCCTGGGCACCTGAGCATTTGACCGACAATCTGGCTATGACTCTGGGAGGACCTCCTGTTTCAGCAATTGGGCAGGGTCTTGCACAGGAGCCTCTGCAACCTACACCTCCTAGCATGAACATTGAGTGGCTGCAGTTAAATGTATTTGGTTTGCCGATGAAGGAAATTGGTGTAATTCTTGCGGTTGGATGTCCCTCCAAGAAGGCCATCTACGCTGGGAGGAAATGTGTTGTCTGCCATGGTGCATGACACGACACCCCCTGCAGGTCAAGCTTTCGATGTGTTGGTGTTTATTCTTTCATTGGCTCACTGAGGCTTTGTAGTGGACATGGTAAAAGGTTGTTTGTTGGTTCTTTTTGTCATTTTGATTTGACCTGATCAGCCCGCTCTATTCAAACCGCTGGTTGTGATGCTTTTCATAAAAGGTCTGAATGGCATGTTTCAATGAAGCTATTAGTGATGCTACAATGGGTTTTAAATCTGGCCTTGAGATTTCTTATGGGCACGAAGGTTGAGCCAATGAACAGCTGCACATTGCAATTCTTGATGCTCAATACTGTCTACCTCATTGTTGTTATTTCTGCTAGTCTCATGAGAGCTGTATGTGTTTTAGGTGCAACCACCCTAAAACTACCTTTTTTCAGGCATACTGGTGCTGAGGATCTAGGCGGCATTTTTGTCAAAAGCTACAGTGTCTTTTCACATCTCGAACGTTTTTCGCTTCACCTACCCACCAAAAGTAGAGGAGAAGCACTGTCGGCTCGACCTTAAAAGCTTCTATATTGGCGGAAGGAAGACCGTTGTGACCACCAACTCTTTGTAGGCTTTCTGGAACAACTTGCAGAAAGGCAATGCAAAAAAGACTCCAATAAGGTGGATAGTCCTCTCCCTTAAAATCTGCTACACGTTAACCATAAAACACCCTAAAGGCCTGCCACAGAGCCATACGGTGCCACCTATCGGCACTCAGGAACATTGCTGGAAAATTTCTCCAGCGATAGTCTGGCACCTGGGAGTGTTCATAATGTGAGTAATCTGCAGATAGATGGAATATCCATCAGAAGGAGCATTACTAAGGGCTGCCTAGCCGTAGGACTTATAACTTTGTATAATCAGGCTTGCTTTGTATAGTTTGAGAGTTCTCACCTCTTGCTTTCTTGCTACAACCCAGGGCTTGGATGCTTCTGCTGGAGCAGCTGTCACTCTTTATAAATCTTGCTCATTCATTTACCCATTCACTGTAGAAGGGTCCTGAATATGCTTAAACCTCTGTGCATGTTCACTCCTTATTTAGAAGTGTCAGCCTCTAGCTGTCCAGTAGACCTCATGAATTTGCCACTCCGGTCTCAAATCATTTCATGTTCATAAACCAAGCGGCAAAATATTGTGTGACGGGTTCAGCCTATTGCATTTTGTGAAGCCTCGTTTGGCCACGATTTAACATCTCTCCCAGGCCCCCAAAAAGCCACGGCTATGGTTTGAGATCTACATATTTTCCTGATATCCATGCACTTGCATCACAGCATAATTCAGCTCCGTTCAACTGACTGTATACAATTCTCTTTCAGCCGACAACCACATATCTCATCTGCCAAGGTAGTAAGTATAAAGCCATGTAATTCTGATGGATAATTCTTTCAGCAGATTTCTGACCATATCCATCCCGTCCAGGCAACAGACTGGTTCGGGAAACACTTGCCATAGCACCCAAGCTCTGGCAGGTTCAGTAGTAAGCACTGGGCAGTTCAGGTGCATCTTCTCCGACACAGGTGCCAGCTACTAAGGTGACGTTCAAATCGTAGACAACTGCCATTGACTCCTGAATCTGTTCAGAGAATGGAGCTTGAAACATTTGAACAGATCCGCCTGTAAATACTATCAAGTAGATTCTCCTTCACCCATGGGCAAACACAGGTTTGAGCCAACTTACCAGTTTGAACGCGAGTAACTGGCAGGTTGTTACCCATACATTATCTATTCTTACTTGAAGGTAATATGTATCCTGTAACGATCCATCCTGCCAGACTGTCAGGAATACCTTTTATCTAGATGTGACTACTGGAATACCTTTTCACGAAGGATAAACACACACAGCAAATGCACATTGTTATTTTAAAAGGATTTATTAATATGTTAAAGCTGAGTTTTAGTGCATAGTTTATGAATAAGTGCAATTGCAGAGTAAGGAAGATAAAGACAATACATGTAAATACATTGAAAACTGGCAACATGCTACTGTACCTGAGAGCATTCGTTGGATGGAATGAATGATGGAAGGACTTCTTCTCTAGCCCTACCTAATAGTTAGATTAGCACCAAAATCTTGCCAAAAATAGGAGTTTCCTAAATGGCCTCAACACAAATACATGTTGATAATTCAGTCAGTATTTTCCCAGTCTGTGGCCTGGTCAGGGAAGCAAGGTCTGTCTTCGTTTATGTTCTGTCGCTGTTTTCTTGAGAAGCTGTTCGCTTGTAGCAGCGTGTTACCTTGACGCTGACCGTTGCGGGATAGCTGCTTCTTCTTGGATAGATGAAGCATTTATCTCCTGTAGCGGCTCTTGCTCAGACTATATATACTATTTCTCAACAGTATTCTGAGAAAAAATTAGCCCCAATGGAAAAGCGTGAATTCCCTTGCACATTTGTCCTAGACTACTACGTTTCTCTCTAAACTGCATAATACATCAATATATACGAGATATGAAATTATTGATATATTATCATCCTATAAGAAAATATTGTTATAATGTGAATATATGTGAATAAAATGATCAACAAATCTATGCATTGTAAAATCTATATGTAAATGATGACAGGAAAACAAATAAATGTATGCCTTGAGGGGGCTCAAAAGCAGAAATAAGGCAATGCCGATATCTTGATGAAGATTTCCTTTTTGGGCTACCTTTTGTTTCTTATGGGAGATTTTCTCCTTTTAATGCTCCCTCTTGTCAGAAGACCTATCTAAGGAAAGCGCTCTGAATTGGGAACCAGCCTGTCTTTTGCAGGCTTGGACCATGTAAAGTTTGACCTTCCTCTCCTTAATTGCATTCAAGTGCTTAAATGTACATTTATCGTAGGAATAGGGATCGGAGTAGGCGCCAGAGGTAGATATTGTACAGGTCTGAGATGGACATTTGCTTCTTATAGGCCCAGCTGTTTTTAGGTCAAGCCTGGGCAGCGCATGTGCTACTCTGCGAAGCATGCTGTATTCATTTATGGACTTGAAGCTCCGCCCATATTTTTCATTGGCTTGTCATTGTCCTTTGTAAACTGTGGCTTTTCATTGGTCAATGGGCTTACTATCCCCTCCTTAGTACCGCCTTGTCTCATTTTGTAACCTTCCATGAGGACACCCCCTTTTACTTGTTTGTTGCTCGGTAGTCTTTAATTACAGTCTCCGAGCACTATTCATGGTTTTAACATGCCTGCTATCGCAGGCAGGACACATTCTCTCTCGCAACGCTTTATTCTTTTTACATAGCACGGCACGTCCCGCTGATAGTGGCGTCCGAGCCTTAGCTTCATTTGCTGCGCCAAACGCGGCCGCCGGTGGTTTAAAAAAATTATACTATTTATTAAATTCTTTTTTTTTTTTTTTATTGCCCCATGCCGCACTTACGTTTTAATGGCGGCTGCACCCCTTCCTTCAGACAAGCAGAGTCTAAGGAAAGCTCTGCATGGGGCGCTTTTACAAAAAAAAAGCATTTGTTTGTCAACTTGACAGACAAACGCTTTTTTTGGTAAAAGCACCCCATACTGCGCTTTCACTTTAATGGTGGCCACGCCCGTTTTTTTAGACCCGGCTCGTCTAAAGAAAGGGGCGTGGCCGCTGCTAAAGTTAAAGCGCAGTATGGGCGTTTTTACAAACCAGCATTTGCAATGCAATAGGTGTCACATTTACGAAACTCTCATAAATGCGAGACCTATTGCATTGCAAATGCTTGTTTAATCCTGACACCGTAGATAGCGACATGCCTTGCAGAATGATGTGCTGCCACAAATTTTGTGAATGTATTCAGTCAAAACACTGAAAGGAGGCGCTCCAGCTCTGTGGTAAAAGCCACACGTGCAGAGGAACTGACCAAGGAGTTGTGCCAAAGCTGCTGGCAGAATCTTTTAAGACACACACACACACACCCCCACACACCACACACACCACACACCACTCCCCCCCCCCCCCCCCCCCCCCCAGTCCTGTTCACTGCAGACCTTTCTTGCATGCAAGGATTCGGATGAGACTGCAGTGCCGCAAGACCTCATTACCGGTAGAAAAGCGCTATTCAAATTAAAAACCAATAGAAACACCTTAAAAGCCTGCAGCCATTCATGTGCAGTCTGCAGCTTAGCTCCTGGGGAATCCTGACTGCACCCATTACAAGAACACAGCCATCCTGGCTGTTGGCATTTGACATGCGCTTGTACGCAAATATATTTGCCTTTTGTGTGTGGCCCTGGGCCCACATGTCTAGCTTTGTCACTATTGCATTCTGTTGTGGATTAATGCCGCTGGTCGCTTAAGTTTTATCTGGAATCCTACTGCCTCCTAACTGTTTGAGGTACAGGGAAGTGATCTAAACTAACTCGTATTCGTGCTAGTTAAAATCATGCTAGTTGGAAGATGTGTGGATCACTTCTAGGGAAATATCCTCTCTGGTCTCAAATCCTGTCTTGTTCATTGACTTGCTTTAAGGGCCGCTCCAGTGGAAAGATGATCAAGTTCTCTTTATCCCCCTCTGCATCACAAAGAAGCACTAATGATTTCATCAAACCACGCATGTGATCCCGGCTACATGAGAGCTTTGCGACTCGCTTGCCAATTTTTTGAAGATAAGATAAATCATATTTATGAGAATTTCCCCCCAACCCAGAGCAGACCCAACGATCTTCCTGATTTTTGTTTGCCTTAATCTAAGGCCATTTTTCATTATTCAGACAAACTGAGAGGCTGCTAGCAACAGCCAAATCAGTGTCCCCATTGGACCTGTTCCCTCCTAGCATTATGGTGAGTCTTTCCAGCTCAGTTGCCCCCGCCATTACATCCCTTTTTATTCTTTTTATATACTCCGCCTCAGTCCCTTTCGTCTGGAAAACTGCACTAGTCTCCCCAATTTAAAAAAAACAACAAAAAAAACAATGATGACCCTAACAATCCCTCAGATTATCGCTCTCTCGCTCCTCCTTGTCCGTTGCAAGCTTTTAGAGAGCATTATAAACAATCAGCTCTCTACCTTCTTGAAACATCATAAGCTCCTCGATCCCTTCCAGTCTGGCTTCAGAACTTGTCACAGTACTGAGACTGCGCTAGTCTGTTACTGATAGTATCCGACTAACTCTGGATGCAGCGACCCCAATGATGCTCGTGCTTTTGGACCAACTGTGGCTCTCAACACGGTCTCCCATGGCATCCTAATTCATAGGCTGCACGACATTGGAATCTTTGGCAAAGCACTCCAATGGTTTGTTGAAATCTTGAAAGACCATGAACCAGCTATCTGAAGCTCTTTAAATCTCGTACCATGCTGGCCAGGAAAGAGGGGTCCTCACTAAGCACCACATTATTCAACATCTGCGTTGCCCCTTTGGCACAAATCTTTAAGACGTGACTTCGAGACCATATCCTATGCCGTTGACACACAGCTGGTCATCTCCTTTGGTCACGATCTGGAAAGGGTGAAAGCACATTTCTCTGACTGTATGAGGAAGATAGCTTCTTCGATGTCCAACAACTGCCTGCAACTAACCGGAGAAAAGACTTAAATACTTTTATTCGGGTAAGCCCAACACCTGTGGTAGTCTGATTGGTGGCCATCAGAACTGGGACTTGTCCCATCCCCTAAGCAAGTATTTAAAAACCTAGGTGTTAAGCTAGACACATCTCTGTCCATGAAAGAACATGTGAACCCTATGTGGAACTTGTTTTGCCACCATGCGATTATTGAAAAAAGCATCCTCCCCACACCCTCTAGGAAAACCCTAGTTCAAGCCTTAATTGCAAGGCATCTTGACTGTGGAAATGCTCTGCTCCTAGGTGCAAACGAGACCTTGCTGTCTAAAGTGCAGATGGTGCAGAACACTGCCGCCAGACTCCCTTCTGGTTCTTCCTCTGCTCCTATATTACACTCTCTGCATTGGCTACCTATTAGGAAAAAGCTAATTTTAAAGATGTGTGGCCTTACTCACAAATCCTTGAATGGTAAGCTCCTGCCTACTTGCAACAGAGATTTCGATACTATCTCCTGACCAGACTGTTGAAATCCACTGACCAATCCCTACTTCAAATTCCTCATATTTGTACCTCCAGATTTGTCAGCAGGTCATTATCCTATCTGGCCCCCCTCTACTGGAATACATTTCCACTACAAATTCATTTGCGTACAGAGCTGGCAAAGATGAAAAAAAGTCCTAAAAACGTGACTGTTTTAGTTACTTCCACTAGGTTCATACTTCAGCAAAGCGCTGAGATATTCCTTCGGGGATGATTCACTGCGCTGTACTAAGTAATGCTAACGTAACATAACTAATGGTATAGACTTCCAGAAGGCCCCTTTGTTTAATAGGCTCTCTGTTTGTGTTCAGCGGTGTGGCTTGGTTTAGTTCTGGTTGGGATTTAAAACCCATCATGCCATTGTTTGCTGTAGGAGCCCTTTACTTGAATTCATCTGAGACTACAAATTTTATTTCAATAACATTTTAGGATTTCCTCCTTGCATGTTAACTCATGTTTGGATTCTTGAACACAATGTAGGACTACGTCTTGGATCGTACTGCGGATGATTCGCTACTCATTTTCCACCTGGAAGGCGCCACCACTTACCAGCAGAATTTTAAAAATGTACGTTATATTTGGGAGTGGATGGGTAATAGTTTCCTTAAACTAAACGCTGTTAAAAATAGAAATTGTGTTACAACAGGGCAACCTTGTGGAACCGGCTGTATTGGCCTTCCGAGATGTACCCCTTTCCATTCTTAAATCACAAGCCCAAAGCGTAGGGGTTGTAATCGACAGTGAGCTCTCCTTGAACTCCAGCTGCATCTTTATGCTAATAAAGATGAGAAAGATTGCCCAATTTCTGACACAGGGTGCTCTTACAGTTCTAATAGTCTTAGTCTGCACTAGACTATGCAAACTCCATTCCCTTGTGGTTGCCCGTCTTTCTTATACTGCCTGATTCTGAATGAGGCCTCGCTCAGCAGATTACAGGTAGTCCAGAATACGGCAGCGCGATTGGTCCTCCATGCCCCCCCCCCCCCCCAAGGACTCCCGCCCTCTGCTTCTGCAACTTCACTGGCTTCCTATCCGTCAACGGATAAGATTTAAAGTCTGTTGCATAATACACAAGGCACTGTTCGATCTGGGCCCTTCTTACCTCTCAGAGAAATTCACTCCGTATTTACCTTCCAGATCTCTGCGCTCAACATCTTCTGGTGGTACCTCGAGTCAGGAAGGCTAGATTGGGAGGAAAGGCCCTCTCACATCTTGGTCCTCGTTACTGGAACGAACTCCCACTACTCCTGAGACAATGCAGATTATTTGCATTTCAGGAAGCTGCTTAAGACCACCCTCTTCTGTCTTTGATTCTCCTGTCTTTGTCTCTGATTTAATTAAAGCCGCATTCCACCCATGCTGCCCGCCCAAAGCGCAGAGATACCCCTTCGGGGGTCGATTCAGGCGCTATATAAATAAATAAATAACCTGTAGCTCGCCTAATCTACAGTCATCCACGTGGCTCAAGTCAGCCATGTTTTGAAAACTTTAGATTAGTCCCCCATCCAGTACTGAGTGAATTTCATAGTTTACTGCCTTACCCTTCAGGCTATAAAGGGCATTGGCCCTCTATTCATAGCATAGAGATTGGAAAAATACACGCCCTGTCGGCAGCTTCGTTCTTCATCCGCCAATCTTTTCAGTGTTCTAAATTCAGCAAAAGGCGCATTTGAGGATGCAGTCTGTCCTAGCTCCTGCTTTATGGGACTCCTAGCCTTTATACATCACAAGGAACCTGATCTCATACTTTTTAGGAATAATATGAAGACCTGGTTCTTTAAGAAAGCCGATCACCGAGCAGTTTTACTGATTACGCCCTTGCGCCAAGAAACCGTTGGTGTAGTTGCGCTTTATAAAAAGGTTTAATATAACCTAAAATTCAAACCTCAGCAAAATAAACCTTTTTTGTACCATATGCATAAAGTAATAAATTGATATATCACAATGCACTTTGAAGTGCCATCACCTCTTCTTTAGGAGTAAATATCTCTTCAGTTCGCAAAGCCTAAAAAAAAAAACATTACAGCTTGTTTCATCTAACATGCTAAGATAAGACCAAAGAGGCAATTATAACTATAGCATTTTTTTTTGTAACCCTATTCTTACTTAGTTGGCAGCATCCAATGTAAAATCTCAAATACTTCCTCGTTTCTGTCCTGGACCTGAACTGTTCATAGCCTGCCGCAATTTCCCACTGAAACTATTTAAACCCTCTCACCATAGACCTATAAACGTGTTACCGACATAATTAATCAGTCACATTTTCAAACAGATTCTTTGCATACTGTTAATCAAGGCTGTCATTATCAATATCAATTATTGAAGATTTTTTTTAAATTAGGTATTCCTATTTTCAAGAAGTCTGTCTTTTAAAATTACCCATATGTTAAATACAAATGGATTTTATTTCAGTAGTTATCAACTAGATGTAAAATTTACAGTCTGTTTATTTAGGCTTTTAGGGGACACAATTTTCATGTTTACAGTGCAGCACGTTTCAGTTTTAGCGTCTTTTTTTTTCCTCTCATATCCTCTCCTATTAGAGCTCTAATCGTATCCAAAACCTAGAATTTTGTTATGTTTATTTATTAAACAGGTCTTCTTTGACTGGATTCACATACCTTTCTGTACACTCAGGAATTGGAGGATGTTGTCATGTTAACCCTTTTCACATTAACTGGTTGCAGTTGCAAAAAAAAAAAAAAAGTGCTTTCTTCAAATAATTTTGTTTTAAAGTGGCGGAGTGTGGAGAACAAGAAATGGAGGCTTCTTTGTGAGTGTGTGGAGCTAGGATCTGGACAAACCAATGTATTGAAGTTAATATTATCCAATGGAGGACATGATTGGGGAGCAAGGGAAGTGCCTGATTGTTAAACCATGTGCCCCCCCCAACTCCTTTCTTGGTACAGAAGACATGTAGCAGTGGAGAACAAGGCCGGATTGGTAAACATGTGCTGCTCCCTCCATACTCCCACCGCCCCATCCTTGGTGCAGAAGGCATGTAGCAGTGGGGAACAAGGCCGGATTGGTAAACATGTGCTGCTCCCTCCATACTCCCACCGCCCCATCCTTGGTGCAGAAGGCATGTAGCAGTGGGGAACAAGGCCGGATTGGTAAACATGTGCTGCTCCCTCCATGCTCCCACCGCCCCATCCTTGGTGCAGAAGGCATGTAGCGGTACAGTGGTACTTCAGACGGTAGGATCTCTTTCCTGCCCAGTAGAGCAGCAGGCACCAACATCAGCCATAGCCGGTTCTAGTGTTAGATTGACCTGTTTTTAACTGGATATAAACCAACAAAAAAACAAGACCAAGCTGAAAATACTCCAGACGCTGTCTAGTCTGTGTTTTCGTGGTAGATCAATGCACTCCATATCCCTTTAGTAAAGGGGATTCTGAGAAGTTACTGAAGGTGAGCTGGGGAGAGCTTAGAAGTAACACTTGGCCAGACATCTGTTAAGTCTTCATACATTTAAAAGTTCTGTAGAATTGTTCTATGTAGTAAAAGCGAGAAGGTCAACATATACCAACACCACATACCTGCCATTCCAAATCGCATGTTACCTGAATGTAATCCCATTTTTTTTTTCTATTAGACAAAGACCAACTTTACTTTTACAGTTCTGTTCCTTGTTTTAAGGGAATGTTTATTTTCCGTTTAGGTACAGGTGGTTGTTATAAACATTTTAGTGTCCACGCTGTTTAAGTAAGTAAAACTTATATGTGCGATTAATTAAAATCATTACAAAATCAGTCACACATGCACTATATGCAGTCTCGGTAGCTTAAAACATGCAATAAATCAATATAAACAAGAAATGATCCTAAAACTGAAGTAGGTTCCTAGGATAGCATGAATCACTGGGTTACTAGACACTGTAAAAGAAACCTGTCCTTAGATTATGCTTGTCAAAAACAATAGACAAGTGCACGTAGAGATGTGAACCTAAAAAATACATCCCATGAATTATAAAGGCTGCTCCCTGATGCTAAAACTCTTAACAAGTAAACGCAGTATATTGATTGGTTAAAAAATCATTAAAAACTATCCTATGAGCTTTCATAAAACATGCATGCAATGTACTTACAGAGAGGGACCTAAAATATTCATCCAAAGTACTATCAAAACTGTTTCCTAGTGATAGTACTCCAAATTCCCACAAACTTAAGTCCTGTATTCTGTGACAACAATTGATTAGATTGAAAAACGAATTGTAAAATTACAGAAAATCTGTGAATAAAGTGCACGTGCAAATGTTAAGTGGCACATTGACCACAATTTTCAGCCTTAACCATCCCCAAAATCATTTCCCTCCTGGAAGTTCACTGGTGCCACCGTATTTTGCTTTTGTCCAGCTTTCCAACGGCCAAATCTAGATATTTAATCAGTCGTCAAATGAGTCGGCAGTCTGTACCCTGCAGATACCCTGAGACGGTAGACTTGACTGTTCTAACACCAAGGTCCTGATTTAGATCTTGGTGGATGGGATACTCTGTCACAAACGTGACGGATAGCCCGTCCGCTGTATTATAAATGCATTATATCCTATGGCACTTGTAATACGGTGGACGGGATAGCCGTCATGTTTGTGACAGAGTATCCCATCTGCCAAGATCTAAATCCGGCCCCGAATCTAAGAATGTTCTATTTAGATTAAGCAAATATGGACATAGACATACTATGTGCTCCAGTGACTCTCTATAAGGTCCACAGCCTCCACAATATTTACAATTCTGGGTCATTCTCCTACTTTGGCCGTACTTCAGCAATGCCAGCGGGACCAACAAAAACCTCAATCTCATATACTTGACTGTGCGCGCTTGTCTACGCCTCCGTCCCATAAAGCACTGGGTGCTTGGTGAGGAGTAGGATGGTGGTAGTAAAGCCCAGTGAGATCTTGCAGAATTTTTTTTTTTTTTTTTAGTACGATGACATAACTGCCACATTTTTAGCTATGATTTTGATGGCACTATAACTTATTTCACCTTACTTTTTTCCCATCAAGTCCTATGAAGTTAATATTGTCTGTAGATTTAAAAATCCATTCCCAAAATGTGTTTTGGCATTAACGATTAGTTCCTTCCAAATAAAATTTAGTGTCTCCGATCCCTGCAGGCTGTAACAGGACTTCAGAAACTGCAAGTCTGCTGTTGAGCATAAGTTCATCATACCAAGTTCTAGATTGAGTTGGGAGGAGAGGGTACATCTAGGAAGACCAAATAGTACCAAAATGACTTCTGACAAAATTTTGTTGAGGCCAGAATATAAATTTGCCCAATACTTTAGGGAGTCACAAGTAAGTGCCAGAATGAATTTTGCTCTAATCTGGTCTAAAATAGAGGAGCCGGTTGCACTGTGCAAATTGTAATACAGTTTCCTCAAGTTGAGTTGCAGATGCTTCGCTCGACCATGCAAAAAGCTGTCCCTTTAAAGTACCGGCCACACCTAGGTGGCGTAGTTCTATTGTACCCGTGGCCTTGGACCCCAGTTTTCTTGTGGACATCCCTCTTGTGTCCTGCCCTTTTTCCATCCTTTGCTCTAAGTCGCCTTTTAGCCTGTGACGTAGCCTTTTAGGTTCTGCATTGACCAAGAGTTTAAGAAATGTTACTGAAGCCCCACCATGGCATTCTTAGAACTAATGCTCGTTTAGGAAACTCGCATAAAGGTCTCCTACGCTAGGGTACCCTAATCCCCAAGCCGTGCTATTCACTATATCAGCTTCACTTGAAGGATGTGTGTGTTACAAAGTACTATTGGCACTGGCAGGACAACAATCTTCAGAATGCCTTTGCCCGGTCTCTTGATGTCTTTAAGTGCCTACTCCACATAGTGGTGCTGTTGTTTATGTACAGTGGTGCTGTTTATGTTCCCCTCCCTGCTCTGAATTGGGCCAGCTTTATATTCAGAACATAATTGGCACGTTATGCAGTCCTGCATTTCTGCAGGACCTGCTTTGCCTGCATACCGGTTTCATCATTTGAAGTGTGATGCAGCGGTAATTTCACGGTTATTTGTCAATGCAAAACCTCATTTACCTCTATTTACCATTGTAAAGATGTTGGGCTCTTGACACCATGTATTACCTTCAGGAGACTTTATATAAACATGAAAAATCAAAAATGCAATTAATATTTAAGCCAATAAAGAGAGTTGTGAGTATTTTAAAGGGTTTTATTTTCTAGTCAAAAGTTAAGGTTCTCTGACTCTTCATTAGTCAAATATCAATCGGGTTACAGAATTGAAAAAATAGGAAAAATAGCATTAATACAGAACATATTAGTCTGCAATGCATACGAGGCATTCCATATAGGAAGAAAATGTGGCGCAAAATTGTCAGTCAAACTCTTAAAGAGTTTCTAAGAAAAGAGTGAGTCTTGCAAGGCTAATCAATAATTAATAATGGCAAAAATCTCCCATAAAGAGAAATAAATGCGTAGGACAAATACATCTTTTCAAAAGAAGTTAGTCAAAGCATGAAATTTAAAGTTTAGCACCTAAAATCTAAACCTGTTCTGATCCTCTCAGCTCTCCCTCTCTGCCTCGCTGTGCTGGTCTGTCTCTCTGTCTCAGGAGCTGCAAAATAGCCCCACAGACGCAGCCCCTCCTTCTCTCTCCTCCCCGTCTGTGTCCAGCACAGAAGCTGGGCCTGGCCCTCAGGAAAAAATGAGCAAAAAGCCACCCCTCCCACTTGTAAGCCATATTTCAAGCAAAAGCCCACGTGCTTGGTCCTCGTAGCTGGTCCAATCAGAACTTCAAGACACATAGTCTCCCCATGGGCTCACTGGATACGTCAATAATCAGGCGTGTTCCTCATTACATGACTTCACATCCTTTTACATTTTAAAAACAATTATATTTTTCTGTAACAAAAAGTATTAATTGTGAGTTTTTCTCTTCACTTCCACTGTTTAAACAGGCTACAAAAAAATATGCAACATAGTGAAGGTCGAAGAGACGGAAACAGGAGGGCGTGATTTATTAACAAAGCCCTTTCATTGAAAGTTGGGAGGGAAGAGGAGCACATTCCATTCTAATCTTCAAGGGCAAAAAAACTGCAGTAAGCGGAGTCTACTAAAGCAAACTGAAATCACGTGGTTTTCTACACCGCAAAAATGCGTGTTAATTCAGCACAAATATGCTAGTTCAAGATACGTTTTCAAAATTAATCTAAATTAAATATATATTTCTATAATGAGGTTAAATCTAAACTACACATTAAAACAACCATGATTAATTAAATGAGCATTGTTTTACATGATTTCATTTGCAGGCCTTTCATGTTTTCATTTGCATGCAGCAAAATCTGCGTGCCATTTTTAGAAGTGCTGTCTGCAGCTTTTTGTCATATAATAATGCATACATTTTATAGGTGAAATCTGAGCTCCATCAAGTGTCATGGTATTGGCTTTTTAATGATCGTTTTCACCACTTCCTCCCACATGTCATATGGCAGGAGCAGCCAGTCCTTTCGAAACCGCAAGGCTGGGTAAGCATGCTGGCTACTTCCTACGTTGATAGGGGTTCTCCGACTTTCTTCACAATTGCGCTTTCTTTGCATCGCTCACATTTATTGAAAATGGCTCACTTGTACAGAAACGCCTAACTTCGTAATCAAAGGCTGCATGAGATGCAGACTCCTCAAGAAATAGTCTGCACTGCACAGCCCTCACTTGAGGGCACTGGACACCTGACTTCCAAGAGGTTTCCTGTGGACTGGGTTAGGAAGCTTAAATCAACCAGTGGAGAATGAAACACAGAAGAGTATGATTTTTGTTTCTATGCCCACCACGAGTAAAAGAGACTCATCTGTGAATACTTAATCAAGTCCGCATACTTGGGGAGTACAAAACGAAGCATTATTTACAGCCACAACACTGACAGTCCTACCTCGCAGAGCACATCCGTGATCCAAGATGGCCGCAGCCTGGAACTGTGAGGACGCGCTGCATCCTCCAACCCCCTACCCCCAAATAAGAGCACAGGACCAAAGGAGCCTCCGCTGCCTTGCAGACTACGTTAATTCCCCTGGGAAATCCAACCACACCCCTCCGTAATCTCTACCTGAGGGAATTCTCAACACCATGAGAATGTACTCCCTAAGTACTGCCCGCGACGTCATCCCGGCGATCACGACGCCGACGACGGACGCGGAGCCGCACGACGCCGCCTACCGACGCGCAGGGGTACTGCTACACAAAAACTTTCCGGATCCAGCCTGACGCCTGGGGATATTCTAAGGTAAGGAATCTGTCACTAACTACTGTCTCTTACAGATATATCGTTACACAAGTTAGTAACTTGTGCATTTGGTTTGCCGATGAAGGCAATTGATGTCATTCTTGCGGTTGGATGTCCCTTGATCCAGCGCGGCTAGATGTCCCTTGATCCAGCGCGGCTAATATAAATTTCTCCTCAGGACACGAATCCAGGTAAAACATTCACTTCTATTAAACCATATGACGATGGGGCCCATAACACCGCATATCATACATTCATTTGTTCACTGAATTACACACCAAGGAGAAATGTGTTGCTGGAAGAACAGGATACCTTGTTAAATTTGACAGAATAATACCTCGGACATCATATACATTAGCTTTTTGATCCTGTCAGTTCTAAACATCAAGGTATTCCGCTCTTTGGTCGAAGGACCAACTAGTAGAATACGTTGATGGTGATTAAGACCAGCTCAATCACTTAAAACCTGTTAAACTTTAAACGTATTAATGAACTAAAGAACCACACTCATTTTAAGTTAGAACGTAATTTTATCTAATTTCTCTATTGCACGGGTGAGATCCTTTATTTATTAATCACTTTTAATACATTAATAACATTGTATAAAAATCTAATAATGAAATGGAAAATAATGCATTTACCCATTTAGATGCAGATAGGAATGGTTCACCAAAAAGAAGATAAACCGTAGATCACAGAATAGAACTCCCAAACTGACTGTCCCGCTAAATGCCTCCTCGATCGGACCTCCCTTACAGATGTCCTGCAACGGTCTCGTTCCTTCCCCAGTTAAGTTCGAAGTCCAAAATTGACAGTCCTCTCGTAATATTGAGGTGGAAAAATGGAAAATAGGAAAAATGGTATGGCAAGAAAACACCAACGGCAGTAGTAGCATCAATAGCAGCGACCACAGCAGCAGCAAAGGAGCAACCCACCTCACATAAGAGTAGACCCTCTTATACCCTACTTTCTAGCTTACTACACAAAGTTGCAATCATTGGGGGCAAGAATCACGGTAATTGGTCCATTTGAGGGGTGGTGATGGTCACCTCATCGCCCTCCTTGTTCAAACTGGTTTTTGGGGACGTTTAGGCATACAATGAGTCTCATGACTTCTGGGTTAAAAGCAGTCCAATTTGTCCATTTTGTTGCAATCTTGATGGTCACATTTTAGTTAGTCCATTGTTGCTCAGTACTTCTCTCATCCATTCCCACGAATACGTGCTGAGTCTTTCTTGGCACCCTCCTTATGGCAGGTCAATGCGACCTTGACATCTCTCACTCCGTGCACAGTCCGTACCCACGTGATTCAGTTTTTCGGTTTCTCTTGCCCAGAGGCCATCTTTAGCTTCTCACGTGACCTCGTCTGCCTTGGCAGCCATTTTCGCAGCATGGCCTAACGGGCCCAAACGAATTATCATAAGAACGAACACAACCAAAATTTAAACAAAGAAAACAAGCCTTTCTGTTTACCACCCGCCATTCTAAAGACCCGTGTTAGGTGTTACCTAGCAGAAGCGACATTTAAAGCCATTTTACTTACCATCCGCATTCTTTGCCACAATACAAATCTACTACATAGCATAAATCATGCGATTTTACTCTAATTAGTACGCAAATCACAATATTAGGGCTAATCAACTTCACAATTGTAAATAAATTAGGTTTTGCACAAATTGCGGGTTACCCTTATGTAGTGTTTACTAAAAATGCATTTGTTGATTACTTCATGCTCCATCAAACAATTAATATCGTTAATTTATTAAAGTTCATTAATTTTCCAAAGGGGGGTACAAATTATTTTATTTACCCTGCTCCATCGCCCTCCAAGAAGGCCATCTACGCTGGGAGAAAATGTGTTGTCTGCCATGGTGCTTGACACACCACCCCATGCAGGTCAAGCTTTCGATGTGTTGGTGTTTATTCTTTCATTGGCTCACTGAGGCTTTGTAGTGGACATGGTAAAAGGTTGTTTGCCGGTTCTTTTTGCCATTTTGATTTGACCTGTTCAGCCCTCTTTATTCAAACCGCTGGTTGTGATGCTTTTCATAAAAGGTCTGAATTGCATGTTTCAATGAAGCTATTTGTGATGCTACAATGGGTTTTAAATCTGGCCTTGAGATTTCTTATGGGCACGAAGGTTGAGCCAATGAACAGCTGCACATTGCAATTCTTGATGCTCAATACTGTCTACCTCATTGTTATTTCTGCTAGTCTCATGAGAGCTGTATATGTTTTAGGTACAACCACCCTAAAACTACCTTTTTAGGTCTCGCGCCTAGCGTTGCAGTGCGTAGCACTGCTCGCGCAGCGCGAGACCTCTAGAAAGGGCTTCTGAAAGCAACCCACACGCTCGTGCGTGTGGTTTTGCTTTTGGAAGCCCACATTGGCTGGAGCGTGCGTTTTTTTTACGGGGACGGCACGCGATTGGTCAAAGGCGGGCGCATGTCCCGCCTTTGCCGCGCCCATTCCCGACGGTGGCCAGAATGCGCAGCAGCGCGCGTTCGCCTCGCTGCCGCGCTCCCTCCCCTCGCTCCTCTGTGGTGCGCGCGCATCACTGTTTTTTTCCAGAAGCTATCAGTCGGAATTTAAAGCTGGCATGAGCAGTAGAGGGTCCCATAAGAAAGAACAGAACGTAGAAGAAACTCGTCAGGATACTTCAGCACGCGCCAAAGTTTGGGCCTGATTAAGAATGCCATCAGAACGGGCGCTGCCGAGGCACGTGAGACGGGCTGCGCAGGCATGAGAGACACTCTTGTCGCCTCTCTAACCCGCGGCAAAGGATTTGAACTGGGATAACTCCATCTGGGAAGCTGGAGGCATGAGCCCGGGGTATTGTAGACCGGGGCGAGAGGTGTGGGCTGGCTCTATCTGCCACAGTGTGCTCTTGTCACTTGACCCATGCACGTTTAAAAGTAGCGCCTTGTAACCACTGATATGTGTGCCCCACGCTCACTTTGAATGAAGGGGGATAAGAGGGTCTTAGAAATTGTTCAGAAATGTTTTTTTCACATCTCCCTTCGCCAAAGAGGTTTGTTTACATTTAAGTTAAATCAATATTTTAGTGTCGGTAGTAATGTGATCCTGTATTAATGGACTGACAAAATGAGCAACAATATGATATTGGACATAACGACACAATGAGCACCCCATAGGCTCTACTGCCTTGGTACAGGACACAAATGTCCATTAAAACAGATCGATTAATTCTTATTACTGGGACTATCTAGCCAGCCCTAGTACTTCACTGCTCGGTCTCCAGCTTTTTCGTCGCTGGTGCATCCTGATGCGGTGCATGTTGAATATATCGTTTTGGCTTAACCCTTTCTGCTGGCCGTGCATTCCCTTCCCTTGCGCTCGTTCCGCTACGAACTGTGTGTCTGCCAGGCCTTCTTGGAGTCGGTGACTGATTGTTTACTTCTTAAATTGTGCCCCAGTACCTCTGCTGAAGACAGGCATCTGCACTGCCTTAGTGTGCGGGTTTCACAGTGTTGCCAATCAGGGGCAGTGAGTGTACTTCGACACTCTTACTTAAAAAGCAGTGTTTTTTTTTCGGTTAGTGATTGTTCTGGCCTGGGGGAGGAGATATGCAAAGTTTTCTGGGTTTTTTCTTTTTCTCTGCCTGCTTGCAGGGGTCGATGGCTATTAACATGGAGATTTGACCCTGAACAGAACCGAGGGGATGCAGCATTTGAAAGGAGGCACTGCAGGGAAGGAATCTCGGTTCTGGGGAAGAGGGGCACTTCTGCTGTGATGCTGTTTTGTGTGCCTTTGCCAGTCAGTGGTGTGAGTTTTGGAGGAAGGGGACCCTGACCAACAATATGAATGAATAATGCAGCGCTGCATCATATTTAGTTAGAATGCCTGCAGACCTGCATCTCGCATAGTGTGAATGCGCAGCTTTATTGCCAGTGCTTATGAGCTGTATGTGCAATGGGAAAGAGAAGAGAAGGGGGGGGGGGGGGCAGGGCACATGGAATCATGTATTCCCAGAATCACAAGTGGGAATCAAACACCTCAATCCCCAGTACTCTGCTCTCTATCTCAAAGAGGGGAAATGAAAGGGTTTGAATTCTGAACGGCTGATCTGTACCATCCCTACAGTCGGGCTCAAGGGAATGTCCCTTCAACAGCAGAGTGTAATTCGGTAGTTGTTTTGCAAAAGAACACACGGATGGTCCCGGTACAATGTGGCTGGAATTTAAGACCATATATGAGGAGTCCGGTTGAATTGCTGACAAATAAACGGAGAGCCAGGCCATGTGCACCAGCCGAGTCCCGAAACTTTTTATCAAGTAACTCCTGCAGGCTACAACAGCAATCCTGTAACAAACCTCAACCTGCCAAGCTTTCAGACTGCGTATGTGACCTTTCCATTTTTCTTGAATGATTTAGCTTCATACTTCAATGTGTTTTGTGTGAAAGAATGAATTACGCTTTCCTATAAACTTCATAAATTATGTATCCCTTTTAATGTAAATGTCTTATGACTTATCTCACAAAACTAGAGGCAGCTCTGCGAGGTCACGAACCCAAGCACGCCACCATGTGTGAAAAGCTAGGAGGAGATTAAAAAAAAAATCGGTTTAATTAATTTTCCGATTTTCATGCAAGTGGTGAGAGTTTTGAGTTGGAAAAAACCTACTATTAAGCCATTTTTTTTGCTAAATTAAAAATATTATGCCTTCTGAATTCATTGGGAATGTAGGCACGTTTGCAATACGAACAATGTACAACACAAAGTTGCTTTACTGTAAAGCTCCATTTCCCTAGCACGCACAGTCCGGTAAAGCAAACCCATTGTGGCACTTACCAGTGTCTCTCGAGGTCATTCTCAACTGGGACGGGTGTGCCAATAACACTCACTAGGTTACAGGTCCTCTGGGAGTGCCCCCTCCTAAAAACACTCCTTCACTCCTCACAAAGGCATCACAGCGGCCTCCCACGGCGACAAGCGCGCCCCTACGGCCGCAACTTACTCCTAAATTAATAAGTCAGCTCCTCCGGCCGGCCCCTCCAGACAGCTCTCCTTCAATTACAGAAAGCAGCTCATCCGCTTACAACGGTTGCGCTCGCGCCCCTCCTCCCCCCACTCCTTTCACTTTCTAGGAATCCAGGTTTGCATGCAAAACTTTCTGCAGTACAATGCTGCTACAAAAGTCAGCCAAGAGCACTATTGTCGCTCAATGAAAACTGTGCTTTTAAAAAGGATAACACTCCCGCGTCCCCGACAACGCTTACACGCACGCACTTATCACCATTAGTAAATGCGGTTCTCTAAGGTCCTTTACCAAGTACGCATTGTTTGCAAATTGTTGCATTATATTGACATTGTTTTTGGGATATCGCCATTAGTCACACTCCCGCATACACATGCACTAAACATCATTTGTCAATGCACTTGTCAATATCCTTTAACTAATCCGATTTATGTGTCTGCTTTTGGCCTTGTATTCACTCTCTTTTGGAGATTTCGCTAATTATTATGATTAATTGCCTTTGTTTTTAAAGTCCGCTCGATGATTTCCATTTCAATGTGATACGTTTTTTTCAGTATTTACCTGTGTTTTAGTTTACTTTACGTTCTGTGGCATTACTAAAATGGTCATAAGCCTTTAAATTTTAACCTTTTCTTATGTGGGGGGTCAAGAGTATGACGTATTTTTGTAACCTACCCACCTCCCCCCCCCCCCCTCCACCCCCAACCAAACACACACACGCTACACACCAATAGAGGGTTGGCGATCCAACAAATAAACAGGGAGAGCGAGGCCGCGTGCACCAGCCGAGTCCCAAAACTTTTTATCAAGTAACTCCTGCAGGCTACAACAACAATCCTGCCAAGCTTTCAGACTGTGTATGTGACCTTTCCATTTTTATTGAATGATTTAGCTTCATACTTCAATGTGTTTTGTGTCTCGCATTATTAAAGTTTGAGCTATTGGTGTTGCATTATTTAGCAATGCCAATAGCTCAAACTCTAATAATGCGAGACCTATTGCATTGTAAATGCTTGTTTCAGGCATACTGGTGCTAAGGATCTAGGCGGCCTTTTTGCCAAAAGCTACAGTGTCTTTTCACATCTCTAACGTTTTTCGCTTCACCTACCCACCAAAAGTAGAGGAGTAGCTCTGTCGGCTCGACCTTTAAAGGGTCTGAGCTTCTATATTGGCGGAAGGAAGACCGTTGTGACGACCAACTCTTTGTAGGCTTTCTGGAACAACTTGCAGAAAGGCAATGCAAAAAAGACTCCAATAAGGTGGATAGTCCTCTCCCTCAAAATCTGCTACGCGTTAACCATAAAACACCCTAAAGGCCTGCCACAGAGCCATACGGCGCCACCTATCGGCACTCTGGAACATTGATTTTCTCCAGCGATAGTCTGGCACCTGGGAGTGTTCATAATGTGAGTAATCTGCAGATAGATGGAATATCCATCAGAAGGAGCATTACTAAGAGCTGCCTAGCCGTAGGACATGTAACTTTGTATAATCAGGCTTGCTTTGTATAGTTTCTGAGAGTTCTTACCTCTTGCTTTCTTGCTACAACCCAGTGCTTGGATGCTCCTGCTGGCGCAGCTATCGCCCTTTATTAATCTTGCTCATTCATTCATTTACCCATTCACTGTAGAAGGGTCCTGAATGTGCTTAAACCTCTGTGCATGTTCACTCCTTATTTAGAAGTGTCAGTTAGCCTCTAGCTGTCCAGTAGACCTCATGAATTTGCCACTCCGGTCTCAAATCATTTCATGTTCCTAAACCAAGCGGCAAAATATTGTGTGACAGGTTCAACCTATTGCATCTTGTGGAGCCTCGTTTGGCCACGATTTAACATCTCTCCCAGTCCCCCAATAAGCCAAGGCTATGGTGTGAGATCTACATATTTTCCTGAACATATCTATGCACTTGCATCACAGCGTAATTCAGCTCCGTTCAACTGACCGAATACAATTCTCCTTTAGCCAACAACCACGTATCCTTCTTTTGCCAAGGTAGTAAGTATACACCTGAATAATTCTGATGGATAATTCTTTCAGCAGATTTCTGACCATATCCATCCCGTCCAGGCAACAGACTGGTTCGGGAAACACTTGCCATAGCACCCAAGCTCTGGCAGGTTCAGTAGTAAGCACTGGGCAGTTCAGGTGCATCTTCTCCGACACAGGTGCCAGCTACTAAGGTGACGTTCAAATCGTAGACCACTGCCGTTGACTCCTGAATCTGTTCAGAGACTGGAGCCTGAAACGTTTGAACAGATCCGCCTGTAAATACTATCAAGTAGATTCTCCTTGACCCATGGGCAAACACAGGTTTGAACCAACTTACCAGTTTGAACGCGAGTAACTGGCAGGTTGTTACCCATACATTATCTATTCTTACTTGAAGGTAATATGTATCCTGTAACGGTCCATCCTGCCAGAGACTGTCAGGAATACCTTTTATCTAGACGTGACTACTGGAATACCTTTTCACGAAGAATACACACACACAGCAAATGCACATTGTTATTTTAAAAGGATTTATTAATATGTTAAAGCTGAGTTTTAGTGCATAGTTTATGAACAAGTGTAATTGCAGAGTAAGGAAGATAAAGACAATACATGTAAATACATTGAAAACTGGCAACATGCTACTGTACCCGAGAGCATTCGTTGGATGGAATGAATGATGGAAGGACTTCTTCTCTAGCCCTACCTAATAGTTAGATTAGCACCAAAATCTTGCCAAAAATAGGAGTTTCCTAAATGGCCTCAACACAAATACATGTTGATAATTCAGTCAGTATTTTCCCAGTCTGTGGCCTGGTCAGGGAAGCAAGGTCTGTCTTCGTTTATGTTCTGTCGCTGTTTTCTTGAGAAGCTGTTCGCTTGTAGCAGCGTGTTACCTTGACGCTGACCGTTGCGGGATAGCTGCTTCTTCTTGGATAGATGAAGCATTTATCTCCTGTAGCGGCTCTTGCTCAGACTATATATACTATTTCTCAACAGTATTCTGAGAAAAAATTAGCCCCAATGGAAAAGCGTGAATTCCCTTGCACATTTGTCCTAGACTACTACGTTTCTCTCTAAACTGCATAATACATCAATATATACGAGATATGAAATTATTGATATATTATCATCCTATAAGAAAATATTGTTATAATGTGAATATATGTGAATAAAATGATCAACAAATCTATGCATTGTAAAATCTATATGTAAATGATAATAGGAAAACAAATAAATGTATGCCTTGAGGGGGCTCAAAAGCGGAAATAAGGCAAGACCGATATCTTGAGGAAGATTATTTCCTTTTTGGGTTACCTTTTGTTATGTTATAACAACTTTTATAGCGCGCTAATACCCATACGTGTCTAGGCGCTTAAGGACCGCATACTGTAAGGGAAATTAGTTTTTGAAAAGCCATGTTTTAAGATTTTTCCTGAACTCAATCAAAGAAGATATCTTCCTAAGAACGAGCGGAAGGGAGTTCCATAGCCTAATAGCACTATGTCTGAAACTCCACGGCTTTTGTGTTTCTTATGGGAGATTTTCTCCTTTTAAAGCTCCCTCTTGTCAGAAGACCTATCTAAGGAAAGAGCTCTGGATTGGGAACAAGCCTGTCTTTTGCCGGCTTGGACCATGTAAAGTTTGACCATCCTCTCCTTAATTGCATTCAAGTGCTTAAATGTACATTTATCGTAGGAATAGGAGTAGGCGCCAAAGGTAGATATTGTACAGGTCTGAGATAGACATTTCAATTCAATGAAACTTTATTTCGGCCAATTTGACCATAAAAGCCTATGTACAATAATTTACATTTCATTTGCTTTATGATAAACCAATAAAAAAAATATACATTCATCGTATGGCATTGTATAATAAACACACAAATGTAACCTGCAGCGGTCTATATTACAATCAATCCAAAAATCACTGACTACATTAAAGTGCGTGTGCAATTCATATATACAGTTTATACAAAGAATACATAGATTTTTTTTTTTGTAAAGTGCTTGCATCAGTCAATAAGGAGGCTGTTAACATCACTGGCTACATTAAAGTGCGTGTGCAATATATAAATGTACAATTTGCCATGCGAAATTTAATAGGCCCGTGCTCTATCTCTCAGATCAACAATTCAAGGGAAGCTTATATCCGTTTATAAGGAGACTGTTAACATTGTCATAGACCCTTAGACCACAGTTCTACTTCTCAATAGTCCTACACGCCGGTATACTATACGTCAAGATAAAAATGCATCATTAAAATAATTCTAAAATACACATACAATTCATATAAAATAACTTCAATTAAAAAGGAGTGTACAAGGATTTAATAGTCTTCTTTGGCGGTCAGTTTTAGGAATACTCTATGGGTGCACCACATGGAAAATAAGAAGCCTGCCACCGAAAATGCTATAGGGAGGCTAGCATCGTATTTCAGTATCCTAAAAGTCTCTCAGCATTGCCTAGTTCCCAAATTTCTGCATATCTGGATCAACCATAGTTTTTTCGCTTTCTTATATCCAGGGCAGAAAAAAAAACACATGGTATTCAGATTCTTCTGCGCTATTACAAGCCGGGCAACCCAGAGTTTGTAAGCCCGCCCATTTGTTCGTAAACGCACGCAGTGGCAGTACCCCGTGCCTAAATTGTAAATAGAGCTTCCTTGCGGTAACAGGCTTGATGTCGTTGAGTACCGGCTCTAATCTATACTGCTCTTTGGTTTCCAAGAAAGCTACAGTAAGCTTACCTATTGAATGGTTCCCCTGTAGTTGGGCCAATTTGTACTCCCAATAACAGTCCTTTAGCTCTTTCCTTGACACTGTGGGACATGTCATTTCTGGACTATCCCACAGATTGCCCCGTCCCATGGTCATGAAAGTGTTCCGGATATGGGTAAGCCATGGTAATCTCCCCGCCCCAGGTATACTCATCACCTCTCTTAATTCTTCCCTATACTCAGCCAGTTCTGGAGTGACCCACAAGCGTCGCCAGAATAAGAGGTCTGAGAAAAACTTCTTCCGCAATTGACCTGACCCCCAAATCTAGTCGTAGCGGTATAAGTGGGGAGCTACGGGGGAGACCAAACAATTGCCTAACAAAGGTGTTTTCTGCTTGTGTAAGACTGTCAAAGCGACAGTGACCCCACATTTCTGCGCCATATAAAGCAGCACCTCTGGCTTGTACCTTATATATTTCTAATGCTGGGCCCACCGGTTTATTGCTAGAGTTTCGAAATACCTTGGTCAGGCCCCCTGTTTGTACTAACTTCAGGCTAGATTTTTTGATCTGTGCCCCCCCAGTCCATTTTTTCTGTGATTGTAATGCCGAGATAATCAAAGACAGATACCCTCTCTAGGGGTTTGCCATCCAAACATGAGTTTGGTCGGGTACTTTTGGCTGAGTTAAACACCATAAATTTTGTTTTTTGTATGTTAATCTCAAGCCCCCTTTCCTTACAAAAGGCGTCAAATTTATTTAGTACCCTCTGTATACCCATAGGATATTTTGATAATAACAAGGTATCGTTGGCAAACATCATGGCCGGGATTTTACGTGTTGCCAACTTAGGTACGTCTAAATCCTTCTGTGTTTAAAAAGTCAACTAGCCCATTTATAAAAAGACTAAAAAGGGTCGGGGCAAGGACACATCCCTGGCGGACACCTCTGCCTACAGGGATGGGTGTGGTGAGTTCCCAGTGTTTGCCAAATCTTATTTGCGCGTAGTTTCCTTCATGTAGCCGCCTCATAATTTGGCACAAATATACAGGGACCCCCATCTCTAGCAGGAATGCCCACAACTTGTCTCTTGGGACCAGCTCAAATGCAGATTTCAGGTCTTCAAGTATTAGAGGCTGCCACCCTCCATACACACGGTCTTGCAGTGTAATAATTGTAGCCTGAAAATCTGTTCCAGTGTGGAAATTTTTTCTCTGAACCCTGCTTGAAACGGGCTAAGAACTTTATGCTCCTCCATCCATCTCTGCAGGCGGGACAACAGCACTCGTGCAATTTTTTTTTGTGGCTAATCTCAATAAGGCTTAGGGGCCTGTAATTTGTGGGTAGCAACGGGGATCCCTTTTTCAAAACTGGTATTATTTCAGCCCGGCCCAACTAGCGGAAATTGCCATGCCTTGCAGGACGGCATTAAATAAAACCCAGAAATATGGTGCCCAGATGGTAGGTTCACTGCGGAACAAGTCCCCAGGTATCTTGTCTAATCCTGGTGCCTTACCTGGTGCTATTTTGCCTAAAGCACCGGTTACCTCTTTGAGTGTTATCGTCGGGGTATCATCTATCGCTCTAGGGGTGATCGTGAGTGCATTCGGCCTGTGGGGGGGTAACGTTCATTATCCACTGCGTCGTCCTCCATCTCTACCATCGAGTAGAGGGACTCAAAATGGTCCTTCCACACATCTGCCTCTAAATTTGACTCTATTCCAATTTTACTTCGGAACTACCTGTGTTTACCGTGTTCCAGAATGTCCTCCTATCATGGGTGCCCAAGGAGCTTCTCAAGGTTTCCCACTTATCGCTTTCCCACCCTTTTTTTGCCTCATCAATACTAGTTCGATAGGCCGCTCTATTGATTTTAACCAGAGGTCGGTCATTGGCCTGAATGGCAGTGATCAGAGCTATTTTGGCCTTTCGGCATCTTTCATTATACCAAGGATGACGGGGTTTCCTATTAGTTCTAATTTTTTTGATCGGAAAAAAAAAATCCGCCATGATGGTCGTTAGCTTAGTATGGTTTAGGGCGACCTTCAAAGGTTCAATTGAGGTGCTGTCAGCTGGATCGGATTGAATTCATAAGAATCGGAATAACGGTTTGGTACAAGGCGCCTAACTTTTCTTGGGATTGATTTATGTCCGCCCATCGGACTCTCTTCCTACAGTTGGTAAGGGTCAATCTACCATCAGCTGGCGCAACCAAACCTGTAGCACTCACAGAACTTAGTGTGAACAACTCTAAAACTAAGGCATTGTGATCACTGTCGTGACGTGATTCGATCTTGAAGTCTGCTACCCTGTGCCAAGATTTTATATCAATCAAAATATAATCTATTAAGGAGCCTTGTCCAATTCTATTAAAGGTGTGTTTGCCTGGTGTATCGGGCTTTGTTCTACCGTTACATGCCCTCAGTGAATGTTTTAATACAAGAGAATTCATCTGGAGCACCAAAGGGGTCCAGACTCTTAGCGGACTAGTAGTCTCTGGGACAGCCCAATGTTGATCTTCTTCACAAGGGTTATCTTTAATCATACCATCTAAGGGCTCATACTGGCAGTTAAAGTCCCCTCCTAAAATCACCAGGTAGTTATCTGGGATAGTAGCAAGGAAAGTCGTTAGCTCATCAAGTGTTTTTGACTCTTGACTACGGCTAACTGGTCTCGAGTAGACCTTTATTAGGGCGACTGTGATCCTTGATGGGAAGTTAAGGAGGACACACAGAATGTCATTTGAAGATGTTTCTAACTGTTTAACTGTGCAGCCCAAATGTACACCCACCCAGATACAAAGTCCCCCTGAGGGCCTCCCCTTTCCCCCTGATGTCGCGGCTACGCTATACATAGCGTAGCCTAATTTAGGGATGTCCCCCCTTTCCCATGTCTCTTGGAATATGCAGATCTCTTATTGCTCAGTAAAACTCCCTCATTTGGGATTATCCATCTTGGGGGCTAGACCAGCTACGCTCCAAGATAAGACTCGCAGCCTCGATGGATCCGGCCGACTTTCTATGACAGCAAGTACAGGGGAGGGCGGGTGCGGGGTCCCACCAGTATACAGATCTAACTTCTGAGTAGTCTCGTTGGTCGAGATACGAGACTGGCTGTTAGTTGTAGCCATGTTACATCCATCAGTTTTGTCCCTTAATGTCCCGCTCAGCCTCCCGCAGGTCTCACCCTTTCCTGATGTCATACGCTGGCCTATGACCTCCCCTAATTGGACAGTTTTCACCTGTAACTCTCCCTGGTGATAGTGTTCCTTCAGCCCATACCCCTTGGGCTCAAGTCAATCTACTCCTAGACCATCAAATCTGTTTGTTGTGGGAATATTGAAGAGTAGCTGCCTAGGCTGATCGTAATCTAGGTTGGCAGTTTGATGGTTCTGATTTAAAGATCTCCCCTCCCAACCATTTTGCCTTCTAGTTTGTTGGAGTCTCCCTGGAGGGTAGAAGTAACCCAGTGGAAGGGCTCTTATGGCCCCCTCCTGTCTCCAGTCATCCCTACTTAGGATTGCTCGGGCGACTAGTGGGTTTCTAAAATTTATCACTATGCAATCTCCCTGCGTAACCTTGGGTCTCCAACCCACCCAGCCAACTCTGTGAGTTGTTAGGATCTCTCCTGCATCCTCATAATGGAATTGCTTGTGATTGGCTGACCAGAACATACATTTATTTTTTAGTTCCTGGTGGGATTCGTTTTGCCCCCTCCCAAGCTTGGGAATACCTGTCAAAACAACATAAGGGGTTGAGGCAGGTGGTAGATTGATGACCGGCGGGGGAAGGTTTTCTTTGTTTGTTTCTGTACTTTTAATAAGTCCTACCCCCTCCCGCTGTCTATTTTCTTGCCATTGCCTACTATTATGTGGTTGTGAAGGTGTTAGATTAGCTCTACTAGAACTTGTAGTACACTGTCTTGCTTGATTTGGGGCGGTGATGGTAGGGGGGCCATTCTGTACGGGGGGAGGGGCAGCTTTGTTGATACTGGGTGCAGCCTGGGCTTCTTGACCACTGTCAGTCCCCTCCCGTTTGTTACCCCCCTATTACCTGCCCGGGCCTCGAGCAACATAGCCAGTTTATCAACCCTTTCTACCAGCATTTTAAGCTCATCCTTTACAATAGCCCTTACTTGAATTTGTAAGTCCACCACTAGATTTGTAACCCATGCAGGATGTTCATTGGTCATTTCAGTGCTATTGGATGATCCTCCTTCCCCAGTATCTGTCATCCATAATGTCTTCTGCCGCCTTCTTCCTTTTAACCCCCGTTCTCGCTGGTGCTTTAGGTTTTCCTTTTTTCACATATCGTGTAGGTGCGACCCCCGTATGTAGTTCAACATTGGCCACTTCATCTGTAGTTGTCTGGGCCCTGGGGGTATCGCTAACCAAGGATCCCGAAGCTTGTGAGGTATCCAAATCTATCAGGGGAAGGTCCAGGTTTGGGGTTAGTGATGGCAGTCTCTCAGTCCGCTCTATTTCTGTTGCCACCACTCCTACTGCTCTCTCTAACATCCTGTCAATCGAGGTGGGTTGGGCTTTAGGTTTTGGTTTCGGAAGTGCCGTTTGTTTCTTTTCAGCACAGATTCGCTTACCCATTATTTCTACTTGTTTTCTGCTTACTTTGTTGATGTAGCTATTATAGGACCACCACTTATGTTCAAAAGATAGCAGTAGGGCACCTGCACTTGTCTAAGACATGTACCACTTCGCCCCGGATGAAATCTAAGCAAAACGTGAAAGCTCACAGGTACAGTAGGATATATAGAGGGTTGTTAGAACACTGACCTTAAGCCAGGCAATATCCAGAGACCAATTCTGCTTATTTCTTTAGTAAAGACCAAAAGGGGCGGCCCAGCCCTGCCTCAATCGGCCGCGGACGGGCCCGCCCTTGGCCCGGGCACGCCCGCGCGCGTCCCGTGGGAGGCCGGTAGAGATCTTATCGCGTCTCCGGGCGTGGGACGCAGCGTCAGAGCAGGCGTCAGTTGCGGGGTTGCTGGGAAATGTAGTTCCGCGTTGGCCGTCCCCTCACGGCAGGATGGAGGCAAGTGCAGGCAGGTTTGGCCATTCCCCTCACGGCTGGGCAATGTTGGCCGTCCCCCTCACGGCTGCGTTCTTCGCTGTTACCAGCGTCCCGCGCTGCGGGAGGCCGGTAGAGATCTTATCGCGCCTCCGGGCGCGGGACGCAGCGTCAGAGCAGGCGTCAGTTGCGGGGTTGCTGGGAAATGTAGTTCCGCGTTGGCCGTTCCCCTCACGGCAGGATGGAGGCAAGTGAAGGCAGGTTTGGCCGTTCCCCCTCACGGCAGGATGGAGACATTTGCTTTTTATAGGCCTGCTGTTCTTAGGTCAAGCCTGGGCAGCGCGTGCGCTGCTCTGCGAAGCATGCTGTATTCATTTATGGACTTGAAGCTCTGCCTACTCTCTGCCCATACTTTTCATTGGCTTGTGTCATTGTCCTTTGTAAACTGTGGCTTTTCATTGGTCAATGGGCTTACTAGCCCCTCCTTAGTACCACCTTGTCTCATTTTGTAACCTCCCAGGAGGACACCTCCTTATACATGTTTTGTTGCTCGGTAGTCTTAAATTACAGCCTCCGAGCACTATTCATGGTTTTAACATGCCTGCTGTCGCAGGCAGGACACATGCTCTCTCGCAACGCTTTTTTTTTTTTTTTTTACATAGCACGGCACGTCCCGCTAGATGGTGGCGTCAGTGCCTTTGCTTCATTTGCTGCGCCAAACGCGGCCGCCGGTGGTTTTAAAAAAAATATTTTTTTATACTATTTATTAAATTTTTTTTTTTTTTTTTTTATTGCCCCATGCCGCACTTATGCTTTAATGGCGGCCGCACCCCTTTCTTCAGACAAGCTGAGTCTGAGGAAAGGGGCGTGGCCACCATTTAAGTGAAAGCGCTGCATGGGGCGCTTTTACAAAAAAAAAGCATGTTTGTCAACTTGACAGACAAATGCTTTTTTTTGTGTAAGCACCCCATACCGCGCTTTCACTTTAATGGCGGCCACGCCTGTTTTTTTAGACACTGCTCGTCTAAAGAAAGGGGCGTGGCCGCTGTTAAAGTGCAGCATGGGCGTTTTTACAAACAAGCATTTGCAATGCAATAGGTGTCACATTTACGAAACTCTCATAAATGCGAGACCTATTGCATTGCAAATGCTTGTTTAATCCTGACACCGTAGATAGCGACATGCCTTGCTGATTGATGTGCTGCCACAAATTTTGTGAATGTATTCAGTCAAAACACTGAAAGGAGGAGCTCCAGCTCTGTGGTAAAAGCCACACGTGCAGAGGAACTGACCAAGGAGTTGTTCCAAAGCTGCTGGCAGAATCTTTTAAGGCCACTTTGGATAAAAAACCTATTGAAACAGCACCACAGTCTGGTGCCTGCAGGAGGATTCATAAGATGAGTAGTGTCCACAAAAAAATTGTTACCAAAGATAAGTAACTGTTTCATCTGTATTACTCGCACTTCATGGCATTTAATGCCTGGGCCCTGCCCCACTACATGGTTGGAGTTCCCCTCAGAATCTCTCACACTCCAGAATACTGAAGCAGTCCTATTCCACTGACTGACAGACAGACAGACACGCTTGCTAACCCCAGCTGGCAACCAGTCCTGTTCACTGCAGACCTATCTTGCATGCAAGGAGTCGGATGAGACCGCAGTGCCGCAAGACCTCATCACCGGTTGAAAAGCGCTATTCAAATGAAAAACCAATAGAAACACCTTAAAAGCCTGCAGCCATTCATGTGCAGTCTGCAGCTTAGCTCCTGGGGAATCCTGACTGCACCCATGACAAGAACACACCCATTACACAGCCATCCTGGCTGTTGGCATTTGACTTGCGCTTGTACGCAAATATATTTGCCTTTGTGTGCCAGTGGGCCTGGGCCCACATGTCTAGCTTTGTCACTATTGCATTCCGTTGTGGATTAATGCCGCTGGTCGCTTAAGTTTTATCTGGAATCCTACTGCCTCCTAACTGTTTGAGGTACAGGGAAGTGATCTAAACTAACTCGTATTCGTGCTAGTTAAAATCATGCTAGTTGGAAGATGTGTGGATCACTTCTAGGGAAATATCCGCTCTGGTCTCAAATCATGTCTTGTTCATTGACTTGCTTTAAGGGCCGCTCCAGTGGAAAGAAGATCAAGTTCTATTTATCCCTCTCTGCATCACAAAGAAGCACTAATGATTTCATCAAACCACGCATTTGATCCCGGCTACATGAGAACTTTGCGACTCGCTTGCCAATTTTTTTAAAGATAAGATAAATCATATTTATGAGAATTTCCCCCAACCCAGAGCCGACCCAACCATCTTCCTGATTTTTGTTTGCCTTAATCTAAGGCCATTTTTCATTATTCAGACAAACTGAGAGGCTGCTAGAAATAGCCAAATGAGTGTCCCCATTGGACCTGTTCCCTCCTAGCATTATGGTGAGTCTTTCCAGCTCAGTTGCCCCCGCCATTACATCCCTTTTTAGGTCTCGCCTAGCGATGCAGCGCTGCTCGCGTAAGCGAGATCTATTGTTGCCGACTTGCCTGCGAAGGGGGACAGGACATGTGCACGTGTATGGCAGTCCTGGACAGGAGATGTGCACGCGTATGGTGCGAGCAGGAGTTGTAATGCCGCAAACCGTACGCGTGCACATCAGCTGTCTGTGCCGAAGCTTAACAGACAGGAGATGTGCACGCGTACGGCTCGCGGCGTTATCACAACTCCTGCTCGCACCATACGCGTGCACATCTCCTGTCTGCGAGTGTTACTCGCAGCCGTGGCTGGTAACACGCTACCCTTTAAACTGCAATTAATTTAATTACAAGTGAGAGAATGACGCACAAAGGGAAAAAAAAACACGTGCAAATACTGAAACGCAGCATACTCACTTTATAGTGCGCCATACCACCCCCTGAGCTGCCAGCCCCCACAACACTTTTCACCCCGGACTCTACATTTAAATAGCTGCAAGCGTTTCCAGGCAGGGCGGCAGCTACATCTAATTAAATAACTTATTAAATAAGAGCACTGCTCTGGTGGCTCCTTTTTTACCATCATCTCGGACTCCTTTGCCAAACGATCAGCGCAGCTCCTTTCAAGGGAGGGGTGGGGCTTCAACTTCGTTTAATCTCCCCGTCCTGTCCCCCAAAATCAATTCCAGCCGGAGCGTCGTGAGATGGCAGCAGCCATGTCGAGCTGTATGTGTAAAGGGCGGCAGCTACATGCTACAAGTAAGTGACGTAGTAATTAAATAGGAGCATTTCTTTTCAGTATGAATTTAAATGTTTTCCATTGTGGTTGGTACTTTTGTGAGCTCCGTGATAATGTACGAAATGTTATGTCTGAGCTGCTTTGTATGTGTTCTGAGGAATGCTGTCTTTTACCTTCTGCAGTGTTTATGTTCACGAGGACTTCTAAGAGACATTGGCATCTCTGCAACTGCATGTCCAAATGTAGTTCCGGGGAGTGTGTATATTAATTTTTTTTTTGTTGCAGTTTTATATAGCGCGAACTCGACCCGAAGGTACTGGGGTGCTTTACATGAGGAACAGTTACATTACACAAGGACACATTCATTTTTGGTAGGCATGTGGACATTAAGTGATTTGCCCAGAATCACAGAAGCATTTGCAATGTAATAGGTCTCGCATTACTGAAAGTTTGAGCTATTGGTGTTGCTAATAATAGTTCCATTATTGTTAGCAACGCCAATAGCTCAAACTTTCAGTAATGCGAGACCTATTGCATTGCAAATGCTTGTTATTCTTTTTATAGACTCAGCCTCAGTCCCTTTCGTCTGGAAAACTGCACTAGTCTCCCCAATTTAAAAAAAAAAAAACAAAAAAAAACCAAACAATGATGACCCTAACAATCCCTCAGATTATCGCTCTCTCGCTCCTCCTTGTCCGTTGCAAGCTTTTAGAGAGCATTATAAACAATCAGCTCTCTACCTTCTTGAAAGATCATAAGCTCCTCGATCCCTTCCAGTCTGGCTTCAGAACTTGTCACAGTACTGAGACTGCGCTAGTCTCTGTTACTGATAGTATCCGACTATCTATGGATGCAGCGACCCCCAATGATGCTCGTGCTTTTGGACCAACTGTGGCTCTCAACACGGTCTCCCATGGCATCCTAATTCATAGGCTGCACGACATTGGAGTCTTTGGCAAAGCACTCCAATGGTTTGTTGAAATCTTGAAAGACCATGCACCAGCTATCTGAAGCTCTTTAAATCTCGTACCATGCTGGTCAGGAAAGAGGGGTCCTCACTAAGCCCCACATTATTCAACATCTACGTTGACCCTTTGGCACAAATCTTTAAGACGTGGCTTCGAGACCATATCCTATGCCGATGACACACAGTTGGTCATCTCCTTTGGTCACGATCTGGAAAGGGTGAAAGCACATTTCTCTGACTGTATGAGGAAGATAGCTTCTTGGATGTCCAACAACTGCCTGCAACTACCTGGAGAAAAGACTTAAATACTTTTATTCGGGTAAGCCCAACACCTGTGGTAGTCTGATTGGTGGCCATCAGAACTGGGACTTGTCCCTTCCCCATAGCTAGTATTTAACAACCTAGGTGTTAAGCTAGACACATCTCTGTCCATGAAAGAACATGTGAACCCTATGTGGAACTTGTTTTGCACCATGCGATTATTGAAAAAAGCATCCTCCCCACACCCTCTAGGAAAACCCTAGTTCAAGCTTAATTGCAAGGCGTCTTGACTGTGGAAATGCTCTGCTCCTAGGTGCAAACGAGACCTTGCTGTCTAAAGTGCAGAACACTGCCGCCAGACTCCCTTCTGGTTCTTCCTCTTCTCCTATATTACACTCTCTGCATTGGCTACCTATTAGGAAAAAGCTAATTTTAAAGATGTGTGGCCTTACTCACAAATCCTTGAATGGTAAGCTCCTGCCTACTTGCAACAGAGATTTCGATACTATCTCCTGACCAGACTGTTGAAATCCACTGACAAATCCCTACTTCAAATTCCTCATATTTGTACCGCCAGATTTGGCAGCAGGTCATTCTCCTATCTGGCCCCCCTCTACTGGAATACATTTCCACTACAAATTCATTTGCGTACAGAGCTGGCAAAGGTGAAAAAAAAGTCCTAAAAACGTCGACTGTTTGTTACTTCCACTAGGTTCATACTTCAGCAAAGCGCTGAGATATTCCTTCGGGGATGATTCACTGCGCTGTAGTAAGGAATGCTAACGTAACATAACTAATGGTATAGACTTCCAGAAGGCCCCTTTGTTTAATAGGCTCTCTCTGTTTGTGTTCAGCGGTGTGGCTTGGTTTAGTTCTGGTTGGGATTTAAAACCCATCATGCCATTGTTTGTTCTAGGAGCCCTTTACTTGAATTCATCTGAGACTACAAATTTATTTTTCAATAACATTTTAGGATTTCCTCCTTACATGTTAACTCATGTTTGGATTCTTGAACACAATGTAGGACTACGTCTTGTGTCGTACTGCGGATGATCCGCTACTCATTTTCCACCTGGAAGGCGCCACCACTTACCAGCAGAATTTTAAAAATTTACGTTATATTTGGGAGTGGATGGGTAATAGTTTCCTTAAACTAAACACTGTTAAAAATAGAAATTGTGTTACAACAGTGCAACCTTGTGGAACCAGCTGTATTGGCCTTCCGAGATGTACCCCTTTCCATTCTTAAATCACAAGCCCAAAGCGTAGTTGTTGTAATCGACAGTGAGCTCTCCTTGAACTCCAGCTGCATCTTTATGCTAATAAAGATGAGAAATATTGCCCAATTTCTGACACGGGGTGCTCTTACAGTTCTAATAGTCTTAGTCTGCACTAGACTATGCAAACTCCATTCCCTTGTGGTTGCCCATCTTTCTTATACTGCCTGATTCCAAATAACCTGTAGCTCGCCTAATCTACAGTCGTCCACGTGGCTCAAGTCAGCCATGTTTTGAAAACTTTATATTAGTTCCCCATCCAGTACTGAGTGAATTTTATAGTTTGTTGCCTTACCCTTCAGGCTATAAAGGGCATTGGCCCTCAATTCATAGCATAGAGATTGGAAAAATACACGCCCTGTCTGCAGCTTCGTTCTTCATCCGCAAATCTTTTCAGTGTTCTAAATTCAGCAAAAGGTGCATTTGAGGATTCAGTCTCTCAGTCCTAGCTCCTGCTTTATGGGACTCCTAGCCTTTATACATTCCCAAGGAACCCGATCTCATACTTTTTAGGAATAATATGAAGACCTGGTTCTTTAAGAAAGCCGATCACCGAGCGGTTTTACTGATTACGCCCTTGCGCCAAGAAACCGTTGGTGTAGTTGCGCTTTATAAAAAGGTTTAATATAACCTAAAATTCAAACCTCAGCAAAATAAACCTTTTTTGTACCATATGCATAAAGTAATAAATTGATATATCACAATGCACTTTGAAGTGCCATCACCTCTTCTTTAGGAGTAAATATCTCTTCAGTTCGCAAAGCCTAAAAAAAAAAACATTACAGCTGGTTTCATCTAACATGCTAAGATAAGACCAAAGAGGCAATTATAACTATAGCATTTTTTTTGTAACCCTATTCTTACTTAGTTGGCAGCATCCAATGTAAAATCTCAAATACTTCCTCGTTTCTGTCCTGGACCTGAACTGTTCATAGCCTGCCGCAATTTCCCACTGAAACTATTTAAACCCTCTCACCATAGACCTATAAACGTGTTACCGACATAATTAATCAGTCACATTTTCAAACAGATTCTTTGCATACTGTTAATCAAGGCTGTCATTATCAATATCAATTATTGAAGATTTTTTTTAAATTAGGTATTCCTATTTTCAAGAAGTCTGTCTTTTAAAATTACCCATATGTTAAATACAAATGGATTTTATTTCAGTAGTTATCAACTAGATGTAAAATTTACAGTCTGTTTATTTAGGCTTTTAGGGGACACAGTTTTCATGTTTACAGTGCAGCACGTTTCAGTTTTAGCGTCTTTTTTTTTCCCTCTCATATCCTCTCCTATTAGAGCTCTAATCTTATCCAAAACCTAGAATTTTGTTATGTTTATTTATTAAACATGTCTTCTTTGACTGGATTCACATACCTTTCTGTACACTCAGGAATTGGAGGATGTTGTCATGTTAACCCTTTTCACATTCACTGGTTGCAGTTGCAAAAAAATAAAAAAAAAGGGCTTTCTTTAAATAATTTTGTTTTAAAGTGGCGGAGTGTGGAGAACAAGAAATGGAGGCTTCTTTGTGAGTGTGTGGAGCTAGGATCTGGACAAACCAATTTATTGAAGTTAATATTATCCAATGGAGGACATGATTGGGGAGCAAGGGAAGTGCCTGATTGTTAAACCATGTGCCCCCCCCAACTCCTTTCTTGGTACAGAAGACATGTAGCAGTGGAGAACAAGGCCGGATTGGTAAACATGTGCTGCTCCCTCCATACTCCCACCGCCCCATCCTTGGTGCAGAAGGCATGTAGCGGTACAGTGGTACTTCAGGCGGTAGGACTCTGAGCCAAGATAAACTGCAGGATAATGATCTCTTTCCTGCCCAGTAGAGCAGCAGGCACCAACGTCAGCCATAGCCGGTTCTAGTGTTAGATTGACCTGTTTTAACTGAATATAAACCAACAAAAAAACAAGACCAAGCTAAAAATACTCCAGACGCTGTTTAGTCTGTGTTTTCGTGGTAGATCAATGCACTCCATATCCCTTTAGTAAAGGAGATTCTGAGAAGTTACTGAAGGTGAGCTGGGGAGAGCTTAGAAGTAACACTTGGCCAGACATCTGTTAAGTCTTCATACATTTAAAAGTTCTGTAGAATTGTTCTATGTAGTAAAAGCGAGAAGGGCAACATATACCAACACCACATACCTGCCATTCCAAATCGCATGTTACCTGAATGTAATCACATTTTTTTTTCTACTAGACAAAGGCCAACTTTACTTTTACAGTTATGTTCCTTGTTTTAAATAAGGGAATGTTTCTTATTTTCCGTTTTAGTGTCCACGCTGTTTAAGTAAGTAAAACTTATATGTGCGATTAATTAAAATCATTACAAAATCAAAGTCACACATGCACTATATGCAGTCTTGGTAGCTTAAAACATGCAATAAATCAATATAAACAAGAAATGATCCTAAAACTGAAGTAGGTTCCTAGGATAGCATGAATCACTGGGTTACTAGACACTGTAAAAGAAACCTGTCCTTAGATTATGCTTGTCAAAAACAATAGACAAGTGCACGTAGAGATGTGAACCTAAAAAATACATCCCATGAATTATAAAGGCTGCTCCCTGATGCTAAAACTCTTAATAAGTAAACGCAATATATTGATTGGTTAAAAAGAATCATTAAAAACTATCCTATGAGCTTTCATAAAACATGCATGCAATGTACTTACAGAGAGGGACCTAAAATATTCATCCAAAGTACTAATAAAACTGTTTCCTAGTGATAGTACTCCAAATTCCCACAAACTTAAGTCCTGTATTCTGTGACAACAATTGATTAGATTGAAAAACGAATTGTAAAATTACAGAAAATCTGTGAATAAAGTGCACGTGCAAATGTTAAGTGGCACATTGACCACAATTTTCAGCCTTAACCATCCCCAAAATCATTTCCCTCCTGGAAGTTCACTGGTGCCACCATATTTTGCTTTTGTCCAGCTTTCCAACGGCCAAATCTAGATATTTAATCAGTCGTCAAATGAGTCGGCAGTCTGTACCCTGCAGATACCCTGAGACGGTAGACTTGACTGTTCTAACACCAAGGTCCTGATTTAGATCTTGGTGGATGGGATACTCTGTCACAAACGTGACGGATAGCCCGTCCGCTGTATTATAAATGCATTATATCCTATGGCACTTGTAATACGGTGGACGGGATAGCCGTCATGTTTGTGACAGAGTATCCCATCTGCCAAGATCTAAATCCGGCCCCGAATCTAAGAATGTTCTATTTAGATTAAGCAAATATGGACATAGACATACTATGTGCTCCAGTGACTCTCTAAAAGGTCCACAGCCTCCACAATATTTACAATTCTGGGTCATTCTCCTACTTTGGCCGTACTTCAGCAATGCCAGCGGGACCAACAAAAACCTCAATCTCATATACTTGACTGTGCGCGCTTGTCTACGCCTCCGTCCCATAAAGCACTGGGTGCTTGGTGAGGAGTAGGATGGTGGTAGTAAAGCCCAGTGAGATCTTGCAGAATATATATATTTTTTTTTTTTAGTACGATGACATAACTGCCACATTTTTAGCTATGATTTTGATGGCACTATAACTTATTTCACCTTACTTTTTTCCCATCAAGTCCCATGAAGTTAATATTGTCTGTAGATTTAAAAATCCATTCCCAAAATGTGTTTTGGCATTAACGATTAGTTCCTTCCAAATAAAATTTAGTGTCTCAGATCCCTGCAGGCTGTAACAGGACTTCAGAAACTGCAAGTCTGCTGTTGAGCATAAGTTCATCATACCAAGTTCTAGATTGAGTTGGGAGGAGAGGGTACATCTAGGAAGACCAAATAGTACCAAAATGACTTCTGACAAAATTTTGTTGAGGCCAGAATATAAATTTGCCCAATACTTTAGGGAGTCACAAGTAAGTGCCAGAATGAATTTTGCTCTAATCTGGTCTAAAATAGAGGAGCCGGTTGCACTGTGCAAATTGTAATACAGTTTCCTCAAGTTGAGTTGCAGATGCTTCGCTCGACCATGCAAAAAGCTGTCCCTTTAAAGTACCGGCCACACCTAGGTGGCGTAGTTCTATTGTACCCGTGGCCTTGGACCCAAGTTTTCTTGTGGACATCCCTCTTGTGTCCTGCCCTTTTTCCATCCTTTGCTCTAAGTCGCCTTTTAGCCTGTGATGTAGCCATTTAGGTTCTGCATTGACCAAGAGTTTAAGAAATGTTACTGAAGCCCCACCATGGCATTCTTAGAACTAATGCTAGTTTAGGAAACTCGCATAAAGGTCTCCTACGCTAGGGTACCCTAATCCCCAAGCCGTGCTATTCACTATATCAGCTTCACTTGAAGGATGTGTGTGTTACAAAGTACTATTGGCACTGGCAGGACAACAATCTTCAGAATGCCTTTGCCCGGTCTCTTGATGTCTTTAAGTGCCTACTCCACATAGTGGTGCTGTTGTTTATGTACAGTGGTGGTGTTTATGTTCCCCTCCCTGCTCTGAATTGGGCCAGCTTTATATTCAGAACATAATTGGCACGTTATGCAGTCCTGCATTTCTGCAGGACCTGCTTTGCCTGCATACCGGTTTCATCATTTGAAGTGTGATGCAGCGGTAATTTCACGGTAATTTCTCAATGCAAAACCTCATTTACCTCTATTTACCATTGTAAAGATGTTGGGCCCTTGACACCATGTATTACCTTCAGGAGACTTTATATAAACATGAAAAATCAAAAATGCAATTAATATTTAAGCCAATAAAGAGTTGTGAGTATTTTAAAGGGTTTTATTTCCTAGTCAAAAGTTAAGGTTCTCTGACTTTATTCATTAGTCAAATATCAATCAGGTTACAGAATTGAAAAATAGGAAAAATAGCATTAATACAGAAGATATCACAGTCTGCATACGAGGCATTCCATGTATTAAGAAAATGTGGCGCAAAATTGTCAGTCAGAAACTCTTAAAGAGTTTCTAAGAAAAGAGTGAGTCTTGCAAGGCTAATCAATAATTAATAATGGCAAAAATCTCCCATAAAGAGAAATAAATGCGTAGGACAAATGCATCTTTTCAAAAGCAGTTAGTCAAAGCATGAAATTTAAAGTTTAGCACCTAAAATCTAAACCTGTTCTGATCCTCTCAGCTCTCCCTCTCTGCCTCGCTGTGCTGGTCTGTCTCTGTCTCAGGAGCTGCAAAATAGCCCCCACAGACGCAGCCCCTCCTTCTCTCTCCTCCCCGTCTCTGTGTCCAGCACAGAAGCTGGGCCTGGCCCTCAGGAAAAAATGAGCAAAAAGCCACCCCTCCCACTTGTAAGCCATATTTCAAGCAAAAGCCCACGTGCTTGGTCCTCGGAGCTGGTCCAATCAGAACTTCAAGACACATCGTCTCCCCATGGGCTGACTGGATACGTCAATAATCAGGCGTGTTCCTCATTACATGACTTCACATCCTTTTACATTTTAAAAACAATTATATTTTTCTGTAACAAAGTATTAATTGTGAGTTTTTCTCTTCACTTTCACTGTTTAAACAGGCTACAAAAAAATATGCAACATAGTGAAGGTCGAAGAGACGGAAACAGGAGGGCGTGATTTATTAACAAAGCCCTTTCATTGAAAGTTGGGAGGGAAGAGGAGCACATTCCAATCTAATCTTCAAATGCAAAAAAACTGCAGTAAGCGGAGTCTACTAAAGCAAACTGAAATCACGGTTTTCTACACCGCAAAAATGCGTGTTAATTCAGCACAAATATGCTAGTTCAAGATACTTTTTCAAAATTAATCTAAATTAAATTTATATTTCTATAATGAGGTTAAATCTAAACTACACATTAAAACAACCATGATTAATTAAATGAGCATTGTTTTACATGATTTCATGTGCAGGCCTTTCATGTTTTCATTTGCATGCAGCAAAATCTGCGTGCCATTTTTAGGTCGAGCCTCGAGTAGCGCGCAAGCGCTGCTTAGAGGCGAAGACTTTTAGTAAGCGAGTTTCAAAAACAGTCCCAAAAACGCTCGTGCGTCGTGGCTGGCCTTTTTGGGATGGGTACGCGCGGCAAACATGTGTTTCCAATTATCGTGCCCAGACGCGGGCGCGATAATTGTAAACACATGCCGGCAAAAGGCCATGACGCACGAGCATCTGGTCAGCTGAGCAGGCTGCCGCGCTCGCTCGCCCTCGCCCCTCTCGTTTCCTACTGGAGGCAGGACGACGTGCGCAGCCCGGACAATGGCGGCTGCTTCTTGCATTTGGAGAGCGCCCAGACTGGACAATGGTGGCCGCTTTTCACATTGAGCGCTATGCTGCTCTAACCATAAAAGTTACACAATGGCAATGTTTTTTTTTGTATTTTATTATTTTTGAGATGAACGCTGCGTCCGCTTCAGGGACACCGCGCTTTCTCTCAGCTTTTATATATATTTTTTAAATAAAATTGCATGCTGAGCGCGGCACCTGCTTTAGGAACACCGCGCTCATTTTCATTTTTTTTATTTTAACTTTATTGGTGAGCGCGACACCGCGCTCTGCAAGACAGTCTCACTGACGGCCCCGTTCCGGAATTGGAGTCACCCAGGACAGCTCGATCATTATGGAGGTAATAATAATTGGGCTGCGGGAGGATGAGAACGGGGAAGTGGATGTATCTCTCCAGCAAATGATCTCTACCATCGTGGAGGAGAGGTACCGTAGCAACATACGACACGAGACCAGCGGGCTGGGTTAGATACTTTTGAGAGAGTGACATCATTAAAGAGAGACTGTCTGGTTCTGAGCGAGTGACTAACAAGAGAGTGACTGTCGACAGATCCTCGGTGTGAGAAATGGCGAAAGGTTCCTGAGTGGCGACAGAGACAGTGTCTTCCTATAGAGTGAATGGTGCAAGACGGGGAAAGTGACTGCCAAGTAACTGAGTGCCGGGAAAGTGACTGGTATGAGACGATGGTATTGAGTAAGCATAACTTAACAGAGTAACTACCGAAAGAGTTACGATTGAGACCTTTTGTTGGTGAGTGTTGTGGGACTAGCTGATCAACAAAGTGACGGCTCGGGGAGTGAATGCTGCCAGTTCAGGCTCTCGTCTAGTGACTGCTGTGTAACTGCTGACTGAAGGGAGTAATCCTTTAGAGAGCGGAATCCTTGATGGCTGATTATTAGGAGATCAGGTGGATGTTGGTTAGAGACTACTGAGACAGAGTTGATGCTTTTAAGAGATGTTTTTTACCGGCTAGGTGACTGCAAGGACAGTTCCATGTGGTAGAGTTATAATCCATTTTTAAGACGCTGTTTTATTAATGTCGTAGGTCGATGTCACATCAAATGGAACACTGGACCAGACTAAAAGTAACTTATTTGACTAATTAGAGCAATCAATGGGTGTAATCATAACATTCATGCTAGTCGCTTAAGATTTGACCTTTTGGGGGCATTGATGGACAATTCTCTGTACTCTGGCTACACCCAGTAACATATATCTTTTACGGGAATATCCGGAGAAAGCCGTGCACCACTCAGCATTGCTTGTGAGAGCAGAGATCTGAAGTCTGAAAGAGGGAAAGGCATCATTAACAATCATTGCGGAAACGTCCAAACATGGCAGCCGTGGTTAATTTGTAAAAAATAAGTGCCGGGGCTCTTGTCAGGAGGGAGCTTCGACCAGCCCTTTTCTCCACAGAACCAACAGACCTTACAAGTGGGGAGAGGAAATTGCATAATGGCCAGAGCTGCCGACCCAGGTTCGAGTCTGGGCTTTGGCTCAACATCCTGTGATTCTGGGCGAATCACTTAATCGACCTCTGCCTACCAAAAACAAGCATTGGCATAGCCAATAGGTCTCGCTTTTGGGACTTTATAACTATTTAGTTATGCACCACAATATCCTTGTTGCAACAACATCAGCAACAGTTGATGTTGTTGCACCAAGGATATTGTGCTGCATAACTAAATATTTATAAGGTCCCAAAAGCGAGACCTATTGGCTATGCCAATGCTTGTTAGAAGTGCTGTCTGCAGCTTTTTGTCCTATAATAATGCATACATTTTATAGGTGAAATCTGAGCTCCATCAAGTGTCATGGTATTGGCTTTTTAATGATCGTTTTCACCACTTCCTCCCACATGTCATATGGCAGGAGCAGCCAGTCCTTTCGAAACCGCAAGGCTGGGTAAGCATGCTGGCTACTTCCTACGTTGATAGGGGTTCTCCGACTTTCTTCACAATTGCGCTTTCTTTGCATCGCTCACATTTATTGAAAATGGCTCACTTGTACAGAAACGCCTAACTTCATAATCAAAGGCTGCATGAGATGCAGACTCCTCAAGAAATAGTCTGCACTGCACAGCCCTCACTTGAGGGCACTGGACACCTGACTTCCAAGAGGTTTCCTGTGGACTGGGTTAGGAAGCTTAAATCAACCAGTGGAGAATGAAACACAGAAGAGTATGATTTTTGTTTCTATGCCCACCACGAGTAAAAGACTCATCTGTGAATACTTAATCAAGTCCGCATACTTGGGAGTACAAAACGAAGCATTATTTACAGCCACAACACTGACAGCCCTACCTCGCAGAGCACATCCGTGATCCAAGATGGCCGTAGCCTGGAACTGTGAGGACGCGCAGCATCCTCCAACCCCCTACCCCCAAATAAGAGCACAGGACCAAAGGAGCCTCCCCTGCCTTGCAGACTACGTTAATTCCCCTGGGAAATCCAACCACACCCCTCCGTAATCTCTACCTGAGGGAATTCTCAACACCATGATGCCCAAGTGAATAGGAGAATGGAAAAGAAGTCGGTCTATTTCAAAGGGATCTGGGAGGGTGACATCCACCTCTGCCAGGTACCACTGAGCATGCTCACCATAGATTCGATTCCTGGGCAGAAAGTCACCTGCCTAGCACTGAGCATGACAGGAAGTGTCTTTTCACCCTCTCCTACATGGCGTCCATTTTGTTACGTTAGTGAAGAAAGCATTGTGCAGACCCAAAATGGAGACCTAGCCCGCAACACAGAACAGCCTCGGCTAACTCCAGGCATCCATCCATCCATTCATACATAATTTAACCAAACCATTCTACCACAGAGTCTCACTGTCTATACGCACCAGCTCAAAAGGACTAATAATACTTTCACAGCTCTGTCAGCCCTGCCAAGATGCCCATGTCCACGCGTAATGTGCTGCTCTAGTCCAGGTTATTTTGTGTGAATTCTCAGATTTGTAGTCTTGTTTGTTCCATTATAAAACAGGACTACAAGTCCCAGAATTCAAAGAAAAAAACCTTGATTGGAGCAGCACTATGGACCAGTACATGCTGTATACATTCAACACATGCCATGGGAGACACATGGACATTAAAAACAGGATAGTCCACAGAGAGCTCAGATCTATAATCATGTAGGGTCTTGCATGACACTGCAGTCTTTTAAAACATATAATTTGTACATTCAGTTTTCAAATGTCTTTTTGATTTGCTGAAAGGAAAAGCAAACTCGAGTGAATGCTTTGATACAAAGGTTTAAGTGTCCTGAAAACCGAATAGTCCATTGGTGAGTGAAAGCAGCTATTGGGTGAAGTCACACTACACACTTTCTTCAATCATTTACTCAACACACCTTTCAAAATCAGTCTTCTAATATTGATCACCTACAGAGTTAGAGGGAGGAAAATGGGGAGCTGTTAGCTATCGAGTAACAATTAGAAACGTAAGTTCCTAAGGAATAACCATATAAGTATGTTAGTGGACAAAAGCATGAATTGGAGGTAAGGAGCCCCTACCAGCCTGATCTCTGCACTTTTTGTCACTTGAAAGGAGTTGAACCCCACTGTCTCCGGGACTGGTCTGTGTGCCTCACCCGAGCAGAGTCCACCCTTTTTTCACCTGCACAGAGATTAGCTTACACTGACCTCTACAAAGCTTGGCTCCCTCTCTCACTTGCACACTCAACTGAGCCACAGGTTGTCTGTCTGGGATCAACTCCATTCTTACCTGTTTAGACTCCAGTCCCACATTTTCACCTGTAAAGCTCATCCAGCTTACATGTACAAATATCACGCACTCTCACCTGCTGGTCCTACTTGTCTTCCTCCTTTACCTATGCTTTTTACAGCTATGAACCCTTCCTCTCCCTTGTGGAGACCCCTATGAATAAAATTTTAGTGTTTTCAATAATAGTGGTACAGATAAAACACACATTGCAGTCCAGCGCATAGGACCTCCAGGAGCCATTTACAATATTCCTGGCGCCTATTTGTTCCCCCCACCCCACCCCATTTCATGTCTCCCCTCCCTTTTAATCGATTCTTCTTTTTAATTATCTCAGCCCAATATCTCACACTTTCTTAACAATATAAACATCCTTTATTCAGCTGTACAGAACTTATGCACCCACTTATGTGTTTAGAGCTCAGACATTCCGCTCTTCAGTAAATATTACAGCCCTCAGCCCCTTACTAACCTGTGGATAGTTCATTCTTTCTGTCACCTGTGCAGAGCTTCATCCCCCCCCCCTCTCACGCATGCATAGCTTGCCCGTTCTTCTCCCATGTAGAGATCCAAGCCCCTCAGATTTTCGGAGAACTCCTCAAGCCACAGAACTGCTTATACAATCTCCCTTGCTGCTTAGTGTCGGCTGGACAGAGCTCAAGCCCTTCCTCTTACCTGTAGAGATCCAGGAACCTCTCATTGGTGCATACCTTAATGCCTCACTGTCCCTGCGAGCTATCTCCTTGGTTGTCCGGTCTCACCTGCCTCTTTCTTCTGCAGATGCTTGGAGGAGCTGGGGCCTGCCAGACTGCTGAGGAGGTGATACGGGACATCATGAATGGCGTTGGCACTCTACAGGTGAAGCTGGAGCACCCTGGCGTCGCCCGCTTCCTGAAGGCAGAGCAAGGACTGCACCTGCTGAGGGAGTTGGAGACGCGGTACCGATGTGTGCTTGGCCCGGGACAGCTGTGCTGGACCCCCTCTGACAATCAGGTACTTCTGCATCCTTTCTGATACATCTTTCGGCATATGATGGTGAAATGGTTTCCACCCAGTGATTAGGCGAGGAGCTACTTACTAAGAGATCAGCTTTTCGCTGCAAGAATTCTTTTACCTACTATGCTCAGTCTTGAAGCAGCTTCCTCACTGTTGATGCCCAGTGCAATATCCAGACCGTACTGACCGCTTCTGAAGCTTTAGTCTGAGTGCTGATAACTGGACGTGGAGCGCGAGGGGGTATGCTGTGACATTTTTGCAGAAGATAAATACGTGGTTCTTATGTCTTATTTTATTTGGCACCAGAGTTTCGGTGCTAGGCGCGTGGACGCCTGTCTGGCAGTTATGACTTTTTTTTTTTTTTTTTAAGCTTCAGGAATTTCTAGGATTAAGCTCTTTTCCTCTTGTTTCTCTTAGGCCTTCAGAAGTGTGCATTATCTTTTAATTATGAAAGAAACCCTGTGTTGCACGGCTTTGTGCGTTGTGCATTTGATTTTGAAGATATGTGGTTCTAGTGGGAGCCATTGTAGTTGTTTAAAAATGTGTGATGTGGACTGATTTTCTGGTGTTTACCAGCCTAGCTGACTCATGCAGGGTGGCTATGAGGGGTGAAATAGATTATTTATGGAGACTGGCTAGGGTGGTGTTCCCACTGCCAATATGTAAGAGAACCACTGCTTGTGCTCTGGGTTTGAAGTTTTCTAGTGGAACAGGGCTTTTATTTTCTATGAAAGTGCAGGTGGTACATTGCCTCTTTCATCGGATTTTTAATGTGATTGGTAAAGTTCAGAGATCTTTCAAGTGAGAACCCAAGATACTTGACAACCAGGGAAAGATTGGGTGTTGATACTTAATGGAGTTAGTTCATTCAGCCATTGTTTGAATGTAGAACTGTAAATGTGGTCTTGTTTGAGTTCAATTTCAGTGTGAATTCAGAAGTCCAGTCGATGATCCGTTGAAGGCAGTTTTCCAGTTTGCTAATGTCTGAGGAGGTTGGATATCCTAAAATAGGGTTGGATATTGTCACTGTACTGATGTTGTGCTGTTATTTTCTCCACTTGTAACTTTCTTTACTTGGGCTCCATGTAGAGTTAAGAGATGGATGATCCTTCTGGATGACACAGATTAGGTAATAACATGTTGATATAGATGCGTAAATTTGAATCGTTTGAGTAATGGCAGATGGGAAGGAATGGACCTCATTAAATATAGTGCTTTAATGTCTGTTCTGGTTGAAAGCATATGTTTATTAAGGTTGTGCGACTCCATGACGAAAGCTGCCGTCAGGTATTGAAGCTCCAGTTGACCGCTCCCTCCTCCTATTATTTTGAGGGTGAGATCAGTCATGTGAAACAAGGCTGATTCTGTGCCAATGTTTCAGCCAGAATCGAGGCTGAATTTTGTTGAGGTAATTACTGGTAATTGGTGTAGCGAAATGAGTACTAACTGCTTTCTCAATGATTTTGCCATCAAATGGTAAAATTGTCACTGGTCTCTAGTTCAAATGATTCAGTGTTAGTTTTTTTTCTTAAGTAATGTTTTTGCTTGTCCGCATTTAAGCTAGTGTGGGAAGGTACCTTGTGTTAGTAAAGTGTTCACGATCTTCAGTAGAAGGAGCATGAAAGCTTCTGAGCAAGCTCTGACCAGTATATGTGAAAGGTCTTCTGAGTGCAAGGATGGATTAGTTGTCAGAATGATTTTATGGAGTTCTTCCATATTCATAGGTTGGAAGAAAGGGCAGTTTATTTTGATATAGAGGGGGGGGGTGTAGTCTTCAATTTGATTCCTTATATATGTTCCGTATTTTCTCCGCTTTTTCTACTGAGCTATGACTCATTTGTGGTTGGATCAAGTTGGGGCATAGTTTAATGGCTGTGGGGAGGATCTTTGGCTTGTTAGATTTGTTTCTTATTTTTGAAGTAGGGGGTTATCGTCTCGATCACTACTTCTTTCATTCTTGTAGAGTCTGTAGGGCAGTTTTCAATGTCTAAATCCTCCACTTTCTTCCAACTTCCTGGTTTCTCTCTGATCCTGGCAGGGCTTTAGATATTTTTTATCACTAAAGACCTATCCTGCACTCACTAGTGTACTTATTTAATCCTAGTAATCAAAGTATGTGTGCTGCTTCGCGTCGGAGCCTGCTCGTCCCAGAGACTAAATATCTGACACCCAATAGCACCCGAAGATGCTCTAGAAGCTAAATAGGCAACTATATTACTCATTGTACAAACGACAAGTACAAAATATTTGAATTGTTTCAAAAATATTCAGTGAAGTTTTTCAAGCAAAAACATGGGTAACACTATACATTCTTATCCAACCATTGTTACATCACATTAAGTTGGATGTACATAATATTTCATTAAATAGCAATGTTATCAATCTCAGCTTGATTGAAGAGCCCAATGCATCTCGGGTGTTTTCACCCTTCTTCAGGGGAGGCTGAAAATGTAATGGTACCAGTCGTTACCAGTTAGAATCGAACAGAGGCCTAATTGTTGGAACAACTGGATCAAGTCAAACATAAGAAACAAAAATAGAGAGTGAGAACTCTATCTTTTATAAGCAGGGAATGTACCAGGCAAGTTTTTTTACGGTGAATCGGACAAGTCATCACAAAAGCTATGGAAAGGTAACAAAATTCCTATTGCTAAAGTCATCTGCGGAAAAAAGCTTTCACCACAGGCATCTTAACAGTGCTCCAGCTCGTTTTACATGTAAGGCCGCTGGTGCATGTTGGGATTTGTAGTATGTTGGGTTAAGGATAGCAGTCTTTTTTTTCTTATTTTTCTGATACGTTGATTTTTTTTACGTTTGAATTGAAATAGGGTGTCCTAGGGCTTTAGATATGCAAGTGCTCTGGTATATCAGAGCTATGATTATAGCAGAGTTCTGCATATGTCGGGGTCTTTTGAAATAATGTGTGACTTGGTATCGAATATTTACTACAAAGCATTCAGTTGATTTAAAAAATAAATGATGCTGTAAATACACCCAGAATATACTTTCGGTATAATTTCAGCTGAGTAGCACACTGAGGATCCAAGAACTGGCTGCTGTACAACCTTCTCCCCTTGACCACATTGTGAAATTCTTGGGAAAGTCACTTCATGTCGTTGTGCACAAGGTTTTGACAAAATGGTCCGCATTGGCCATGTGGTGTAGCCACGACGGCACATTTACATTTTACATTCTGCAAGGGGTTGTCAGTGACAATGTTAACATGTTGCTCTTATTTAAAATAATGGCATGCAGGGATCACACTATCACATGATTGTGAAAAATGGTATTTAAAGTTACTTTTAAACAGTGCATGATAGTTTAGCAAACCTGTGTGTAACCCTTGTCAGTTTTTTCCAAGTTACATAATTTATTTAGATCTATGCTGTCCGAGACCGTAAAGTTTGCATCAGGTGGTCCGTCTTTAACCGCTTCCAATACTTCCCGCCTACTAGCCAGATGCACCCACTTGCTGTGCACAATAGCCACTTCTAGCTATGCTCGGTCTGCCAGAACCTGTGATGCATTATTCTACAATCCTGTTGCAAGATGACATGAATACAATAAAAGGTCTATGCGGACATGCTTGGAAATGATGGATGTGTCTGCAATATCACAAAATTCCACCAGCGATGGCAAATCATGCGAGGGTCCTACCACCAATTTAATAGAACCCGACAGCAAGATCGACTGCCTCCCTGGCAGTACTTGGTCAGTGAAGGAGAATACTGTTTTAACACCCTCCAGCACCTAACTGCACTCCCAAAAATCTGAATCCTTTCTTAGCTCTTGATGCATCGGAATCCTAGGTCTCTGGTTGGAACCAGCAGAGGATAATGTTGGATCACTTGCTTCTTGAGGTAGTAACATTAGTAACAAAGATTTTATTGTTTTGGCTTTTTTTTCATGGCCAGCAACTGCTCACCTTTCTCACCACATCGCAATCTTGATGAATGAGATTCAAACCCTCTTATCGAAGGAATCAACAGATGGTTTTCCCTGCCAGAAGAGAGAAAGGGGTGTTAACCCATATACTTTCTGGTACCGAGAAAAAGGAGGAGCCTACACCTGTACTTTACATTTCTTGAACAAACTTCTAAAAATACGACCTGACGCTGCAGTAGGTCTTGTAGGTCGTCCAGACACAAGATTGGATGATATCTTAAGGATGTCGGATTCCAATTTCCAATTTGAAAAAGACCACATGAGGCTGCTGAGTTTTGTGATGGCCAAATGCTCTGAATATGTTGTTCTTCCTTTTGCACTTTCCTCAGTTCCAAGAGTTACCATGGGAATCATGGCTGTTTTAGGTAGTGATGCCATTAAGTGTCATTGGAGAATTCAACTTTACCTCCGCTAAGATGACTGGCTGTTAAAGGCCTCTTCTGATCTTCTAAAAAAAATTAACACTGAAATCATCCTTTGGTATATGAGCTACAATTTCCAATGGTGTAAAATCGTTGCAGACACCTTACTAAACACTGCAGGTTATCGAAGGATTACTAAACATGTGCAAGCTGCAGCCATTTCTGCCTCCAGACCAGTTATCAGCTGAAAACTGTTCTGTTAGAGAAAATAGACCCGCTGCAGGATCAGTTTCCGCTTCATCAATCAATCAGGGAATTGTAAGCGCGCTACTCACCCGTGAGGGTCTCAAGGCGCTGAGGGGGGGGTCCACAGATCTGTTTAGCCGAAGAGCCAGGTCTTGAGGGTCTTCCTGAAGGTGTTCAGGGAGGGAGCGCGAAAGATGTTTGCCGGTAGCTCGTTCCAGGTCTTGGCTGCAATGTGAGAGAAGGATCTTCCGCCTGCTCTGTGGATGCGCGGGGTTTCGGCCAGTGCGAGGTTGGAAGATCGGAGGTTTCTTTTGGGTACGTGGAAGTTGATTCTGTCGTTGAGGTATTTGGGTCCGTTGTTGTGTAGGCATTTGTAGGCGTGAGTGAGGATTTTGAAAGTGACTCTTTTCTCCACGGGGAGCCAGTGGAGACTTCGTAGGTGTTGGCTGATGTGTTCATGTCGGGGGATGCCGAGGACGAGTCTGGCGGCGGTGTTCTGTACTGTCTGGAGTTTGCGGAGTAGGGACTTGTTGATGCCGGCATAGAATGCGTTTCCATAGTCCAGTCTGCTGGTGATGAGTGCGTGGGTGACTGTCTTCCTTGACTCAGGGGGGATCCACTTGAAGGTCTTGCTGAGGATGCGGAGGGTGTTGAAGCAGCTGGAGGTGACGGCGTTGACCTGTCGGTTCATGGAGAGTGATGAGTCGAGTACGATGCCGAGGTTCTTGGCGTGGTCTGGGGGGGTAGGTGGGCTTCCGAGGGCGGTCGGCCACCAGGTGCTGTCTTATGCAGAAGGGGTGGTACCGAGGACGAGGACTTCTGTCTTCTCGGCGTTTAGCTTCAGGCAGCTGTTGGTCATCCAGACTGCGACGTCTTGCATTCCTTTCTGGAAGTTGAGTTTGGCAGTGGTGGGGTCTTTGGTGAGGGAGAGGATGAGCTGTGTCGTCGGCGTAGGATACGATGTTGAGGCTTCATGGTTTTGATGACGTCCTGCATTTTCCTAGTCTTGCACAATTGTTTTGATGGCTGCTTTTGCTGAATTTAAATCTGTCTTCTGTGACCTGAAATATCTGCTCTGCCTCCCTCCTTCTGTTTTGTGTTGTGCACTGCAGTGATTAGCAAATCCCTCCAGCTTACTGGCAGGGCAGCCTTTGAGACTCCTCTTGCTGAAGATGGCATTGAGTGCCTTATTGACCTCTCAGGAAAGAACACTGCATGTCAACCAGAAAAACTGTGAAATTAGCCTGGAGTCTTTCTTGCACATCTTGATGGAAATGGGTTCAGATCTTGCCAGATAACTACTCTACCATATTATACACGAATAAGCAGGGATGTGTAAGTTTCTAGCCTCTATATGAAGAAGTGATGAGTACATGGGATTGAGTCGTACACAGCGGAATTTGGTCTCTTTTAGCAAGTTAAGATCTCCTGAGCACATATCTTGACTAGTGAGTGGGAGCTGCTACAAGAGGTCACTGACCTATTTCAGACCGGGGTGTGACAGACCTAGATATTTTGGGAAACTATACCAAAAGGAAGAGTTTTGATTGCATGACTGTCCATAAGTGGACTTCGCAGGGGGAAGCGCACTCGAATTGAACTTGCTGTATTCATTATGCGTTTCAACCGTACCCTTTCACTTAGATGGTTCTACTGATAGCTCCATATTTGGTCAGGGACATTTGGTAAGTAGACCTGTTACAGAAAAGGTGTGTACCTCCTTGGCACCTTCATCAAATCAGTAACCACTTCTTGCAAAGCAAAGGTCGGCAAGCCAATCATCAAATGCTAAACTTCCATGCACGGAACTTGGGACTCTATCCCTCTTTACCTTAAGAGCTCCCACTCGATGTTTCGGACATTCGCTTAATGTCCAGGCATCCACTTTTTTTTTTTTTAAATGTTTTAATTACTTTTTTCAATTATACAAAGACTTCTTACACAGTGGCATATGATCAACATTACTAGACAAATTACGTATCTTGACATTGCAGTATGTCGATCTCAAAACAGCATTACATTCAGAACCCTTTAACTCCAGATTCAGGGGAGGGGAATGGCGGGGGAAGGGGGGAGGGGGTTCACTCATCCCTTCATCCGCAAATCTGCACGTCACACACCACACTCTTAGGGGGGTTCATAATTTTACCAATCATTTCTTCCCGCTGTTCCAAATCCTCCATCTTTTCTTCGCTTCTTGTGAGGCAGATACGCTATTTATCAGCAGACGTGCCTCTGAGTAAACCAAGTTTCCTTATACACCTCTTAGGACACCACCTTGAGATCTTCATTTGGTTTTGAATGCCCTTATGGGACCCCTATTCTACTGCGATGGGGTCTTCATTCCGTTTTTACCTTCCACATTGGGACCCCTCTCTAACTCGTGTTTTTTGGCCACATAAATTACATAGAGGTCTGCTGATGGCAGCCATAACTCTTTCAGCGCCTCACTTTTTTCTACATATTCTGGACAAAAACCAAGCCGAGACTGGAACATTTTTTACTTACCAAAGTTTATTTGACTGTTGCACTTACCAGTTTATTCCCCTGCCCTCTTTCTTTCATCCCCCTCATCTTTCCAAGGAGCACTGCACAGGGAGGCTCTCACCCACTCCAATAACTGATTCTAGAATAGAGGACCACCTTTTTGTAGGCTTCAGGACCCGTAAAGTGTGCATGGCTGTCAGACAACCTTCAGACGGCTATCCATTTTATCGGTTTGTTTATATTTTTTGCAGTTTTATATAGTGCACAACACATCCTAAAGATAATGATGCTATTTACAGTGTTACATGGATACAGGTGTAATAGAATGCAAAATGTATGCAACATATTAAACATGTAACAAAATTGAATAAAGGAAACGTTTGATCTAACACAGTAGAATTATGTGGAAACTGTTACAAGTTAGCCAGAGGAGTATTCAGCCCACATTTATTACAGGTAAGTGTCCTCCTAAGGGACAGCTGCATGACCAAGTATCTGCCATGTTGGATGAGGGGGACTGAGCACAATCCTAGTACTACAGTTTCTTACTTTTAAGAGATCATGTGTCCTGTCCTCCTTTCATAGAGGCTTTTGGGATTGTCTTTATAAGGAATCTGTGGGCTGCATAACCATTTAAGGGCAGTCCTTTGTCCTGCTTAAAATAAGTTTAGGGGAAGGAGTTGGGCCACATTAGCTAGTTGAGGAAGCTTTGAGGGTTGTGTGCATTTCTCACTGCAGGGAGCAGGCGGGGATGGGAATCCGGTAGAGGGCAGGGATGAAACGTGGGCCGCGAATAGGAGCTTGTTGTATGCAAGAATGACGAGTCTGGAGCAGCCGGTGATGGGTAGTTGGTAGCAGTGAATGATGAGGAGCCTGAAGTGTGCAGCGATGTGGAGCCAGTAGCATGCAGCGATGTGGAGCCAGTAGCATGCAGAGGCCAGTAGTGAAGAGCCAGGGACCGGAAGTGGTAAGATATCATATTTTGATCTTTATTTATATTTTCAAACATAGCTTTCTTAAATGGACAAGGAACGAGTTGAAGATGCACCTTAAAAAAAAACAAAAAAAAACATGGCATCATGATATTAACAGTGTACAACCCAGCTTCTACTCCTATCACTTGTTGACTCGGTGTTCGACTTAGACCCTGTCCAGCTCTCCGCTGACTTTTGGCTTGGTTCGCGCTATAGAAATACCACATACATACATACATACATACCTGCTTAATAACTTTTTATTTGGTTTTATATTTAAGCAGTACGCCACTTGTGCTCTCTGATATGCTCTCCTTTTTTCCCTACAGCACGAATTTGATGCTCCATTTACCCAGGCTGTTTCCAGCTTTGAAAGGAGCTGCCCCAGCACAGCAGAGCTACTGCCTGAGACCCCAATGACTGAAGCCGCCACAGACCTTGGTGAGAATCCACGATGGCACAAAATATATGGGTACAGTTCAGTAGGTGATGGTACCAAGCCACACACTATTGCACTCAGTGTCACGTTTGTGCATGTTTCAACTGCTGTTTTCGCCAATAGACTGCGCCCCTCCTCAATTGAATGCTCCTCTTACTGACCGACTGTTTTCACTGTTCTGCTGCTAGTCTCACTCTTCTTTGGGTGTTTAGAAGTAATGCAAGAGTATAGAAGAGTTAGAGACACAGCAGATTGGTTGAGTGTAGTATAGTACGAACTAAGGAGCATAGCTGGGAGAGCAGCCGTGCATACAGTTGAAAGTAGCCGTATAACAGTCTGAGAGAATTGGCATATCAATGAGAGATGCAGAGTATAGATGTGAGTGTAGCAATCCAACTCTACACCTTTCCAGAAAGGTCTTAAAACTTGGCAGTTTCAGCAGAATTAATCTCACTTTCTGACTTCCTCTCTCGTAGTAGTACCTTGCAGCACCAAAACACCCTCTTTAGTGTAACCGCTCTGCTTCATAAAATAATAAATAAATAACTATACCAGTGAGAGAGATGTAGCTCATTGAGAGAGGCAGTGCGTAGATGTGAATGTAGCACCATACTAGCGTGAAAGACAAAGTATATAATGGGAGATGCACTACACCAGTGTTAGAGAAGATATACTTATCCCATAAACCTTGCCTCTCCTGTTATAAATATTATTCCCCGAACCATGCACCCTTTGTTGCAAATCTTAGTCTCCAAACCCTGCCTCCTATGTTACAGATCTTACCTACCTAACTTTGCCTCCGTATTGCAAATCTTCTCTCCACCCCCTAAACCCTGTGTCCTATGTAGCAAATCTTACCCTCAAATATTGACTACCCTGTTGATAATGTTATCCACCATTTCCTGTCTCCCTTTTGCATGGTTATTGGTACCTCTTATGTGGGCAACTCTTTTCGTGCTTGCGTTTCTTTCTCTGCAAGACATAATATAACTTGCTGAAGGTAGATATGTTCTACATAAATATAACAATAGAAATCAACTATTGGGCAATGTGCAGAAGCATAAGAAGGGCACTATCTGGACAGCATGATTTGAGAGGTCTCCACTCAAGCATGACCTGTTGATCGGCTTAAACTCTTAAAAACACGGTGGCACAGTCGGGAACTAAGCCGTAGATCACCAACCTCCAAATGGAGTCCCCAAAGAGTATAGAGCTGAGTAGTCTATAGGCTGCCCCAAACCCAAGTGTATAGAGCTGAGTATTCTATAGGCTGCCCCAAACCCAAGTGTATAGAGCTGAGTAGTCTATAGGCTGCCCCAAACCCAAGAGTATAGAGCTGAATAGTCTATAGGCTGCCCCAAACCCAAGTGTATAGAGCTGAATAGTCTATAGGCTGCCCCAAACCCAAGTGTATAGAGCTGAAGAGTCTATAGGCTGCCCCAAACCCAAGTGTATAGAGCTGAATAGTCTATAGGCTGCCCCAAACCCAAGTGTATAGAGCTGAAGAGTCTATAGGCTGCCCCAAACCCAAGTGTATAGAGCTGAAGAGTCTATAGGCTGCCCCAAACCCAAGTGTATAGAGCTGAATAGTCTATAGGCTGCCCCAAACCCAAGAGTATAGAGCTGAATAGTCTATAGGCTGCCCCAAACCCAAGAGTATAGAGCTGAATAGTCTATAGGCTGCCCCAAAGAGTATAGAGCTGAGTAGTCTATAGGCTGCCCCAAACCCAAGTGCTTTCGTAGTCTTTGAGCTTTATCTACACCTATTGCCAGACTTTTCATATCTGTTGCTCCACACATCCACCCAGCCTTTTCTCTTCCATGAGAAGATGTTTCCTTTCAAAAACCTCAACATAAGATCTCAACAGCTCTCATCCTGTTTTCAAAGTGCTGGTTGCACAGATTTCCCCTAAATTGAAACTGAAAAACTGGGACCAATCCATTCCTCAGACGCACCATGCCCATAACCTCTTCTAGACCCACATCATGCATTCACTACCAGCTACATGCAACTCACCCTTCTTGTGCAATACAGGCATTCACTCTTCAGTCCGTACAGTGAGCTCAGTAGGGTGGGCTGGCGCACATTCAATGAGTCCTCATCCCTCCCTTGTCCGTGTGTAGCGTTACAGTAATACTCATCCAGTAATATTTTGCTTTGGGTCCTTATGTTTCTCCCCAAGGAGGCCCTATGGCCTCTTTCAGGGGCTAGGACTAAAAGTGCCCTGCTACAAATCCCCACCGGCTATTTCGGCATGAAGGCACCACAGTTTGCCTGTGGCCTGGGACAAACTCTGCTTCTCTTAATCGCTTGACGTGGCACGGCCCTAAGATGGAGGTCTTTAAACCTCCTTCCCACCTGCCAAACTTCGTGGCCTAAAGTAATAAAACAATCTCACTGCAGGACTAAGCCACTTACAGTGCTGCTTAGTAATTTTTAAGTAGCAGTGAGCAGAGCACGTTCATTCACAACAAGACAGTGCTTATTCACATAGACAACATGATCACATTGCACTACTTCCAGAAACGAGGCACATGCTCACCGCAGTTGTCCACACTGTTGCAAACAATCTGACATTTGGCCATTCGTCACAGTATTCTCTTAACAGAGCGCTTCCCTGAACTGGATAATAACTTTTCATACCTGCTCAGTAGAACGCATCAACAAACACAAGAATGAGAATCATTTGGCCCATTTGCTTCAATAATACATCTACTGTTAGGTGGTTGTTTGCCATGTTCTAGAAAGAAAAAATGCCAAAGCTTAGCCTCCAGCTGCCTACATCCACAGTCCATGAGTAATGCACAATTGAAGACTGGTCTGTAATATTTGTGTACACTTTACACGTGCTACCGCTTATTGTGTATGTAGTCAGGAAAATTAGGCAAACACCAGTGAGGTTAATCTTAATAGCTCACACCTGGGCACAACTTCCATGGTACTCACTACTTCTGGAAATGTCAGTACATCCCTACAAGAAGTTACCCCTGCACACAGACCTCCTCAAGCAGCATCAATGCGGCCATACCATCCCAACCTCGTGGCACAGAATTAGGTAATTTGACTACCTACAACTCTCAGGAGTACAAGCAAATTCTCCAATGTGCCGAAAACCCCCGGGCATGTGACACACCTAAGGAAAGAGATCTGTCCATTACTGTAGCCATCTTCATAAGCAGCCATTAGACGCTACTGAGTAAGATATGTTACTTTAAGGCACTAACAAAAGGCAGGACTAGCTTACTCCACCATAGGGGTACACCTAGCCGCCGTAGCTGCTTACCTACAAGATAGGAAAAGCCAGTCCATCTTCAAAATTCCTGTTATTTAAACTTCACGGAAGGCTTAAAAAGAGTTATCCTTCAAAAAATACCAACAGTCCTGTAATGGGACTTCAGATATCACCTTCAGCCAGCTAATCCTAGGCACTGAATAATCCCACCTCACCCCTTCCAAACATCCCCCCAATTTCCCCCAAATGTGAGCTCTTCAAGCACTTTTTCAGAGAAAATGTATTCCACATTCTCTTTTCTTTACAAAAGCCATATCATCTTGTTTAGAATAAAATAATTTAGCATCGAATAACAATAGGCTATATTGGCAAATTTCCATTTTTTCACTTTAAAAAATGAAACCCTATTAAAAAAAAAAAAAGAAAATTCTTCAGAGATCTAGGCGACAAGGAAAGCAATTTCACAAATTCTTTGTTAGAAGAAATGAAGGGAAAACTTTGGACAGTTTAGCCGTATAGATGCTGCCATGTAAAAACAGACACTTCGCCTTTAAGGGCCCCGAAGCCCCCATATCCCATTGTGCGGTCTGTGGCAGCTGCTCCAGATCTGTTTTTCTGACTTCAGGTGACATGATCCTGGAGCTCTGAGCTCTGCCTTTTTGACTTTTGTTTTGGAAAGCTTTCCAAACCTTCTTCAAACCAGGTTTCCCTCAACATCCTCTGGGATTAAGAGTACTTGTCCGACATAAAATATTTTTATATCTTCACAAAAAATATCTTCTCTCGCGAAGTGCCCTTCATGTGACAGGAAAAAAGGCAACAACAGATCCTCATGATCGGAGTATATTCCCCCTACCTGATAACGACATTCCCGATGAGTACAAGTACTGCAGAAACTTTTCTAGGTGCACGCTTAAGGACAGGGTGAAAGTTCATCCATATGGGCTTTGGGAGGAAGAGCGCAGACAGCAGGAGTCCCTCTTGGGATGAACTGGAAGGTCTGAGGAGAAAGGGGAAGAGGAACCCTCTAACAGTGCTCCCATTTTTTATCTCTGAGGGAGAACGTCTAGAGGGAGAACAGAGAAGAGACGACATTGGGAGTAAGGGTGTTATTCCTGGTTGACATGAGATCTGTGACATCAAGACAATGTACTGAGGCTACCTATTGGCAGTCAAGGAGGCATTCCATATTCAAGAAATATGAACCTTCAACATCAAGGGAGTTTATGATGTCCTAGCACCACTCAACCTCGAGGTGCACAGAATCTTCAGCTACCCTTCAGAAGTCTGCGAAATGGCTGTGGAAGATGGAGGCTAGGAAGCAGGCCGGATCTTTGCATTCCAAATATTCAACTGTTAGCTTAACTTACAGACCTTCAACGCTAGTATTGAAAATACAGGACTATCCAATACCAGTACCTCCTTCGGCTACGCCACCTCCTCGGCCTCCACTCCTTCCTCCATGTCAGACCGACTTCAGTTTTGCAGTTTACCCTTCCCGGACTATCACGGCTGGTCATTCTGACTCCCATGATAACTGTAGGGGCTACACCACCTTGAAGACCAAACTTTATACAGACCATGTTCTACAAAGAATATCTAGAACTCCACCATCACTATATTCTTTTAGGTCAAGTTCAGGGTCACGGCAGCACTCCCTTTCCAGACCCTCAAGAAGATCTTCTTCTTCCTCCAGGTACTCATCCAAACCTGTCTCCTGATCATATTCTCCAATCTCATGGTCTTCATCTAGATCACAGACCAGAAGATATACTCTAACCTTGATTAAACTCTCCGCCTGGCAGATTCTCAGATTGACGAGCTAAAGTCTTCTGAAGAGGTCCTGATCAGAGGTGCTTAACCAGCTGTACATCCCTTTTTAGCTATTACAACCTCTGCCTCTTAAAGGCCTGGCGACGCCACTTGTAAGGAAAACCAGTTCTGAAAGCACAGTCAGGGGGATCCACAGATCTTGTCTGCTTTGACTGTAGTGGGACCACTGACCCATTACCTAGTTATTTATAAATTTGACAGTTAATTAAAACCATTCAGTATAAAAAGAGAAAAATTTAATCACAACTTTATACAGAACAAATTAATAATAATCCCTTTGCACTTCCACAATTAAAAAATGCAATAAAATATCTGGGGGTAAATTTCGTTTCGGTCCCAACTGACAGTTACCCAATTAGAACTGCTAGTCATTACACCAATTGCTAATAGAATCATTGCATTTAAAAACTGTAGCGAATGTTCTGACCAAATTACGCCATTTGATATAACCCAAATTAGACGCTGCAGTCTATTGCTGTGGTGGAGTTTCCATTCAGTAATCTATTTTCTAGCAGTTGCCAGTGTGTTTGGAGACAATGTTGCTTGAACGTGAAATACCTTGAAAAAACAAGAGGCATTTGGCAAAACAGGAACAGTTAATTTAATTAAACATTGCAGCTGGGAGAACAGTTACAGGCATAGGGTCTGAGGACTGTCAAGTTATCCAGTATTGGGGTATCTTTCATAGATTCACATGCCTGAATCATTCCCCGTCGCCGAGGCGGGAGTCCACGGTAAATACAAAAGTAGTGCCAAAAGCAAATAACAGTAATAGGCTAAAAGAAAAAAGCCTAAGGCCTAAATCTTAGTAGCCTATCTACATCATTAAAGTAAAAAGAACCAAAAGTTGGTTCGAACCAAAAGTTGGTTCCAACCAATCGGCTACCAGCACCCTCTAGAACATTCCCAGCACAGGCAGCTCTCCTCAGATTTTCACCGCACGTCGTGTGGAAGGGAGTCCCTGAGTGCCACTCAGTTTTTCTACTTTTCTTCAGTATGTCTGACAGGAAAGCTCTTTTCAAACCCTGCAGGACCTGTGATAAAAATAGGGTCCATGTGGATGACCAACATAAGGACTGCATTTATTGCCTTTATCCCAAACATGAGGCAAAAAATTGCAAGATTTGCCGTACCTTCCCTACCAATACCCTTAGGGATAGAGAGGCAAGAGTGCTCTTGTGGCTCAAATCTTCTTCGGCTGAAGAGTATGACAGAGCTTCTACTTCCAGCAAAAGAGCCAGATCCCATGACAGCTCTTCAAGTGAGGGAAGAAAACACCTTAAATCTTCCCATGATGTTTCTGACCCTTCACAGAGGTCACCAAAACTTTCCTCTGGGTCAACGCTGTCTTCGTCATCCACAGCAGGCAAGGAATCAAAAAAGGCATCTACTTCAAAAACTATAAGTAAAAGCCATATTAAATCTGTCAAGGTGACTACTTCATCTACTATCTCTGTGACTTCTTCTTCTACCTCATCTACGGCTACTATTTCAACTACGGCCATTCAATCGCCTATTCTGTCTACAAAAATCTCTATCTCTACCAAGAAACCAGTTCTTGAGGAGTCGTCGACGAGAAAGTCGAAATCACCGTCGACGACCATATCGACGTCTAGCTCATCGACAGTACCGTCGACGAAGTCTCCGCCGTCGACGAAGATTTTATCGTCAACGAAACCCACGCCGTCGACAAAGACGGCCGTTCTGTCGACGGCGGCAACATTGAAGAGCCCGTCGACGAAGAGCCCGTCGACGACTGATTTACCTGTTCATTCTACAATTTCTGCTGGGTTAGCTCTACCTGCGCAGTCAACGCCTAGGTCATCAGGTCTTTACCAACTTAAAACTTTTCAAAGACCCCAAGATTACAGTAACATCTCACCACTTATGCCTTCACATTTCCTAGACGCTTACTTTGAAGATGATGACTGAGGACGAAGAGGATGAAGGACCCTTTGGTATAGCTCACCATCCTTCTGAGTTAAACATCAAGTGTCAGGATGACGACTATCAAAATCAATATTATCAAGAAGAAATTATTGTTCCACATCATAGATTCCATCACAAACTATGCCAGAGGGAAATGAGTCACCTCCCTCCAACGCTCATTCAGGATCTGCAGGCCAAGCTGGCAGATTACCGACAGAGGTTTCCACCACAACAGGCAGTTCCAGAGAACCCACCCATACCAGCGGTGGTTCCTGTTCCATTGATTCAACCAGAAGCTCCTGTTACACCGGCCCCTCCTTCAGGTCAAGCGGAAGGGGTGCAAGACGACACTACCTCCTCCGAAGAGGAGGTTGAAGAGGGTGAATTACCTGACAATTCTAATATTCCAGATCCCTGGGATGACTACGTAATTCCGATGCCTTCTCCGCCTCTTCCTCCTGATTCTCCCCCTGAGGACATCGGGGGCTTTCATAATTTAATGCAACGGGCTGCAACTAGATTTCAGCTACCAGTAACAGTCGAACAGACCATGTTTCCTTCATGATTTCAAGGAAGAGTCAAGGAAAATCACGAGAGCTGTGCCGATAATAGACTATATTTGGAATGAAGGGGTTAAGATCATGAAGACGCCTGCATCTAGTCCGGCGGTGCTTCTGCGCATAGAGAAGAAATACCGTGCCCCTGCCAACAGCCCATCCTGCCTCATTGGTCACCCACGGCCAGATTCTGTGATTTCACAGGCCGCCCAACAGCGATCTAAGAATCCTGCAACGCCTATCACCACACCACCTGATGAGGAAGGACGTCGTCTGGATCTTATAGGCAAAAAATCTTCTACCATGGCAGCGGCCTCTATCAGAGCTGCCAATTCTCTAGCCATTATCTGCCCTTATGACCGTCAAATGTGGTCAGACATGGTGGTTTTCATTGACCTCATTCCAGAAGACCGTAGGCAGGAGGCAAGAAAGATTCTGCTGGAAGGAGAACGTGCCGCATCGGAAACTATAGATTGCGCTTTGGACATCGTAAACAACTTCCGTCAGCTTGCAGGAGCTGCAGTGCTTAGACGCCAGGGATGGCTTAAAGCTACCACTTTCAGACCTGAGGTACAGACAAAGATTCTGGACATGGCCTATGACGGAGAGTCTTTGTTCGGTAAGAACATTGATGAGGCCCTCTTAGCTATAAAGACTGACACGGATACCGCACGATCATTGGGCACCCTTCAGTACAGGCGCGGAAATTTCAGAGGAGCAAGAGGGCGTGGTTTTTCATCAAGAGGAGGATACCAAAACCAGCAGAACAGGCAGTATCAATACCAGTATAAACAGCCCTACAGCCAGTCCTCATACCGCCAATCCTCTTCGACTAGTTTCTCCCGTCAGGGTGGTCGAAAGCGATCGAACAATCAAGGTCGCGATACCAACAGGAAACAATGATCGACGCAGGGCGCCAGCCATAGTACCCCCCCCTGCCCGTGGGCGCGAAAAGTTCAGCTTTTGTTCACAAGTGGCAAGAAATTACTTCGGACCGATGGGTTCTCGACCTAGTAACCAACGGCCACACCCTGGAATTCATCAAACAGCCACCTACTACTCCGCCATGGGGTCCCCCTCGTCTTCACTTATTGTTCAAAGAAGCCTTAAAGATGCTCCTCAAGAATGCAATAGAGAAGGTTCCATCGTCTCAAAGAAGAACCGGTTTCTATTCTCGTTTCTTCCTCATCAAGAAGTCGTCAGGGGAATGGCGACCGATTCTGGACCTCCGCAAACTCAACAAATTCCTCAAAAAGCAAAGCTTCCGGATGGTCACACTTTCCGAGGTCTTAAGCTGTCTGAACGAAGGAGATTTTATGGCTTCTCTGGATTTGGAAGATGCGTACTTCCACGTCCCTATCCATCCCAAACATCGCAAATATCTTCGCTTCACAGTGGCTGGCGTCCACTATCAGTTCAAGGTGCTCCCGTTCGGGCTGAAATCGGCACCAAGAATCTACACAAAGTGCTTGGCACCAGTGGCAGCGACGTTGAGATCTCGAGGAATACAGGTTTTCCCTTATCTCGACGATTGGCTGCTCAAAGGTCCTTCGGAGCAAGCAGCCAAAGCGGCCACAGCAACATGTCTCCATCTCTTCTCTTCGACTCACTCTCAACCAGAGCAAATCACAGTTGCGTCCTCTACAAGTCATTCCTTTTCTCGGGGCAATGCTGGACACGGTGCAGTGCAAAGCATTCTTGTCACAAGACCGCCAATTACGTCTACAAAAATTGGCAATCTCAATTTCAAGGTCAGTTTCTGTCCGGATATTTGCTTCCCTTCTAGGGATGTGTTCCTCTGCGATAAACCTCATTCCCTTGGCACAGCTCAAAATGAGACCTCTTCAGGAGGAATTACATCTTCAATGGCAACAAGCCGTGGGTTCGTTCGACGATTCCATCAGGGTCACGTCACGCATGATAGACTCTCTGCATTGGTGGTCTCAGACAGCGAATTTGGCCCCAGGTCTCACATTCCTACCAACCACTCCAGACTTTGTTTTAACAACCGATGCTTCCATGAAGGGATGGGGAGGTCATCTGCAAGACTTACAGATTCAAGGAAAATGGTCTCAAGTGCACCGACAACAGCATATCAACAGACTGGAGCTCTGCACCATCTTTCTTTCTCTGCAAGCGTTCCTCCCGAGGATCGCGGGTTCCTCAGTGCTGGTCCGTACCGACAATACGACCAGCATGCATTACATCAACAAACAAGGAGGAACAAAGTCACCAACGCTTTCGCAGGAGGCTCAGGAGTTGTGGGAGTGGGTCACATTCCACGGAATAACCCTGAAGGCCGAACACGTCAGGGGTCTCCACAATACTCTGGCCGACACGCTGAGCAGATCTCTATCGGACTGTCACGAGTGGGAACTGGAGCAGAAGCAGGTGGACAGTCTTCCAAGCTTGGGGCAAACCATCACTGGATTTATTCGCAACGAGGGAGAACAAGAAATGCCAATATTATGCCAGCAGGTTCCCTCAAGGGGGAATGCCCTGTCCATGCGATGGTCAGGGATTTGTGCATACGCTTTTCCCCCAATACCATTGATCTCAAAAGTACTCCGCAAGATGAAGATGGAGGGTTGCCGTCTCATTCTGATTGCACCCCGTTGGCCAAGACCGTATTGGTTCCAGGAACTTCTTCTACTATCTCAGGACAAACCTATTCGCCTTATTCCGACACTCTCGATGTTGTCAAGGGACAGGGGCCAAGTGGTTCATCCGGACCCGCAGTCGCTACACTTGCACGCATGGCTCCTGATTTCTTAGAATTCAAGAACCTTAACATCTCTCAGGACTGTCGTGAGATCTTGGCCAAATCTCATGCCCAGAGTACAATCAAGACTTATCGTTTAAAATGGAAGCGATCTTGTTACTGGTGCGAGGCGAATAATATCCTACCAGTTCAAGCTCCTGCGGAACAAATTCTTCCCTACTTGCTATCCCTGGCCAAATCTGGGCTTACCTTTTCATCGGTTAAGGTACATCTTGCTGCTCTCTCCAGATTCAGAAAGTGCACCAAACTGCCTTCTCTCTGTTCATCTTCACTTGTCAAACAATTTATGAAAGGACTTTTCTGAGCTATTCCTCCAGTGCGGGCACCCCCTCCAGACTGGGAACTCAATACCGTGCTAGCGCAATTAATGAGACGACCATTTGAACCCATCCACAAAGCTGAGCTCAAATTCCTCACGTGGAAGGTTGCCATTCTCCTGGCTCTTACTTCTGCACGAAGGGTTAGTGAAATTCAAGCTTTCACTATCACAGAACCCTTTTTACGCTTCACTAAGGACTACGTAACTCTTCGAACAAATCCTAGTTTCATCCCTAAAGTACCGTCTCAATTTCACTTGAATGAACCGGTAAAGTTAAGGACTTTCTTTCCGGACCCATCCACTCCAGCTGAGAGAGCTTTGCACTCTCTTGATGTTAAGCGTTTAAAATTCTACTTACAGAAGACTAAAGACATCAGGCGATCCAACCAATTGTTCGTGGCCTATGGTCAAGCGACACTTGGGACTGCAGTAATGAAGGCAACAATAGCCAGATGGCTAGCTTCTACGATTCATTTCTGCCATGACAAAGCCAACAAACCTTTGCAGAGAAAGGTCAAAGCTCATTCTACCAGGACTGTGGCAGCTTCTACAGCATTGTTTGCTGGAGTGACTCTGGAGAACATCTGTCGTGCTGCGACATGGAAAAATGTCCACACGTTCACGAAGCATTACTGTCTACAATCTGCACAACAAGAGGATGTAGCGGTTGGACAAGCGGTCCTACGCCATCTTTCATTAAGGTCCGATTCAGGTATTTTCTCTTTTATATGCTACCATGTTTCATGTAACATGCTTCTTTATATGTTTAATAGCTGGATATATGGATATATTTCGATGTTAATATTCTTGCTTTATTTCGGTAACGTTTCTTAATATGCATTTTAATTCCTTAAAGGCTTGCGTATGTTACAAATTTCTCAACCATTATGGATGCATTTTGGGAGTTTCTGAACACCTGTCTCCCACCATCCGCAAACGACAATACTTTGGCTTACTGCTTGCTACTCTGATTCAGGCATGTGAATCTATGAAAGATACCCCAATACTGGATAAGAAAACAAGTTACTTACCTGTAACTACAGTTATCCAGTATTGGTATCTTTCATAGATTCACATGCACCCACCCTCCTCCCCGGCGAGTCAGTTCTCTATTATCTGGGATACTTACTTCCCACTTGTGCTAGGAAAATCTGAGGAGAGCTGCCTCTGCTGGGAAGGTTCTAGAGGGTGCTGGTAGCTGATTGGTTGGAACCAACTTTTGCTTCTTTTTACTTAAATTATTTAAATAGGCTACTAAGATTTAGGCCTTAGGCTTTTTTCTTTTAGCCTACTACTGTTATTTGCTTTTGGCACTACTTTTGTATTTACCGTGGACTCCCGCCTCGGCGACGGGGAATGATTCAGGCATGTGAATCTATGAAAGATACCAATACTGGATAACTGTAGTTACAGGTAAGTAACTTGTTTTCTTACAGTCGATCTGAAGTGGATTTTTACACAATTCTTTGAATGCCATAAACCGTTCCGGTGATCCTTTTCTGGTAAGGAATGTCAACCGCTATATTTGGAGTCATACATTTATGTATTTGATAAGGAATCCAGGTGGGCCTCGACCATGCATGGGCACTGTGCGGCCAGTGGGTAACGTGTCCACATGTCTGCCATGGGGAGTGCATGAACATTGCATGTACTGTGTATGAACATTGCATGTACTGTGTGAGCTGTGTCCCGGTTAGCTATATGTTCCTAACTTTGTGGCATTTGACTTTATGGTGTTTTGGGGGCGTGCTTGCCCCTCCGTCCATGTGTGTTTTATTGTGGCCAATCTCGCTGGACCATTGTGGTGTCGCTACGCCTATCTATGGGGTTGATCTGGGATTACTCTGCCGGCTATGTGCCACCCCACCTGTGACCTATCAATCGGTGACCTCAGGCTTGGGTCTCCAAGCCTGCCTTACTAAGTATTTCTGTGTAAACTATGACTTTCTCAATATTAACATTCCCTCCTCTAGTTAAATTTTCAACTACCCTATCTAACCCATTTTTCTTGACAGTTACATTATTGGGGGCCTTTTGTTATTTAAGCTCACTTTTGACAATTACTACTTTCCTAGTTACTTGAATTCTACACAATTTGAGGACTGCGTTTTTACAGCGGGAAATCCCCTACTGCATGGATTCACACAAGAACATGAAAACTGGTAAGGACGACGCGCACAGACCGGAGATCCACCGGAGGAGCCAGAAGAACCAATTCGAGAACCACTTCTCCTCGGGGGCACCTCCCTCCTCACGCATGTTTCCTTCTAAATGGTGCAGTAGTTGGATGGCAAGAGTCATTGTTTCATTGTCCATATAGTTCCCTGAGATAAACGTGCAGCAGAATGCACCGATCTTGGCCCCCCACCCCCCCTCTCCATCATGGTCATTAAGTCCAACACATCTCAATGCTGCATCACCCTGAGGCAGATTGTTCTCCGTACTTCCTTGATTCAATTAATGCTGAGCTCAGTGCTGTTCATCATTTTAAGTATCTCCAACCTGGTTATTTGTAACCAGTGTGCGTTCGCTTTTGTCTGTACTGTGAAGAAGGGTATAGCCCCTCCTGCTGTTACTTGTGTGTCAGTGAACAGTCTGTATTCTTTTGGAATATCCTTGTACTGAGCCAAGCCAAAATAGCCTGCAGTTGTTTTCACGAGCCTGATGCAGCAAGGTTGTCTTCTTCCTTAGTGGGTGCTGGTACTAATCAACATTTCTTCTCCGGGAATGACCAGGGTAGGGGTATGTATGGTGTCCAGGGAACATAGTCTGCGCCATCCAAGGAAGATGTGTGTAGGCAAACTTTCCGCACTGCCAGTAAATTTCCATCAGCGTGGAGGTGCCTCATTGCATATCCGGAATATGCTTGATCTTACCGCAGTTCTCATTGGTGCCCAGTGGAAGCGTTCCTTTACCTCTGAAACACAAGTAATACAGTGTAAGTTTCCATACAATTACGGGTGGCCCCTTCCCTTCTAACCAAGTGTAGTCACCCACCTTGGTATCCCAGATTTCCTGACATGGGATGGTCTTGCTTTTGTTCAACCCTCCCCTATATGATTCATTTCCCTTTGTATCGTTGAGCTGGACGGCCCTACATAGGAACTCCATGTCGGGGTCCACTTGCTATTAAAGAAAGACTGCCCCAGATACGTTAAGAGCCACCCTTGGACAACAAATGGAGGGAGGAGCGGAGGAGTTTGTGCATTGGGGGTTTTGCTACCTCCAAGAATCTCTTCTCTAGGAAGTCTCGAGCCAAACAGTATCCTCCCCTATGGTGCCCTTTCTGTGCATCCTGTCTAGCGCAGTTTGGATATCGCTAGGCTCGGTGAAAAGGTATAGAGCCGTTGGGTTGATCTGAAAGAGACACGTTAGTGATAGATTCCTTACCTTAGGATATCCCCAGGCGTCAGACTGGATCCGGAAAGTTTTGCTAGCAGTACCCCTGATCGCCAGTAGGTGGCGTCGTGCAGCTCCACGTCCGTCGCTGGCGTGGTAAGCGCCGAGATGACGTCACGGAGACTACTTAGGCGCCACCCATGCACGCTGACGTCAGTTCTTTCTTTTTCTGCGCCAGAAAGCGCAGATCCGGTTAGAGCACGTACCCTAGTCACTTTTTGACTATCTCTTTTGAGACTTTTGTCTCCCTTTTTTCCAGTTGGTTTCCTGGTGCACTTAGGGATGCCTGGATTCAAGTCTTGTGGGGCCTGCCGTCGCAACATGTCGGTGGCGGACCCCCACGATGTCTGCCTCTACTGCCTGGAGACCGACCACGACTCTCGGTCTTGTCCGGATTGTCGGGCCATGGCCCCAAAGGCCTTGCGGGAGCGGTGCCGGAAACTGCTGGAGGTCCGGCACTCGTCCCCGCGTCGTTCCCGGTCCAGAGGCCGTTCCAGGGAACGCTCGCGGGGCCACAGCCATCGCTCCTCGGCCTCCAGGTCTTCACCCTCGGATTCAGGTAAGAGACGACACAAAAAGAAGTCGAAGAAGCGTGTTTGCTCTCCGACGTCCCCCCGCCGGTCCTCGGATGCGGATGAGGGGGACAGGGGCCTTGCCCCTGCGGCTCCTTTGGAGCTCGAGAGTCCCGCGGCCTACCTGCCTTACCCGGGTCCGTCTGCGACTCCCGCACAGTTGCAAGAATTTCTTGCTACCATGGACCGCCTTTTTAGGCCTCGGGCTCCTGCCGGCGCGCCTTGCGGTCCCGTGTCTGGATCCTGTTGGGGCGCCGTCGGCGGATCCATCTTCGGCACCACAGGATCCTGCACCGCTGGCTCCGGCCACGGCGCCACAAGGTCCAACGCTGCCGGCTCCGGCCCCAGCGCCTCCCTCCGCTCCGCCTCCGGCGCCGCAGTGGGTGCCTTTCGTCCCGCCATTACCCAGGTTCCGGGACCATTTTGTTCCTGCCTGGGATCCGCATTGGGACACGGCGCCGGTTCGGCCCCGTCCGGCGCAGTTTCCGACGCCGTATGTTCCCTCTCCGGCTCCTGCCCCGCCGCCGCGGTCGGTGCCCCCGGCGGCGGCGGACGACTGGGAGGGGTCAGAGGACCCTCTCGCCCGTCAGTGTGACTCCGAGCAGGACTGGGCGGACGACTTGGAGGACGCCGGCGACCTCGACGTCTCTTCTGACCCAGGGTTTACCTCTCCCCCGCCTACTATGGAGGAGGGCGCCTCCTACACGATGGTGCTCCGTCGGGCAGCTGAGGTCCTCAACCTTGATCTCCCTATGGTGGCCCTCAAAACTAACCTCCTTACTGAGGTGCTCCAGACGGCGACCACCTCGTCGGAGCCCCTGCTCCCGTTTAACGATAAACGTTTGTTCTCTTCGGCCAGCTTGGGGCTGCGGTCAGTGAATACCGCCTGCCTCTTGGGCTGCTATTCCCACGCGGTGTGGGACACAGTTGCGCAGGTGTTACCTCCGTGTCCTGAGGAGACCCAAGCTGTATTGTCCCAAGCCATTGCAGAAGGTAAAGATGCGGCTAAGTTCGCCATTCGGTGTGGTTTAGACACCGCGGACTCCTGAGGTAGAGCGATTTCTACGACTGTGGCGCTTCGTCGCCACGCCTGGCTCAGATCTACCGGGTTCTCGCCAGATGTCTAAAACTCACTCATGGACATGCCCTTTGATGGCACTCGCCTGTTTGGCGATAAGGCCGACAGTGCGCTGGAGCGTTTTAAGGACTCTAGGGCCACGGCCAAGTCCTTAGGTCTTTCCACGAAAAGCCCAGCCACTCCTGGGTTTCGTTCCTTTCGTGGCAACGGGAGGGGTGCCCAGGCACGTTCTTTCAACAAGCCTGCGCAGAACCAGCCTCAGCGCGGCCGTGGTTTCCGCAGGGGCGGATCTGGGAATCAGCGTGCGGGTCAGTCCACCTCTGCCCCCGCCGCTTCGGCTTCCAAACCTTCCTAATCCGAGCCTTGTGGGGCATTCCACGCCAGTGGGTGGCAGGGTCCGCCTTCATCTCTCCCACTGGCACGCTATCACTTAGGACCAGTGGGTGTTGCTGATCATCCGCAAGGGTTACGCCCTTCCCGTCCACCCCTCCAGCCATGCCACCTCAGTTCCACCACATGTCGCGGGACCACTTGGCACTTCTCCTGCAGGAAGTCACAGCCCTCTTGGCCAAGGGGGCCATCGAGTGTGTTCCTGGGCCAGAGGTAGGGAGTGGTTGTTCCCACTACTTTCTGGTCCCCAAGAAGGACTAGGGGGGCTTGCTCCTATCTTGGACCTCAGGAACCTCAATCGTTTCCTCCGGAAGGAGAAGTTCAAGATGTTGACTCTGGCTCAGGTCTTGGCTGCCCTCGACCCTGGAGACTGGATGGTAGCGTTGGACTTGCAGGACGCCTATTTTCACATCCCCGTCCTGCCGGCCCACCGGCGTTACTTGCGGTTCACGGTAGGCCAGGAGCATTTTCAGTTTGCTGTGCTCCCCTTCGGCCTTACCAGCGCCCCTCGGGTGTTCACGAAGGTGATGACTGTGGTCGCAGCTCATCTGCGCAGGTCATGGGTGTCAGTCTTCCCCTACCTCGACGACTGGTTGTTGAAGGCGGGCTCGCCCCAGGCAGTCGTCACCCACCTTCAGACTACGGCCGACCTCCTGCATTTGCTGGGGTTCTCCATCAACGTGCCGAAGTCGCACCCGAGTCCCTCTCAGAAGCTCCCCTTCATCGGAGCGGTTCTGGATTCGACGCTGTTTCGGGTTTATCCTCCCGAGCAGCGAGTCCGGGATATTCAGGCTATGATTCTGATCTTTCAGCCTCTATCCTGGGTTTGTCAGGATGACCCTCCGGCTCCTGGGCCTGATGGCCTCCTGCATCCTGCTGGTGCAACATGCCAGATGGCATATGCGGGCTCTGCAGTGGAACCTGAAGTTCCAGTGGGCACAGCATCAGGGCAACCTGTCCGATCATGTCCAGATCTCGGAGGGCACTGCACGACACTTGCAGTGGTGGCTCACGAATCGCGATTGGGTCAATGGCAGATCCCTCTCCCTTCCCCAACCGGAGCACACAGTGGTGACGGATGCGTCCCTCCTGGGATGGGGCAGCCACTTGGGAGAGGCGGAGATCAGAGGCCTCTGGTCTCCGGCGGAGTCCCGGCTCCATATCAATCTTTTGGAGCTTCGGGCGATCCGGCTTGCACTGAAGGCATTCCTTACCTCTGTCCGGGGAAGTGTAGTGCAGGTGTTCACGGACAACACCACCGCCATGTGGTATTGCAACAAGCAGGGCGGGGTGGGGTCGTGGACCCTATGTCAGGAGGCTCTGCGCCTCTGGACTTGGCTGGAACGTCAAGGCATTACCTTGGTGGTTCAACACCTGGCAGGTTCTCTGAACGCCAGGGCGGACGAACTCAGCCGCCGGTGCTTGATGGATCACGAATGACGTCTGAACTCGGACGTGGCGCAAGGTCTCTTTCTGCAGTGGGGAGAGCCTTGGTTAGATCTATTCGCCACCGAAGAGAATGCGCACTGTCATCAGTTCTGCGCGTTGGAATTTCCAAGGCGGCACTCGCTCGGCGACGCTTTTCGTCGCGAGTGGAGTTGCGGTCTGTTGTACGCCTTTCTGCCTATACCACTTCTGCCCAGAGTGCTGAAGAAGATTCGGCGCGACCGGGCCCAAGTCATCCTTGTGGCTCCGAATTGGGCACGAAGATACTGGTATCCCGAGCTACTCAGCATGGCGATCGATCCCCCGATCCGACTGCCTATTCGGGAGGATCTTCTGTCGCAGCAGCAGGGGACGGTCCTCCACCCGAACCTGTCCAGCCTCCACCTCCATGCGTGGAGATTGAGCGGCGGCAGTTGACAGCTTTCGATCTTCCTCCCGAAGTCTGTGATGTCATTCTGGCAGCCAGGCGTCCCTCCACTAAATCGGTATACGCCTGCAGGTGGAACAAGTTTGTGGCATGGTGCACAGCTAAGGCTGTGGATCCCCTTTCTGCCCCTCTTTCTGAGGTCCTTCTGTTCCTACTATCCTTGGCCCAGCAGGGCTCTGCTTTGGGCACTATCAAAGGTTATCTTTCGGCCATCTCCGCCTTTCTCAGGCTTCCAGATCAGCCTCTCTCTTTAAGTCCCCGGTTGTTAACCGTTTCCTGAAAGGCATTACACACACGTTTCCTCCCGTGCCTTTCATAATGCCTCAATGGGACTTAAATCTTGTCTTGGCCTATCTGATGTGCGCTCCTTTTGAGCCCCTTCATAATTGTCCTTTACGTCTTCTTACTCTCAAGACGGCTTTCCTGGTAGCCATCACCTCTGCCAGAAGAGTGAGTGAGCTCCAGGCTCTTTCTTCTAAACCTCCTTTCCTTTCTGTTCATCCGGACAAGGTGGTTTTAAGGACCCGTCCTTCTTTCTTGCCAAAGGTTGTCACGCCCTTCCACATTGGGCAGACCATCACTTTGCCCACCTTCTTTCCGCCTCCGCATCCTTCAAAAGAGGAGGAGAGGCTCCACCGTCTGGACCCAAAACGTGCGCTCTCGTTCTACCTGAAGCGCACGCAACAGTTCCGGGTGGATGACAAGCTCTTTGTTGGCTACGTGGGTGACAAAAAAGGTTGGGCCGTGCACAAATGGACCATCTCTCGGTGGGTCGTTCTCTGCATCAAAGCCTGTTACTCATTGGCTAAGAAGGAGCCTCCTGTGGGGCTGCGTGCCCATTCCACCAGGGCGACGGCAGCCACTACTGCCTTGGGATGCGGCGTTCGCTTGCAAGACATTTGTCAGGCAGCTACGTGGGCTTCGCTGCACACGTTTACCAAGCATTACTGCCTTAACAGTCCAGTCCGGAGAGACGGCTTCTTTGGCCGTTCTGTTCTCCGTGACTTTCTGGTGTAATCTTGTTCGCAGACCCACCACCGGGGTTGGTATTGCTGGGGTATCTATTCTAAGGTAAGGAATCTATCACTAACCTGTCTCTTTCAGATGCACAAGTTACTACATGTGTAACAATATATCTGTAAGAGACATTAGTTAGTGATAGATTCCTTACCGCCCCACCCATCCTCCCCGTTCTGCGAACTGATTTCTAGGGTTAAGGTCATCCCTTTTAGGGCCCTAGTTTCATGGCACCTGTGGTCAATTTCTTGCATGGCTCTGCGTTCCTGGCGCGGAAAGTCGTGTACAGAACTGACGTCAGCGCGCATGCGCCTAAGTAGTCTCCGTGACGTCATCTCGGCGCTTACCACGCCAGCGATGGACGCGGAGCCGCACAACGCCACCTACTGGCGCGCAGGGGTACTGCTAGCAAAACTTTACGGATCCAGTCTGACGCCTGGGGATATTCTAAGGTAAGGAATCTATCACTAACTGTCTCTTACAGATATATCGTTACACAAGTAGTAACTTGTGCGTCATGTATCGGGTCAGATTCACTACTAATCTGTGGGATTCTACCTTGTTGGGTTGGATTTTAGCCCAAATTTCACATGGGTATAAGTGGAGAAGGCATTTTGCTTTTTATGGGGCCACTTCCTGGGACAATTAAAGTCTGCCTGCCCCTACTGCATGCGGAATCAGTGAACATACCTAACACGACCTGGCTGATGTCTGGGACCCCACGATGGCCATGTGCTTATTCCACGTTTTGTGCAAGAGGGCACTATGTAGTGCATGTGGGATGCTAGTGTTGGGTTCGGTGTAATTAGAAGTGATGTGGGAGAGGTCCCTACGCAAGCGCGGTGATAGCTTCCGGGTGAACTCCTTTTGACTAAGCAGTTCTTTGGTGATGAATGGATTTGGCAACACCCATAGTAAACAGAGGGTACATAGAAGTGCAACAATACATAACTTATTGAACATTGCAGGTCATGGGACGAATCCAGGGGAGGTGTCTGTGGTCCTTTGGTGATTGGGGTTTCTCATTTAATAGTTCAAACAAAAAGTTCACTGTGCAGTTCTTAATCTTTATTCGCACACTTTAGATCCGTGTTGGGTTGTTGATGTGGCAGCTGAAAGGTGGTGTACTTGGAGGTTTGATTGTAGACCTGTTGGATAAGAACTTGGTTAATTTTGTTAATTCAGAAAACATTGCATGTGAGCCATCGTTAATGATTTTTTTTCTTCGGGGTTCCTGTATTTCCCTTAGGGGTGTGTTCTCTACACTCCATTTACGTAATTTTAGTGAGGCACAGGAAGGTGCCCCGGTCGTAACATTTTGATAATTAAAACTTAAAGGTGGCTTATTGGAAATCAGAAGAATTAATCTTTTTATGAGCTGTTGAGCCCCCCCCCCCCCCCCATCCAATTTTCTTCCTGGTGTGTGCATGGGGGTGCCCATTGGTGGGGTGTGTGCTGCGTCTCTCAACCTATACATGACCAGGACTGTGTGAGGTGGGGCGTGTCGCTGTTAAATGTTGTTGGTAATTGCAAAGTGCCCCGAGATCAGATGTGTGTGCGTATCTCTGGCATGCGGTGTGCAACGTGACCCTCCCTTGTGGCACCTAATATCTCGACTCCGCCCCTTTCTAGAGACTTCTTTGGGTTAACTTTGGTCTTTTGTTGGTTTTTGGGCATTTTCCCGAGGTCTCTCACAATCTGCTACCTTATTTATCCTGAGGCGAAGGGGGTCGGAAAGTTGTTCCGTAGCCCCTGTGCAACCTAATTATGCCATCTTGTGGTGTCTGGAATCGGGCCTACTGCTTTTTCGAGATGGTGCACTTGGTTAGTTGCTAGGCCTGATACGGGTATGAGTGCATTCAGCATTCTCTCACCTGGAGTTATGATGGACACTGGGGATTCCCTTCTCCCAGGCACTCCCCTCTCCCTCGGACCACGTCCTGTTCCTTTGTGAGCCCATTTGGACCTGCTGTTCCTAGCTTGTGGCTAGGGGCTTCTAACGTTCGGGAGTGCTTCGGTCGCTATTCTGGAGTGGTATGGCACGGTGGCCAGACATCGGATATTTGGAAAATTTGAAAGGAAAAAGAAAGTAAACATTGCTAGAACAAAAAGAACGTGGATAGCCCAGGGCGAAGGTCATGAACTCTCGCCAAAGTCTGCCTAGTGAAGTTGATGAACAGGGACTGCCTCATATACTTTGGGATACCTGGCTACTCTGGCGACCCATACCGACTGACTTGATACCATGTGGGCACCTCGCAACTTATTGGTTCTTGTGCGCGTGTTGTGGAGGTTGTGGGGTCTTCACTATCCCAGGTGTACAGGAATCCTGGCTCCCCCTACTAGAGGCAGCTTCGTTTTAGAACTGAAAGGGGGGGGGGCTCCATTGAGTGGAGGTGTGAGCAGGTGGCTTGGTATATTCTGTCCACTAGTTAAAGTGGGCACCTTGTACCAATCCACACGACCCTTATGATGTATGAGGTCAACGATAACCTTTATGAAAGTTATCCTAATGGTAGCTATGGAGAGCAGCCTTCAGGCCTAATCTTGAAGGAATGTAAAGCAGCTTGTTTTACCAGAATATCACCTCCTGAATGACTAAATGAGGGAGAACCACACAGTAGTTATATAAAAATATGTATTTATTAATATAACTCTCTACTATCCTCTACACGAGAATAGAACATCAAACGCACAATACTGGATCAATAGAACAGTTGTAAGTAGCACAATACACAGCGAGCTCCAGGGGGAGACCGAACCATATACTAAAATAGTGGTATAACAATCACGACTTGACTAGACACAGTGCCTAGAGCACGTAGAATCGCTGGGACCCCAAGGAACCACCCAAGGTGATGACACAGGAGACCCACAGAGGGCGGGTGCAGTGAGGAAACACGGCCGCGTGCTCCGTACAACTCTATGGGAAAGTCGCGGGTGTAAAGTTAAAGCTTAAGGACCCTTCTAGGAGGACTTCGAGCAAACCCTTCGGAACTTAAGAGTTTAAAGAGCCACCCCCCCACCCATGGATACCGTAGTACCAGAGTTACCTAACCCAAGGAAGCCGGGTGCATAGGTCTGAAGTGGCGTCGGAAACTTGTCGTTCTCTATGGAAGGCTGTGAAGAACTGCTGCCGTGAAGGTGGAAAGGGTCCGGTGGAATCCAAGCCTGGATTCTGGATGGAAGGAACCTGAAACCAGAGGGGACAGTCTGGGTCACTTCAGAGTGACCAGGGGCTCGGGAGACAAATGCCCACCGATGTCTGGTGCTTCAGGTGAGAAGAAGGGATGCTTGACTCTGCAGCCACGAGGACCAGGAGACGTCTAGGACAACCAAGAGCCGGAGGTGAGCTGTCCCACGAAGGATGTCGAGTGCTGAGGGGTTGGTGTCCGGTGGGAGCACAAAGCCTTGGCAAAAGCAACCCACGCAGGAAGGTCAAACAGGTTACGGTGTGGACCAGCAAGGTCCAGGGGACTCACCAAGCAATTGGGAGTCGGGGCACGTCTGGAGCAACCAGGAAAGCCCAAGAACAATCAAGATGACCCTCAGGGGGACCCACAGGCCGAAGGACCAGGAGTCGCGAGGGGACCTCGAGCAAGTCTGCAAAGTACCAGCCCACGGAGCACACTGTGCGAGGAGGCCAGAGTTCTTTGGTGCAAATACTGCTCAGGGTCAGGACCACACTGGGTCCAATGCACAAGCTCAGGAATCGCCAACAAGCATATGCACTTGCAAATGGACGCGGTGCACAGGGGTTCGGGTTACGCAGCCCCCACGAGGGATACTGGCCTCAAACTCGGTGAGAGGGCAGATCGACCTCGGGGACCTTCAGGAACCCACCTCCTGTGTTGCTGAAATCTTCGGAGTCCTCAGGAGCAGCTACCGGTCAGTTGCGCTTTAGGTGCCTGCGAAGCAGGGGAGTGACTCCTTCACTCCAAGGGAGATTCTTCTGTTGTCTTAAGTGCCCCACAGGTCCTGCATGGAGCCTGTATGGAGTCACGGCACAAACTAAGCTTCGGACGGAAAGGGGGACGAAGTCAAGCCCAGTCGAGGTCCAGCGAAGTCCAAGTGTCCAGACGGTCGAAGGTCAGTGGTTTCTTCTTTGTAGAATCTTGTCCACGTAAAATCCAATGTCCTGTAGCCAGGTAAACCATTTTATACCCACGGGAAAGGGTTGGACCGATTCAGGGGACCCTCCTAGGGGAGGGGCAGGACAGAGGGGTGGCTGCACCCATGTCCTTTGTCCAGTTTCGCCCCAGAGCAGGAGCCAACGGCTCCCAGAACTGGTTTGAGCTGGACTATGCACAGGGACACCAAATGTGCCCCCAGTGCAGACTTTCTGGCACTCTCGGAGTGCACCCACCCAGCCCCAATACACTAAATCCTGTCTGGGAGGTGGTCACACCTCCCTGTGACAGGATGCCTATTGTGCTGCCTTCCTCTGCTTGAGCTTGGCTCAGCAGCAGGAGGGCAGAAAGGTGTCTCTGGTCAGCAGCATCCATTTTGTGCTATCCGGGTCGAGAAGCCTGGCACCGGTAAGACCAGTGACCCCACAAAGCTCGCTTCAGAAGGGTGGAATCATACCTCCCACACCAGTGTGGAGGTATGATTCCAAGGTGTTTGACACCAAACTCTGTTTCTATGCAGCCGTTTTCGAGATAGCATTTACCGCGAGGTTATAATGCACCTCTACCTATATGTCCGGCTGAGTCGCAGACAACCCGGGAGAATGGTCTCCGAAGGCTGCAGAGAGGCTCTGCTCATGCAGGGGCACCCTCTCACATAAAACCCAGCACCCTGCCTTCAGGATTGTCAAGGCCTGCTATATGGGTGACTTATAAGTTCGAAGTGTAGTGACTATTAGATGTAGTCAGTCAATCAATCAGGGGCTTATAAAGCGCGCTACTCACCCGTGAGGGTCTCAAGGCGCTGGGGGGGGGGGGGGGAGGGAGCAGCTCCGGATCAGTCCAAGAGCCAGGTCTTGAGGTCCTTCCTAAACGTGTGCAGGGTCGGGGAGCGTCTGATGTTCACAGGGAGCTCATTCCAGGTCTTGGCTGCGATGTAGGAGAAGGCCCTCCTGCCTGTTCTGTTTCTGCGGATGCGGGGGACCTCAGCCAGAGCGAGGTCGGCGGAGCGTAGGCTCCTCTTGGGTATGTGGAAGGATACTCTCTCGTTGAGGTATTTGGGTCCGATGTTGAGGGATTTGTAGGTGTGGGTGAGGAGTTTGAAGGTGACCCTTTTCTCGACGGGGAGCCAGTGGAGGTCTCGTAGGTGTCGGGTCATGTGTTCGTGGCGTGGTGTCCAGAGGAAGAGTCTGGCAGCGGCGTTCTGGATGGTTTGGAGTCTGTGTAGTAGAGTTCTGTTGATTCCGGCGTATAGGGCGTTGCCGTAGTCCAGTCTGCTGGTTATGAGCGCGTTGGTGACGGTCTTTCTGCAGTCGGGGGGCGGGGGGGGATCCGTTTGAAGGTCTTGCGGAGGATGCGCAGGCAGTTGAAACTGGTGGAGGCGACAGCGTTGATCTGGAGGTTCATTGAGAGGGAGGAGTCGAGGATGATGCCGAGGTTTCGTGCGTGGTCTGTAGGAGTGGGTAGTTTTCCGAGGGTGGAGGGCCACCAGGTGTCGTCCCAGGCGGAGGTGTGGGGTCCGAGGATGAGGACCTCTGTCTTCTCCGAGTTGAGCTTCAAGCAGCTGTCCTTCATCCAGGCTGCCACATTCTTCATTCCTTCCTGGAAGCAGCGTCTGGTGTCTTCGGGGTTCTTCGTGAGTGAGAGGATGAGCTGGGTGTCATCGGCGTAGGATACAATGCTGAGTCCCTGCTGTCTAACGATGGCGGCGAGGTGGGGCCATGTAGAAGAGCGTGGGGCTGAGAGATGATCCTTGGGGTACTCCGCAGTTGATGTCGGTGGGTTTGGAGAGGAAGGGAGGAAGTCTGATCCTCTGGGTTATGGCGGAGAGAAAGGATTGGATCCAGTCGAGGACTGCTCCTTGTATCCCCGTGTCGTGAAGTCTGGCTGCGAGGGTGCGATGAGAGATGGTGTTGAAGGCTGCGGAGAGGTCTAGAAGGATGAGGGCTGCGGTGAGTCCCTGGTCGAGTAGCATGCGGATGTCGTCCGTGGCGGCGAGGAGGGTGGTCTCGGTGCTGTGATTGCTGCGGAATCCGGACTGGGAGGCGTCTAGGATGGAGTTTTCTTCGATGAAGGTGGTCAGCTGGGCGTTCACAAGCCTCTTGGTGACTTTGGCCGCAAAGGGGAGGAGAGAGATGGGCCGGTAGTTTTTCAGGTCGGTTGGGTCGGCCGATGGTTTCTTGAGGAGGGGTTTAACCTCCGCCCGCTTCCAGTCGTCTGGGAAGATGCCGGACATGAAGGAGGCGTTGATGGTCAGTCCGAGTTCGGGTGCGGTGGTGGCAGTGGCCCTGTGGAATATGTGCGGTGGGCAGGGGTCCGTTGGGCCTCCCGAGTGGGTTTTCCTTCATGGTGGTGGTGATGTGTTTGACGGTGGTGGGCTTCCAGGTCATGGTGGTTGGCTTGTTGGCGGGGGGGGGGGGTGAGAGTGTGAACCTATATCTAATGTAAGTGATGCAAGCACCATCTTACACAGGCTGCAGTAGCAGACCTAGAGTTCCATTTTGTATGGCCTCTTATGGGTGGCATAATACATGCTTCAGCCCATGGGAGGCCTCTGGGGTTCCTATGCCCTGGGTACATGGTGTACCATATATTAGGGATTGATAAGGGTACCCCAGTATCCAATCTGGAGTGTACCAAAGTACATACATAGCAATGTAAGGGAGAAAGCAGATAGAGCCTGGGGTTCTGATTAGCAGGATACCAGTCAGACTAGTCAAAAACAGTGAGGCATCAAGCAAAAAGTGGGGGTAACCATAAGAAGCAGATCCTACTTTCCTACACAACCCTCCCCCTCTTCCCCCCCAAACGCAAGGACATTAAACTAACCTTGCCCAGTTGAGTCTTCATTTTCTAAGTGGAAATATCTGGAGAGTCCATCTGCATTGTCATGGTTACTCCCAGGTCTATGTTCCACTGTATAGTCCATCCCCTGTAGGGAATTGGACCACCTCAAAAGTTTGGGGGTTTTCACCCTTCATCTGTTTAAGCCATAAGAGGGGCTTATGGTCTGTCTGAACAATGAAGTGAGTGCCAAACCAGTATGGCCTCAGCTTCTTCAGAGCCCAAACCACAGCAAAGGCTTCCCTCTCAATAGCTGACCAACGTTTCTCTCTGGGGGTCAGCCTTCTGCTTATAAAAGCTACTGGCTGATCCTGACCCTCTTCATTCAGTTGTGATAACACAGCCCCTACCCCCAACTCAGATGCATCAGTTTGAACAATGAATTGTTTGGAATAGTCAGGACTTTGCAGAACGGGAGCAGTGCACATGGCCTGCTTCAGGTCATCTGACAGCTAACTGTCCACTGAACTTTCTTAGGCATTCTTTTGGAAGTCAAATCATTCAAAGTGGTTACTATGGATCCATATCCTTTGACAAACCTCCTGTAGTACCCAGTCAGGCCCAAGAAAGCTCTGACCTGAGTCTGGGTAGTTGGAGCAACCCAGTCCATGATGGTCTGGATTTTGCTCTGCAGTGGTTGAACCGGACCTCCACCCACAAGGTGGCCCAGGTACACAACCTTACTCTGCCCTATATGGCACTTAGTGGCCTTGATAGTGAGGCCTGCCTTTTGCAGGGCCTTCAAAACATTTCTCAGGTGGACCAGGTGATCCTCCCAGGTGGAGCTAAAGACAAAAATATCATCTAGATAAGCTGCACTATAGGCTTCCAGGCCTGTGAGAACTTTATTCACCAACCTTTGAAAAGTGGCAGGTGCATTCTTCAAACCAAAGGGCATCACCACAAATTGATAGTGCCCACTAGGGGTTGAGAATGCTGTTTTGGGCTTAGCATCCTCAGCTAGTCTGATTTGCCAGTAGCCAGCTGTGAGGTCAAATGTACTCAAACTTGGCGGAGGCCAAAGTATCTAAGTTCATCTGCCCTTGGCATAGGATGAGCATCAGTCCTAGTGACTGCATTGAGCCCCCTGTAGTCTACACAAAACCTCATCTCTTTTACCACCCTGAGTGTGAGGTTTGGGTACCAGGACTACTGGACTAGCCCAAGGGCTTTCTGAGGGTTCAATCACTCCCAATTCCAACATCTTTTGGACCTCCGTCCTGATGCAGTCCCTGACATGGTCAGGTTGTCTGTAAATTGTGTTCTTTACAGGTAAGCTCTCCCCTGTGTCCACTTCATGGGTACACCAGGTGGTCTGACTGGGAGTCAGTGAGAACATGTGTCTGTACTGATTGAGGACTTTCCTGCAATCAGTCTGTTGCTTTTCAGTGAGGCTGCCTGCCAAGGCTACACCATCTACTGAACCATCATCAGGGTTCTGTGAGAGGAGGACAGGGAGTGGGTCACTCTTCCTCCTGTCCCTCATCAGTAGCCATGAGCAAGCCCATGTCTGCCCTGTCAACATATGGCTTGAGCCTGTTCACATGAAGCACCCTGTGGGGGCTCCTAGGAGTTCCAAGGTCCACCAAGTAGGTAACCTCTCCCTTCTGCTCAAGTATGGTATGTGGTCCGCTCCATTTGTCCTGGAGAGCTGCTGGGGCCACAGGCTCCAACACCCATACCTTCTGTCCTGGTTGGTACACAGTCAAAACAGCCTTTTGGTCATGCCAAGCTTTCTGTAATTCTTGGCTAGCCTCAAGGTTTTTGGATGCCTTCATGTACTCAACCATCCGGGAGCGGAGACCAAGTACATAGTCCACTATGTCATGTTTAGGTGGTTTGAGAGGTAACTCCCATTCCTTCTTCACGAGACACAAGGGACCCCTAACTGGATGTCCAAACAGAAGTTCAGAAGGGCTGTAACCAACCCCCTTCTGAGGGACCTCTCTGTAGGCAAATAGAAGGCAGGGCAACAGGACATCCCATTTTCGCCTAAGCTTTTCTGGGAGGCCCATGATCATGCCCTGCAGGGTTTTGTTGAACCTTTCAACTAACCCATTGCATTGTGGGTGATAGGGTGTGGTGAATGTGTAATTCACTCCACACTCCTTCCACATAGCAGTGATGTAACTTGACATGAAGTTTGCATCTCTGTCAGTTAAGACCTCCTTAGGGAAACCCACTCTGGAAAAAATTCCCAGGAGGGCCCTGGCCACCACAGGAGCTGTGGTAGTTTTAAAGGGTATAGCCTCTGGATACCTAGTGGCATGGTCCACCACCACTAGTATAAATCAGTGCCCAGATGCAGTTGGAGGATCCATGGGACCAACAATGTCAATCCCAACCCTCTCAAAGGGAACCCCCACCACAGGGAGTGGTATCAGGGGGGCCTTTGTAGTACCACCTGCTTTACCACTGGCTTGACAGGTGGTACTGGAGCGACAAAACTCCTTTGTTTCCTCTGACATGTGAGGCCAGTGAAAGTGAGGGACAAGCCTGTCCCAAGTCTTACTTTGGCCTAAGTGTCCTGCTAAAGGGATACCATGTGCCAGTGATAATAGGAAACCCCTAAACTTCAGAGGTATGACCAACCTATAGAGGGAAGTGGTTAAGATCAAAGCATTCTCATCCTACATAGAAACTAAAACAGGACTACTGCCTTAGTGGCTCCTCTAACTGAAAGAGAAAGAGGAATACATCTCGGGTTCTGCATTTGATACAAATGGTGCGGCCATCTTGGATTGATTCCCTCACAATGACCCATCTAATTGTACGAGACATAGGACTACCTCTCCAGGTCTGCTAACTGTTACAAATGGCACATCCACCTTGGACTGATACCCTCAGTGTGACTAGCCCCTAGACGTTGCTAGACAACACTCTTTGACTTATCTCCACACAAGTACACAGGTGAGAATTTTTATTCGGACATAGCCCCTCATCTATCACGCACTTTCAGCGGGACATTCGCCTCTCAGATGTGAGACAGCCCTTACTCCACCATCATCCTCCTTCCCCTCTTCCCCTAAGCTAACGCCTACACACCCTGGGCTCCAACACCTCCCTACCGCGCGTCTACCCTCTAACCTACCTAAGCCCATTCCCCCCGCCACAGCTCATACCCCCGTAACTGTCCCAATCCACAACCACGCATACCGCTCCAGACTATTCTATCCCCACGAACTAGCGCCAGCCCCACCATGGAACGCGTGGGCCTACATACGTACACCATTAATTACCCCCCCAACCTCTCAAAAAAAGCAGCCAAACGCTTTAAACACAATTTGTTAAGATCACACCCCGAAACCCCTATTTCAGACCCCTACTTCTCAACAAATAAAGGACACATTACCACTGACATTGTTTTCTACACCAAAAGAAGAGCACAATGGAGGAAAGCCTTCCTCGCCCTGGTCATGACCTCCTCCAGTAGGAAAACAGTGCATGGTTCCACAATTTCTATCTCCCCGTCTCCAATCTACAAAGCCACAATCACCATTTTTCACAATGGAATAATCCTCATGCAATCCTCGGACCGTAGTTTAAACCTGCTGGATAACATCTTTTCCATCAAGGAAAAAATTGTTAAACCTCACTCTCCCTCACAAGCAGTTTCCACCCCCATCACACCTCGGAACTCCCCCCACCCCCCCCTGACTCTATCTAGCCACTCTCATCCGATGACACCATCAACGCTTACACCCAATCCCAAGGCTACCACCAACTCCCCTTCTGACTCCCTCACAAGACTCTCCCCTCCCATATCGTTACCTGCACTCACACCCATTCCAGAGCCATCAATCACCCCTGGAAAGGACATGCATCCCCCCCAACGCCAAGCCTTTCCCTCGTAAAACCAACTCTCCCTCGGTTCCAGCCACTCCTCAAATCCTTGCGACCCATTCATCTACCCCCTACACCAGTCCTTCTCTCTTACCTCCCCCCCCTTGCCCCGGATAAGCAACCAGGCAGGATACCACACAGCGACCCAGACCACTCAGACTACCTACCGGACACTAGTTCACCCCCCTTACCCACAACACAGTCACTAAGCATGCTCTCACCCACACCAGACCCGAGACTTGACGAGATTTTACTAACTTTAATGCAAGTCATAGAGGACCTCCAAGCTTTATAGGATTTGATTCGTCACCAACCGTGGACCAATAGTTATGAACAAGAAACCAAGAGAAACATCCACACTAACCACTCCAAACTCACCCAACAGCTACACGCACATCCCCCGAAACCACCGCTCCCTAGGTGGAGAGCAGTCCCTCACCTCAATAACACATCCCGCCCAATTCGAAGGACCAATCCCCTATCAGAGAAAGACTTACTCTCCCTTCTACGCTCCTACGATCTCCCACATACCACCCCCAACACAGTACTCTCAGACAACTCCCACAATCCTTCCCTAATCCAAACTATCTCCTCCAATACGCATAGATTTACTAGACATAATCACAGAGGGGTAATCGAAAACAACCTTAAACAAGTCACCCTTATACAAGAACCACACAAGAACCACAAACAACCCCCATCAAGCCCTGTCTTAAATGCATATTGCTAAATTGCAGATCCGCCTCAAGACATGCAGCCGATTTAGCTGACCTCATACTCACACAGGAACCTGACCTCCTAATTCTGACTGAAACCTGGTTAACTGAATCTTCTACGCCCATACTCGACATACTGGTACCCCCAAACCATGAGATCATCAGACTAGATGGAAGCGATAAGCCAGGGGCGGTATTGCCTGCATACACCATAACAATCTCTCAGTGAACCGTTCCCAATCTCCACTATTCCCCTCTTGTGAATACCTATGCTTAGACATCACAAGCAATAACAAACCAGTCTGCTCTCTGCGCACACTCTATCACCCACCAGGCGACAACCTCACCTTCGTCGAACATCTCATGGACATTGTTTCTACTAACACCGGCCAACACAACACCCAAATATTTCTCGGAGACCTCAATCTCCACTGGAATGACCCTAAGGATCCAGCGGTCAATAGCCTCAAAACCTTCCTTTCTGACCTTGACCTCACCCAAATCTGTAACAGCTCCACACATGATAAAGGGTCAATCCTAGATTTAATCATCTCTAAGGCCGAATCCATTCATCTTGACTGGATCATCCCATGTGATTGGTCTGACCATCACATCACCTTTTACATCAACGAAACAGTAAAACTAAACTCTGTTCAACCCACGAGAACTAAAATATGGAAAAGGATCTGAAAAATATTGAGGCTAAGATACTCACAACCTCTAGCTCCAACATCCTTCTTCCCCCAGTAGGATTATCCGATGTTCAAGATCTTACCAATCACTACTTCCACTCCATGAACATGGTATTAGACGAAGTCGCCCCCCTACAGCTGAAGAGTCTCCATAAAAGACTCAAAACCCTGGTATGATGGAAGACTCAATGAGGACAGACGATCCCTAAGACTAATAGAACGAAGATGGAGTTCGGCTCCATCCGCCAACCACCTCAAGTTACTAAGAATGAAGAGAAATGCCTATTACAGAAAGATCAGACGATCAAAAGCAGACTACTTCAGCAATTAATTAGCTCAAGCCAAGAATCGTCCCAAAAAACTATTCGATCTAATCAAAAGACAATCGAAGGATGCACCTCACCCTCCCCACGCTCACTCAGGCCCACCACCCAATTGCGAAGCGTTTGCCTCCTTCACTCTAAAGAGCGAAAACATAAAGGACTTACTCAATGATCTAATAACACAGTGTCTCACACAGTGACTCTTCAGAATCCCTCCCAGGAATCTCACCCCGGAGTTCACCAAAGTTCGACCTCAAAAACAATGCATCCTGGTCCTCCTTCAATACTTATAGCGAAGAGGCTATATTCAACATGCTCATGACGTTGAATCACACCAATCACTTCACAGACCCTCTTCCCGCAAACTGCATAAAAGTCTTCACCCCATTGCTACTGCCTCTTTGGACCAAGATAATAAATACCTCTCTCCTTCAAGGAATCATCCCTGAAATCCTTAAATCTGGTCAGGTATCCCCCATCCTAAAGAAGCCAACGATTGACCCTGCGGATCTAAACAATTACCGCCCAATATCCAACATTCCCACCCTGGCCAAACTCTTAGAAAAATGCATACTCACGCAGCTTGGCAAACACATAGACTATTTCAACCTTCTCAACCAATACCAATCCGGCTTCCGGGCAGGACACAGCACTGAATCAGCCATGACCCACATAATAGATGACGCACTACAAATCCTTGACCAAAATGAAGCCTGTTTGCTAATCCTGCTCGACCTTTCCTCTGCTTTTGATACCGTCAAGCACGACAATCTGCTAGACCTTCTGAAACACAGAATGGGACTATCTGGGTCCGTTCTAGACTGGTTCACCTCGTTCCTCCAAAATCGTTCGCAAAGATTCAAGGTTGATCACTCTATCCAAACCCTTCCCTGTCACTTTAGGAGTCCCACAAGGATCATCCCTCTCCCAAACACGTTTCAATTTATTCATGGAACCACTCACCGAAATCCTCAACTCCTCTAATGTACAGTATCATATGTACGCAGATGACACACAACTATACTTAAAGATGCATTCCCTAGAAGACATCAGATCTCTTAATTCAACGCTAGAAAAAACTCAGTCCTGGTTGGCCGAAAGCCACCTAAAACTAAACGCCCTCAAAACGGAATTCCTCCTAATCGATCCTCCCTCCAAAGTAACCATAATTCAAGACTGGCTGAAACAACTAACACCACTCAACTGCCAACCTCTTATCGACTCAGCGAAATCGCTGGGAATAACTTTGGATAGAAATCTAGATATGCAAAAACACATCAGCGCAGCAACAAAAGGAGCAAACTTTCAGATCAACACCTTGAGAAAACTAAAACCCTTCCTGCCCGAAAAGGACTTCAAACTGGCAGTTCAAGCACTAGTTATTCCAAGAGTGGATTATGGGAGTGTCTCTCTGAGGCCTTCCCAGATCCTCAACAGCCCCTCTAAGAACTTCAATCCACGCAGCAGCCAGACTCATTACCAGCTCCAAAAAAACCTCACATCTCTCCAGACCTCAGATCCCTAAACTGGCTCCCCTTCGAAGCCAGAATTCATCTAAAAATTGCATGCCTGACGCATAGAGCCATTCATCATAACACTCCCAGCTATCTAGCTCAGAAATTGGTGCTCTCATGTGGTAACAGATCCTCTAGAAGTGCCAGTAATCTTTTACTGAAACCACAAAGATTCAACAAGAAGAAAACATACAACCGTACCTTCTTGGGGATGGCGCCCAGGATCTGGAATGCATTGCCCTCTGAAACCAGACTAAATCCTTCTATTGCATTGTTTAAAAAAGAAGTCAAATCTCTTCTCATGGCTAAATTCACTTGAGCCAGGCTTATTTGTGTCTATAAGACCCTGGATTTGTATGGAACTCTGTTAGTTACAATTTGCCTATGTATTTCCTATATTTACTTTGTAAAGCGCTCTGATACCCGCAAGGGTCTTGTTCGCGCTATATAAAACCTTCAAAATAAATAAAATAAACCTCCTGGTGGCACCAGGCTTGGGGTCTCTACCCTCGGAGTAAAGGAGTCCATCATCCCAGTAGATCCTGTGGGACCCACTGGCACTCCCAGCAGCCTCAGCAGCAGCCTGCTGTCTGAGGGGTTCAAGAGAGGGGCAGCTGTGCTGCTCCTGACTCCGCTCTGCCCTGGAAGGGCCCCCAGTCCCCAAGAACTCAACCTGATCAGGTTCAAGTTCATCTGAGACAGTTCCTTCACAGGGACTTGGATCATCTTCCTCAGGAGACTGATCCTCACTCTGAGTCTGGGGGGAAGACACTGCCTTACCCCTTCTGCTCCTTCTCTTGGAAGGCACCTGGTCCATTTTTCCAGGATCCAGGGCCTGTTCAGTGGAAGACATTTTTGCCTGTGACCTGGTCACAGCAAACACATCTGCAGAGATGCCCAACATTGCTGCATGTGTCCTGAGTTCCACCTCAGCCCAGGCTGAAGTTTTCAAATCATTGCCCAATAAGCATTCCACAGGGAGGTCTGAGCTAACCACAACCTTCTTAGGGCCAGTTACCCCTTCCCAGCTGAAACTCACAACTGCCAAGGAATGGTCTGTCCTGACATTGCTTGCATTGGTCACTTGGTACATTTCACCAAGTATGATCTGATCAGGTCTCACAAGATCCTTAATCACCCTTGTTACACTGGCTCCTGTGTCCCTGTATGCCATGGCCTCCTGTCCATTTATTAAAGGTTGTTGCCTGTATTTACCCAGGTTACTGGGATTGACAAATAAGGAGGCAATATCCATACCTCCATCACAGACTAGAACAGCCTGAGCTGGAGTTCTGACTAGGCCAGAACCCATCTCGGTTCCCAGGGTCAACCCTACTAAACCATTGTTTACAGTACCACCACTTGTAGCTGCACTGGGGGGGGGGGGCAGTTGCCTTGGGGGCAGTGGTGTTGATAGAAGGATCCTTGGCTCTGGCACAATTGGCATCCCTAGGCCAATGTGTCTTTTCCTGACCCAGGTAACACCAAGGCTTCTTTCTGCCTTTCCCCTTGTTAGATTGTGAACCACCCTCAGATGCAGGTTTTTGGGGCCCTGAAGAAGACTTCTGGTCTTTACCCTTCTCCCCACCCTTATCTGTTGGTTTAGAATCAGACTTCTTTTGGTCACCACCTTGGTTCTGAGTTTTCTGCTTCACCCTGGTTCTGACCCATCTATTTGCCTTCTTTCCCAATTCTTGGGGAGAAGTCAGATCAGAGTCAACCAGGTATTGATGCAACAACAGATTTTGGCAATTAAGGATCTGCTCTCTCATAATTTAATTGTACAATCCCTTGAAATCATTCGCTTTGCTGCCAAGTAACCAGCCTTCCAGAGCCTTAGTAGCACAATCTACAAAGTCAGCCCAGTCCAGAGTCTGTGCTTTCTGGGTGTCTCTGAACTTAATCCTGTATTGCTCAGTGTTTAAGCCAAACCCATCAATGAGAGCACTCTTCAGAACTGAATAATTATCAGCATCCTCTTCTCTAACAGTGAGTAGCTTATCTCTACCTTTGTCAGCACTGACCGACTAGACACAGTGCCTAGAGCACGTAGAATCGTTGGGACCCCAAGGAACCACCCAAGGTGATGACACAGGAGACCCACGGAGGGCGGGTGCAGTGAGGAAACACGGCCCCGTGCTCTGTACAACTCTATGGGAAAGTCGCGGGTGTAAAGTTAAAGCTTAAGGACCCTTCTAGGAGGACTTCGCGCAAACCCTTCGGAACTTAAGAGTTTAAAGAGCCACCCCCCCCCCCCACCCATGGATACCGTAGTACCAGAGTTGCCTAACCCAGGGAAGCCGGGTGCATAGGTCTGAAGTGGCGTAGGAAACTCTTGTCGTTCTCTATGGAAGGCTGTGAAGAACTGCTGCCGTGAAGGTGAAAAGGATCCGTTGGAATCCATGGCACCCCGGTCCCTGTTGGACTGAGTTTCCCATCTGTGGTTGCTGCTGCCACGTGTTTATCCAACTAACCGATCTATGCTGTGGGGGGGGTGGGGGAGTGGCTGAATGTAAGGTGCATTCAGGTTTCCTTGTGCTTTGCTTTGTGGGTGCAACTTGTGGGCCCGTATCAATCCACGGCTGTCCTGTCTTCTGTCCCCAACGTTCCCTTGTTCTATCCGGAAAATCAGTTGTACTCTTTCCCCTGTCTTCATAGTCTCTGCCATTAACCCTCCTACATATGGGTGGTCGGGGAAACATTTCCCTCAGTGCTATCCAGATCTGGTGCCTGTATGAATTGAATGCGGCCCGTCATGTTCGGTGTCTGTCCTCTTAATTGCTGGGATGCGAGCTTGGGCAAACACTGAGTTTCTCCGATAAGACTACTTCGCAGACTTTTGATGTCACCTATCATTAGGTTTATTCCTGCTGTGTTCTTCTCAAAGCATGAGATCCATTTTCCTGCTCCATCCAGCAATGTCAGTAACTTTGTCTTTAACCCTTCTTTATCCATCTGAGTCCATGGCACAAAGATGGTCCCTGACATGCCCGTCTGAAGTAACTGGTACATCTTACTTCGGGTAGCTCTACTGATTTCTCCCCAACATGGCATTCCCATCTTGTCAGGCATTCCTGCATGTAGGGGAAGTTGCACTTGGGATCCCCTCCCCCATGTAGGATGTAATCTTCCGCTATAGTCATGTCTTCTGATTCGACGGATGCCTCCTCCGGCCATGGTCTGTAGTACTGGTCTTTTCCCTCGGTCCAGTAGGCTAACAGGAGGTAGGCATAATGGCCAAGGAAAGTTCTCTCCTTCCCCTCTGGCTACTATCTTTTTGGGTCAGTCTGTCCTTCCCGTGCGTTCGGGTGGAGCAGCATATGGCCTCGTCGTGCTCCCCTCATGGGCGCACAAAGTTGCCACCTAGTTTTTCCTGCATCTTGGTTGAGTCAGCATTAAGCTGCCTTGGTCTCATATTTCCCGGTCAGCCCCTCTCCTAGGTTGAATGATTTGTGAGGCTCAGACCCTGCCAGAAGCCTCATCTAATTCTACCTCCAGTTCTTCCCTGATCGATACCGTGTACCTACCCCAGCTTTCTTTATTTGTGGCGCGCTGCGCTGTTTTCTCGATGGGTTAAGTGTGTGAGCTCTTCCTCTCTCCTTAGCCCGCGTCTTTCTTCCTCATCCCGTTTAAGTTGCCTCCTTCGCTCTGAGCTATGTGCTGTTCTTTTTGGTCGGGCTTTGCCCTCAAATTCGCTGTCTGTTTACGCCGCTACCTGAGCAAATCCTGTCGCCTCACTCTTGTCATCGGTTCCCTGGGGACTGGGGCTCCCTTCCTCACCCCCACTAGATGTATCACGGTCTACAACTGCCACAAATCTCCCTGCCACTAATGTATGTTTGGCTAAACCAGTGGGCGTGCGTGTTGTCCATGCTGCTGGGGTTCTTTGTGTTGGACGAGGGGTTGAACTTCTCGGAGCATTACCACCGGACTTGTGTTGCGCTGGATTTGTCTGGGCAAGCTGCCATATTGGTTTCTCATGCTTGGGCCTAACAGTTTGTCGTTTGCTGAGGGACCCGCCGGCTCCTACTAGTGGATTGGAATATCCTAATGCGGGGGAACTGGTGTGATCACTTCCATACCAGCATATGGTGGGGGAGGTGCTGACACTTTGCTTGCTAACTGTGATGTAAGATTATCGATCTGGGCCTCCTCGAAGATGGCCCATAGTTAAAATAATGCTTCTCTCCTTTCTTTCGACCAATGTATTTGGTTTGTATGTGTGTTCTCATATCTTCGATTGCGTTGGTGTCAATCGTTCCCTCTTTTGGCCAGGGAAATGTGTTCTTTCATGTGTGAGTGCCATTCTTGGCAAACATATATTACCTTTTTTAGCCTGTGTGGGGAACCTGGTTTGCATGTCCTTTAATGGTAACTCCATGATAAGTCTGGTAGTTTTAGTGGACAAATTACACCTTGGCTTCTGTTTTTGTTGTCTTTGGTTTTGATCTAATCGTGGGGAAAATGCAAGTGGTGTACTTCTTGTAACTACGTTACAATGAGTTTAGCACTATCTACAGATGCATCAAATTAAATATGAACATTTCATCAACGCAAATAATGCATGTGAAGGGTTGCAACATAGACAAAAAGTGTTAATTGTCAATAAAACAGTACCTGAACGATATTGACTTTTGACGTCAAATACAGTTTGAGAAATAGCAGCAACAACAAAAAACACAATACTTAGGACAATATACAGTTTGCATTAACAGCACTATAAAATCACATATAAATTACATTAATCTCAACAAAACTTACAGAGAAAAAATGATGACTTTGTCCAAAATCTCTCAGTCCACTCCTAGCTCATGCTATCCTGCTACCAAGGGAGGCTCTGTGTGGTATACGGAACTAAGTGAGCTTGATAGTCTGCCAGTATTGGCTCCAGGACGAAAGTAATAACAATAGTTCACAGAAAAAGGGAATAATTTGTGAACCACAGGCCCCCTCTTGGCCGTTCACAAGTTGCACCTAGTTTCCCAGGTCCTGATCTTTTTCCCTAAATGTCCTAATCGCACCCTGTGTCACTCCCAGGGGCTAGGCGTACCATCTGTAACGCGCTCAGCGGTCCAAGCGACCAACACCTCACTCCTTTCAAATAATGTTAAACCGGTGGCCCTCAGAAAACCTTTTAGACAAAAAAATTATTGAGGTGCCAACTCTGCCCAATTAGGATAGCTGTGTCACAAAAATAGCATCCTGGGAGCCATAAAGGGCTATACAATAAATATTCACCTTTCCTAGTGTGCTGACTATCGAAAAAAAGATGACTTCTGTAGGATGGCCTCCGGGGGCGCCTTAAGACTAATCAGCCTTCTGTCAGTGGCAGGGCACTCAGTTTATCTTTTTACGCGTCTCCCTAGTTTGCCATACGTCAAATGCTTTACTAAGGTTCTATTGAAGTCTCTTACCCTCTGTGACGGCTGCTGGATGGACCTCCGTTCTGCAGATTCAGCAGAACTTCCAATCAACTGCGGTGTCTGCTAACCTTCCTTGATGCGCAAATGTGAATCCGCACAGGCGGGGTCTCCTTCCTTTGGCTGCAGTCGGATTCGAGGTACCAATCAGCTCCGATGGCGGCTCACCAAAATGATGCTAGAACATGAAATATCTTGGAAAAAAACTAGAGACGATGCGTTTGGCAAAACAGGAACAGTTTGTTTTATTAAACAGTTCGGCCGGGAGAACAGTTACGGGCATAGGGTCTGAGGACTGTCAACTTACAATCGATCAGGAATGGGTTTTTATACAGTCCATTGAATGCCATAAAAGTTCCGGCGATCCTTTTTGGGTAAGGAATGTGAACCACTGTCTTTGGAGTCATAAATTAATGTATTTGAAAGGGAATTCAGGTGGGCCTCGACCTTGTGTGTACACAATGCGGCCAGTGGGTAACGTGTCCAGATGTCCGGCATGGGGAGCACATGATCACTGCATGTACTGTGTGTGCTGTGTCCTGATTGGCTATACATTCCTGACTTTGTGGCATCTGACTTTATGGTGTTTTGGGAGTAAGCATACCCCTTCGGCCATGTGTGCTTTATTGGGGCCAATCTCCCTGGACGCTTGCCTATCTATGGAATTGATCTGGGATTTCCTGTTCGTGCGTTTGCCTGCCGGCTATGTGCCACCCTACCTGTGGTCTGTCAATGACCCCAAGCCTGGGTCTCAGAGCCTGCCTAACTATGTATTTCTAAGTCTGGTTGATGTGGAGTTCATAATGGGCGAATTCGTTAATAAAGATGTGATTTTGTTCTTATACATGAATGTATCATTATTCACATTGACATCGACTTTGTCAATATTAACATTAATATTTATAAGCTTTGCAAATGTGCTGATTAGCATATGCCGTCTTTGCTATCAAACACAAGGAAATTGCATTGAAACATGTTTGTTCTAACATTTGCCTCGAAACTTCGGTAGTAGGAGCTGCCTTCTTTCTGTTTCGAAGGCAGGGCATACAGAGACGACATGGGCTAGCGACTCTATAATAGGTGCAGATCTGACATGCCTGGTTAGCTCAATGGTATTTGCAGGTTTGATGTATTTCACTCCGATTGAACAGCCTGCATCGCAGTCTCAAAAAATTGATTTTTACTGGCCATGATGGTGAGAGATTTGGGTAGCTTTGCATAATGCTGTCGATACAAGTGCCCTCCACTAGTTGGCTATGTTGCCTTGTTCAGACCCTCAGCGTGTCATTTTGCCTTGGTTTTACCATAATATTTCGAGAGTCATTTTTAATGCCTGGTATGATATGTTGGAATCCCAGGCCCGTGTCATCTAGAGTGCGCTTGTAGGAAGCTGGCTCTGTAGATGGTAATGCCACTAGGTGGTAATACCGTGCACAGAGTCCAGGGGTTCCCCAAAAGTATGACAATTATTGGATCACAGTGATAAATAATGGACACACGACTCCAAAAGGAGATCCAGAACAATTTTAGAAAAATATACTTTGTACTTTATTTTAAGACCAAGATCTTCGTAATAGCGCAAGTACGTTTTTAATTAAAAATACTTTTGACTTTGAAAAATCGACGCTTAGAATATTTTCAGGACCGCTCAATGTTATCCTATGGGGAAAACAGTTTTGCGGTTAATCAGGTAAGTACGCAACTTCACAGTTCGTCTTCAGGACCAAAGGTCAGCAGTGGGCAAGGGTCAGGTAGGTACCAATACGGCACCACCAGTGGCACAGGGGCGGCTGGGTGCAGCGGTCAAAATCTGAGTTCGGCCCAATGCGTTTCAATGGATACTGGGGGTCCTTGGAGCCATGCTGCTTGCAGGCAAGTTGAACGGTTGCAGGGGCCAGGCTTTGGGGGTTAGGTTATGCAGAGGGGGGCCTAAGAGCAGCACCGAACATACACCACCAGCGACGCAGGTTTGGCAGGGTGCAGTTTTGACGTCGGGCGCCCATTAACTTTTAATGAGGATTCTCCTTTTGGCAAAGAGGCTGCAGGCGTGGCACCTTAGGTTGCATGAGGAAGACCAACGACGACAGAGGTGAGTTGGGATGTAGGGGATCATAGGGGCCCTGTCTGTTCAGCTCAGCAAGGCCCAGGGGCTTCGGGTGCAGGAGTGTCTTTCAATGTCAGAGTCTTCTTACCGGAGCCGGTCGCGGTTGGAGGTGCCTCTGGATTCACACTGCAGGTGCTGTTGTGGAGGGCAGGAGAGGTCGGCCAATGCTGGACATGAGGTCAGAATCACCGGGGAGACTTCACTGCACAGGTGAGCCACTCTAACTCGGGCTGTGGGGGTCGGGTGCAGAGTGGATAGAAGACGCGGATCCGCCTGGATCCGGGGTCCTTGGAGATTGTTTCTTCTTGGACAGGCCCGCTGTCCACGGGAGATTGGAGTCTTTTTCGAAGGCAGCAGTCCTCCCAGATGTTTCAGAGGTCGCTACCTGCAAGACAGGTCGCAGGTTCGCAGAAGCTGGAGACAGGCCGGTAGGGCTGGGGCCAAGGCAGTCGTCCGCTTCAGTCTTCTCTGAAGGGTCATCTTCTTTCTTCTTAGGTCATCGCAATTCTAGTTTCTAGGCCTGGGGGAGCCACCTACATGCTAAATTTAGGAATCGTTATAGGAGAGTAGCAGGTTGGGCCAATGGGTGCCTTACCTGGGGTGGCTGCACCCTCTATTATATCACCTTCCCGTGGGAGGGGGGCATTGACCTAGCCCTGATTGGAGGGGTACCCCATCTTCAAAATGGCGGGACTCAAAGGCGGCAGACCTTAGAAACTCCCCTCTTCGAGCACTAACCCATCCAGGGGGAGGAGGTGTGACACCTCTACCCAGGATGTGCATGGTTTCTGGTCCCAGAGAGCAGGGGCGCTCCACCCAGGGGTACAGAAAATGGCAGGGTTTTCAGGGGTCCCCTCTGACAGGGGTGTGGAATTTAATGAAATATGTACTTGTCCATGGGACAAGAAGCTTCATAAATCTACTTGTCCTGTAACAAAATCCACTTGTCCCTTTGGTGCCACGTAGTGCGCCATCAAATAATGGCAGCAATCTCATTATAGAATAGCTTTGATAATAACCTCTCTGGTTACGTCAGGCTAATATTATAGAAGGATTTGAATTTTGGGGGTTTTCACCAGCTCTTCGCTAATCTTTTCCCATACGGAGAAAGGTTGGAAATTTACCCCTGACAATGGCAGAAGTAAAGTTTCTTCCAGGGCTGGGAAAAAAGTGGTTTGAAGAAAACGTCAACTTGTAAACACTCAACAGATTTACGCTGGGGCACATTCATCTTTGCTCATGCTAAAATGCAATTCACAAATATTTTCTAGGATTACGGTTTCCTGGCCTACTTAAGGAAATTCATGTGAATTCATAAAAAACGTAAATCTGCATTAATACAAGGACATATATCATGGGTGCACTTTTGTGACTTTCTTTAACATTTAAGCCCCTAATTAAATCTGAGTTAACCAAGACCTTTTGTTTTTATTAAAAATGGTTTCTCTTCCTATCTATCGGCTGGCTTCATTGTGTGCGACAGCATTCTGCTCTTTTACAAAGCAGTTTTGTTCAGTGCCAGGAATTTCTATGGCAATGTGGCCTTTACGAGACCAGATACTGGCTGTCTAGTAAGAACGCGCTGGCAAACAGCACCACCCCTACCTGATAATCCCCAGGTAGGGAAAGGAGCATAGTGCATGCCAAGTGAGTAACCAGAAAATTAAAATACCCCCCACTTTGATCCAAAGCTCTTATGCCACCAAGCAAGCGAAACAAGTCATTGGAATCCTCTCCAGAATAGCTCTCTTCCATCTAAGCATCTATCCATTCATCCTTTCACCCACTGATATCTAGCATTTCACCTTTACATTGTCATCCATTCATTCTTTCATCCATTAGTCTTTCACCAATCTATTCATCCTTCTGTTCATCAGTCAGTCCTTCCGCTCAACCATATCCAAACCTACCCATCCATCTCCAAACCTATCCATTTCAGCCATCCGTCCATCCTTTCGCTCATCCATACACCCACCCTTTCACTCCATATATCTATCCACCCTCCTTTTCACTCATCCATCCTTTCACTCATCCATCCACCCACCCTTCTACCCATCTATCAATCCATCCTTCCACTCATCCATCCATTTATCCTTTACACTCATCCATCCTTTCGCTCCCTAATCCATACACCCTGTAACCCATCCATCCACCTTTTCCTTCATTATAACATCCTTTGTCCATCCACCATTCCTGTCACTCAACCATCCCTGTCACCAACACAGCCATCCATCTAGCCAGCCACACTTACTCACTCATCCTTTCACCCACACATCCATCCTTTCACTCACACCCACCCTTTCACATTAATTACGAGCCTTTGTCTGTCGAGCTGCAGACAGAAGAGGCCCATCAAGAGCTCCACCTCTACTGTAGCTGCTAAAGTGGGGCGTTCACGAAGCCCCTGTTCAAACCTATCCTTCCATCTCCAAACCTATCGATCAAACTCATCCATCCCGCCTTCCTTTCACTCATCCATCCTTTTGCTCATCCACCCTTTCACCCCACACATCCTCCTTTTCACTCATATTCATCCACCCTTTTACTCATCCCTCCATCCTTTCGCTCATCCATCCATTCACCCCATCCATCCTCCTTTTTACTCGTATATCCTTCCACCTCCTCCATTTATGCTTTCGCTCATCCATCCACCCTTTCACTAATCCCTCCATCCACCTTTACTCAACTATCCACCCATCCATCACCCAGCCACCCATCCAGCCATCCATTCATCTACTCTCTCACCCATTAATCCACCCTTTCTTTCAGCCATCCATCCTTTCACTCATCCATCCACTTTCACCCCATCCATCCACTTTCACCCCATCCACTCATCCATCCCTTCATTCACCCTTGCACTCATCCATCCATTCTTTCACGCATCCATCCTTACATCCATCATTTCACTCATTCATCCATGCATCTATCCATCCACCCTTTCCCTCAATAATTTATGCATCTATCATCCACTCTTTCACTTATTCATCCATGCATCTATCCATCCACCCTTTCACTCATTCATCCATGCATCTATTCATCCACCCTTTCACTCACTCACCCTTTCAAATCCATTATGGGCCTTTGTCTGCGCACCTGCAGACTGAAGAGGCCCATCAAGAACTCCACAGCTGCTGTAGTTGCTACAGCGGTGTGTTCAAAATGCCCCTGGTGCAGGCACAAAGTGAGATGAGAGGCCTAGTGCAAGGACAGAAATGGGGTGGCCTTAGGCCTGCATGAAAGCCTCATGGAGAAACTAATGAGCTTTAATGTAAGCCCTGGATGACGTAAGATATGAGAGGCCAAGGGGAGTGGGTCAGGGCTGTCAGAGGGCAGCGGAGGGTGGTTGGGTGGGGTTAGTAGGTTTAGGCACCGGGTGAAACATAAGGTGTACAGGAAAGGCAAAGTGCAAAGAAGGGGGTGCACGAGCTGCATGAGAAGAGAAAGCAAAGTGAGTTGAAGATGAGCAGGGATCTTGGGGCCGTATGAGGCCCAAGAGTGGAGCAGGGAATAAGGCAGGGGGTCATACAGTTCAAGTCAGAGCAAGGGGCCAAGAGTCAGATAAGGCAGCCTCTTACATGCCAGTGCTGTGAGTGTACTGGAGCTGCAGAAGCTCAATGTTTGTCTCATGCTCGAAGAAAATAAAAGGAACAGGGGAGGGCCTGGAAGCCACACGAGCCTATGGAGCTGGCTGCAACTTTGAGCTCTGCTTTATCATGTTGTTCTTCTGCTCTGGGGAAATTAAAGTGCAGGCCCCAGCTTCTGCATTGACCCTTACACTGCCAATAAACTGCTCAGAGCTACTTATTAACATGGCTGTGACCAACAGGGTTGAACAGCTGTGTATCGGATTACCATAAGACTGTCTACTTGTCCTTTGGACAAAATACAAATTAAAACCTCTTGCCCTCCTAAGAAATCTAGATTTCTCGGGCATCTGGAGATAGGAATTCCCCACCCCTGCCTCTGAGGGGCCCTATGAGTACATGGTACAATAAATCCTAACCTGGCATCAGTGTGCATTTATTGAGAGTAGTAGTTTGGTACCAAACACTCCTATGTTCAGTGAAGCCATAATGGTGCTGTGCATCTTGAGTTGTCGAGTTCCCAGCCCATGTACTCTCTGTGGCTTCACTGGCACTTAAAAAATTGAGGAATGGACCCCAATACCTTAGGGGTATATCTGCTCATGCAGATATGCCCTCACCTTAAGGCTGCTAAAGCCTGCTAGAGGGGTGGCTTACCTATATCTTAGGCAGTGCTGTTTGGCATGGCGCCCAGGCAGGGTGCCATGTCAATTCTTGTTGTTTTCTCCCTCACAGGGGCATGCAAGCTGCAAGGGCAGTGTCATGGTCCCAGTGAGGGGGGTGACAGGGGACCCTCTTCAGCTCCCAGGCCCTAGGTACCCGGGGTACCATTTATTAGAGACTTACTGGGTGTAGAAGTACCAATTGAGAAGTTGTTTTTAGGCAAGGAGCACTGGCACAGGGGACCTGATTGGCAGGAACCCTGTGCACTACAATTGAAACCACATCAAACTCAGGCAAAAAGGGGGGGGGGGCTAACCATGCAAAAGAGGCACTTTCTCACAGTGCTCAAAATAGATTTTACAGATAAAGCCCATACTGAGTTTAGTTTCTCCTAGCTCCTGCCATAGGTGGTATTTCTGTGTGCCTTTAGCCACTTGATTTAGCTCAAACCAATATTTTAATAGCGCTGATTTTTGGTTTAGGGTTTGCTCCATGAGATTACACTCGAGTCTGATCTGAGCTTGGCCAACAGAATTAGGTAACTTAAAAACAACGCAGTACAATCACGTTTGTGCCTTATTAGGCAATTGACAAATCTGAGTGGTAAGGCAATCAAATCTTATGTTAACGATGGCAAAAATGATGCATGTAGTACATTTTCTAGTGTTGCAATGATGGACCCTTCAGATTATATGCTTTTTTGGCTGTGCCAACCTTTGTCCTTTTTAGCTCTTGCATGTGAGTGTTCTGCTATCCAGTGGATTCTAATACTACCCCTAAATATTTGTATGAACCAGTGTTCGAAATCTGATTGCCCCACATCAACTATTTACTTGTAGTTTAACTTTTGTAAAAGTTAGGACTTTTGTTTTATTTTAGTTGATTTCAAGAGTATTGCGTTGGCAATAACTATACAAATTATTCAGCGTATGTTTAAGCACTATTGTGGTATAGTCTAAGATGACCCACTACTTGTTTCAGTTCCATGTTCTTCAACCATGGAAGGCAGTGCTCCGCAGAGTACTCAGAGGAATGCTGTGCCACCAGAAGTGTTGTATGATGCCTGACAACCAGCTGCTCGGAAGTGTGGGAACATCACCTAAAGCCTTAATTTGCTTGAAGAAGTTAGTTCATTTGACCTGCCTGCTACTGTGTCTGCTGGCTTCACTCTTCTGGTTGCGTATCCAGACAGGATGCATTTAATCACGGCTGATCCATGCCACTATGCCAAGAAGTGACACTGCAGCTGGACTTGCACCACTGTGACCCAAAGAAGTGCAACCATAGTTAATTTTGTGATGCTGTGGCCCAAAGAAGTACGACCGCAACTTCTCCCCTACCACTGTGAACTAAGGAATTGCAACCGCGGCTCTTCCTGTACTGTTGTGCTCGAGAAACCAGTGTGACTACCTTGTGTTACACCACAACTTTCCACCCTGTAGCGAGGCCTGAGTGAAAGCCAAGCACCCACAAGCAGTTAGGAATGCGTATGACAAGATCTGCCCCATGGGGCCACCGTGTCTCCAGATTACCTGAATCTTCAACCTGGAAGACCTCCGACATTGTCTCCTTCCCCCCCCCACCTGTAACCTCGCTGGATCAGGAGGAGGCTTAATCTGACCTGAAGCATGCATCCTCTTCCAGAGACGGGAAAGGTACTGCTCGCTGTTCGCTTACACCATATGCTTCCTAGACGCACACTATGGTGAGAATCCACGGTGTAATTTTGAACTGTGATGACACTAAAAGGAGTTAGACTGCCCTTGGGGCTTTTTTCCATGCTGCCTCTGGAATTACTACCACAAGGGTAGAACTATATAGAAGCCGAGTGGGAATGGAATAGGATAATGTATCGAGGCACAGTTAGCCCAGCACCCTAAATTGTACCTACTGATTTATTACTTGTGTAGTATTTAGTTTTGGTTGTGTAATAAAGTACTTTTCTTTTTAACAGTAAAGCACTGGGTTAATTGCTCTGCTGTGTAAAAATGTGACATTGAAAGAAGTGCTCTGGGGTGTGTTTGATTTCAGTGGGGAGAGAACTAGGATTACAGGTAAGAAACCATTCCTTATTTCTGTGTCCTTCTGTGTATGACTTTTTATGACTTTCAAGATTCTATCACCTTGTGGAGTAAGTTGTGATGGTTCGCCTTCACTACCCCTGCAGAGTTAAGTGCCTAAAGGGAGTAACAACGATATCTAGTTGAAGTGCAGTGGCATTGGTGGTCCTGGAACACCTGTTAAATTATACTATCCACCAGGGATACTGTCCCAGATCCACTGATTTCCCATAACCCCAAGTAAAGGCCCCAAGTTCTGGGTCTTTATTTAAAATGAAAACGTTTGTGAATTTGTATACTGCATTTGCTAATTGTTCTGTTTTGTTTTTCCGGCAGAGGACATCAAAGCCATTGTTGCAGCCATTGAAGATGAAGTGGATGGGGTCATAGAAATTGGCACATTGCCAGAAACTCCACAAGTACAGACCCAGAGTGGGGTATTAGATGACCCCTACAAGGATGGGCCTCAAGATGAGATGGACCTATACAGCGATCCTACCCAACCTGTCCCAGGGCCTGATGAGGAAAACAAGAAAGAGGTTTCAAGAAGAAAGGTCAGAGAGGACAATCCAAATCCTCTTTCTGAACATGAAGTTATTAATATCAGTGATGATGAGAACCTTGAGCTGGATAAAGCCAAACGAATGTCACTGGTGTCCTTATCAAATGGGAGTAACATGGACGAGAAGGCTAAAATGCACTTGGCCATTCAGCGCTCCATGGACATCATGAGCCAGAGCGCTGAAAATGAGGAGAGGGACCTAAAAGCAGCTTTGGAATATTCCCTTTTGTCATATAAGGAAGAACAAAAACATGAAATGAGTTACCTCTACAGAGATGATGTTTTTGATGGAGCAGTGGACAACTTGGAGGCAGCCTTGGAGGTTTCCATGGAAGACGTGATACGTGCAGCTAATTCTGCCCAGGTGACTATTTATGGAGGTTACAACACAAACCTTCAATTAATAGCTGATCAAGTTCGCCAGGCGGTTGAAGCAAAACTCAACACTGAGATGGTGGAGAACAGTTGTCTGTGTAAATTGCCAGAGAAATACCATCTTTACCTCACTCACCTGCAAAGGAAGCATGCTGTGCAAATCTCTATCCAAGGTGCTGTGGCCACCATTCATGGCTTTATGGAGTACACCATTTACGCCACTAGAGATGTGACCAAGTTAATAAACCGAATTCTACAGGAAGAGCAGTTGAAGCTAGAGGAGGCTGAGGTGAGCAAAGAGGTATCCTGGGTCTGGTATGACCTGCACGGAAAGGAGGTGCCATTTTCCAAGAAGGCCAATGCCTTCATCGAACTTGCCTGGAAGCAGAAACAGGGGCGGCTTGACATTGTGTTTGACAACAAGCCCTACACTATTGACTTTGACAAAATGGAAGAGTACAGCATTGGGTCCTCCGAGACTACTCGCATAGCACGGATAGAGACCGGCAGCAGAGATGCTGAAGCAGGTGAGTGGGGGGCGGCATACACACATGCTCAACTAATTCTTAATTTCTATAGCCATACCATCACAACATAGCTCGAGTAGATTGTTCCCATATTTTTAATGGTACTTACCAAGTCACATTTTTTATTTTCAGTAATATTTTAGAGATGGTCTTTCTTGTGTGACAATGACTAGAAAGAATCCCTTGAGAGAACCTTATTTTACCTATTTTGTGCTACTTTTAGAAACTGTATGGTAGGTAGTAAGAGGTGTGGTTCATGAAATGGATTTGAGAAAAAGTGTGAAAGTCAGCAGATTGTGCTCCAACCATGGCTGGATAGGGAGGGCATTCCAGTATAAGTAAGCAAAGTACAATAAAGAGTGTAAGTAAAAGTAAAGAATTCAAGCTGTAGTTTGAAATTGTTTGGGTGGAACTGGGGTTAGTAACAAGTGCCTTTCCTCCTTCAGCTCAGACTAGTGACTATCCAAGTGAAAGAGGCAGTGTTGGAGGGCACCTGCTCTAGCCGACTCCACTTCACCGGAGTTAACCTGTGCCCATCTCAATGAAGCTGCAGCCTGATGTCCCTGTTCCAATTCACTCAGACTTCTGCACACCTAGAGGGCTTTGGCCAAGTGATGCAGAGGATGGTCCAGAAGAAATCTCAGTACCCTCGGTTGTAGCCACTGATGCTCTTTTGTTGGGTGGCTCCTATTGCTGAATCTCATCTAGTGCCCCTACTGCAGAAGGGACTCCGCCCATTCGGCATTTAAGCCTGCATGAGACTTTCTGTAGCCCTTCATCATCCACCATTGGATGACACCTAATCGGTGCTGAGCCTAACCATGGTCATCTAGATCATCATTCCCAGCAAAAATCTATGACGAGCAGGCAGATGCTGCCAGTTCTTAATACATTTTTACAGCCCATCGACTGGACAAGGAGATCTTAAAAGAATATTTAGGAAGGCTCCAAAGAGAACTTAAGACAGTGAAATGACCCTGCATTCCAAACACTGTTGCTTATCTTGAAAGTGATGTTCTGAAGGTGGGGTAAAGGGCATGAGACAGCTTTGTAGTTTAGTTAATCATAACATGGACACCAAGATGTTTGTTGCTGGACACAAACTTTAAATGGCAATTGGAGCAGAATTTAAATGGCGTGTTTTCATTATTCTGAAGGATACTTCTACCTTTCGATTTCCTCATGAACCCAGACTGTTTCCGGAAAAGGGAATTGGCTCTTCCGTTCCAGCAGGTTGTTCCTCGACCCTTTCTTATCCCTGATCGTGACCTCAGAGTCGCATTAGGCCACCTAGCGCGATGACTCCAGGTTCTTCTTTTTTTTTCTGTCCAAGGTGTGATCCCCGGTATGGACCCAGAGGTTACCACCTTGGTATAAGGCCTGCTGTCGTAACATCTGTATTACGCCTGGCAAAGCTGAAATGCGTGCAGCAAAGTGACCTTTAGGCTCTTGGTAGTGGCAGGTGTTAGCAGCATTAGGCAGCACAAGTTAAGTAATCTGTGAAGCTCCATCCTGGAGTTTAGTGCACTTGTGTTCAAAATACTAAAAAAGAATACATTGTTGGCCCAGTCTCCAGAATCTGTTTATATTCATTCTATCATTGCACACTCCTCAACATACTTTGGGAACAATAAGGCTTTGAATTGTACGCGCTGCATTGTAAATCTCTAATAGGTTTGCTGTCACAGACGTCACATTGTGGGTTTCACTTCAGCATCAGTCAGTGAATCAAGACCTGCTTCTAGTCAGCATCAACGTTAGAACTTAAAAATGTATGAACACAACCTCTAAACAGAGGATTGTGCAGAACATATGAGGGTCTGACTGATACAGGTTCAACCTGTTTGAAATTCGAGTTGTGTCCCTGAAATCTGCTAAATTAGCAATACTTGAAATGTGCAACATTTCACAATATATTTTTTTTGTTCGTGGTTGACTGATTTGAGAAGAAAAATTCTCCAGAGTTTCTGCTCAAACAAAACTTCAAGAGTCTCTTGTCACTTTAAAACCCGATGTATAACCTCCCATTAAAATATTGTGCAAGTTACAGACAAACCATATTTTGATGCCTCCTCTGCTCACGGGTGGGTGACTCAGGCTCTCTTAATACAACCATTAGAGGTGATGTGAAGATTAGGTGGACAGATGTCGAGCTTTCACTGTTTTGAACTACTGTACCACCTCTAGGAGCCCATTTGGTTCCGATCTCCTCCTCTAGGTCTTTGGTGATCTATTATTCTTGGTCTTTGGTATGTGGTCCTATCATATTTATAGTACAGACCCTGAGTCACTAGCAACAGGATGGGTCTGCACACTGGAGGATGTACCTCCCTGACAGCACTCCCCATGCACACGTCACTGAGCGGTGTTTGGCTCAAGGAGCTCTTCATTTCAGGGTTCAAAGTGTTCCTATTGCTATGTTGCTCCAGTTCTATTAACTGTCATCATGCTCTTTCTCCTACAGCTGCAGGATTCAGTTGTGCATCAAGCATGTGTTGTGGATAGCCTTTCTTTGTTTTACTGTAAACGCTGGAGTTAATAGGTGCATTCATCACCAAGTGAGTGACCTGCCCTGATTGTGACCTATCGCCCATTATATTTCGGTCACGCTGGCATGAATTGGAGCTGTACAGGAGGTCTTTGGGCATGTAAATGCCTGTTTTGGGAGCGCTCCTTAAAGATTGGGAAGATGGTGCCTCTGAACCTTTTCCTGACTGATTTCTCAGATTAGCCTATTTTGCGCTTGTTGGCCTTTGTGTATTGTTTTTAGCTGTGACATGGACATTGCCAAAGAAAAAGGGCACAACTCTTTGTGAATGCTCAGTAAAGTGCCAATTCTTGGCAAGGATTGTACCCTTAAACTAACCAAAAACAATGATTTTATAGACCGGTACTACTTCTGTTTATAGGGTAAGTTGAATAGGTACCCCAACCTCATCCATCCATCCCCATAACCCCCAGTCTCCAATAACTGCATCCCTTCTCCCAAAACAAGTTGTGGGGAGGAATGGACTACTTCACATCCAAGTTCATTGCCACCTCTTTCTGATAGAGACTTCTAACTGCAGATTTCTCACCTGGAAAATTTCCCCAGGCTCCAGATTGGATCCGGAAACTTTACAGCAATTTCCTTGCACATGGATAGATGGCATTATGCAGCTCCACCCTACCTCAGAAGGGGCGTCTGGACCGGCATGTATGCACCACCTCCACGCGCTGACGTTAGTTCCTTTCTTTTCATACATTCCAAAGCATATCTGGAGCTATTAGTGCTGTTTCTGACAGACTTTTTATTCCCTCAGGAAAAACTTAAAATTTAATCTCTAGTGTTCAGATATGGTGTCGAAAATGTCACGTTTCAAGCAGTGTCACGACTATCACCGGCATATGTCGGTAATGGACATCCATGATGTCTGTTCTGGTGCCTCAGCACCTCACATGAAACAAAGTTGTGTTCTTGTTGGGTAAAAATTAACTGAAAAGCGATTTGAGATCATACAGCCAAGCTCGCTGCTGTTGAACTCTTTAAAAGCGGCCAAGAGAGAGGATGCACTCTCCCTGTAGGGGCAATTCTTGGGTCCACTCTACATCGATATTCAGGAGTTTGAGTAAGTCTTGTAAGTCGCACAAGAACTCCAGTCTTGGGTTGTAGAGGTCCCACCACTCGCACTGTTCTAAGTCACTCGATTCCTCCGGCACCTCTCAAAGCAGACTAGCAAAGTGCTTCAACACGACCTTCTGCCTAAGCAGATGAAATGCAATGTCTGAAAAAGTTTGCAGCCATGATTTTTGATAATCCACTGAATCCCATTGGAAACCTATGTTTCCTGAAGAATCTACCTCGTTTGGGACTGTCATTAGGAAGGCAGCCGAAGTGCTTGATTTAACACTGTTCATGCGCGAGGTCAAACCCTACATCTTGACAGAGGTCCTAAAACCTGCAGCTACCACCCAAGAATGTCTGCTCCCCTTTAATGAGGCTCCCACCAATATACAGGTGGGCCTCTGGGTGAAACTAGGATCTTGCCTCCTATGAACAGACAGGTGGCAAGGCAACACAGGTTCACTCCCGGAGTCCCAGATTTCTCAATCCAGCATCCCCTACTCTGGAGAGTCTGGTTGTTTAAGGGTGGCCCAGCTCCCTTAACCCGAACTCAATCCTACCACTCTACCTGACGGAATCCAAAAGAATGAGAAATTTTGCAAAATGCGTCTTTTCCAGTGCCAGCCTTGCATTGTGATTTGTCAGTACCTTCTGCCTCCCTTTTCCATATTTGCATGCCTTGTGGGACAGGGTGCCGGATGTCTTGCCACCCGTCCCAGAGGATGTCAAACTAAACCTCCACCATCTGATCCTTGATGCCATGGATGCTGTGAAATACACCATTCATTCTGGCCTGGACTCAACTGACTGCATGGGTAGGGCATTCGGAACCAGCATGGTGCTTAGACGCCGCACTTGGATTTGCTTGATCCGCTTTTCGTCTGACGTTCAACAATCTAATGAACATGGCGTTCGATGGGTTGAAAGTTTTTCAGAGCAAATGCAAGCTCTACCCTTGTGAAATTTGAAACGATCAAGGCCCCTGCTTGCTCTCTAGGCCTAGTGCCACCGGTCTCCAAGCCCCCCCCCCCCCCGCCCCCCAAACAATACTCCTTTCGAGGCTTCAGTAGGGGGATTCCTACAGAGACCATGCCAAAACAGCCCACAGCAGCAACTGGCTTCCCATTCCTTTTGAGGGCGAGGCAGGGAGCTAGCTGACAACGTTTAGGCCCCCAGGAATATCGCACTATCCCAATCCCTCTCCACACTGCCACGTAAAACCACTTTAAATTGTAGTCAGTCACAGGAGGTTGGATCATCTTTCACCATCGTGGATGTCGGAGCATCACATCAAACCAGTGGGTGCTCCTCGCATATTCCCTACCCTTCCTGTCTTATCCCCCAAACATCACACCCGTTCATCTCCCGAAGGACCACTTGTCCATACTCTGCTTTGAAGTTAAGGCTCTTCTGGCCAAAGAAGCAATAAAGAGGGTACCAGCATCAAAGATCGGGAATGGTTGTTACTCCTGTTATTTTCTGGTGTCTAAAAAGGATGGGGGCCTTTGTCCCATTCTGGATTTTTGTCATCGAAACTCCACTGGCCCAAGTTCTGTCTACCCTAGATCCAGGAGACTTGATGGTAGCCCCAGACTTGCAGGATGATTACTTTCACATTCCTTTCCTACAGTCTCGGTCGTTACCTGCGATTTCAGGTAGGCCACAAACATTTCCAGGTCTTTGGGCTTCTTGTCCCTTTGGCCTCATCCGTGCACCTCGTGTGTTCACAAAGGTGTGAGGGCTTGTGATTGCAGCCCATCTGTGGGAATACCAATCTTCCCATTCCTCGGCAACTGGCTACTGAAGGCAGGCTCACCCCAAACAGTTGTAAGCCACCTCCAGATGATGGCCGACCTGTTGACATTGTTGGAGTTTTCCATCAACGTGCCAAAGTCACCCCCGACTCCTTCACAGTGGCGTCCCTTCATCAAAGCCATTATCGATATGGTGCTTTTCTGGGCCATAACTCTGGTTCAACAAGTTCAGGACATTTGAGATATGACCCTGATGTTTCAACCTTTTACCTGGGTTTCAGTGAGAGCAGCTCTGATGTTTCTGGGTCTCTTGGTCTCCTGCATTTTGCTTGTGGGCCACCCCAAGTGGCCACATGCGGGCTCTGCAGTGGTGTCCGAAAGTCTGTGGGCTCCGCATCAAGGCATCCTCTTGGACTCCATCCTGGTGTTGAAGGAGACTGCAAAGGTGTCGAAGGTGACTGCGAAAGACCTGCAAGGATAGTAGCTGGTGGCTCCAAGAAAGAGGCTTGCCTCCGCATCAACTTGCTGGAATTGCAAGTAATTTGCTTGGCACTGAAAGTATTCTTCCCAACCATTTAAGGGGAGCGTGACTGCCATGTCTTATTGCTATAAGCAGTGCGGTGTAGGTTCTGTGGCGGGAGGCTCTGCACTTCTGGAAGTGACTGAATGCTCAGGACATCTCACTGATTGCCCAGCTCCTGGCAGGGTTTTTAAACGCCAGGGCAGACTAACTCGGCCGCTGTTGCATAGCGGATCACGTATGGCAGATACCCTCCGTGGTGGCACATGACATCTTCCAGCAATGGCGAGAACCCTATTCGCAACTGCAGATAATGTGCATTGTTGGAACTTTTGTGCATTGGAGTTCCCAAGGCATTTCTCCCTTGGAGACTCCTTTTGACAGCCTTTGGGATCAGGACTCCTGTAGACCTTTGCACCCTTCCATCTCCTCAAGAAGGTCAAAAGAGATGGCGCCCAAGTCATCCTAGTGACCTGGACTGAATGACAAGGGTGTGGTATGCGGAACTTCAGGCCATGAAAATATGTCCTCCAATTAGCTGCCCCTTCGGGAAAACTTGTTGCAGCAAAAGGGTTGAGTCCTACAGCCAAACCTGCACAATCTGTACTTCCATGCATGAATATTGAGTGGCAACAGTTTATGGCTTTCGATCTTCCTCCAGGCATTCATCAATCAAATCGATGCTGGAAGGAGTTTTTCTGGTGCTCCTCCTGGAACATACAATCCTGCATGCACAGTTGTCGGATGTTCTTCTGTTTGTCATTGGCTTAGCCAAGGACTTGCTGTGGCAACAGTTAAAGGATACCAGTTTGCCATTTTGGCTTTTATATTTGCCTGAGCAGCCCTCCCTCTTAAAGTCACCTATTATAATGCATTTTTGAAGGGTCTAGTCCATATGTTCCCACCAACTCCATTTGTCATTCCACACTGGGACCTTAATTTGGTACTCACCTATTTTATGTGCACTTCCTTCGAACCCATGGACAATCACTCTATTTGCCTTCTTACCATTAAGACTGCATTTATCATCACCACAACATTGGCCAGCTGCGTTTGCCAACTCCAAGTTTTGTCCCGGGTCCCTCTGTATATATCCTTCTTCCCTGACAATTTAGTCCTCCAGACAAAAGCGGCATTCCTGCACAGGGTAGTCATGCCCTTCCATATAGGGCAATCCATCACCTTGCCAGCTTTCTGTGCAGCACCTCATTCCTCCAAGGAGGAGGAACAACTCCATCGTCTCAACCCAGACCAGGCATTTAACTTCTATGTTGACCGAACCAGGCACTAGCGATAGGATGAGCAACGTTTTGTCGCTTTCTGTGGGGCTAAGAAAGGCAAAGTGGTGCAGAAGAGGACCATCTCAAGATGGATTGTACTATGCATGAAGGTCTGTTATAGCTAGCCAAGAAGCAGCCCACAGAAGGCTTATGTGCTCATTCCACCAGAGCAAAGGCTGCTACCACTGCGCTGCCATATGTTGTGCCAGTCATGGACATTTGCCAGGCCACTACTTGGACATCCCCACACGTTCACCAAGCATTACTTAAGGCGGGACGGTCACTTCGTCCGGTCTGTCCTGAAGGATTTTATGGTTTGAGCAACTGCACAAGCCCACCGCTAAGGGTGGTGTACTGATTTGGTCTAAATTACAAAGTGAGGAATCAGCAGTTAGAAGTCAGTCAGGCAAACAAGTTACTTAACCTTGAGTAACTTGTGAATCCATAGTGCTACGTGCAATGAACAGATGCTTACAGGGTATGTAACATAATACCACTGGATAGTTATAGTTAGGACCAAGTTTCCTTAGAAAAAGCATTTTTTGGTTTGCTTATAACTTTGGCACCGTTTGACGAATCTTCACAAAACTTTTCAATAAAAACTCATGCACCTCAGCTCGTTCCTGGAAATTTTCAGGGTGATCCGTCAAGCAGGGGCCGAGAAAAAAGGGATCCCAGAAAGTGTTGTGCCCTTTTATTTTGCCACAGGAAAATTAGACACAACTACAGCCAAAACAGCTGAACGAACGGAAGTACACCTGATTTGGCAGAAAGCTAGATGTTGGTCCAGAAATCGTGCTTTTTCTGATTTGGTGAACATCTGCTCAGTAATTTTTGAAAAATTAGGGTTCAAAACGTATGGATATTTCACGCCGCAAAGTCAGCTGATCTCAAGATGATATCCGATTGGCTCACACCACAGCAACAAAGATGTGGTGCCAGCCATTTAAGGACTCAGGGACTCAGTCCCTTGTCCTGCTAAAAGGTTAAAGAAAAACAGCTCCTCGGCCAGCACACATCCCGGGTTCCCAGTCCGGGCACCCACATGCCTCCATTCCATTGGGTTCCATAGATGGAGTCCCAGGGCCCCTGCAGCCCCTGCCGGCTGCCCTTATGGAAGCCAGACACCTTTTAAAATTGTGGTGGGTGCATACACGAGGCTCCCACAAACCATGTTTCTTTGAGTGCTGTGGGGGGGGGGGGCTCCTGGCTCCAGCCAGCACCATACTGGGTGCTGGTGGGAGCTGGCACCATTCTTTGCTCCCGTCTGGGCGGGAGCAACAGTCTGTTCCCTGCTTGGCAGACTGCAGTTTATGCCTGCATTCTCCCAGTGTCCGGGGGATTGTGATACCTCTGAACACCCTTCCCCCCCCCCCCCTCACCCCACAGACCTCCCCCGAGAAAGTCAGGGTGTGCCTAATCTTTTCCCTATATTTTTACTAAGACAGAGGACTGAATCCCCAAGTCCAGAAATAGCTGCTGCCACATCTTTGTTGATTTGGTGGCGGATAGATCTTTTGATCCATCTGCTCTGCGGATCGGCGTTATGAAATATGCAAAAAATATATAACCTTAACTTTTCAAAAACTACTGAACGAATTTACAAAAGCACACTTTCTGGACCAATATCTAGCCTTCTGCCAAATTTTATGTAATTCCGTTCCGAATGAGGGAAACACATTTTGGGGCCCCCTTTTTTTAGGCACCCCCTTGATGGATCACTCCACATCTTTCCAAGAAGGAGCGGAGGTGAATGACTTTTTTTTTTCTTTTTTTTTTTTTTTTTTTCGTGAAAATTTTTCAAACTGGGCCAAAATTAACAAACCAAAAAATGCTTTCCTTACTATAACTATAGTGGTAACCGTAGTTCGTGTGTGTATGGATTTATATTCCCTACTGGCAGTCGCCAGTAGGTAGTTATAGTTGGGGCCATGTTTCTATAGGAAAAGCGTTTTTTGACTTGCCTCATCTTTGGCACTGGTTGACGAATTTGTAGGAAACTGGCTCTATATATTCTACACCAAAATGAGGTATAGTGTGTATAGAGTCCAGGTGACCCCAGAGGTAGGCAGAGGTTAAAGTTGGATAGAACTTTACTCTCTATTTGTGGTAGAGTGGTCGAGCAGTAAGGCAGTATCAGAGGACAGTGTTAAGCATTTGATGTACACACTCAGTCAGCAAATGAATTCACACACTCAAGGACTGAACTCTAGACCAATTGTTTTTGTATAAAAAATATACTGTTTTATTTTTAGAACCAAGCAAGCCTGGCACAGGTAAGCATTAAATACTTTACAGTAATAAGTTGCTGATCATAGAACAGTTTGAAAATGCAATAGGAATTGTACTTTGTTTGATTTACAGGGGATGCAGAAGGTTGCAATACTTAGCAAATACAGTACATTGAAATGAATAGGCTTTTTCAGTAAATTACAGGTAAGTTACTTTTACGTTACTTTTCTAACTCAGTGCTGGATACCTAGATTCAGCACTGGGACATTTCCTGCAAACAGGTAAGTAAATACGTTTTGGTTATTCGTGCGATTTTTAAAGAATATTTTTAGATTTCAAGACTCCACACTTTGACAATTTTCTTCCAAAAAGTTTCTATGTTATCCTATGGAGGAAAAACAGGTTATCGGTTCACAGGTAAGTTATCGACTGTGGGAGTTAAGGTTCTGGGGTTAGACTCAGGGGTCCCCCAGGGTCAGTGATGCACTCTTGTTACACCCTCAGCGGCACTAGGGAGGCCGGGTGCAGAGTGCTGTTTCGACGTCGGGCGCCCTGCTTTCTATGGAGAACCTCCGGTTTGCAAAAACACTGCAGGCAGGGAGACTGAGGACTTCTGGGTGCGACCACCACTTCGAGAGGTAAGTTGGGAAGTTAAGGGTTGGTTAGGCACGGTTGGTTTGGGCACACAAGGCCGTGGGGCGTCGGCTGCCGGGGTGCTTCTTGGGGTCGGATCTTCTTACTTGCTCCGGGTCGCGGTCTGGGGGGGCCTTCTGGATTTAGGCTGCAGGCGTCGGCTGGAGGCTTGAGGCCGGTCAGGGGTTGCCGGATCTCTGGTCAGGATCACCGGGGTGACCTCGTGGTGTTTTTCCACTCTAGCTTGGGCCGGCTTCGGCAGGTGCAGAGTGGGCTAGATTCGTGGTCTCCGGCTGCTGCCAGAGGTTGCAGTTGAACAAATCCGGTGTTCACGGGAGAAGCAGTCTTTGGAAGTGAAGGCAGGCAGGTCCTCTGGGGTTTTTGAGGTTGCTGGCTGCAGGACACACCGGGATTTCGCAGGAGCAGGTTCGAGGGGAGACAGGCCTGTAGGGCTGGGGCCAAGTCAGTGGGCGTCTTCCTCTTGTTAGCTGGCTGCACGGCTGTTCGGTCCTTCTTCTTCTTCTTTTCGTTTCTGGATCTGAGGACGCAAGGTTCAGGGTGCCCCCTAAATACTAGATTTAGGGGCGTTACAGGTAGGTAAAGGGCAGGGACCAATGGGTCCCTTCCCTGGGGTGGGTACACCCCCTATCGTGCCACCCTTCAGTGGGAGGGGCAGGAGCCAGTCCCTGGTTGGGTCCCCCCCATCCTCAAGATGGCGGGGACTCCGAGTTGTGCTTCATCTCACCTCCCCCACCTGAGGGGTGGAGTTGGCAGAGGTGGGCACACCTCTTTCCCTAACTTGTTTTTCCCCGCCGGTTCTCCCGCCCAAAGTGGGGGGGTAGAACCAGTGGGGACCAGTTGCTGAAAGCAGCAAATGGTCTGGGGAGGCTCACAAAGGCGGCATGCCTTTGAAGCTTCCCCTTCGTGAATCCTGCCCGTCCTGGGGGAGGAGGCTTGGCACCTCGTCTCAGGATGTGCATTGTTTCAGGCCCCGAGAGCAGCAGGCTCTCGGCCCAGGGGTCCAGAAACATGTCTGTTGGTGGCAGCTTAAGCAGCCACTCAGTCAGGTCACTAGAAGTTGGTCGAGTTTCAGGGGGCATCTCCAAGATGCCCTCTGTTGTGCATTTTACATAAAATCCCACACTGGCATCAGTGTGGGTTTAATGTGCTGAGAAGTTTGATACCAAACTCCTCCCCAGTCTTCAGTGTAGCCATTATGGTGTTGTGGAGTTCGTAATGACAAACTCCCAGCACCATATACTCTTAATGGCAGCACTGCACTTACAGTGCCCAGGAATGGACTTGGGCACTGTAGGGGTACAGGGCTCATGCACCTGTACCCTCACCACTGGCATAGGGCACCCAGCTAGAGGGGTGACTGATCTATGCCAGGGCAGTGGTTTGTGGGCATGGCACACAGGGATGTGTGCCATGTCGACACTTCCCTTTGTTCTGCACCAAGACACGCAGCCTGCAAAGGCAGTGTGTCAGGGTACAGGATCTCTAAGGGTGGCACAATAAGTGCTGCAGCCCTTAGAGGCCTTCTCTGGTCACACTGCCCTGGGTACCTGTGGTACCATTTACCAGGGGCTGACATGTGGCCCGAGATGCCAATTGGGTTTAGGCGTCAATGCAATTTTAGGGAAGGAACATAGGCCCTGGGTACCTGATTAGCAGGAGCCCAGGGCACACTCAGTCAAAGAACATCAGCAATTCAGCAAAACGTGGGGGCATACCATGCAGAAAGAGGACACTTTCTCACGGAATCGTCATGCAATTTTCCCCAAAAAGTAATCTAGTAATTCTAGTTGTGCATGGAAAGTTTCGGGTAATCCGTCAAGTGGGGTAAAAAAAAAGTGTTTCCCATGTTTATTCCCATAGGGGATTTGAACAGGACTACTGCCCGAACCGCTGGGCGAAATTACACCAAGTATGGCAGAAAGGTAGCTTTTGGTTCACAGATGACACTTTCAGTTATTTGGTTTAAATCCATTCAGTAGTTTTTGAGAAATTAAAGGAAATCCAAATTTGGATATCTAGGATTGCAAAGCCTTTGCAAATAATGACAAGCTTGTGCAGAGATCTGCAGAGCTCAGATTGGCTGCCAACACTTCAATCAGGAAGTGTTGGTAGCCACGCAAACTCTAGTCCCCCACCCCCTCCTCCACCCCCAAAAAAACACACCAAAAATGGCTGTATAATTGCGAAAATTTGTGGCACAAATTGGAGAAAAAAAACCAGCATGAGCTCCCTCGCTTGTTTTCAAAGACCCCGGGTGGGCCAGATATGGATTAAAAAAATGTTTTGGTGTGTGCAAGCGGTCTCCTCCAAGGACTTATTTATACCCCGGGGACCACCACCTACCTGCTGCTCATTTTATTAATAATCGAAGGCCTCGCAGACCCCCTGACCCTTTGGGACCACCACATCCCCAGGGCTATAAATAAAATAGATTAAGGGGGCCGTGCAGACCCCTCACCACCTTCCCCCCCACCCCGAGGGCTTGCACCTACCCGGGGCTAGAACAAACATTAAAGAGGGGGTCTACGCTGCCCCCCAGGGACTGCCACCTCCACGGGGCCAGTTACATTTTTGAAGACCAGGGTGGGGGGGCTGTGTGGCTCCCCTCCTTGACCTATACGGCCACGGGGACTTCCAGCCCCTTCAGGGCCGGCTCCTGCTATCTCCTGAGGTGCCCACCCTCAGGAGATAGCGGTTTGCTTTTGCTTGGCAGGAGCTGTGACGGCTCCCGCGAAGTAAAAGCAAACATTCCGCTTCCAGCAAGTGGGAGCTGTCAAACTGCTCCGCTTGCTGGAAGTGGAGTTTTCATCTCTTTCCCTGCCCGCAGCATGCGAGCAGGGAAAGAGATTAAAATATTGCTCTCGCACGCAGGGAGCTTCATTTCCAATAGCTCCCTGTGTGCGAGAGCAATGCCGGCTCCGGCATGTGGCGGGGAAGCCGGCTGGGACCGCGGAGGCCTTGAGGCTCCCCCGTGGTCCACAACATGCTCACTGGGTGGGTAAGGCCAGGGCACCCAGGGAGACCTGGCCAGACCCCAGGGGATTGGGTCCTCCGGGCCGAAATTGGCCCAGAGAGGGGGGCTGCCCAACCCCCATTAAGTTATGGCCGGAGCCCAGGGGATGGGGTCCCCAGGGCCGTTCTGGTCCTGATGCTCATTTCACATAATTTAAAACTCAACAGGAAGCTCTTACAAATGTAAACATAGGTGCCCCAGCTGAAGCTGCACTTCTGTAAAGGGCAAAGTTCGAGGCATCTGAGCTGTAGATCACATGCTTTGCATACTCCTGCCATCTAGTGTTGGGTCCAGATGTTTGCAAGTTGTTTTTGTTCGAAGAAGTCTATTCCAGTCACGAGGCATGGTGACTCCTCCTTTCGGTGATAGTGCGCATGGGCATCGACTCCATTGTTGGATTGTTTTTTTCCGTCATCAGGTTCGGACGTGTATTGCTGCGCTCCGGTATAACACCGTCCTTCGGTTCCCCTCAGTACACAATCCACTACCCTCGACGGTATTGCTTCTCGATCGCGTTTTCCCATCTCCGCGTATCGTATCGATTCCAAAATCTTCGGTCGAAAACTTCGTGGAAGGCCGTTGGGCCTAACCACGTCTGGCCAGCTCGCAGTAGATGGAACGGACTCCATTCCAGTTCTGTCCCGGGTGTCACGCTATGTACCCCCGCGCTGACTTGCACGAAGTGTGCAACTTGTGTTTGTCACCAGAACACAACGACGAGACCTGCGCATCCTGCCGATTGTTTAGATCCAAGAAGACGCTCCGTGACTGTCTGGCTCGACGTCACGAAAAGTATCAACAGCGCAGCGGCTCCGCTCCAGATCTTTTTGGAGAAGACTCCGACCAGAAAAATCTTCGAAGCAGAGGGAGCCGAGGAGGAAGAACTACACATCTCCGTATCCAAGGAAGATTCGGACATCCAAGAGGACATCACGCAGGGTCCACGTACCGTGAGTAAAGATACTCCCCTGCCCCAAATTTCATCCATAAAAAAGGCTCCGGCCCTCCTCTGCCTTCGGGCCAAGGTCGGCACCGAGAAAATGTTTTGAACGCCCGCCCTCGGGCTGGCACCGAAACATATATGTCAAAGCCTTTCGGCTCGGTACCGACTCGACCACTCTTGGCTCCGAAATCATTGGCACCGAAAATTCTGGTACCTAAAGACAAGACTGCTCCTCCTCCATCCAAAGAGCCTCAGTTGGATGTCCCGCCTGCCAACACGGACCCAAAGTAAAAAGAACTTGTCATTAACCCTAAGACTGGGCATCTTTATGCAAAGCTACCAGCCAAACGCAAGCCAGAACTCAAAGACTCTTACCATATTCCTCTTAAAAGAAAGAATATGGGTACTAATACTTCTCCACATCCCTTTTCATTTTCTTCACCAATAGATCCAAATTTACTTATGACACCCACAAATTCACCACAATCACCTGATCACCAGGATGATGGGGACAGGGCTGGAGATGGAGATGCACCAGGGGACAATAATCCTGACACATGGATCGATTATAATACAGGTCCTAATACTGACAACGACCCAGATTTATAACCTTCAAAACCTTCTCCACCAGACGACAACATAGGATTTAAAGAGCTAGTCAACAGAGCTGCTCAATACCATGGAGTGCAGCTCCACAAAGAGGCTCTTGAAGAGGACTTTTTATTTGAAACCTTAAGTTCTTCTCAAAAAACAACACATACACTGCCTATGCTTAAGGGTTTGCTTAACACATTTAAAGACCCAGTGCGCAAGAATTATCACTCCAAGAGTAGATAAAGTATAAAGCTGTACCTACAGACCCAATTTACATCAGAGTTCAACTTTAATTAGACTCCTTAGTGGTTTTAAATGCTCATAAGCGGGCAAATTCACAAACCGGAGATGCCCCTCCTCCTGATAAAGAATCAAAGTTAATAGATGCCTCAGGCAAAAGAGTTGCGGCACAGGCAGCCAATACTTGGCGTATAGCTAACACCCAGGCTCTGTTAGCTAGATATGACAGAGCTCATTATGATGAATTGTTCGACCTTTGATACAAGGTGTCTGTATATTTTGTGTGTTCTTAAAGGTTTTCAAAAGTGTTAATATTCCAGTTGTCAATGGGAACTAGCCTCGAAGGGCATAGGGATAGTGTGTTTGTACAGGGGAAAGAAATATTATTTCTTATGAAAGCCCTCACCCACCAACCTAGTTGGTGGCTTCTTCATCATCGGGCTCCACCCGGTGACACCGAATGTCTCGGCTGTGCTTCAACGCCTGTTTACAGCGGAGCTGGTTTCGTGGTGAGTTAGTGTGCAGTGATAGCGTGTGAATGTGGATTAAAAACTGTCCTTGGGTCCCATATCCTATTATAGGTAATTTTATTAGCGGGCCCTTGGCAGAGTTAAAAACAAGGCAATGGATGTATTGTGGAGTTATCTAGGTCTCCCACATCCTGTGTGGTCAACATGTTTCAGCCAGGCCTTGGTAATGAGCTGGCTTTCTTCAGGACCTTAAAGTGTATAAAGTGCTCGTGAAGTGATTAAAAAGAAGGGGGGGTCAAGAATGGAGTGTAAGTGACCCGCTGTGTGTTGCACTCGCTAAGGTGCAATATGGGTAAGAGGGGGCTTCCCTCTGTGCTTTGTACCTGTAAAAAAAGAATATAAAACAATACAAACACACGTATGAAAATTAGCATCCCAGATTGCACATGTATCTTATGTGCTTAAATGCCGTCGTGTCCGTGTATTAACCATAATGCTAGATAGTGGCGCGGTACGGACTGTGGCGTGGTAGTTGGTCGGCGGTGAAGGCTATATGTGCATATAATCAATAGCGGAATCACGCCGTGCTGCATAGTTGGTGGCGGACAGTTAAGAAATTACAGATGCTTACTCTGTAGATTATCAGAGCAAAGCTTCATGAGTATCCGGCATTGGGGTCGGCTTAGAATCGCATTCTAATAAGTTTAAAAAGGAGACATAAAAGAAAGTGAGTGAAGTCGCCTTGAGATCAAATAGAGGATCTCCTGTGGCCTCGAGAGTCGGCAGACCCTAGCAATCCCTACTTACTTGGGTGAAGCTCGGTCCCCGCGTCAGCACCTACTTGGTATGCATCAGATCTCCGTGGATGTTCACCCTCGATGTGCTAGAGCTTAAATATTCCCTGCAGTGTGCCGGCTGGAACCACTTCCTCAATTGTGTGAGTAGCGTCAGCAGGGGGAGAAGAGGGGTAGACATGGAGGAAAAACAAAGGCCCTCACTATGAAGATAGACATAGAGGAGAGACAGATGCCTTCACTGTGTATGGGCAGACCTGTTTTCTTCAGTAGAAGAACAATAAAGAATGAGTTAGTGAAGCAAAAAGTTATCGCTATGTATATGGGCAGTACTGTTTTCTTCAGTTGAGGAACAGTAAAGATTGTATTAGAATAAAGCGATAACCCTTTCGCTTCACTGTGACAATACTAGTAGATTGTGATGGACGGGCTACGTACTCCCGTATATTTGGGAAGCGGGTGAATAATGTACATGTCCCAATTGCACAGACACTAAAAATGGGTATTTGTAAAGGCGAAAGTATTGTCGCTTTTTTCGTGGCAGTATCAAATAGATTTAGGCTGCGCGCTCCCAAGTGTTTTAAGATCGGTTGTGCGGTGCCCGGGTCGTGTGTTAAATTGAGTCCGCATGCATTGTGAGGCATGGGTGACTGTGGGTTATTTAAATGAGAACAAAGCGACGCAATTGTAACAGGCATCCTAAGGTTGTTACAAGTAGAGTTCCCTTTGTCATGGGAGCTGGATCCTACACGTCCCTGGTGATAACCTCAGCCATTGGTATGTTTGTAGAGTCAAGAGTTCAAGCTATGCCAGGGGATATTGTCGTTCAGCCCCTGTTGGTGGGTGGACAGACGATAAATCCAGCGTTGTTCTTTTTTGAGCAAAAATTTGTTATTAGTGTTGTGACACTCAATATGTTCCACTGCAGTCCAGGACATATCGTTAGGGGTATGTCCTTTTTGGAGGTAATGGTCCGTTAGTTTACTAATGTTTTTTTTGCACCTGATGGTACTCCGGTGCTCCACAATTCTGGTTCTGACTTTGCGTGTAGTCATGCCAATGTAGCGTAGTCCACATGGACATTCAGTCAAGTAGACTACATTGTTTGAGTTGCAATTCGTGTGTTTTATTTGTCGCCATATTTTGCCTGCTTCCAAATTGAGTGTCTTGGTGGGGCGTGGCAGATACTGCAATCGCCACATGGGTAGTGCCTGACCACGTCCGGAAGACCCCAGGCGTTTAGTACAGAGTTTGTAGTGGTTTTTTGGTCATTTTGGGTCTCGTGGAGACTAGTCGGTCTTTGAGGCTGCTAGCTCTTTTATACGCAAAGAGTGGTTGGTCCCAGTTCCTTTTCCCGGTGTTCAGATTCGCCAGTTTTTTTGGATTATTTTATAAACCATGTTCGATGCCTCACTGTAAGTGGTGACACATGTTAAGGGGGCCGTGGTGTCCTCCCGTATGTTGTCTTCCAGGAGAGCATCTCTGTTCTGATTGCGTGCAGGTTTTTTTGTGTTTTGGACTATTTTTTCGGGGTATCCTCGCTCACGTAATTTTATGGCCAGCTGTGTTGATTTGTTTTTGGTAGTGTGATACATGGCTGCAATTTCTTCGAATTCGGAGAAATTGGCCGAAGGGGAGATTCTCCCCGAGTGCCCGAGGATGGAAAAACTCGAATTGTAACCGAGAGTTCCTGGCTGTGGGTTTGTAGTATGTTGTGGTTTTTAGCCTACCTACCTCTGCTTCAATGGTGAGGTCCAAGAATGCAATGTTCGTGGGGCTGGCTGTGCTGGTAAATCGTAAGTATGGATCACGGTAATTGAGCCAGGTGAGAAAGGTGGCTAGGGTGTCTTGTGTCGAAAAAATTTTGAGGTCTTTTTGAAATTTGGTAATTTTTGCCTGTGTGAGGTACTCTTTGTATTGGGCCATTTCTTTGTTTGACTCGTCGAGTTTTTTCTTGAAAGATGTTATAGTGCCTGGCACTGCACCATAGATTGGTTGGTACTGATAATAAAAACAGCTAAACGATTCAGACGCCATGATTATAGACCTTCAGGCCACAGAAAGCCAGTTTAAAACAACTATAACATTTTTTAAGAAAGAACTCGACGAGTCAAAGAAATGGCCGAATACAAAGAGTACCTCACACAGGCGAAAATTACCAAATTTCAAAAAGACCTCAAAATATTTTTGTACACAAAAATGTATCACTACACAGAGGACAACTACACTGCTCCCCAAAAGCAAGACAGATCCAGTGACACTTCGGGGGATAATAGCTCCGTCTCTAGTGATTCCAGCGCATGTTGATACAAATCCAGAGGGAAAGGACGACAACAACGCTGGCAACAACCATGGGGCACGCCACAATTTCAGGGTCATAACTGTGGACCTATGCCGTTTGCCCACCCACCCCATAATCCATATATCGGGTGGCCCCCCATGTATCACTTCGGACCTCAACCCTTCTTTCAAAACAATCAAAGGCCGCCTTTTTTAGGACGTGGACGGAGACCAAGAGGGCGACGAAGGAATCAACAACGGGTCCATTGAGCAGAGGAAGAAGGACCAGTGAGTGCCAATACCAGGAACAAGATGAGAGAACCACAACAAAGGGCGAGCGGACATCGCTAAGAACGCAAGATCCGAAACCCACTTCCCTGGTATTCAACTTATCCTCGATTCCACTTACAAAGAAAGAAGAAGACATACTCAATAAAGGACTATCCTTTGTACCTACCACATGGCTGGACAAGTTTCAACTACATACCGAATTGGCGGAATTCTTCCGCCAGCTCAAATTGAGAGCCTTCTTTGAAAAACAATCAACTACAGAGCATATCGCTAACGCCAACAACAATGAAACGGGCTTGAAACGAAAATCGACTTTCTTACCACCACCAACCAACATTCCCGTGGAAATCACCACGTTTGAACAAGCAGTCTACAATGAAGTCGAGAAGATGGACCAGCCCAAGACCTACAATAACCTTTCTAAAGAAGAAAGGGAAATAGTCCGCAAGCTACAAGACAACTCTAACTTAACCATAAAACCAGCCAACAAAGGGGGAGGAATTGTAATTCAGAACAAAAAGGACTACACTGATGAGTGCAGAAGGTTACTCAGTGACTCTCGCAATTAGAGGCCTGAGAGATGACCCCACAAACTAACTACAATCAACCATCAAATCTTTAGTTGAAAATGCAGAAGAAAATCAACACCTCTCCAAACAGGAGGCAGACTACCTCTGCGTTGGCAATGCCAAGGTACCATACTTCTACACTGTCCCCAAGATACATAAAGAGACCAGACCACCACCAGGCCGGCCTATCGTCTCGGGGATCGGTTCCCTCCTTGAACCCCTCTCCCGGTACTGCGATTTCTTTTTAAATCCACTGGTACAAAAAGCATCCACCTATATAAGAGATACTAAACATTTTCTCAACGTCATAAAAGATCAGGAGTTTGACCCTACTTCACAACTCCTAGTAGGGTTAGATATAGAGAGCCTCTATACTAGTCTCCCACAGGATGCCACCTTACAAGTCCTCCACGACATCCTGATGGAGACCCAATGTATACCACTCCTAGGCCTTTTATCCTGAAATGTGCCGCATTAGTGCTAAAAGAAAATTATTTCGAGTTTGAGGGTGAATTTTACCTTCAGACCAATGGTACATCCATGGGCAGCGTCTTCGCCCCCAGTGTAGCGGGGCTGTACGTTTACCATTTCGAGCAAACACATATACTTAAAACTGTCAACCCTCACTCTCACAACATCAAGTTGTGGCGTCGATATATCGACGATATTCTCATGATTTGGTCTGGGTCACAAGACACCCTAGCCACCTTTCTCACCTGGCTCAATGACCGTGATCCATACTTACGATTTACCAGCACAGCCAGCCCCATGAACATTGCATTCTTGGACCTCACCATTGAAGCAGAGGCAGGTAGGCTAAAAACCACAGCATACTACAAACCCACGGCCAGGAACTCTGTTACAATTCGAGAGTTTCCATTCTCGGGCACTCAGGGAGAATCTCCCCTTCGCCAATTTCTCCGAATTCGAAGAAATTGCAGCCATGTATCAGACTACCAAAAACAATCAACACAGCTGGCCATAAAATTACGTGAGCGAGGATACCCCGAAAAAATAGTCCAAAACACCAAAAAACGTGCATGCAATCAGAACAGAGATGCTCTCCTGGAAGACAACATACGGGAGGATACCACGGCCCCCTTAACATGTGTCACCACTTACAGTGAGGCATCGAACATGGTTTATAAAATAATCCAAAAAAACTGGCGAATCTGAACACCGGGAAAAGGAACTGGGACCAACCACTCTTTGCGTATAAAAGAGGTAGCAGCCTCAAAGACCGACTAGTCTCCACGAGACCCAAAATGACCAAAAAAAACCACTACAAACTCTGTACTAAACGCCTGGGGTCTTCCTGACTTGGTCGGGCACTACCCATGTGGCGATTGCAGTATCTGCAACTTGACACGCCCCACCAAGACACTCAATTTGGAACCAGGCAAAATATGGCGACAAATAAAACACACGAATTGCAACTCAACCAATGTAGTCTATTTGATTGAATGTCCATGTGGACTACGCTACATTGGCATGACTACACGCAAAGTCAGAACCAGAATTGTGGAGCACCAGAATACCATCAGGTGCAAAAAAAAATTAGTAAACTAACGGACCATTACCTCCAAAAAGGACATACCCCTAACGATATGTCCTGGACTGTAGTGGAACATATTGAGTGTCACAACACTAATAACACATTTTTGCTCAAAGAACAACGCTGGATTTATCGTCTGTCCACCCACCAACAGGGGCTGAACGACAATATCCCCTGGCATAGCCTGAACTCTTGACTCTACAAACATACCAATGGCTGAGGTTATCACCAGGGACGTGTAGGACCCAGCTCCCATGACCAAGGGAACTCTACTTGTACCAACCTTAGGATGCCTGTTACAATTGCGTCGCTTTGTTCTCATTTAAATAACCCCCAGTCACCCATGCCTCACAAAACGCATGCGGACTCAATTTAACACACGACCCGGGCACCGCACACCCGATCTTAAAACACTTGGGAGCGCGCAGCCTAAATCTATTTGATACTGCCACGAAAAAGCGACAATACTTTCGCCTTTACAAATACCCATTTTTAGTGTCTGTGCAATTGGGACATGTAGATTATTCACCCGCTTCCCAAATATATGGGAGTACGTAGCCCGTCCATCACAATCTACTAGTCTTGTCACAGAATAAAGCAATAACTCTTTCGCTTCACTAATACAATCTTTATTGTTCCTCAACTGAAGAAAACAGTACTGCCCATATACATAGTGAGGGCATCTGTCTCTCCTCTGTCTATTTACACAGTGAGGGCCTTTGTCTTTCCTCTGTCTACCCCTCTTCTCCCCCTGCAGACGCTACTCACACCATTGAGGAAGTGTTTCCAGCCGGCACACTGCGGGGAATATTTAAGCTCTAGCACACCGAGGGTGAACATCCACGGAAATCCGATTCATACCAAGTAGGTGCTGACGTGGGGACTGAGCTTCACCCAAGTAAGTAGGGATTGCTAAGGTCTGCTGACTCTCAAGGCCACGGGAGATCCTCTATTTGATCTCAAGGCGACTTCACTCACTTTCTTGTATGTCTCCTTTTTAACTTATTAGAATGCGATTCTAAGCCGACCCCAATGCCGGATACTTATGAAGCTTTGCTCTGATAATCTCCAGAGTAAGCATCTGTAATTTCTTAACTGTCCGCCACCAACTATGCAGCACGGCGTGATTCCGCTAGTGATTATATGCACATATATCAGAAACAATGGGAGAGCAAGGGAAGGAGGGGGTGCGTCCGTATCCCCTGTGTAATATATGTTAAACAATTATGGACGAACCCTGTCTGTGTGTGGCACCATCACTGGTAGGCAGTGTTTGGAACCCACTGGGTTTGTTAAAAGACCCCTCACACACCAACCTAGTTGGTGACATGCTTCATCATTGGGGTCCCAACCGGGTGGCCGAATGCCCCCCGGTTGTGCTACGACGCCTGATTACAGCGGAGCTGGTGTGGTGCAGAGATGTGTTGTGATGTGAATTAAAAATATCTCTGAGAATCCTTGCCTCTTTATGTTTATTACTGGCGGCTCAGGATATGGTTAAAAAATTATGTGTGATGCAACTAAAAAATAAATAATTATCTTGTAGTTGGCTATGTGATGGGTCTACATGTTTCAGCCCGCAAGAGAATGTAAGAGGGGCTTTCTTCAGGACCGTGAAAATAAAGTGAGTGGCAAAAAATGTGATGCCACGTGAAAAGTGCAAACAGTAAAAATGGTACCTACACACGCGCTAAGGTGTGTGGACTGCGTGTCTACGTACTTACGGACACGTATATAAAGAAGAACACTATGGTTGAGTGTGAGTGGCTGATCGGGGCTCGGGAGGAGTTGGCTCCTATAATTGACTTTGGTATCAGAGCGAACCCGCTAAAAACCTGTTGTGGTCTCTCGTCGTCCCGGTTTAACAAACCCAGTGGGTTCCAAACACTGCCTACCAGTGATGGTGCCACACATAGACAGGGTTCGTCCATAATTGTTTAACATATATGCACATATAGCCTTTACCGCCGACCAACTACCACGCCACAGTCCGTACAGCGCCACTATCTAGCATTATGGTCACGGACACAACGGCATTTAAGCACATAAGATACATGTGCAACTGGGATGCTAATTTTCATACTACGTGTGTTTGTATTGTTTTATGTTCTTCTTTTTTTTTTTTTTTTTTTTTTTTACAGGTACAAAGCACAGACGGAAGCCCCCTCTTACCCATATTGCTCCTTAGCGAGTGCAACACATAGCGGGTCAGTTACACTCCATTGTTGACCCCCCTCTCTTTTTAATCACTTCACGAGCACTTTATACACTTTAAGGTCCTGAAGAAAGCCAGCTCATTACCAAGGCCTGGCTGAAACATGTTGACCACACAGGATGTGGGAGACCTAGATAACTCCACAATACATCCATTGCCATGTTTTTAACTCTGCCAAGGGCCCGCTAATAAAATTACCTATAATAGGATATGGGACCCAAGGACAGTTTTTAATCCACATTCACACGCTATCACTGCACACTAACTCACCACGAAACCAGCTCCGCTGTAAACAGGCGTTGAAGCACAGCCGAGACACATTCGGTGTCACCGGGTGGAGCCCGATGATGAAGCATGCCACCAACTAGGTTGGTGGGTGAGGGCTTTCATAAGAAATATTTCTTTCCCCTCTACAAACACACTATCCCTATGCCCTTCGAGGCTAGTTCCCATTGATACATATATACTTTAGGGGAAGTGAACTAGCCCTGCTGTTCCTCCCTCTCTCCTTGATAACTAATAATAATCCAATTGTGCCAGTTATCGTGAATCCCTTTTTAAGTTGAATGCTGTGCCCCAAATGTGTTGATGCACATAGCTTTGAGGTCATTATTTTTGGGGTTTTCCCTCAAGCTAGCTTTGATGACTGTAGGGGCTGTTGCAATGACACAGGCACTGCTGAAGCCCCCTGGTCAGATTCAAGCTGTGCCTGACTAGATACATTGCATTGCACCTTATTGCAGTAATGGGAGGGGTTTGATAGGCGCCTTGGCCCTCTGCCTATGACACGGGAAGTACCTGAGTTCATTGCTATAATCCGTGAGACTGAGAGAGGACTGCTCACGGAAGCTTCAGGGGTGGGTTTGGGTGGTAGGGTTACGAAGTTGACCAGGATTGTTGTTTGGTAAGACTGTTCATCTACTTTTTATATAACTATACTGTGCATTGTCATCTTGTATCCTTTACGCAAATAACAAACACCAATAAAGAAAAGAAAAACGATAGGGGGGATAGATTCCCTCTTCTTCCAGATGTAATACCCTTGTCATATTGCTGTTGCGTATTAGGGCAGCCTGGTTTTGTTACTGTTTGAAATACTTCAAGAGCTAGAAGCACCATCCTGAGCTCCGATATATTGATGTAGTACTGTGCCATGATGGATATCCACCTGCTCTGAATTCATACCCTGGGCATGTGTGCCCCTCCACCCTGGGGTGCCCTACTTGTTTGAGATGTTTGTGCCTGTAAATCTGAGACTGGCCTTTATGAACTTGCTGAGCTCACAATAGGCTGAAGCACTAGGAGATAGATAGACTATGGCAGGCAATAAAGCGTCTTTCGATGTTACCGATATGTTACTTTGTATTTAAACTAGGATTCCCAGCCTCTCGACAGGGAAAATTTCAAAGCATATGTATGTATGAAATACACCAGAGATAGTTACATGTTAATACAAGTATCTTGTTTACAGTGCGTAGGCATGGTAAAACTGTGGTATATAACAAATCTGTCACTATGATGCTGCTGTCTTGAACAGATGTCCTGTTTCGGCGCAGCGGTCAAGAGTCTAAAATTCCATTGATGACACTGTTTGTTTAGGGTGGCGGGAGTTTGGGGTTATGAAAAAGCATCAATCAGTGGAGAAGTTAAAATTCCTGGCCTGACCCCATTGTTTCCTCTGATCTCCTCATCAGGCATAGCTGAAGTCAAGGATAACAAAGTGGAGCTGTTGAAAGTAGACGAGGCCTCTGAGGAGTTTCGTAAGGTGATTCGGACTTTTTACGACAGTCTAGAAGCCTACCATTGCAAGATCAAGATTGTCAAGGTAGTGTATACACTAATTGCATCGTATCTTATCGGGTCCACTCCATCACCCTTGAAGTACAGAAAGAAACTAAAGACTCCTCTTTTCAGGCAGCGACTCATGCCATCTCATTCTGCTTTGCCTGTTTTGTTCCCTCTGCTCTGTCCACTCTGCCATTGCCCATGCCATCATGAACTCTGTCCTTTGTCATCCCCGCTGCTGTAGAGCATGCCATCACTTCTAAATTGCCCATTTGGTCTTTAACAATTTTACATAGTAGTGATTCTGCATACCATAGAATACTGCAGCTTCAGGTCTTTATTTTGCAGTTTACATATTAATTGGCTGTAACGCTAATGATGATTTTATGGATCAGAGTCCCCAATTCACTGGGCAGTATTTAGGTGGACATTAAAAGGCAGCACCTTGAAAGGTCCTCCAGTATTTTCTTCTTGCTGCATGTGGTTATCAAGGATGATTTGCAGAGTAACCCACTAGATGATGCTAAAGCTAAATCCTCTGCTGGGCCACTGAATCACTATTCGGGTTGATCCTGGGCAAACAAAAAAGTCTTCCATGCCTGTTTGAGTGATCCTCAGAAGCGAGGTCCAAAGGTACAACTGGTGGGAAAACTTCATTCCCCAGGCTTAAGACCGTTTCAGCAACTAGGTCATGGGTAAATATCCTAGTCCTCGAGTATCTAAAGTGAAACACCTAGGAGCAGACCATTTTGTACTCTAGTCCCGAGCCGAGGATGTACTTGAGAGTAGACCAGCTTTATTCTGTCTTGTGTTCTAGTCATCGGGGATGCACCTGAGAGTAGACCAGGCCTTATTCTGTATTCTAGTCCCGAGCTGACGATGTACTTGAGAGTAGACCAGCTTTATTCTGTTTTGTGTCCAAGTCCTGAGGGATACTCCACGGAGTAGACAAAAACCTTATTCTGTATTCTAGTGCCGAGCCGAGGATGTACCGGATAGTAGATCAATCTTATTCTGCATTGTGTCCAAGTTCTGGGGGGTACACCTGAAAGTAGACCATTCCTTATTCTGTATTCTAGTTCCAGAGCTCGGACAATGCACCGGAGTAGAGCAGCTTTATTCTGTATTCAATTCCCCAAGCTGTGCAGATGCGCCTGTGGTAGACGACCCTTATCCTGGGCATGCCAACAGGAATCTTGAGATGCTTCAGTTACAAGTACTGTGCAGACCTCTAGTAGGTTGAAAGCAGTGTTGCTTGGCATTATGTAGGGATATCCTGAGACTGGCTTGGTGAAGTTCAGAACCCCTTTATTAACCAATAGTGAATATCCACTGTAGGACTAACCTACCTTTTACAGCAGAATGGGCATGAGTGACTCTTGGAGTAGATGCGGTCATACCCAGTTTCAGAGCCTAGATCACGTGTCTTCAAGAAATCTGCAGATTTGGAATTTGTTTTTACTATTGATAAAGTGTGAACCCAACCAGGAAGCTGCTTCGTTCCTTGCAGGCATGGTTTGTCTTCCCTTCTCTCTTTTTTTTGTCTCTTGGCCTTGTCCTCTCTGTCCCCGTCTCATGTCTGTCTGTCTCTCTCTCTCTCTTTGATCTCTGGCCTCTCCTCAGAACGCTTGCTCTTTTTTTCCCTTTGTCTGCAGTCTTGGTCTCTTTGTGCATTGTACTATTTCTCTCAATTCATTATTACTGTATTTCATTTGGGTTTCTTTGTTTCAGTGCCTTTCTGTGTTTTAGGAGCAAACCCCTTTGTCTAAAACTCCAGTTTCTGATTTATTTTTATTTTTTACCCTTTCCAGATTGCTGATTCATTCTTCCTAATTCTCCCTTTTTCTTTTCATTCGATTAGTTTTGCTTTTAGTGAATCTGTGTTCATCATGCCAGTGTAGTTCAAGCTAGATTTTAAACATTACTATCGTCTCACATGTGCATCTTGCACGTTAAATCAATGTGTACTGTGCTGTGATAAATAGTCTTTGCTCTTGAATTAATTAATAAGAAATTGAAAACCCAGCCATTTCTTCCAGGCCTTTGGCATTTCTATCCCCTTACTATCACCCTCACGCTGACCACTGTAGCTAGTCTTCCTGATTGTGCATAGCGCTCATGAGAATGCTGCTTTGCTCAGAGGTGCTATATAGGCTGATGTTATATCAAGTGTAGCTTGCATCCCTCTGGGGTAGATACTCTGCTCACCAGCCCTCTAGACTACGGCTCTGGGAGCTCCACTGTTCTCACTATGAGCAGTGTTGGAGTTGCACATCTCAGAATTCCTGTGCTGCACCGCCAATCTAAACCACTCAACACCTGTCTGAGAACTTATTAGGTTATACTTTCCCCAGTGCAAGGATTATACCTGGACCAATGGATGCTCTTCATAGTCACCCACGACTGCTGCCTGGAATTTTACACCACATCACCCAGTTTGCCACTAATGCCCTCACAAGATCAGCCTAGATCCCCAGCAGCTGTGTGTAGAAGAACTGCAGACATTGCTTCAATAGGGAGCTATTGCACCTGTTCAACCACATCAGCAAGGGCAGCGAATCCCCTAGGAAGACTGGACGGTGGCACCAATACTGAGCACTTCAAGATAAAAACTCTTCCAGAGGTCATTCCATTACTTCTCTTCCATAAAGGTACACCTAGCAGCTTTAGCTGCCTACCTACAAAACGGGAAACAATAGTCAGTCTATGAAATTCTGTTTTTTAAATCCTTTATGGAAGGCCTCAAAAGGGATATCTCACCTTGAACGCCACAAGTCTGTTCATGGGACCTTAACAATGCCCTACTTCGAGACAACTTATCGGGCTTCTATTTCAGCTGCTGCACTCTTATCCAATTCAGTTCCTTTTCTGGAAAGTATCTTTCCTCATTGCAGTCACTTCCCTCCACAGGGTAAGTGAACTACAACCATATACAACAAGGATCTACAGGGGTAGAGAACAGGTCATCCCCCACTCATATAGTCACAAACAACAAAGGACCTGTTCCCACGGTGACTGTATTTACTCAGAGCCCATCCTTTCCATTGTAAACAATCATCATGGTATTATGGATCAGCGGATAGCCTTATACCGTCTGTATTGGAGGGACCTAGATCACCACTCTATTATAAAAGCACTGTTGTGTTAATTCGTTTAAGTCTCCCACGGTCAAACCCACCCACTAGTGTGATATGACCAAGCTCAAATGAACATAGGTAAGAACATATAACCATAAGTAAGAGGAAAAGGTTGACGGTGCCCCATGGAAGTAACACCATGGGAGTAAGCAGGCAGGTACTCGCCTGCATCCTCAGGTTCTCATCATCAGCAACCGCCAACCTATAACACAAACTGTGATAAAGTAGAGAAAAGAAAGACACGGTGCTAGGTGTGGTATCAAGTGCTGCCTATACACCAGACAATTTAACCAAGTGTGTGGCAGTATCAACCCTATAGGGGAAGGCGGGGTCCAGCCTGAAACACCGCCCTTCCCAGTTAAAACCGAGCAAGACCACACTGGCTGTATGAATTTATTCTGTGCTGTCTCTGCACATTTAAAAGCCGACATGTTTCATTGCCAGAGGAAGCTCACGGCAATTTCTTCAGGGCATGGGTTAATAACTCCACCCTGCACCAATCGTTGTCTAATTTATATGTTCCGGGTTGTTGCCCCGCATGGGCATACCTGTACCCTTCTTAGCGTGTGAGTGTGTACGCGTCCACTTTCTCACTGGCTCTCACGATTGCTGCCACTGTCATTCGCAACCGGCTTGGCGTCTGGCGTTCTCTCAGCACCTCGCCTGTAAGTGAACTACAAGCCTTTAACATTTGAGAAGCCATTTATCCAAGTACAGAAAGTTCGGGTTGCCCTGAAAACATATTCTCGTTTTCTGCCAAAAGTTATCTCCCCTTCCCATGTCAATCAGATTCTTGGTTTACCAGCTTTTTGCCTTCAACTACAGTCTGTCACGAAAGGTGCTCTACACACATTAGATGTTGAAAGAACCCTTATGTGCTACATTGACTCTAAAAATCCTTTAGAAAGACAAAGCAGCTCTTTGTAGCTTTTGACCAGCCCCACCTAGAAAATCCAATATCCAAAGTGATCTTTGCCAGATGGATTGGTAAATGCATTCAAGTTTTATGTGCCAAAGTGTGTCGCACACTACGGTCAGTGCCCAGGGCATATTCAGCTCGTAAGACTTTTCTAAGTAACATCCCGCTCACAGACACCTTTAAGGCTGCTACTTGGTCTTCTATCAACTCATTCGCTTAGCATTACTGTTTGGATATTCATGCCCAACAAGAAGCTCAAGTCGGACAAAATGTACCTCGCATACCATCACGTTAGGGAGATAGATGCTGCTTCACAGGAATCTGCAGCAGCACATGCTGCAAACAAACAACTTTATTTACATTTAACAATTAGTTTGCACCTTGTAGTACTGTAGGTTCACATGCCACCTCCCCAGATTCGAGTGCACAGTACAATATTCTACAGTCCCTGTATTTCTAAATACATATTTCTCTACCAGTGCACATAGTCTTTACTCTCTTGCATCTCTACATCTACTTGCACTTCCCTGTAGAGGAAGACACAATCTAAGGTGGTATCTCTGTCTCTTGTTTTAGGGAAGGTATGCAAGTCGTCTCAAAACAAAATCCTCTTCTACATAGAAAAACAGCTTGTAGGGTCCACACCCAACACCAGATGGCCAAAGTGTGTACAACATGGGAATCTGCAGCACAATAAGTTGCAAATAATTGTTACAGGTTAATAACATTTTCTGTCCACAGCCAGCTAGTAAAGATCACTACGGACTTCCAAGTCTTGATCAGATTTCCCGAGGCCCCTCACCAGGCTCACTGAAGTTTTGTGTACAATGAAGAACTGACAGCAAGTAAATCAGTATGACTAAACATAACTTATCACAAAAATGTAAGCCTGCACCACCAAAGCGTGAGTCCTTTCTTAGAACCAACTTCAGAATCTCCTAGAAAATGGAGAGCAAAAAAAAGACCAGAGCTGGCCACTACACAACCTTGTCCCTTTAGAGAACTCTTGGTCCAAAACAACCCCCAGAGTCTTAAATTCAATGGCAGGCAAAGGGGGAATCCCAGTGAAGGATATCTGAGTATGCTGTCCCATGAACAGCTGCTAAATGGGTTTTCTACATTGCTCATCAGGTAACTGTGACCCATCTACTGATGAATGGCTGTGAAACAATCGCTCTGCTTCAATGCGGAGGTAGGAGCGGGTTTGTCCAATCTAACAATATGTTCTGTTTCCTCGTTGTAAAACATTTACCTGATCAGTTTGTAACGGCGACAGACCTGTATGTTAAACAGGATGAGCAACAGGGAAAAACCCTGCAGTACCCCACAAAGAACCTCTGGCTTGAAAGGGAGGAGAGTCAGCAACTGGAAACATAGGTCCAGGAACAGTGTCCATTAAACCAGTCTCAGTAACACTGATCTCTTCAGCCTTCCCCCAGTATCCTTACCGCCTTCTCCCTGTGTGCTCTACTGTTCTGTCATCCACCCAGCACCATCCTCTTATGTTTTCCAAAGTGCCCTCCCCTTCTGCTAGCCTCAGTGTCCTCTCCCCTACTTTGTTTCCCAGGGCCCTCCTCCTCCAGGCTTCTCCACCCTGTGCCCGCCCTCTTCTTCATTCTTCGTATTGTCTCATCTACCTTCCAACCTGTATCCTCTTCCCTTCTGCCTTGTCCTCCTTTAAATTGTATTGTTCACCCTCTCTTCCTGGGGTGTCTCCTGCACTGTGGTATTCCTTTTCACATTCAATGCAGCTTAATCTGGCCTCTGGTCTGTCCCTTTTTTGCTGACTAGTCCCTCCCCTCACCTTCTGACTCGGGCAACTTTAGTACGGTAAAACACGCTATAAAGCTGCAGGTTACACACACTTATTTATTTTCAATCACTTGGCTGCACCAAACTGTTAGTCCGTTGTGCAAAGAACATTCAGGTATGTTACATAACCAATAAAATAACTCGCTGTACAAAGATGGATTTGGGGTTTCTCCTACCTGCGTTGAGCCCCTCCCCCACATTATCCTTCTCCCTCTACAGTCTGTCATTCATGACCCCTCTTGACATCTTTGAGCCCTTCCTCCTTTCATCCTGTGGTTCCTTTTGCACTGGTCTGTCTCCTTTCACTGGCTCTGGCTCTTCAGCTCCTTCTCAGTCTATTTCCCTTCCACTGCCTGAATCATGGCATCGACCTTTTCCCTTCCCCTGTACTCTGCCCTCTGTCTGTGTTGTGTTCTACGTGGGTATCGGGAGCACTGACAATATTTCCATGTAATGTCTGCCTCTCTGATTCTTCTACGATGTTCTCCTATATTTTCAGCTCGAAAAGCTGGTGAACCCTCTGCTGCTCAGCCAGTACAAGTTGAAGAAACTGTCCATGGAGCGAGCAGGCTGTCAAGAGCCAGTGGAGCGAATATTGTATCATGGTACTGCTGAGGACAGTGCTAAAGAGATCTGTCACTATGGGTTCAACCGAAGTTTCAGTGGGAAAAATGGTATGTGGATTCGAGAGATGAGGACAAATGGCATCCCGTAATCTTGTAATTCATAGGACCCAGCTCCCTGATTTTAGTAGACTTTGAAAAAGCATTAGACTCTTTGAGATGGGAGTTTCTGTGCCAGGTTCTCGAAAGATTAATTTTGGCTTTAGGTTTTTATTCTGCGTCTGAGTTCTGTCCAGAAAACCCTGGGCACCCGTCCACATGACCAGCACCTGTTGAGCGATATGTCCGATTGCGAGAAGGACAAGACAAGGGTGTCGTCTTTGTTCGCTGATCTTCTCTCTAGCAATAGAAGAACCATTGGTTGCTTGGAAGCAAAAAGATGGTCTGGTGCAGGGGTTCCAGTAGGCGGGAGGAATAGAGGGCTGGGCATCTTCATACACGGATGACATGTTCCTGTTCCTATGGTGTCCATGATGAACATGCCAGAGGCTAATGGAAATACTTGATTTGTATGGTGAGGCTTCGGGCTTTGGGTTTAACTGGGATACGTCGGTTAGAGGGAAGGAACTTCACTACAAACTCTGATTTCCAGCTGCGTGTGCAATCCTATAGTTTCATGCTCCTAGGAATTCATATCTCTACAGACTCAAATTTGCTGGGACATTATTGCAACTCCATTCCTGGGCGCCATTTGTAAAAACCTCTGGGGCTACACTACAGGTAGTGTTGTCTTCTACAAAGTGAGTTTTTTGCCCTGACTCTGCATCCTCCCAAATTACCCCAGCAAGCTCCCAGAGAGCCTCTTCAACACTGTGAGTTCTTTCGCGCACCATGGCCTAAATGGAAAAATTCCCCCAATTAGTATAAAACGGTGGTTATGGTATGGAAGACATTCATTTATACTATGGAACTGACCAACTGTCAGTGAAGGACTGGCTTTTAGATTCCGGGGAGGATCCTACTCATTGCCTCAGGCTTGACGCCATCCTGGTAACACTTCGGTGCAGTCCCCGGATCCCAGTTTTCTTGGGCCTAGCCACTAGTGCTGCTCTTCATTGCCATTGTAATGCCGTGCATGGGCTTGGCAGTCAGGGCATAATGACCCACTACACCCCTATGACATGGCAAGTGGTTGGTGGCGTCTCCTGGCCTATCTGGTTTCAGAACTCTGGCCCTTGAGGGCATTGCAACACTGCGATATTTGTGCATTCAATCACAGGAAGTCATTTGCGGATCTTGTTGATGAATTTCAGCTCCACAAGTCCTAATTTGTCAGATACCTGCAGCTGCAACATCGCTGCAATGAAGAACATGCAGATAGTAACCCGTCCAGATTTTAACCCTCTCTTGAGAATAAACATGTTCCATGAGTTTGCCCTGTTTGATAATAAATGCTTTGCGAGACTGAGCATGTTTACAAAGTAACCTGGCAATTGGGGGATGAGAATGGAGATAGGCTTTGTGTCTCCCCCCCCCCCCCCCCCATCTTGACTCTGCTTCGACTTCTCCAGTTTAGATTTCTGCATACAGTCTCCTGTTTCAACCCATGCAAGACTGTGGTGGAGGGGTAGATACCATTCTCTGACCTGTCAAAGATGCCATTCAGAGACAGGAGGGTTTCTTCACATGACCTTCTGCAATGCAGCCTTCTTGGCTGCAAGTTAAGGCATACTTTATAAAGTCATGAGACGCATTGTCGCTTACCTCCAAGATGGGACTCTGTGGCATCCTGGAGGGATGGGAGGACACCCGCAGCAGGCAGACTCTAGTGGGTCTAGGTTTTCTCCTTTCAGAGTGCGGCAGAGTATAACCCTTCATGAAATGGCTGCGGGCATGGATTACTGCTCTCTTACTGAGGTCATTTACTGGGCAGCTGGATGTCCCACCAGCCACCATAAGATATGTGTCCCATGATGGGAACAGTCCAGCTAGACTCTAAGATATTAGATGTATAGTATCATTACCTATACATCACAACATGCATAGCTGTTGTTTCTATATGAACTGTTTTGCCTACTGACTTCTCCCTCTATGATCAGCTGCACAAATCGCTGTCTTCTTTCAGTACTTATTTTGAAATCAATTGTATTCATTATTTAAAAGGCTTGTCCATCCAGAACGCCTCAGGCTGGACTCTGTCTCTGCTGAGGGAATCCGGTTGGGCTATCTGATCTTTCAGAGAACCCTGAGGCTGGGGGTCTAGGCTTTCCAGACTGGGGCATATTTCTGTGCTGTCTGTCAATCAAACAAACCACAGGATGGTACCCACCACTTGTTGAATTCTAGATTCCTTTTAACCCAAGAGGCGATACCCATCTGTCATTAATTTCATGTGGATGTCAGTCTTCCTCATGCTCGGATGGCCTGATGTCCATCTTCTCACTAACCTGACATGTATGCCTGTCACTTGTTCTCCAAGAGGCTAATGTCCATCAGCTCCAGTCGAATGTGTATTCAGGGCTGCTGGAATTATGGAGTAGGGGAGGACCAAATTATGCAGCAGGGTTGGCTAAATTATGAAGCAGGAAAAGGCAAATTATGCAGTATAATGTGGCACAGTTTGATGGTATTACTTCATTATTTTGTCATTTTTGCACATGGAAACACCTAGTGAAAGGATTTCACCTTATTGGTACCAGTTTAACACCCAAATAGAAAAATAAACAATTGAAAGATAACCAGTCAAACTTTGCTAAGGGCATTCCACTGTGGTGTGACACGTCACCACTTTTTTAGCAACTGTTGATAGTTTGAGCCAGAAACGGGAAAAAAAAATTGTTATAATCTGCAGTTTATGCAGCAGATGTATTATGTGGCAAATGCAGCAAATCCAAAATTATGAGGAAAATATCGCTGGCTCAGAATCTCATGATTCCAGTGGCCCTGGGTGTATTCCTGTCCCTCGTGCACCGACTGACTGATGTACTACATCTTATGAATGTGATGCCCGTCCCTGTAGTTGGATTGGCTGATGCTGTGGATGACCATCCCCTGTAATCGAACAGGCAGATCCTGAGCATGTCATTCCATGTAAGCCGACAAGACTTTTAGTAGGTTGTCCATCCCATTTACTCGGGTAGGCGAATACTGAGGTAGTTCGTCCTATGTAAGCAGACAGACGGATTCAAAAATTTCCGTCCTATTAATCAAACAGAAGGATATTGAGGATGTTTGTCCTGTATAATCGGGCAGAGTGATCCTGAGGATGCCCATCCCCTATAATTGGATAGGTTGATATTGTTTAATAGTTCAGTGGCAAGTGGGCAATATTTGCAATCCTTACAGCCATGTCACGTTCTTTGAAGTCCAAAAGACTTCCAGATACGAGCTATTAAAATGTTGATTTTCATCTTTAAAAAAGATCTTTCAAAATGTTATTAACTTATACAGATCACTGTAAGTGGTCAAAAACTTTTTTTGTAGTCGCCACTTGTCTATTTTAAAATAAACCTAAAATGCAGTGTATCCAATCATTAGCGAAAATAGACAATTTTCACTCACCTCTTTTGTTCTAAACATATAATTTTATGCAAGTTAACACGTTTTATAGGTTTCCTGAAGTCAGAACAAGCAAGGTTGCCTCACTCACATTGTGGAATTGCTGAAATAAATGTCCTGCTTAAGTCATGAAGGGGAACAGAGTCTTTCACAGGTACAAAAAGACTGTTGATAGAGCATCTACCACATTTATGTATACATTGAATAACTGGTATGCCAGGATGAACCCACAGTTGCAACCTGTATTGAGTTGAGATGTCTCTGGTCCTTGTGACTGCACTGCTAAGGCATGACTCGCTTCATGAGCCAGTGTACAAAAGGCATAAACCTGGGCCATTCACACAGGCCACCATCTCGGCCCACAAGGGGTCTCCTTTGATGAAGTTGTGCAGTTTTAAAATGTACATTACAGAATAAGAGTGAATCCCAGTTCGAGGGATCTCGCCAGGCCAAACTAGCCAGCAAACTTTATACTTGGTAACAGTGAGGCTGTCCTACTGAAGCCAAGCCTGATCTAGTGCCGCTATTATCCAGTTGTCATCGCTCATTCTGGAGGCTTCACTGGCAGCCACTGGGCATAACCCAACACCCCCCGCCTCCCCCCTCATATTGAGAATTGGATGTCTAGCACTTCTGGACAGTCTTACAGTATAATAAGATGTCAAAGAGCAAACAAATTGAATAGAGTTGTTTGGTGTGGATGACATTCTGCCCTGCTTTTTGCCTGGTGATTTAAGTAGACCCACCTATGATCTGTGCAAGTGGTGGTAGTTGTGGGTAACCTTTCTAAAGTTAAACTCTTATGCAGAAATACTGAGTTTTAACTATTCATATGACTATCAGATTTCTGTTTGTCCACCATAGGCATGTGTCCTACGTCGGGCAAAGATGTGTAAAGACTTCGGAACCTTTATCGACAATGATTGGTCTTTCAAAGATCAGGTCCGTGCTGTGTCAGAGCTGTGTTTTTGCTAAATCTGCATCCTCTGGAAGCCTCTACGCATCCTCCACTTTTCACATGTGGTATTGTCTTAAATGCTGTTGTGATCGGATAACTGTCAAGAGAGCTCACATGTAAAATTGTCAAACTTAATAAGGTCCAAAAACATGCTGCGTGCAGAATGTACAGCGATGGGTACATCTCTGCAAGCCTTTGTAGGATTTACAGTCTGTCATTTGTATTTGGTTATTTATAGAGTGCACTGTGACCGAAATGGTATCCTGTCGCTAGCTAAAACCATCAGTAGAGGAATAGAAAATGGGGGGGGGGGGATATTCTAGTCAGAAAAAACAGAAGTTTAACCCAATAATTAATGGGGGAAGAGCCAAGTTTGAAGGGATTTCCTAAACTTATACAAGTCAGTTTGAGATCTTACTGAGACTGACAGTTTATTCATAATTGAGCCACTTTCCCCGTAAAGGCGCGTCCTCCCTGTCGGACTTTATTGACTCTGTTCTTGGACATATTGACTGTAGTCGATCGAAGGGCCTTGCCAGGAGTATATTTTCTAAAAAGAAATCCTCTTTTTAATAGACAGCCAATGGAGATCTTTGAGAGCACCGGAGGCAGAGGAGTTCCAAGGTCCATTTAGCGTTGGTTTCGCTGTGACCATCTGAATGCGTTCCAGTTTCTTTAATAAATAGCTAGCAGCTCCTAAAAGGAGGGCATTACAGTAGTCCAGCCTACTTAGTATGACGCCTCTGGAAATCAGGGATCTACCTTGGACGTTTAACATTGGGTACAGTTTCCTGAGACCGCAAATCATAGCGAAGCAGTTCCCCGCAACTCCATTCACATGCTTTTCCATAAAAAAGGTCCTCATCTAGCATTACTCCCAGGTTCCGGACCACAGTTGAGTTACCAAGTGGGATTTCTGTGGGTAGAGGCCAAAGAATCTGGGGGATGGATATTGCATTGGAGCTCTGTTTTGCATCCGTTAATCTTAAGGAGGATCCGGATAAATATTCTCGCTAGACACCCAGTTGTCTTGTTCTGGGGTCTGATCTCATGCATTTACTGCCTATAAATCACATTTTTAAAGGAGGGTGTGCTTTCATAGATGTATCAGCCAAACGTTGGAATTTTCTACCTTAGAAAATGTTGCCACCAAAAGATCACTGTAATTTCAAGCATCTCAAGACCTGGTTCTTTCCGTCCATGCGACTCTGAAGCCAAGAGTTTCTGTCTAGCAGCGGCACCTAAGCACTACAGTGCGACGGGCAACCGTGAACTTTATCAATAGACTACCATAACCTATAATGGAAACAACCCTAGACGAGGTTTCTGGAGTAATGTTTTAGTACTTCATTTGAAGGTCCATCAGGGCCCGAGCGCTCAAACTCTTCTGGTTACTTACTCCCCTTTGGAATAGCGAAGACCGTATGTGGCTCTTTGTTTAGTGACCGACCGGGGCTGCTGTTATGACTTCGGGGAGTTCAAAACCCACCATGCTTCTTCAGAACTGTAATCTACTGGTGCCAGCGAGAGAGAACCCATTGCCAAACAATGGCAGCTCTGTGCCCGTCCCTGCTGCATTCCAGTGCAGCTCTATATAGCTTTTAGAGCAAACCTTAGCATTATGCAATATATAATGATTCCTCCAGTCAGCATCATCCGCTCCCACAATATCGGTGTCCACTCCTACACCGATGACACTCAACTCATTCTCTTTCACAGACGAAACAACCAGTACCCATTTCAAGTTCCTTACCTGCATGACTGAAATCGCCCACTGGATGGAGACCACCTGTCTAAAGCCAAACACTGACAAGACAGAAATAGTTATCTTCGGTAAGAGCACATCACCCTGGGACTCCACCTGATGGCCAACAGAGCTAGGACCAACCCCCACCACCTATGCCATGAACCTCAGGATCTTGATCAGCAGCAAACTATACATGACAGCCCAAGTTTGTGTCGTTGCAGCAGCATGCTTCAATACCCTGAAGATGCTGAGGAAGATTTTCAAATGACTCCTAATCAGCTCATGGAAAACCATCACGTATGTGCTGGTCGCAAGCAAGCTGGGCTATGGGAACACTGTATGCCGGAATCAACCAGAAACTCAGCATAAGGCTGCAGACCATTCAAAACTCTAAAGCCAGAATCACTCTCGACCTCCTAAACAGCACTCCTATTAAACCACATCTGAAAACGCTCCACTGACTCCCCATTCACAAATTAGCACAATTCAAACTCCTCACTCCCACTTTCAAGGCACTACATAGCACTAGCCCAGCACAACTCCACAATCTCAGCTGCTTTCACAAACCTTCCAGACACCTCCACTCATCCGGACTCCTACTTGCAAACATCCCAAGCATATGAAAAACCGATTTGGCGGTCGAGCCTTCTCCTATGTTGCTCTTAAAGCGTGGAATAACCTGCAGCTACACATAAAAGCTTCCTCCTCACTTCTTGACCTGGCTTTTCGAGTAGTCCTACTATGCCCTAGGTATGTCTAGACTCTCAGCTGCTCAGCTTCAGGATACCCTCCCGGTGATAGGGCGATCTACAATTCTACATAACATAACATCAGACTCTTGTGCGTGTACAGTGAAGTGGCGATATGTACTACCTAGAATTACTATAAGGAGCACCACAGAGTCAATTGTATTTTGTCTGCTTCACATAAATTCGAGAGGATGTATCCTGGTCTTTGTTATATTCCTCTCTCTCTCTCGCCTGGGTTTTTGATATTTTAGTAGCTTTACAGCTTTATACCAGGACCATTCCTTCGATTATTCTTAAAGTAAAAAGAAGAAAATATTATGGCTGCAGAATGATAGAGTACTCGACTCCAAGAATTGCCTGTCAGTCAAAGCTGTTGCTGTAGGTGATCTAGGTTGGATAACGTCGAGACTGTGAAACAAGTAATCACACACAATAAGTGTTAACATCCAGGCAGACCTCTCCAGTAGAGAAGGGTCTGTAGTTTGAAAATGATTGCCAAAGAAAACTGGAAGTGGTCTAACACCGTTTTAGACCGGAACAGGATATCCAAACTATAGGACCTAGCAAAATGCTCCAACCCATCATTTATAGCCAGGGATATCCTATGTCTGAGGTATGCAAGTCTCGAGGAAGCTTTTGGGGTGTTGGGGCTACTCCAAGGCGAACTCTGGTAGGGCTTTTGCTACAAATCTAGCTCTTCTGTCTGACCTTTCTCCTGGATACAACTCTTAACAAAAGGAATGCGCTAAAAGCTTGCCATGGCTTCAGGTTGTAGGAACTCCAATGCTAGTGTTACAGGTTTGTAGCCATTTCCTTCCTGCACTAAATTATATATTATGCAGATTTTACAGCCACAGATTATTAGTAGTAGTAGCTCTGCAACATCTTGCATTTTTGACTAAAGGGAAGTCCACGTACTGAGGTAGTGGAGCTGCTTTGTTTTGAAACATATTCTGGTTTGTGCTTCTGATCTTTTTTCTTTCTCCACAGCTACCCGCTATGGACAAGGAGTCTATTTCGCCGTTCAGTCTGTGTTGTCAGTGTTGGATTTCTACTCCCCTCGCAATACCGTGGGAAATAAGTGTGTCTTTGTGGTGAAGACCTTGACTGGTGACTATGCCATTGGCACACCGGAAATGAAGGTGCCCCCGATAAAGGATGCGACGGGACTCTCCCGGTATGACAGTCTCGTAGACGATGTGAAGAAGCCTACAATGTTTGTCATTTTTAATGACACCCAGGCATACCCAGAGTACCTTATCACCTGCAAGAAGAACTAGACTCCTGGAGCAGGTGTGCAATACCTGTGATGTGTGAAACTGGGGGAGAGGACCCGTGAGTACTGCCTTGCACTCCCTGAGACTCGACTCATCCACTGCTTGGCAGTGTCTAATCATACTGTCCTTTAATACAGACCATACCCAAATGTAGAGGTTCTACATGTCCGCATTATTGACCTCTATGTCCTGAATGAAATTATTCCGCATCCGGCACACAATTTCACAGATCTGGGACGCTCAAGCATCGCCACAGTACATCCTCCTCAGAACCATGACTGCACTCGCACATCCACCGATAGTGCCAGAACCTTTAGCACCCAGGTCATGCACCCTAGATCTAATACATGCCGGCACTAACTCATCTATGGTTTCTGCCTATTCCTTCTCTTTCTGAGACCTGCTGTATGATAGCCCCAGAACGATGGACCTCCTGACAAGCCCCCATTCCTGGGACCCTCCATATGAGAGCACTTAACATACCAACTCACCTTCCTGGCACAAACCAATTCCAGTGCACTCTGTCCCCAGGCAGCTGGATATGTAAGAGCACTTATCACACAAATCCACAGACCTGGTACACTGTATGCTCACCAAAAAAGCATCCAGTACATGCCTTCACTGACTGAAACCACCCATGGGCTTCATATAACGGTCTTCAAACAGCCATCCAAAGTGTAGGAATGTTCTTTATTCTCCCTGACAACTTTACATACTAAGGTATTCGCCACCCCCCAACCAAATATGAATATCATCATAAAAAAGTGCAAAATAAACCTGCATCCAAGAGCTGCATAACATGCAGGCACCTACCTGTAAGGAACAATGCAGCAGCCTCGATGGGCCTCGGAACCAAGAGCAGAGTGTCTGTTATTACCTGAAACTTACACAACATACATTACCCCTAAGACATTACAATATACTAGAGATTTAAGAACAAGACTGCAAAATCTATAAGCACTGACAATCCCCAGGAACCAGCTTCAGAAGAGCTTTGACAATCTAAGCGACTAACCGCATCTTAAACCTTCAGGTTTTAAGAGGACCACACTAACCACTTCTGCACACCCAGATGACATAGTAGTGCCGACTTGGAGAAGGATTTGGGACTCGCATTTTTTCTTTTCCTTGCTGTAGCCACGCAATGGAAGATGAGAGTTGAATCTCATGGCAGATAACAAAATGCTTAATTGTTTCTTTTACTATGAATGTTCAATAAAGACATGATTGATTAGTTTGGTTAAATCCTCGGATGTCTGTGTTCATTGTTGTTGCCTTCACTTGAGGAGGCAGCCAGCCTTGAATTAGTGTAGTGCATACTTGTCAAGTTCATTTTATTTTGGGCTTGCTTACTCCAGTGGAAGACCCTGACGTAGCAATATTTTGTGCATATATTTATTTAGCTAGAGAATGATTGCTTACTCTCATTTTTCAATTGCAGACATACATTAAATTATTTGTCATCTTTCTGTTAGTTCTCCTTTCAACACAATGGTGTGCTTTTCTGAAGTAATTGACACAAGTGAACAACCAAAGATTACAGTGCATGTTCTTGCTTGCCATGGAGCAGTATGCAAGCTTTCTTTTACAGTAAATGATCAGAGTTTCAGAAATTAAGGTACTTTAACATTAAGTCGGGTGCCACACAATTGTGTGACATCCTAATGCCAGACATAAAAAAAAACAACCACACTGTGACGTCTGATACGCTTTTCAGAAAGCACTTATTCTAGAGTTGCATGATATGTATGATTCTTCCATCTAGCGTGCCAGGAACTGTTCTTTGAAATAAAAGATATTATTTTAGGCATCAACCATGGGCAGAGTCAGTTTGATGCACTGTCACATGAAGAATCAGCCTAAAATGCCCTATTATGTTATATATATTCACTGAAAAAACCATAGGTTTCAGGGACGTTATAGTTAGAAATTAGCATTTAAAAACCAAGTTAGTTGGACATTTCACTCTTACAAAACCAGAGAAATTCCGCCGTTCTAGTTAGTTTAGCTAACTATAACTCGCGCCCCCGCAATGCACTGCTGATGACGTCACATATTACATCATTCATGACATGGTCAGTGACATCACTGATGACATCTCAAATGACGTCACTGATGACATCATCCAGTGACTGTTTCTTTAAAGTTTAAATATATTTTATATATATGCCAAGGTGTATTGAAGAATGAGTGGGTGTTTAAGTGTCTGGATGGAGGATTTAGTAGGTGCGTGACTGACTGTATAAGTGAGTGATTAAATGTGTCTTACTGAATGCATGGGTTAGTGACTAAACTGTGTGAATGTCTGTATCAGTCTGTCTGTTGTGTAAGCTGCTGCATGGGTTGGTCAGTAGCTACATGAGTGTCTATATGGGTTATTGATTGGTTGCCTGAGTATTTGTATGGGAGACTGAGTGTGTGGGTGGGAGGTGTGTGACTTTGTGCATAGATGTGTGAGTGGTTGATTCACTGGGTGTATGGGTTCAAGAGTGCATGTGGAAACAGCTGTATGGGTGGGTGAGTGTGTGTATGGGTGTGTTGGTGAGTGAATGGTTGTCTCAGTGGTACATGTCCAAGTAACTACATATGTAAAAGGCAGTGTATGTGAGAGTTGGATTATATAAATGACTATACGTGCAAGTCAGTGATTGTGAGTGTGGCTGTATGGATTAGTGTGTACTTGTATCAGTGATTATATAAGAGAGTAAGTATGCGTTAGTATCTGTATGAATAAGTGAGGTGGTGTGTGTATAACTGTATAAGTGAGTAAATGGGAGTGTGATTGATTCTTTGCATGACTGACTAGGTGTGTGAGCAACTCCATGGATGAGTGGCGGTGTGTGAGTGTCTGTTTAGGTGTATGAGTGCATATGATAGTGTTGTATTGATGAGTGACTGCGTATGAGTGAATGTATGGGTGAATGAGTGGATGTGTTTTTAGACCTAGGAATCAGTGAGTGCATATGTAGTAACTTGTATTGGTGTGTCGATGGTTTCGAAAATGGTAGTCTGTATTTTACAGTGGGTGTATCAAAGGTTATATTAGAGTGTGAGGAGGTGCATCAGATTTTCACGTGGATGATGTCATCAGTGATGTCACTGACCATGTCATGAATGATGTAATATGTGACGTCATCAGCAGTGCATTGCGGGGGCGCGAGTTATAGTTGACTGAACTAACTATAACGGCGGAATTTCTCGGGTTTTGTACGAGTGAAATGTCCAACTTACTATAACGTCCCTGAAACCTATGGTTTTTTCAGTGAATTTCAAAGGATTTTTAAATGCTAATTTCTAACTATAACATACCAGTCGCGTTTCCAGAGTGGTGGAGAAAGGTGAGCGTGGCCTCCGAAACACCTCTTAGCAATCCCACTGTGTGAGATTTACTGGAGGTAACCGGAGGAGTAGTTCGCCCCCAATGTCAACCTTGGGGGCCAACTATCCCTTTTATTACCACCAGTAAGCCCCACCCAGCAGGATTGCTAACTTCTTATATCAGGCCCCGCCCCCTCCCTGCACCACTGTGCAAACGTGCCCCCTAGCACGTTGTAAGTTGGGAGATTAAGTCCCCTTGAATCCTGAGGGTCCCTGGGGGCCAACTAGCCCACCAGGAACCTCCAGTAAGCGCCCCAGGGCTGCGTTGCAGAGAGGTGGTCCGAGGCCACGCCCCTTTTTACACCTCTCTGCAACGCAACTCTGTGGCGCTTACTGGAGGTACCTGGTGGGCTAGTTGGCCCCAGGGACCCTCCGGATTAAAGGGGACTACCCCAACTTAAAACACGCCACAGGACATGTTTGCACACATGTCACATCAGGCCCCGCCCCCTCCCTTCACCACTGTGGAAACGCGCCCAGTGGCGCTTTTAAAAAAAGAAATGCTTTTTTTGGCCGTGGGGGTCCTTGTGGGACCCCCTGAGCAGGCCAAGTGGGTCAGGGTGTTTCTACCCTGCCCCCTTTTCTTGTTTTTTTATCTTTGTTTTACTGTTTTCTTGTGACTCGGTTGTGCCGAGTCACAAGATGGCTGCCAACACTTCCTGGTTTGGAGTGTTGACAGCCAATCAGAGTGAAGCTCGTGCCCGGGAGGGTTCGCGAACCCTCCTCTGTGCTCAGATATCGATATTTTTCTTTTTTGAATCTCAGGAACTACTGAACGGATTTACACCATTTAACAACAAGCATTTGCAATGCAATAGGTCTCGCATTACTGAAAGTTTGAGCTATTGGCGTTGCATTATTATTTGCAACGCCAATAGCTCAAACTTTCAGTAATGCGAGACCTATTGCAAATGCTTGTCTACCCCGCATTTGGCACACGTTTTGTAAAAGAACTTTCAGTGAACCGCTCTGCTTTAAAACATGTAAATGAAACATGTGTGGAGGTATAAGTCGAATGGCTGCACCCACTCACTGGGTTAAATGTTTGGAGAAAGCGCCTTGCTAAGTTTGAACAGTTTCTTTGAGGATAGCGTTGCACTAAGGGACCTTTATGTGAAAAGCGCCAGGAAGCCCCGGGGATGTGCGCAGAGTGTAAGTGATTCCGAGAGGCAGCCCTGTGCAATGCTAGATTCATACATGTTCAGTGTTTTTATTTCCCGTGTTACGGAAGTTTGTGTTCTGACAATGCGCATCCGTGGACTGCACGAGCGCGCTGTTCAGATGAAAAGATTGTCTATACTAAAACCAAAAAAACACGAAAGTCATGATAAATACAATGGAAAACATGTAATTAAACTGGAAGCGGCAACTGTGCTGATGTAGAAATGTTGTAATCACGTGGATTTCTGAGAAATGAACGCAGGGAGTGGCGGTGGCTTTAAAAAACCAGTGGTGCGCGCGCACCACAGAGGAGCGGGGGGGCAAAGGGAGCGCGGCAGCGAGGCGAACGCACGCTGCTGCGCGTGCTAGACACCGGTGGGAATGGGCGCGGCAAAGGCGGGACATGCGCCCGCCTTTTCCCAATTGGGTGCTGTGTTTCTTATAAAGACGCACGCAAAGCCCAATAGCCGGGGGGAAAACAAAAAGCACACGTGTGCGATTCCTAAGTCCCCTTCTAAACCCCCTACATGAGGTCTCTCGCTGCGCGAGCAGTTCTGCGCACTGCAACGCTAGGCGCGAGACCTAAAAAGGGCTCTTTCTGAACCAAGATCTACCTTTTTTCCAAATTTGGTGTAATTCCGTTCAGCAGTTCGGGCTGTAGCTTTGTCTAAAGTTTCCTATGGAGGACAGTTTTCGAACCTGTTCTTCTAATTTCTCAGGAACTACTGAACGGATTTACACCAGCAGTTCGGGCTGTAGCTTGGTCTAAAGTTTCCTATGGAAATTAACATGGGGAAACGTGTTTTGGGACCCCCTTTTTTCTCAGCCCCCGCTTGACGAATCACCCTGAAACTATCAAGACAGAAGCTGACCGGAGCTGGCCACTTTTTTTGAAAATTTCGCGAAGATTCATCTACCGACGCCAAAGTTATTGGGAAAAGAAAAAACGCTTTTCCTATGGAAACTAGGTCCTAACTATAACTACCTACTGGCGACCGCCAGTAGGTGGTATATATCTATCTATATAATATTGGGGAGAGGAGTTGGCCTAACGGTAAGGTAAGGGTGGTTGACCTAAAATCTGGGGAACCCGGTTCGAGTCTCGGCAAAGACGCGCAACATCCTGTGATTCTGGGCAAATCACTTATCTCCCCATGCCTAACAAAAACAAGCATTGGCATAGCCAATAGGTCTCGCTTTTGGTACCTTATAAGTATTTAGTTATGCAGCACAATATCCTTGGTGCAACATCAACTGTTGCATGGCTAAACACTTATAAGGTCCCAAAGGCGAGACCTATTGGCTATGCCAATGCTTGTTTAGAACTTGTGCCCTGGTGCAAATAAATTGCCAAACGAAAAGCACAGGGATGTTGATTGTTTTATGTACAGAAAGGTTCATTGAGGTTGAAACATTTAAGCACAGAGAGCATAAACTGAGATAAAGCTCGGGGTTTAAACCTGTCAGATCCTAGCACTTACATTTCGTGGGGTGTAAAGGATGAGATTACTGAGTTCAGAAAATGACTGCAGAAGAAGGTAAAGGCGAGTAGTTTAACCTAAAATAACTCACTGGAAGCTGTCATTGTTTATTCGGTAATTGATCTTGCTCCGGATTTTAACATGGTTGCGGGGCGGATTGAACGCCTCAGAGGCGCTTCTACTCCAAGCTGTTGGCGAGAGAGGAAGTGTGCCGCCGCATCAGACTGTAATTAGAAATACCAGTCGGGATGCGCTTTGCTGTTCACACCCCGCAAAGCTGGACGGTATCCAGGGTTTTTACTATAAAGGCAACACGCTGAGAAACGCACTTTAACTCAGCTGTTTCCATGTCCGAGAGAAATGAAGCAGCAGTGATATGTAGAATTAGAAATGGCTAACAGTGATGTTTTTTTTTATTTTAGTGGCATCAAATGGAAAACAAGAAAAGAAACGGCATGCTGCGCTGCTCAAAAAAATTAGAATAATGAAAATCCGAGTTGGGAGAGTCGTGCGACGCCGTTGTTTAAGATTAAGAGAGGCGTGCTGCGCTACTTAAAAAATCGAATATTAAAAAATTGAGTTTGGCGAGCCATGCAAAAGAAAAGAAAGGTGTGACCTTCATTGTTAAAGATGCTGGGTCGTGTGCAGCATCACCGTGCAGTTAAACTGCAGGGTGGGTTGCAAAGCGGGATAAGCTCAAAGTTAAAAAAAAAAAAAAAAGCTGCGAGACGTGCTCTGTGGTGGGGGAGGGACATTGAAGCGAGGCGCGCGTGACGGCAAAAGGAAACCAGGAGTTGTATGCGCGCGCCGCGCAAAGGTAAAGTGCATCGCGATCCACTTAATGACCCGTGACAGGAGAAAAGACGGATGCCGGCTGCGCGCGTGCACGCAAGCTTGAGGCCACCAAAATGCCTGTGGTAGCACTTTGAAAACCCGCTTTCTAAATGTCTTGCAGAGCAGCGCATGCGCTAGCTCAGGAGAGACCTAAAAGGACTTGTTGTCGTACGGAACAGGGACCAACGACACCACAGGATTAAGCCCCTTTGTCACACCAGGATGGGTGCAATAGTCTTCAAATGTAAAATTCATAAGAGGAATAGGAAGAAATGACGGCGAAGGTTAATAAGTAAATAAGACAGCATGATGTGAAATCTAGTATAAAAATAGTGATCAAAGTGTGATAGCTGGTTAGGGGGTCAGGATGGGGTGGATGGAATCCAATGTAGAGCCTAAAATTTCTACTTCCATTAAAGTTACATACTATTGTATAGACTGGAAGACAATACAGCGTCTTAGCCACGTTGCTTTGGTAGTAGGAGAAGAAAGGCTGTGGTGTGGAGAATGGAATGCAAGACCAGGATTTCCATGTAGAACATGGAGTAACTAGATGTAATAAAGTTTTGAAGAATTTAATTGATGGCAAAGGCTGTAGAAGTGTGGAGTAAGAAATGCAGTGGTGGACAGCAGTTTAGGAAGGTAATAAAGTGGAACACAGAACAACAATGTGTGATATGGAGAGGGAGAATGAATAGAGGTGAAAAGACAAGGTAGTTCAAGATTACTGTCAAGTTCAAAGGCTTACCGCGAATAATACGTATATTGTTTTTGTGTGGTGTTTGCCTCAAGTGCTCATGGTCAACTTTATGGAGGTATTGTACAGTCCTTCTTTTCTAGCTTAGTAGGTAATCTTACGAGTACTGAGTAAATTGGTTCAGGAACCAAATGAGTGCAGTTCAGTCTAGAGAGGGAGAGAAATGTAATGTCTGTGGTTGTTAGCAATAAATATATTCTAGAGGGTCATAACTGTACAACTAAATGAAGATATTAGTGTAATGTAAAGACGAACCATAAATTGTGGCGACCACTGTGGGAATCCACAGCTTTTAGATTACAACACAAGGAGCTATCAACACGTAATCAGCCAAAGGAAACAAATAACAGAACAAAGGAAACAACTGGTAAGAACACAAAAAGGTATGACAGCCCACTATGGTGACAGCAACGTTCTGGTCATAAGCATAACGACCCATCTATTAATTCCCGACTACTCTCAGTCAAATAAGTTCTGCCGTCAATAAATATTATAGTTGCATATTTCACCTTCGAGATTGTGGGAGACTTGCAATAGACCTGCAATTTGCCAATACTGAAAGTTCAAGTGACATTTTAATGTAACCAGCATAATGAACCCTGTCAAAACCCAAAAAGATAACATTAAAGTGTCAAAAAGGACTAATTACGTCAGTAATGAACAGGACAAAGAATCCAAGACAGCAGATGGTCTACTTACAACCTAGAAGACCTTCAGGGAGCCAACTACGCTCCCGACCATCTCAGAGATATAAATCATCATATCACTGTGGAAATCCCACAAACTAACCTTCAGAGCTCTGACAGCCTCCAATAATTATTCATTTTCCCAAGATAGGTCCTAAAAAGCCTTCAGATCGTCCCATTCACCATCATCAAGAAACCATCTACCAATGGTACTCACAAATATCCTATCGCCTTCTAAGAGCTGCTTTCATCACTTCCACACACCTTCATCCCTTCATTGGGCGATCGTCAGGCCTCTCAACCAAGAACCTTGGGTCTTCGCATATCCATGGAGATCCCATCTCTCCAAAAGACAATCCTTCAGCTTACACTATAATGGGAGTTTCCCGCTCTCCATGCCTTCAACGAGAGAAAACACCCCTCCCCCTCTACCTCGATGGAGACCCTCCACCACCATCACCTCAATGAACTCCCCTCGCCCCTCCAGATCTTCGTGAATCATTCACCAGCATTTAGACACCCAGCAAGGCTTTCCAACAACTGCATAGAGACCCTCCAATGTCTCTGCTCCTCTAAAGAACCCCTTTTCTCTCCTCCAGAGTCCTCCATCCCCTCCACTGAGATAACCACCGCCTCGGGAACAGATGAGCTTCAGCCCACACACAGCTCCAAGAAGACCCTCTATGGAGGATTTCCAGTCTCCATAACCCAAGAGAGATGCTGCAACCCCTCCCATTACCTCCATGGAGACCCTCCAGCCCTGCATGGCTGAGAAGCCGTACTGCAGACCGGGGCTGCCGCCTTCACTTGAAGTCTTCACGGTATTGGGCTGTGACAGGTAGGCACCCATGGTGCAGGTCACAGGAGCTCCTCTGGGACTCGCACGTGCCTGACACGAAACCCAATGGAGAGGGCACCCAGGGGAGCGCACGGTAGCTCCGGGGTGCCTCCTGTGTCGGCCCCGGCTCACGGTACTGGAGGTGCGGGCACGAGGATGGAGTTGAGCGAGGCAGGCAGCCGGTTGCCGCGAATGCCGCCTAGAGAGAAGGGGAGGGAAACGTACGCAGCCACTTCACGCTGCGCTGTACCTAGTGTTGGTGCGTGACCGTCTGTGCTCCTCGGGCAGACATAGAAAACGGACTCTGTACGTTCTGCTGCTAAAGCAGAGGCATCGAGTGACAGCGAAGAGAGACTAACACAAATCTAGTACCAGGAACAAATCCATGACGGCCATATTGGTACGGGAACAAGTCCTCGTTAAAACAAAAAGCGGCTCCGGGGAAAACCAAGCCATTTTGAAGGCGCGTTTGCCGGAGGAGCAGCGCTCGATGCGCAGAAGCCTACCCTTGAGTTTTCATAAGCCACAATTATTTCCAAGAACAGTATAACCTTAATGTAGCGTGTGCTGTCTGCGTCCAGACGGACTACAAGCGGCGTGGGATGAAAATCTTCACGTTGCCTAGGTTAGCAACACGTGCGCTGGTACTATAAACAATTACTTTTAGCAATGTAATAAACGGCTGTTATCTGAAAGAGACACGTTAGTGATAGATTCCTTACCTTAGAATATCCCCAGGCGTCAGGCTGGATCCGGAAAGTTTTGCGTAGCAGTACCCTTGCGCGTCGGTAGGCGGCGTCGTGCGGCTCCGCGTCCGTCGTCGGCGTCGTGATCGCCGGGATGACGTCGCGGGCAGTACTTAGGCGCCGCCCCTGCGCGCTGACGTCAGTTCTTCTTTTTCCGCGCCAGCAAGCGCAGATCTGGGAAGAGCAGTGCCCTGGTCATTTTTGACCATACTTTTGGTGATTTTTTCACTGTTTTTCCATCTTTCGAGGTGTCGTAGGGATGCCCGGCTTCAAGCGATGCGGCGCCTGTGCGCGGATGATGTCCGTCACCGACCCGCATCGGGAGTGTCTCTTCTGCCTCGGCCGAGGCCACGACACGGCGTCCTGTACCGACTGCCAGGCCCTCCACCCGAAAGCTTTGCGAGAGCGGTCTCGAAAGCTCCTCGAGGCCCGGCATTCGGCTCCGCGGAAGGCCCGGTCGCGTGAGAGGTCCAGGGGTCGATCGCGGAGTCCACACCGGTCGTCGGCGTCGAAGTCTTCTTCGTCCGGTAAGTCGAAGCACAAAAAGTCCAAAAAGCATCATCGCTCTAGGACTTCGCCTCGCCGGTCTCGCGACTCGGCTGAGGCCCCTCCCGGCACCGTCCCCGCCCCCGCGGCCCCGGACATGCCTGTGGAGTCGCCCCCGTTATACCCGCCCTTCCCGGGTTCGGGGCGGATCCGGCCAAAATACAGGAATTCCTGTCGGCCATGGCCCGCCTCTTCGGGCCTTCAGGCCCCTCCGGTGCGCCTTCGGGCCCCGCGGGCCCTGATGGGGTTGCTCCGGCGTCGCCGGCGGCTCCGGCCCCGGCGTCGCCCGTGCCTCCAGCCTCGATCCCGGCTCCGGCCCCGGCCTCGATCCCGGCTCCACAACCCCCATCGACGCCGGTCGACCCTAACCACGCCTCCGCCGGCGCCGATGTCTCCGGTGCCGTTCTCGGCCGCCGCCCTGGGCTCCGGGCGGCGTCGTCCCCAGTTCCTTCCGGCTCCGGACATGGACCCGGAGCGACGTCGCTCGGCGCCGGCTCCGGCGCCGATGGGACCTTGGGTCCCCAATGTCCCTCCTCCTCCTTATTTTGCACCAGAGGAGGACCAGGAGGACTGGGAGGGGTCTGATGACCCTCTGACGCGCAACTGTCAGTTTGATGAGGACTGGACAGAGAGTCTAGGGAGGCCAGTGGTCTGGATACTTCCCCGGACACTGGCATGCTGTCTCCTCCCGTGGCTACGGAGGAGGGGGCCAATTTGGTACGGTGTTGCGTAGGGCTGCTGGGGCCTTACGTCTCCAGCTCCCTACTTTGACGGTCAAGCCTAACATCTTGACAGAGGTGCTTCAGCCGGCAGCCTCCTCTGCGGAGACTGTGCTGCCGTTTAACGACGCCCTCACTGACGTTCTTTTGGGCGCCTGGTCCAAGCCCAACACAGGGGCTCCTGTGGATCGGAACGTGTCACGACGCCATCGCCCTGCTCCGGGCGACCCCCTGTTTCTTTCTGTCCACCCCACTCCTGAGAGCTTGGTTGTCCAAGCCTCCGCTTCCCAAACCGCCTTCCCTACCGCTCCTCCGGATAGGGAATCCAAACGCCTGGATCAGTTTGGGAAGAAAGGTTTTTCTTCCTCCAGTGCTGGCTTGCGGTCCGTTAACACTGCTTGTCTTTTGGGCCGATATACCCACTCCCTGTGGGATTCGGTGGCGGATGTTTTGCCCCAGTGCCCTGAGGAGGTCCAGGCACTGCTTTCCCGCGCCATTGCGGAAGGAAGGGATGCGGCCAAATACACTATCCGTTGTGGCCTTGACACCGCCGACTCGCTGGGCAGATCGATTGCAACGACGGTGGCGCTCCGACGCCACGCCTGGCTGAGAACCACTGGTTTTTCAGGGGATGTCCAGAATACTCTCATGGACATGCCCTTTGATGGTGTCGGTCTTTTTGGGTCCAAAGCAGACCATGCGTTGGAGCGCTTTGCGGACTCACGGGCTACTGCCAAGTCCCTGGGCCTTACTGCTACACGCCCTCCGCTGCCTTCTGCTTTTCGCCCCTATCGTGGCCACGGTAGGGGCGCCCCTTCACGTCAGCAGCCCAGCCACCGGCCCGCGCAGCAGGCGTCTTCGCGTGGCCGAGGACGTGGATTCCGCCGTGGCGGATCGGGCAACCAGCGTGCGGGTCAGGCCACCACCTCCAACCCGTCCGCGGTCTCCAAGCCCTCCTAGTCCCTCCTTTCAGGTGCACAGCACGCCAGTAGGGGCAGGGTCCGCCATCACCTTCCCCACTGGCGCACCATCACCTCGGACAGGTGGGTCTTGGACATTGTCCGAAGGGGCTACTCCCTCCCCTTCGAGACCACCCCCAGCCATGCCACCTCAATTCCACCGCATGTCAGGGGATCACTTGGTGCTTCTACAGAAGGAAGTCACGGGCCTCTTGGCCAAGAGGGCCATCGAGCATGTTCCGACCCCAGAAGTAGGGCGTGGTTGCTACTCCCACTACTTTCTGGTGCCCAAAAGGACAAGGAGGACATGCGTCCTATCTTGGACCTCCGGAACGTCAATCGCTTCCTCCGGAAGGAGAAGTTCAAGATGCTCACCCTAGCTCAGGTCTTAACTGCCCTCGACCCAGGAGACTGGTTGGTAGCGTTGGACTTGCAGGACGCGTATTTCCACATCCCCGTCCTGCCGGCCCACCGGCGTTACCTTCGGTTCACGGTAGGCCCCGAGCATTTTCAGTTCACCGTGCTCCCCTTTGGCCTTACCAGTGCCCCTCGGGTGTTCACGAAAGTGATGGCGGTGGTCGCAGCTCATCTGCGCCGGGCAGGGGTTTCAGTCTTCCCCTACCTCGACGACTGGCTGCTGAAGGCGGGCTCGTCCCAGGCAGTCGTCTCCCACCTCCAGACTACGGCCGAACTCCTGCACTCGCTGGGGTTCTCCATCAATGTGCCGAAGTCGCATCTGATTCCTTCTCCACAGCTCCTTTTCATCGGAGCAGTTCTGGACACGACGCAGTTTCGGGCCTATCCTCCCGAACGGCGAGTCCGGGATATTCAGGCTATGATTCCGATCTTTCGGCCTTTATCCTGGGTTTCGGTAAGGATGACCCTGAGGCTGCTGGGCCTCATGGCCTCCTGCATCCTGCTGGTCAATCATGCCAGATGGCATATGCGGGCTCTGCAGTGGGACCTGAAGTTCCAGTGGGCGCAGCACCAGGGCGACCTGTCCGATCACGTCCAGATCTCGGAGGGGACTGCAAAACAGTTGCAGTGGTGGCTCTCGAACCGGCAATGGGTCATGGGCAGATCCCTCTCCCTTCCCCAGCCAGCGCATACAGTTGTGACGGACGCGTCCCTTCTGGGATGGGGCGGTCACATGGGAGAGGCGGAGATCAGAGGCCTCTGGTCTCCGGCGGAGTCCCGGCTCCATATCAACATTCTGGAGCTCCGGGCGATCCGGCTTGCACTCAAGGCATTCCTTCCCTCTGTCAAAGGGAAGGTAGTGCAGGTGTTCACAGACAACACCACCGCCATGTGGTACTTCAACAAACAGGGCGGGGTGGGGTCTTGGACCCTTTGTCAGGAGGCTCTGCGCCTCTGGACATGGCTGGAACATCAGGGCATGTTCCTGATGGTTCAACACCTGGCAGGTTCTCTGAACGCCAGGGCGGACGAACTCAGCCGCAGGTGCATGATGGATCACGAATGGCGTCTTCACTCGGAAGTGGCGCAAGGACTCTTTCTACAGTGGGGAGAGCCTTGGTTAGATCTATTCGCCACCGAAGAGAACGCGCAATGTCATCAGTTCTGCGCGTTGGAATTTCCAAGGCGGCACTCGCTCGGCGACGCTTTTCGTCGCGAGTGGAGTTGCGGTCTGTTGTACGCCTTTCCGCCTATACCACTTCTACCCAGAGTGTTGAAGAAGATTCGGCACGACCGGGCCCAAGTCATTCTTGTGGCTCCGGACTGGGCTCGAAGAGTTTGGTATCCCGAGCTACTCAATATGAGCATAGATCCCCCGATCCGTCTGCCTCTTCGGGAGGATCTTCTGTCGCAGCAGCAGGGGACGGTCCTCCACCCGAACCTGTCCAGTCTACACCTGCTTGCGTGGAGATTGAGCGGCGGCAGTTGATTCCTTTCGACTTGCCTCCCGAAGTTTGTGATGTGATTCTGGCAGCCAGGCGTCCCTCCACTAAGGTGGTATACGCCTGCAGGTGGAACAAATTTGTGGCATGGTGCACAGCAAAGGCTGTGAATCCCCTTTCTGCCCCTCTTTCTGAGGTCCTTCTGTTCCTTCTCTCTCTGGCCCAACAGGGTTCTGCCCTGGGTACCATCAAGGGTTATCTTTGTGCTATCTCGGCCTTCCTCAGGCTCCCTGATCAGCCCTCCTTTTCAAGTCCCCTGTTGTTAACAGGTTCTTAAAAGGCATTACTCACCTCTTCCCTCCTGTTCCGTTTGTAATGCCTCAGTGGGACTTGAACTTGGTTCTTACCTTTTTAATATGCGCTCCCTTTGAGCCTCTGCATAACTGTCCTCTTCGTCTTCTGACTCTGAAGACAGCCTTTCTGGTGGCCATCACCTCCGCTCGGCGGGTGAGTGAGCTCCAGGCTCTATCTTGCAAACCTCCCTTTCTGTCTGTTCATCCAGACAAGGTTGTTCTTCGGACGCGTCCGTCCTTCTTGCCAAAGGTGGTTACTGCTTTCCACATTGGGCAGACCATCACTTTGCCCACCTTCTTTCCGCCTCCGCATCCTTCCAGAGAGGAAGAGAGGCTCCACCGTCTGGACCCAAAACGTGCGCTCTCCTTCTATATCGACCGCACAAAACACTTCCGGGTGGATGACCAGCTCTTTGTTGGCTACGTGGGCGCCAAAAAGGTCGAGGCGGTGCACAAGAGGACCATCTCCCGCTGGGTTACCTTGTGCATCAAGACCTGCTATTCTTTGGCAAAGAAGGAGCCTCCTGTTGGGCTACGTGCCCATTCCACCAGGGCAACGGCTGCTACCACGGCCTTGGGCCGCGGTGTTCCGCTGCCGGTTATCTGTCAAGCAGCTACGTGGGCCTCGCTGCACACGTTTACTAAGCATTACTGCCTTGACAGTCAGGTCCGGAGGACGGCTTCTTTGGCCGTTCTGTCCTCCAGGACTTCCTTGTCTGATCTTTGTTCGCAGACCCACCACCGGGGTTGGTATTGCTGGGGTATCTATTCTAAGGTAAGGAATCTATCACTAACGTGTCTCTTTCAGATGCACAAGTTACTAACTTGTGTAACGATATATCTGTAAGAGACAGTAGTTAGTGATAGATTCCTACCGCCCACCCATCCTCCCCGTTCTGCGAACTGATTTCTAGGGTTAAGGACATCCCTTTCAGGGCCCTAGTATTTTTCAGACACCTGTGTCAGCTTCTTGCATGGCTCTGCGTTCCTGGCGCGGAAAGTCGTGTACAGAACTGACGTCAGCGCGCAGGGGCGGCGCCTAAGTACTGCCCGCGACGTCATCCCGGCGATCACGACGCCGACGACGGACGCGGAGCCGCACGACGCCGCCTACCGACGCGCAAGGGTACTGCTACGCAAAACTTTCCGGATCCAGCCTGACGCCTGGGGATATTCTAAGGTAAGGAATCTATCACTAACTACTGTCTCTTACAGATATATCGTTACACAAGTTAGTAACTTGTGCATCACATCGCTGGAAACTGCGCGGGTGAAGACATCACAAGAAGTTTCTTGTGGCGTAAGGGGATTGTGAATCGGCTGGCGTATTTATGTGGCGTCGCTTTCATCTCCCTCTAAATTTGGCAGTTTGAAAAGGTATAACTCGGCCATAGATAGTTTTCCCTTTACCACATCCTAGAGTAAGCCTTGACTGCCCACTATCGCAACCTTTGCGAGACAAGTTTAACATGTGCTGAAACACAAACGCGGCCCCGCGGCCGCGAAAGTGAAACAGTACTGGGCTAGTAACAAGTGGGAGGGGTGGGGGGAGTGCGAGAGAACACACAGATATTCCCTTGCGGGAGCGAGCGAACATATGTTGCCAAAGCTCGCTCCCGCAAGGGAATCGCCAAACGTGCACGCATTGCCATTGAAAGCAATGCAAAGAGTGCACGTTTTTGGCTGAAAAGCCGAAACGATTTCTATAGGTCTTTTTCCTAAGCAGCGCATGCGCGCTGCGTAGGCGAGACCTAATGAATGTGTCCTCATGTAACGTAACTGGTGCTCGTGTTAAGCGCTCCGATACCTTCGAGTCAAGTTTGCGCTATATGAAACTCCATTAAAAAATATATGTTCGAGGCATATGAGCTGTAGATCATATGCGTTAGCATAGATCGCCATCTGGTGTTTGGCCCGGATGTTTGCACTTTGTTTTTCTTCGGCGAAGTCTTTGTAGTCACGAGGTAGGTGACTCCTCCCTTTGGTGATAGTGCGCATGGGCATCGACTCATCCCCAGATTGTTTTTTTCCGCCATCTGGTTCGGATGTGTATTGCTGCGCTCCGGTTCGTTATCGTTCTCGAACCCCTTTGACGCGCAATCCTCTAAACTCTACGGTATTGTCTTTGCGCTTTCCCATTCGTTGCATATCGTCCAAACTCTGAAACCTTCGATCGGGAACTTCGAGGCGGGCCGTCGGGCCTACCCCTGCCGACCACAACAGCAGTCGATGGAACGGACTCCGTTCAAACTATGTCCCGGGTGTCGTGCTAAATTTCCATGCACCGACCTGCACGAGGTCTGCAACCTGTGCCTATCCCCGGAACACGAAGAATTATCCTGTAAAGCGTGTCGATCATTCCAATCGAAAAAGACCATCCGTGATCGTCGGGCTCGATGCCACGAAATGCAACGCGGAAGCGGCTCCGTACCGGACATCTTTTGCGACGATACACAACACAGCCCTGCCGCAGAAGCCGAAGAAGAAGAACTTGTCTCCATGTCCGAGCCGACTCCGACGTGGAAGACCTGAGCGTCACTGCGGCTCAACGGACCGTGAGTACAGACCCACAGTTGCCCACTCCACCTAAGGGAAATGCTCCGGTATCATCCTCGCGCTCCGGTTGACACCGTGAAAATGTTTTAGATACTCCGGCCCAGCTACGAAAAACAAACACAAGCCTTCCGGCTCGGGCTCGAGCTGATCCCAGTCCGGTGCCGAACCAACACTTTCAGCACCGAAACATAAGGACAAACATGTCGTCGGTACCAAGGACTTCTTCGGCACCGAAAGCCTCGGAGCCGAAACCCCCCAAGCCAAAAGAGCCAGAACCGAAGTCGTCCAAGCCGAAATCCTCAGAGCCGAAACGCTCCACACCTAAAAGCTCTGAGCTGACAACCTCCGCGCCGAAAAGTTCGGAGCCGAAACAAACCACTACAAAGACTACACAGCCTAAACCGGCTAAAACTAAAGAACTAGATCCCAAACACTCGGCACCCAAAGACTGACCAAAAATCTTCGATGCCGAAATCCACTCCAAAAGGGACAGACTCCTTCCAAAGAACTACCATCTGAAGAACCACCTCTGGATCCAAAACAGAAAAAACTCAGTATTGATCCCAAAACTGGACACCTTATGGCTACTCTTCCCAATAAACGGAAGTTAGACCTCCCAGAAGAGGCCCCTATACCTCGTAAGCAAAAAAGAGATATGTGTACCAACCCTTCTCCCCCTTATATACCTCCATCTCCTCCTCCTATTCCAAACATCACACCATCTAATTCACCACCTCCAATGTCACCAGACTCACAGGGTGACAATTTCGAGGATGGGGATGACATTGGGGATGATGATCATCCTATCCCGCAAGGCACTTGCCACACGACACTGACCCATGGGATGATTACGATAAGGATCCAGATATACCAAATTACCCTGATCTATATCCCTCTAGGCCTTCCCCACCTGATGACAACATTGGATTTGCACAACTCATCAACAGGGCTGCCCAATATCACTGGGTGCAACTACATAGTGACCCTCTAGAAGAGGATTTTCTTGTAGAAACGTTTACACATTCCCAGAGGTATATTAACACTCTACCCATGCTAAAAGGCATGTTAAAACATACTAATGAGGTATTCAAGGATCCAGTTAGAGCCCGAATACTAGCACCTCGGGTAGATAAATTCAAGGCCGCTCCTTCAGACCCTGTATACATAAGAGGTCAATTACCACTAGACTCTCTTGTGTCTAATGCCCGCAAGTAAGCTAACTCTCAAACAACTGGTGACACTCCTCCTCCTGATAAGGAGTCAAAACTTATCGATGCTTCGGGCAAAAGGGTAGTTTCCCAGACTGCCAACTCGTGGCATATTGCCAATGCTCAAGCTCTATTGGCACGTTACGACAGGGCACATTATGACGAATTAGAAAAACTTCTACAACATTTTCCAGAAGAACAGAAGGCCAAAGCTAACGACCTTATTCAGGAAGGGAAGCTCATCACAAACACTTCCATAAAATGCGCCCTAGATGCTGCAGACACAACTTCGCGTGCTATTAATACTAGCATACTCCTGAGGAGACACACTTGGCTTCGAATCTCTGGATTCAAGCAGGAGGTACAATCCTCCATACTTAATCAGCCCTTCGATAAAGAACATCTTTTCGGGCCAACAGTGGATACTTCATTAGAAAAAATGAAGAAAGATACTGACACTACAAAATCCATGGGAGCCCTACAATTACCTTCTAGCAGGGGCTCCTTTCGTCGCTCCTTCTACAGGGGTGGCTCAAACGATTTAGTCAGAAAATCCCTCCTCCTCTTACAAGGGCAGCAACCAATCTAGCCCCTCCAGAGGCTATTTTCGCGTAGGTTACAGAGGAAACCATAACAAGGGCAAAGGAAGAGGTAACTCCACCCGCACTTCCCCTGCCAACAAACAGTTACTTCCCCCCACTACCCCCGACCATTCCACTCCTGTCGGGGTACGTCCCGCACAGTTCCTACCTGTCTGGAATTCAATCACCTCAGACAAGTGGGTAATACAAATTATCCAAAATGGTTATTGCCTGGAACTTACCAGCACTCCACCAACAATCCTTCCAAGAGAGCGGGCAATGTCACCAGAACATCTCACCCTCTTAAAACGGGAGGTTCTCTCTCTCTTACACAAACATGCAATTGAACCAATCCCCTTACACCACGAAGGTGTAAGGGGACTGATCTCTGAAGGATGGCTCTCTGAGGCCCAGACTGGACCTCAGACAGCTAAACCTCTACATTCAATCAGACCACTTCCACATGGTCGGCCTACGACAAATGCTCCCACTGCTTCAGCAAGGCGACTTTCTTTCCACTCTAGATTTAAAGGACGCCTATTTTCATATTCCCATTCACCCGGCTCACAGGAAATATCTCAGGTTCGTGGTGGAAGGATAACACTACCAATTCAAAGTCCTCCCATTCGGGGTCACTACAGCACCAAGAGTATTCACCAAGTGCCTAGCAGTAGTAGCGGCTCATTTAAGAAGACAACACATTCACGTCTTCCCTTACTTAGACGACTGGCTAATAAAAGCCAAGTCGCAACACAGCTGCCTACACCACACTCACAAAACAGTTGAACTACTTCACGACTTGGGATTCAATGTGAACCTCGCCAAGTCTCCTCTGCATCCCTCCAACACACGAGTATCTAGGAGCTACAATAAACACCTGCAAAGCTCTAGCGTACCCCAACCCAGTCAGAATATGCAACATGCAAACACTGATATCAGAATTTCAACCGCAACACTCACTACCAGCCCGAGTGTTTATGCAGTTAATCGGAATAATGGCGTCTTGCATTCTAATTGTTCCTTATGCAAGACTCCAAATGCGTCCCCTACAGGAATGCTTAGCACGACAGTGGAACCAGGCTCAAGGTCAGGTAACCGATCTGGTGTTGGTGGATGGCCGCACTCATCGCTCTCTGTAGTGGTGGAACACACAAAACCTTTCCAAAGGGCGACCATTCCTCGACCCGGTTCCACAGATGGTACTCGCAGCAGACGCATCCCTCACTGGTTGGGGAGCTCATCTTCAACAATATACCATTCAAGGCAGGCATATGGACACTACAACAAAAGCAACTCCACATAAACCATCTGGAGCTGCTAGCAATTGTTCTGGCTTTGAAAGCTTTTCAACTACACATAGTAGGCAAGGCTGTCCTAGTCCGTACAGACAATATGACAGCAATATACTACACACAAAAACAAGGGGGGGGGAAACACTCTCTACAGCTTTCGCACCTAGCTCAAAGCATATGGAGATGGGCCATACCTCAAAAGATATATCTCCTTGCAGAACATCTCCCAGGAGTAAACAATCAGATTGCAGATCTGCTCAGTCGTCAAAGATAGCAGATCCACGAATGGGAACTACATCCTCAAGTACTCCTCCCATTCTTCAAGATCTGGGGCTACCCAGAAATAGATCTGTTCGCCACACACCTCAACGCAAAATGCCCAAACTTTGTGTCCAGGTATCCACACCCACTGTCCAAAGGCAATGCGCTATGGATGAATTGGTCAGGAAAATTTGCTTACGCTTTTCCACCTCTCCCGCTAATTCCATTAGTGGTTCGGAATCTCAAGCAGCATTCCCTCACAATGATTCTAGTTGCTCCCAAATGGGCTCGACAACCATGGCACACAACCCTGTTAGAACTATCAGTAGTTCCCCATCAAAAGTTACACCTCTCCCCCAAGCTTCTCACTCAGAACCATGGAGAGATAAGACACCCAGATCCCAGTCAACTCAACCTTGCGATCTGGCACCTGAAATCATAGTTTGGCTACCTTAATCTCCCGCCAGACTGCATGGACGTCATTAGAGGCTAGACGCCCTACCACAAGAGGCATGCTATGCAGCAAAATGGAAACAATTTGTAATTTATTGTACTAATAAAATCAATCCGTTGGATGCTTCAACTCAAAACATAATTTGCTATCTGTTACATTTACAACGTGCTAATTTAGCATATACATCTATACGATTACATCTTGTCGCAACAGCGGCTTACCTACAAAACAGACAACACTTGTCTTTGTTTCGGGTACCCGATATCAAAGCTTTTATGGAAGGACTCAAAAGAATCATTCCTCCTAGACTTTCACCTTCTCCTGTGTGGAATCTTAACATAGTCCTTACAAGACTCATGGGCCCGCCATTTGAGCCTTTGCACAAATGCGAACTACAGTTTCTAACTTGGAAGGTAGCCTTCCTTATAGCCATCACATCTCTTAGAAGAGTTGGTGAGCTCCAGGCACTTCTCCAGCAGGAAGTTATGGCTCTCTTGGCCAAGGGAGCCATCGAGCGCGTTCCTGTCCCAGAAGTAGGTTGTGGTTGCTATTCCCACTACTTTCTGGTTCCCAAGAAGGACAAGGGTCTGCGTCCGATCTAGGATCTCAGGGACGTCAATCGCTTCCTCCGGAAGGAGAAGTTCAAAATGTTGACGCTTGCTCAGGTCTTGTCTGCCCTCGACCCGCAAGACTGGATGGTAGCGTTGGACTTGCAGGACGCTTATTTCCACATCCCCGTCCTGCTGGCCCACCGGCGTTAACTGCGGTTCACGGCAGGCCACGAGCATTTTCAATTAACCGTGCTCCCCTTTGGACTTACCAGCGCCACTCGGTGGTTCACGAAAGTGATGGCGGTGGTTGCAGCTCATCTGCGCAGATCAGGGGTTTCAGTCTTCCCCCTATCTCGACAACTGGCTGTTGAAGGCAGGCTGGCACCAGACAGTCGTCTCTCACCTCCAGACTACAGCCGACCTGCATCAGCTGGAGTTCTCCATCAATGTGCCGAAGTCGCACCTGATTCCCTCTCAGAAGCTCCTCTTCATCGGAACGGTTCTGGACACGGCACAGTTTCGGATCTATCCTCCCGAACAGCGAGTCCGGGACATTCGGGCTATGATTCCGATCTTTCAGCCCTTGTCCCGGGTTTCGGTCAGAATGACTGAGGCTACTGGGCCTCATGGCCTCCTGCATCCTGCTGATCAATCATGCCAGGTGGCATAGGCGGGCTCTGCAGTGGGACCTGAAGTTCCAGTGGGCGCAGCACCGGGGGAATCTGTCAGACTACATCCAGATCTGGGAGGGCACTGCTCAACAACTGCAGTGGTGGCTCACGAACCAGGATTGGGTCAGTGGCAGGTCCCTCTCCCTTCCCTTCCCCAACCCGACCACACTATGGTGACGGATGCCTCCCTTCTGGGATGGGGCGGCCACATGGGAGAGGTGGAGATCAGAGGTCTCTGGCGGAGTCCGGGCTTCACATCAACCTCCTAGAGCTCCGGGCGATTCGTCTTGCTCTGAAGGCATTCCTTCCCTCTGTCCGGGGAAGAGTGGTGCAGGTGTTCACGGACAACACAACCACCATGTGGTATTGCAACAAACAGGGCTGGGTGGGGTCATGGACCCTATGTCAGGAGGACCTTCGCCTCTGTACATGGCTGGAACATCAAGGCATTTCTTTGGTGGTTCAACACCTGGCAGGTTCTCTGAATGCCAGGGCGGACGAACTCAGTTGCAGGATAGATCACGGATCACGAATGCCGTCTTCACTCGGAGGTGGTGCAAGGTCTCTTTCAACAGTGGGGAGAGACTTGGTTAGATCTATTCGCCACCGAAGAGTACACTCAATGTCAGCAATTCTGCGCGTTGGAATTTCCAAGGCGGCACTCGCTCGGCGATGCTTTTCGTCACGAGTGGAGTTGCGGTCTGTTGTACGCCTTTCCGCCTATACCGCTTCTGCCCAGAGTGCTGAAGATCAGGCGCGACCGGGCCCAACTCATTCTTGTGGCTCCGGATTGGGCACGAAGAGTCTGGTATCCCGAGCTGCTCAACATGGCCTTGTGGCTCCGGATTGGGCACGAAGAGTCTGGTATCCCGAGCTACTCAACATGGCCATCGATCCTCCGACCAGACTGCCTCTTCGGGAGGATATTCTGTCGCAGCAGCAGGGGACAGTCCTCCACCCGAACCTGTCCAGTCTCCACCTCCTTGCGTGGAGATTGAGCGGCAGCAGTTGACGTCTTTCAACCTGCCTCCCGAAGTCTGTGACGTAATCTTGGTAGCCACCTGTCTGGAATTCAATCACCTCAGACAAGTGGGTAATACAAATTATCCAAAATGGTTATTGCCTGGAACTTACCAGCACTCCACCAACAATCCTTCCAAGAGAGCGGGCAATGTCACCAGAACATCTCACCCTCTTAAAACGGGAGGTTCTCTCTCTTTACACAAACATGCAATTGAACCAATCCCCTTACACCACGAAGGTGTAAGGGGACTGATCTCTGAAGGATGGCTCTCTGAGGCCCAGACTGGACCTCAGACAGCTAAACCTCTACATTCAATCAGACCACTTCCACATGGTCGCCCTACGACAAATGAGCCAGGCGTCCCTCCACTAAGACGGTAAACGCCTGCAGGTGGAACAAATTTGTGGCATGGTGCACAGCAAAGGCTGTGGATCCCATTTCTGCCCATCTCTCTGAAGTACTCTTGTTCCTTCTCTCTTTATTCCAGCAGGGCTCTGCTCTGGGCACTATCAACGGCTACCTTTCTGTCATCTCTGCTTTTCTTCGGCTGCCAGACCAGCCTTCTCTTTTCAAGTCCCCGGTAGTTAACCGTTTCTTGAAAGGCTTAACGCATCTCTTTCCTCCAATTCCTTTCGTTATGCCTCAGTGGGACTTGAATCTCGTACTTATTTAATGTGCGCTCCCTTTGAGCCGCTTCATAATTGTCCTTTATGCCTCTTAACTCTTAAGACTGCTTTCCTGGTAGCCATCACTTCTGCTAGACGGGTGAGTGAGCTCCAGGCTCTTTCCTCAAAACCTCCTTTCCTGTCTGTCCATCCGGACAAGGTGGTTCTCATGACCCGTCCATCCTTTCTTCCACTGCCTTCCACATCGGGCAGACCATTACTTTGCTCACCTTCTTTCCGCCTCCGCATCCTTCGAAGGAAGAAGAGAGGCTCCAACGTCTGGACCCAAAACGTGCGCTCTTCTATCTGGATCGCACAAAACAGTTCCGGGTGGATGATCAACTTTTTGTTGGCTACGTAGGTGCAAAGAAGGGTCGGGCCATACACAAACGCACCATTTCTTGATGGGTCGTGTTGTGTATTAAGGCTTGTTACTCCAGTGGGGCTGCGCGCTCACTCCACCAGTGCGACGGCAGCCACTACTGCCTTGGGAAGAGGAGTGCCCCTCAATGACATCTGTCAGGCGGCCACGTGGGCATCGCTGCACACGTTCACCAAACACTACTGCCTGGACAGCCAAGTCCGGAGAGACTGCTTCTTTGGCTGTTCTGTTCTCCAGGACTTTCTGGTGTGATCTTGGTTCGCAGACCCACCACCGGGATTGGTATTGCTGGGGTATCTATTCTAAGGTAAGGAATCTATAACTAACGTGTTTCTTTCAGATGCACAAGTTACTTACTTTCGGTAACGATATATCTGTAAGAAACATTAGTTATAGATTCCTTACCGCCCCACCCATCCTCCCCGTTCTGCAAACTGATTTCTAGGGTTAAGGACATCCTTTCAGGGCCCTTGTTTTGTGCACCAATGGTCAGTGTCTTGCATGGCTCTGCGTTTCTGGCGCGGAAAGTCCTGTACAGAACTGACGTCCGCGTGTGAGGGCGGCGTCTAAGTAGCTGCCGCGACGTCATCCTGGCGACCACGACGCCGACGACTAACGCGGAGCCGACCGACGCCACCTTCCAACGCGCAGAGGTACTGCTGACGAAAAAACTATCCGGATCCAGTCTAACGCCTGGGGGTAATTCTAAGGTAAGGAATCTATAACTAACTAATGTTTCGTACAGATATATCGTTACCGAAGGTAAGTAACTTGTGCACCAAGTCTCACCTCCAGCCATCCCGCACACAAGCATATCTGGGAGCTGCAATAGATACTTGCAAAGCTCTAGCATACCCCAACCCAGTCAGGATATGCAACATGCAAAATCTAATGTCACAGTTTCAGCCTCAACACTCTTTACCAGCCCGAGTGTTTATGCAATTGATCGGAGTGATGGCTTCTTGCATTCTAATCGTTCCTTATGCAGGAATGCTTAGCACGGCAGTGGAACCAGGCTCAAGGTCAGCTGACAGATCTAGTGCTGGTGGACGGCTGCACCCATCGCTCTCTGCAGTGGTGGAACATACAAAACCTTTCCAAGGGGCGGCCATTCGTCGACCCGGTTCCACAGATAGTGTTATCAGCAGACGCATCGCTCACTGGTTGGGGAGCGCATCTTCAAAAAATACCATTCAGGGCATGTGGACTGCACAACAAAAACAACTCCACATAAACTACCTAGAACTACTAGCAATTTTTCTAGCATTGAAAGCCTTTCAACTGCATCTAGTAGGCAAAGCTGTCTTAGTTCGTACAGACAACATGACAGCAATGAACTACATACAAAAACGGGGGGGCACACAATCCTTACAGCTTTCACAACTAGCTCAAAGCATCTGGAGATGGGCCATACCTCAAAAAATATATCTCCTTGCAGAACACCTCCATGGAGTAAACATCCAGATTGCAGATCTGCTCAGTCAGCGACAGCAGATCCACGAATGGGAACTACATCCTCAAGTCCTACCATTCTTCCAAATGTGGGGTTACCCAGAAATCTGTTCGCCACACACCTCAACGCAAAATGCCCAAGCTTCGCGTCCAGGTACCCACACCCATTGTCCAAAGGCAATGTGGTATGGAAGATTTGCTTACGCTTTTCCACCTCTCCCACTAATTCCGTTAGTGGTTCGGAAACTCAAACGGCACTCCCCGACACTGATCCTAGTTGCTCCCACGTGGGCCTGACAACCCTGGTTCACAACCCTGTTGGAACTATCACTAGTACCTCACCAAAAACTATAACTTTTCCCCAGGTTTCTCACTCGGAACCATGGAGAGATAAGACATCCAGATCCCAGTCATCTCAACCTTGCGATCTGGCACCTGAAATCATAGTTTGGCTACCTTAATTTTCCGCTAGACAGCATGAATGTCATCAGAGGTCAGACGCCCTACCACAAGAGCATGCTATGTAGCAAAGTGGAAGCGATTTGTAGTTTACTGTCACAACAATCGGATCAATCCACTAGATGTTTCTATACAAAACATAATTTGTTATCTGTTACACCTACAGCGTTCTAATTTAGCGTATACATCTATACGCTTACATCTTGCTGCATACCTGCAAAACAGACCGCACTTGTCTCTGTTTAGAGTGCCCGCTATTAATGCTTTTATGGAAGGACTTTAAAGAATCATTCCTCCTAGACTTCCACCTTCTCCGGTGTGGAACTTAAACATAGTTCTTACAAGACTCATGGGTCCACCCTTTGAGCCATTGCACAAATGTGAACTACAATTTCTCACATGGAAGATAGCCTTCCTTATCGCCATCACATCTCTAAGAAGAGTGGTTGGGCTCCATGTACTAACTATACAAGAACCATTTTTGCAAAAACAACAAAACAAAGTGGTTCTTAGGACAAATCCCAAATTTTTACCCAAAGTTGTCTCTGCCTTTCACATCAACCAGTCTGTTGAGTTGCCTATATTCTTCCCTCAACCAGATTCAGTGGCAGAGCATGCTCTTCACACATTAGATGTCAAAAGAGCATTACTGTACTACATAGGACAAAACCCTTTAGAAAAACCAAACAACTTTTTGTTGCTTTCGCGCCACCACATAAAGGCAATCCCATATCAAAAGCGGGAATTGCACGGTGGATAGTTAAGTGTATTCAAATATGTTACATTAAAGCTAAGCGCACATTAACAATTCCCCTAGAGCGCACACTACACGCAAACTAGGGGCTTCTATGGCATTCTTAGGGAATATACCCCTAGATGACATCTGCAGGGCTGCAACATGGTCTACACCTCACACATTCACAAAACACTATTGTGTAGATGTGTTAGCAAGACAGCAAGCTAGTGTGGGCCAGGCAGTTTTACGAACACTATTTCAAACCACTGCAACAGCTATAGGTTAGCCACCGCTTTGGGAGATAACGGTTGTATAGTCTATGCTAAAGCATATGACCTACAGCTCATATGCCTCGAACGGAAAATGCTACTTACCCAGTATGCATCTGTTCTTGGCATATAGAGCTGTAGAATCATATGCGCCCACCCGCCTCCCCGGGTACCTTTATCTGTTGCAGCACCATCTTACTTAGATACATTACACATGGACATCTTTTACTACTCTTACTAACTCCATCATCACCCTTTACGGCAAAACAATCTAAGGATGGAGTCGATGCCCATGCGCACTATCACCGAAAGGAGCAGTCTCCTACCTCGTAACTGGAAAGACTTCTTCGAAGAAAAACAAAGTGCAAACATCCGGACCCAACACTAGATGGTGATCTATGCTAAAGCATATGATTCTACAGCTCTATATGCCAAGAACAGATGATTACTGGGTAAGCAGCATTTTCCTTACTGAATTTCCAGCCGGCAAAGGTGAGCACAGGTGAACATATGGCATGCACATAGCTCTGAGCAGAATAGAGTGTATATGCCACGTAGGGCGGAAACATCCTGCAAGTCTATTACAGCACACATTAAGAATGACCACAAGTACAGATTCATAGGCAATTAAGTGAGTTGACCCAGCCACTTTACCCACACTCACCCATGTTTCCGGTGGCACCCATGGGCTTCGAAAACCTCGCGCTCTTGCTGCCCACAACAGTCGACCCCACTTCAACAGAGTCGGAGGCCCGGGGCACAGCCATTGTGCTGCAGAGTCTCATTTCGCCACCAGGAGGGCTGTGCCCAAGAACGTATTTTCAGCTCACGTTCCCCCAGATCCCTCGAACACCCCAGGGAGAATCAACAGGGGGAAAGAGGAGCTTTCCATCCCAGCAGCTCTGACACTTAACAGGTCACCTAGGTTCAGTACTGAAGTATCCCCGCACACAACCATACCATGTGAGAAAAATCTGCTGGGTCAAGTCCGCATAGAGGGCATGCAGAGGAGGTGCGCAGGCCTGCCCGGCAAAAGCGAATTGGGGAGAGATGAGCAAAGTAAACGTAATGGGATTGAACAAGCCGTAGCCTGAAGGAGGTGGTGAGCTTGTGAGGGGCCATCTGGGCGTCTCGGCAGTCTTCATCCTCTACAGATCCCATCTAGCTGTGCCAACGGGCTCTGAGATGGTCAAGTGAACCACAAGTAATTTGGCCTTCAAGGGACTGAACTCTGGGAGTGCATCGGTGGTCAGGGAATGGGCCTGGAAAGCGTGTCTGAGTTGGAGGTATCTGTAAAATTGGCTATGTGCAAGTTTGTAGGTATGGCAAAGGTCTTGGAAGGAGTGCATATGCATCGTTGATCACATCCCCAAGTCATTTGATACCAATGAGATCCCAGGAGTGGAAGCTACAAAGTGAGGCTACTTCTTTCAACCAGGTTCCATGCCAGAGCGGTGTCTGTTACGTGAGTCTGGCTTCCCATCGTACGTGGCGAATCTCAGTACGCCATGTAATGAACACGACCTGGATCACAGAGGCAGAGCAACAGGAGACCCATAGAGCATAGTTTGTAGTTGAGAGAAACCCATCAATGAACCTCCAAGCGGTATGCGGGGGTCAGACCATCTCCCATTGAACCAGTCATTGAGGACGAGGAGGTGGGTAGACAAATGATAGTGGTCATCCACAGGCCACCATCGTAGAGCCCTACTGCCAGTGCGTAAAGACTATATGAACCCGGGAACGCCGCCACAGGAATGTCTTGATGGCGCAGTCTAAAGCGGAGAACCACGTGCGAGGCAAGTGGAGCAGTAGGTTCTGAAAGACATAGAGAAAGCACTGGATGATCATCATCTTGAAGAGGGCATTACGCCCTAGGACGGTGAGGGTCTGGCACCTGACAAAGTCCGACTGCGCTTTTTGGACCAGGAGTTGAAGGTTAAAGGTCCAGGTGAATTCCGGGTGTAGAGTGGCCCATATGCCCAAGTATTTAAAACGAAGCCGGCATAGAGGGATGCTCGACTGCCAGTCAAAGCAGTCTCTGGACAGCGCCTGAGGGACCAGTACTGTCTTAGAGGGGTTCATCCGTAGGCCGTGTGCTCTGTCAAACCATTCCAGCAACTGGCGGCATCTGGGCCCACTCACAGCCAGGCGGGCGCAAGATAAAGCAGTACATCATCTGCATATAGTGCAATGCGGTCTTCGTGTCCCGCGCTCCAGGCTCAACCTGTGTATCGGGGGTCTGTACGTATAAGTTGGGCCACGGGTTTAACGCCAAGGCGAAGAGGAGGCGAGATGGGGGGCAGCCCCGCCGAGTCCCTCGCTCTGAGGCTACGGCGTCGGAGAGGACTCCGTTGACCCTAATCCAGGCGGTGAGGTCCGCACCAACTGCAGATAGTCCCAGTCCACCATATCAAAAGCCTTCTCGAAGTCAAGAAGAAGTAAGGCTAGATCCGATGGTAGCCGATGATGGCGGGCCAGGGCCACGTGAAGTTGGCGGATACAATGTCTCGTGCTCTGAGATGGCATAAAGCTGCTTTGGTCTGGTTGCACCAACTCCTGCACGACGCATTTGAGCCTGTTAGCTAATACGGAGGTGAAAATTTTAACCTCCCAGTTGAGCGATATCAGCTGGTAGGCTGCACACGACGTGGATGGAGGTTGCATCTTGGGTATTAGGACTATGGTGGCAGAAACCAGCTCCAACGGAAAAAACCCGGTGTGGCACACCTCCTTGTATGACAGAAGGCTCTCCCAGAACATAGTATAATATTCCATAGGAAAGCTGTCTGGGCCCGGGGTTTTACCTTGTACCATACCAGACAGTGCCTCCCCAACCTCTTCCACCCCGAGGGGTTCGTTGAGCAGGTGAGCAGCGGATGTGGGCAGCCTGGGAAGGGGGACTGAATCAAGGAACGATCCAGACACAGCCGTGTTCCAGTCTGCTGGCCGGGCATACAATGTGTGGTAATTATTGGCAATGGCTTGGGCTATCTCAGCAAGGGGCAGCCAGAGCCATCGGGAGAGGCACCTCTTGATCAAGAATGGTGAGCAGTCCTTGTGAGGTTCTGTGAGAGGTGCCACCCTTTGAAGAGTGGCAGTCCCAAAACAAACACTAGCTTCAGAGTCCCGGAGCTCAGCCCCCAAGGGGGTCCAGTCGAGGCCAGGCTGTAGTGTAGCTCCTATTTCCCTAATAGGCTCTGCGCATTGGAATAATATATCCTATAGGTTTGACATAGGACTAAGGTCAGTATGTCCCTATCAAGTATATTAAACTTAATTACTTGTGCCAGCTGGCTCAGAGGCCACTAGAAACTCCTTGACAACAAGGGAGTAGTTTCTGGCAGCTGCAAAACATAACCAATATGTTTCCCTTTTAGATTCAGAACGTGTCCCAGAGTCGTGGAAACACTAGATAACTATTTCACTCAGCTCAATCGTGCATGCTTAGTTTTCCTCAGAGTTACACAGAAATAATAGACTGGTGTTTTCAATAAAAGATTTATTGAACAGTCTTGTTTCTGGTGTAAGTATAATGTGCTGTTACGATCACAAGACAGTATGCGAGATAAATAATGTACAGGGTGAGCAGTAGAAATAAATAATACTGCGATAGCATTATCTTTTAGTATAAATGCTGTTACATAAATAACAGACTAAAAATGCAAGTACTCATACGATGCGGTGCTAAGCTAGTTCTACCCCAATGTACCTAACCTAACATAGGTGTAGGACAAGGTATGAAGTAGGTGAAGTATTCCTTACTATGGTATACTAAGAGTATGTTAAGCCTAGTATGCCAAGAGTCCCTCTAGGTTCTTATCAGCTCCATACCTGAGGAATGAGAGAGGTTGGAATCTCTTTGCCAGACTCGAACTCCAACACCCCGCAAGGGAAGTCAGACCACTGGAAGCTGGGTTCTCTGCGTGCAGGGAATGGCAGCGTCTTCTCAGTGCGTCAGGCCGGGATACGGGCTCCTCTGAAGTCTAGGTCTCCTCTAGTTTACAGGGGCTAGGGAAGGTATATTTATACCTGAGAGTACCTTAGGAATGTTAGCATTGACATGAATTGGACAGCGAAAGACGTCATGAATGAACCCCTAAGGAATAATGGTTCATGCATAATAGATGAGGCCTTCAAGAAATCAATAGTCCTGGGCTAGGGAAACTCCCGCAGCCTAAGGGTCTGTTCTTCATGAACTCGTTGTGACGTTAGGGTGGACGGATGTCAGAGACCATGCCTGTATTTGGAGTGCACAGTTTAATGCCTAAATAAGGCCTGGGATTCTATGCCTATATAAGGGCAGGGCGAATTGTGCCTATATAAGGACATGATATTGGAAAGCCCGTTGTGGACACCCTAAGAGGAATACAACACCCACTCCACTTTCGTGTATACGATAATACATAAATGCTAAACATTAAAAATGCTAAACATAAAAATGGAGTACCGCATATTTCTAAAATATTTCATAAAACCATTTAAAAAGGCATTTTAAAAAAAACATATCTGAAAGAGACACGTTAGTGACAGATTCCTTACCTTAGAATATCCCCAGGCGTCAGACTGGATCCGGAAAGTTTTTGCGTATCAGTACCCTTGCGCGTCGGTAGGCGGCGTCGTGCGGCTCCGCGTCCGTCGTGATCGCCGGGATGACGTCGCGGGCAGTACTTAGACGCCGCCCCTGCGCGCTGACGTCAGTTCTTCTTTTTCCGTGCCAGTAAGCGCAGATCCGGGAAGAGCAGTGCCCTAGTCAATTTTTGACTACATTTTTGGTGAATTTTTTCACTGTTTCTTTTCGAGTCTTCTCGACTCCTAGGTGTCGGTAGGGATGCCCGGCTTCAAGCCATGAGGTGCCTGTGGTCGAATGATGTCGATCACAGACCCGCACTTAGAGTGTCTCTACTGTCTCGGCCGAGACCACGACACGAAGTCGTGCCCTGACTGCCGGAAACTTCACCCGAAGGCTTTGCGAGAGCGGTCTCGAAAGCTCCCGGAGGTCCGGCAGTCGGCTCCGCGCCGCACCAAGCCCCGGTCCCGTGAGAGGTCGAGGGGCCGGTCGCGGAGCCCCCGCCAGTCGTCGGAGTCCCAAGTCTTCGCGCTCCTCGGGTAAGTCGAAGCACAAGAAGTCTAAGAAGCACCATCGCTCTAAGACTTCGCCTCGCCGGTCTCGCGACTCGGCTGAGGCCCCTGTCGGCACCGTCCCCGCGGCTCCGGATGTGCCTGTGGCACCGCCCCCACATTACCCGTCCTTCCCGGGTTCGGGGGCGACTCCGGCCGAGATACAGGAATTCCTGTCGGCCATGGCCCGCCTCTTCGGGCCTCAAGGTCCCTCCGGTGCGCCTTCGGGCCCCGCGGGCCCTGATGGGGTTGCTCCGGCGTCGCTGACGACTCCGGTCCCGGCATCGCTTGTCCCGCCAGCCTTGATCCCGGCCTCGATCCCGGCTCCGGTGGTACCGCAACCCTGATCGACGCCGGTTGACCTAACCACGCCTCCGCCGATCTCCCCGGTGCCGTTCCCGACGCCGCCCGGGGCTCCGGGCGGCGTCGTTCCCCGGTTCTCTCCGGTTCCGGACATGGAGCCGGACCGACGTCGCTCGACGCCGGCTCTGGCGCCGATGAGACCTTGGGTCCCAGATGTACCTCCTCCTCCATATTTTGAACCAGAGGAGGTCCAGGAGAGCTGGGAGGGGTCGGAAGACCCTCTCACACAGCAGTGTGAGTATGATCAGGACTGGGCAGAGGAGCTTGGGGATGCCAGTGGTCTAGACACTTCCCCTGACACTGGCATGCTGTCTCCTCCCGTGGCTACGGAGGAGGGAGCAAATTTTGCAACGGTGTTGCGTAGAGCAGCTGGAGCCTTGCACCTCCAATTGCCTACTGTGGCTGTCAGGACTAATCTCCTGACCAAAGTGCTTCAGCCGGCAGCTTCCTCTTCAGAGACTGTGCTGCCGTTTAATGATGCACTATCTGACGTTCTTTTGGGCACCTGGTCCAAGCCCACCACAGGGGCTCCTGTGGATAGGAACGTGGCCCGACGCCATCACCCTGCTCCGGGCGACCCCTTGTTCCTCTCTCAACATCCCACCCCCGAGAGCTTGGTTGTCAAAGCCTCTGCCTCCCAAACCACCTTCCCTACCGCCCCTCCGGATAGGGAATCCAAACGCCTGGACCAATTTGGGAAGACGGCTTTTTCTTCCTCCAGTGCTGGCTTGCGGTCCGTCAACACCGCTTGCCTTTTGGGCCGATCTACCCACTCCCTGTGGGATTCGGTGGCGACTGTTTTGCCACAGTGTTCTGAGGAGGTCCAGACACTGCTTACCCGCGCCATTGCGGAAGGTAGAGATGCGGCTAAATACACCATATGTTGTGGCCTTGATACCGCCGACTCGCTGGGCAGATCGCTTGCAACAACTGTGGCGCTGTGAGGAACCTGAATAACCCACTTACTGGGTCTCGGCGGCGGGGGAACCGCCCAAGTCTTCCATACCCTTCATACGTAGTAAAAGGAGACACAGGAGCCTTCGTCTGCAGGAGGAACCCAGATTTATTCAAATAGCCCGGGATATGGGACAGAGTCCCAAGCTCGTTAGAAACAAGACAGAGGAGGCTGCTGCTTTACTCCGCAGCTTACAAGCCTTTTATACTTTTTCATTCCAGTCTTTTGGCTGTTAGTCCATTGGTCAATCAGGGCAGTGTTTGCAGTTGATAACCAGATCCAGACGATGTTTGTAGTTGGTGACCTGGTCAAGGCTTGGTACTCAAATCATTGTTCACTCAGCTTGATCAAAGCACGGTCATTCAAACCATTGTCCAATCACCCTGATCAAGGCCCAGCAGTCAGACCATTGTCCAGATAACCTGATCACGGTGTCAAGGATGTTTACCAGGCAGGGAGCAGGAGATGGAAAACAAATCATTTACACAGGGCATGAGTGTCTCATGGCTTTCTGTCAAACTGCAAAGAACAGGGGGTTGGGTGTGCGACAGTTCCTGGGCAGAAAAGCAGGCTGCAAGATGGTTTTTGTCGTGTTAGTTAGAATTTCCTCAGGCATCAGCAGAAACGACCAGGTGGGTCGTGTGGAAGTGTTTGACACGAAATGGCAATGAAAAACAATGGAGTCCCGGTACAAATGATGCCGATCAGAAGAACACTTTTCCTCAGCTGCGTCGCCACGCCTGGCTGAGAACCACTGGTTTCTCGGGTGATGTCCAAAATACACTCATGGACATGCCCTTTGATGGAGTCGGTCTTTTTGGTTCCAAAGCAGACCATGCGCTGGAGCGTTTTAAGGACTCGCAGGCTACTGCCAAGTCCCTGGGCCTTTCTGTTGTGCGCCCTCCGCTAACCTCTGCTTTTCGCCCCTTTCGTGGCCACGGAAGGGGCGCCCAGTCACGTCCGCAGACCAGCCACCGGCCCGCGCAGCAAGCGTCTTCGCGTGGCCGGGGACGTGGCTACCGCCGTGGCGGTTCGGGCAACCAGCGTGCGGGTCAGGCCTCCGCCCCGTCCGCGGCCTCCAAGCCCTCCTAGTCCCTCCTTTCAAGTGCACAGCACGCCAGTAGGGGCAGGGTCCGCCATCACCTTCACCACTGGCGTGCCATCACCTCGGACAGGTGGGTCTTGGACATTGTCCGAAGGGGCTACTCCCTCCCCTTCGAGACCACCCCCCAGCCATGCCACCTCAATTCCACCGCATGTCAGGGGATCACTTGGTGCTTCTGCAGAAGGAAGTCACGGCCCTCTTGGCCAAGAGGGCCATCGAGCATGTTCCGACCCCAGAAGTAGGACGTGGTTGCTACTCCCACTACTTTCTGGTGCCCAAAAGGACAAGGAGGACATGCGTCCTATCTTGGACCTCCGGAACGTCAATCGCTTCCTCCGGAAGGAGAAGTTCAAGATGCTCACCCTAGCTCAGGTCTTGACTGCCCTCGACCCTGGAGACTGGTTGGTAGCGTTGGACTTGCAGGACGCTTATTTTCACATCCCCGTCCTGCCGGCCCACCGGCGTTACCTTCGGTTCACGGTAGGCCTCGAGCATTTTCAGTTCACCGTGCTCCCCTTTGGCCTTACAAGTGCCCCTCGGGTGTTCACGAAAGTGATGGCGGTGGTCGCAGCTCATCTGCGCCGGGCAGGGGTTCCAGTCTTCCCCTACCTCGACGACTGGCTGCTGAAGGCGGGCTCGTCCCAGGCAGTCGTCTCCCACCTCCAGACTACGGCCGAACTCCTGCACTCGCTGGGGTTCTCCATCAATGTGCCGAAGTCGCATCTGATTCCTTCTCCACAGCTCCTTTTCATCGGAGCAGTTCTGGACACGACGCAGTTTCGCGCCTATCCTCCCGAACGGCGAGTCCGTTATATTCAGGCTATGATTCTGATCTTTCAGCCTTTATCCTGGGTTTCGGTACGGATGACCCTGAGGCTGCTGGGCCTCATGGCCTCCTGCATCCTGCTGGTCGATCATGCCAGATGGCAAATGCGGGCTCTGCAGTGGGACCTGAAGTTCCAGTGGGCGCAGCACCAGGGCAATCTGTCCGATCACGTTCAGATCTCGGAGGGGACTGCAAGACAGTTGCAGTGGTGGCTCTCGAACCGGCAATGGGTCATGGGCAGATCACTCTCCCTTCCCCAGCCATAGCACACAGTTGTGACGGACGCGTCCCTTCTGGGATGGGGCGGTCACATGGGAGAGGCGGAGATCAGAGGCCTCTGGTCTCCGGCGGAGTCCCGGCTCCATATCAACCTTCTGGAGCTCCGGGCGATCCGACTTTCACTCAAGGCATTCCTTCCCTCTGTCAAAGGGAAAGTAGTGCAGGTGTTCACAGACAACACCACCGCCATGTGGTACTGCAACAAGCAAGGCGGGGTGGGGTCGTGGACCCTATGTCAGGAGGCTCTGCGCCTCTGGACATGGCTGGAACATCAGGGCATTTTCCTGATGGTTCAACACCTGGCAGGTTCCCTGAACGCCAGGGCGGACGAACTCAGCCGCAGGTGCATGATGGATCACGAATGGCGTCTTCACTCGGAAGTGGCGCAAGGACTCTTTCTACAGTGGGGAGAGCCTTGGTTAGATCTATTCGCCACCGAAGAGAACGCGCAATGTCATCAGTTCTGCACGTTGGAATTTCCAAGGCAGCACTCGCTCGGCGACGCTTTTCGTCGCGAGTGGAGTTGCAGTCTGTTGTACGCTTTTCCGCCTATACCACTTCTACCCAGAGTGTTGAAGAAGATTCGGCGCGACCGGGCCCAAGTCATCCTTGTGGCTCCGGAATGGGCTCGAAGAGTTTGGTATCCCGAGCTACTCAGTATGAGCGTCGATCCCCCGATCAGTCTGCCTTTTCGGGAGGATCTTCTGTCGCAGCAGCAGGGGACGGTCCTCCACCCGAACCTGTCCAGCCTCCACCTGCTTGCGTGGAGATTGAGCGGCGGCAGTTGATTCCTTTCGACTTGCCTCCCGAAGTTTGTGATGTGATTCTGGCAGCCAGGCGTCCCTCCACTAAGGTGGTATACGCCTGCAGGTGGAACAAGTTTGTGGCATGGTGCACAGCAAAGGCTGTGAATCCCCTTTCTGCCCCTCTTTCTGAGGTTCTTCTGTTCCTTCTATCCCTGGCCCAACAGGGTTCTGCCCTGGGTACCATCAAGGGCTATCTTTGTGCCATCTCGGCCTTACTCAGGCTTCCTGATCAGCCCTCCCTTTTCAAGTCCCCTGTTGTTAACAGGTTTCTAAAATGCATTACACACCTCTTCCCTCCTATTCCGTTTGTGATGCCTCAGTGGGACTTGAACTTGGTTCTTACCTTTCTTATGTGCGCTCCCTTTGAGCCTCTACATAACTGTCCTCTTCGTCTTCTGACTCTGAAGACTGCCTTTCTGGTGGCCATCACCTCCGCTCGGCGGGTGAGTGAGCTCCAGGCTCTTTCATGCAAACCTCCCTTTCTGTCTGTTCATCCAGACAAGGTTGTTCTTCGGACGCGTCCGTCCTTCTTGCCAAAGGTGGTTACTGCCTTCCACATTGGGCAGACCATTACTTTGCCCACCTTCTTTCCGCCTCCGCATCCTTCCAGAGAGGAAGAGAGGCTCCACCGTCTGGACCCAAAACGTGCGCTTTCCTTTTATATCAACCGCACACAACACTTCCGGGTGGATGACCAGCTCTTTGTTGGCTACGTGGGCGCCAAAAAAGGTTGGGCGGTGCACAAGAGAACCATCTCTTGCTGGGTAACCTTGTGTATCAAAGCCTGCTATTCTTTGGCTAAGAAGGAGCCTCCTGTTGGGCTGCGTGCCCATTCCACCAGGGCAACGGCTGCTACCACGGCTTTAGGCCGCGGTGTTCCGCTGCAGGATATCTGTCAGGCAGCTACGTGGGCCTCGCTGCACACATTTACAAAGCATTACTGCCTTGACAGTCAGGTCCGGAGGGACGGCTTCTTTGGCCGTTCTGTCCTCCGGGACTTCCTTGTCTGATCTTTGTTCGCAGACCCACCACCGGGGTTGGTATTGCTGGGGTATCTATTCTAAGGTAAGGAATCTTTCACTAACGTGTCTCTTTCGGATGCACAAGTTACTAACTTGTGTAACGATATATCTGTAAGAGACAGTAGTTAGTGACAGATTCCTTACCGCCCCACCCATCCTCCCCGTTCTGCGAACTGATTTCTAGGGTTAAGGACATCCCTTTCAGGGCCCTAGTATTTTTCAGACACCTATGTCCGCTTCTTGCATGGCTCTGCGTTCCTGGCGCGGAAAGTAGTGTACAGAACTGACGTCAGCGCGCAGGGGCGGCGTCTAAGTACTGCCCGTAACGTCATCCCGGCGATCACGACGCCTACGACTGACGCGGAGCCGCACGACGCCGCCTACCGACGCGCAAGGGTACTGCTACGCAAAAACTTTCCGGATCCAGTCTGACGCCTGGGGATATTCTTAGGTAAGGAATCTGTCACTAACTACTGTCTCTTACAGATATATCGTTACACAAGTTAGTAACTTGTGCAAAAAAGGTACTGTACATTCGAAGCATTGCTTATTATTTCAGGCATAAAATTCGAAAATAAATGCAATTGGAATGAAATAAGCAGTAATATTTACATGTGACAGAAAATGATCGATAAGTTTTTTTTTTTTTAAAAATCAGTAATTTTCTTGTCATGAAAATTAAATGAACTGTTTTTTTAGACACATAAGATGACTAAATGTCTTTGGAAGGACCGCCAAGTCTGTACTATAAGGCTAGTTCTACTTTAAGCAGATTGAAGTTCCATTTTCCTTCGAAAAAATGTGAAAAAGTTCACTTTTTGGTAGAGTTCCTAGTTTTTGAAAAATGAAGGCCAAATTGTTGCTGTATTTCTGGAACACTGTATGCTGAATCAGTCAGTTTACGGATCTGGTGTAAACATTAGATCATCTATTTCTATAGACAAAACATCATCCACTGTAGTTGGTGTGAGTTGGAACACCTCGTGAAGCAGGTTAATCGCACAGAGATGTGAAGCATTGCTTTCAATTGTCGCAATGTTCGCGTCTGTTACCTGTGTGCCTGTAGTTCTTTCTCGTACCTCAGCAGCTGCCGGAAGCGTCTGTGAGATCTCAATGAATACTGTCATCAGGATAGGAAGCCGCTGGGGACAACACATAGCATGGGCCGTTATCTGGTCCAGCAGAGTATCGACGTCCGTTGGCGCATCCGATGGAAATGTTAGACAGGTGTCCAACACGCATTCTACACCGCATAGCAGGCATCGTAGAACAGGTAAGATGCAATCTTGCCAGATTGGTCTAAAGGACAGGAACCATGTGGTATTAAGGTCCCGTAGATGATTTATGCCCAAAAGCTGTACTATTTGCTCACGGCACTTTAGTGCAAGGAGAGCTTTCTCCATGTCGCTCGGAGTGATGTCGGCGAATTGGCTGGCCATAGCGAAATAGCAGGAAGAGAAATAGAATTCCGGCAACAAGTGCTAGAATTAATGGTATGCCACCAAACACCGAATGTGCAAAGTTCGGGATGATTCAGAGTATTGCCTGGAAAGGTGCTAACAGACCCGAGCAGATGCCCTTAAATACATGTACAATTCCTGTTGTATCAGACATGTTGAAAATTCGTCCTATCATTTCCACGAAATGTATAGGGCAGTTTGTACGTATTAAAGTCTGTATCTCAGCCGAAGTCCTTGCAATTTGCAGATCATAGGTTTCTTTGGCCGAGGTCAAAGGCACTGTTTGTTGTAAAAGCATGGCTTTCATTCTGCTTAAAGTATCAAATCTTATAAAAGACGTTCAGCGAAGGCCATAGAGGCGACTCCCTGACTGTCTATTGGGGCAAACAATACTTGCGTACAGCAAGTGACCCTGGAGTTGACCGTTACTAGATATGGGATACCTGGCAGCATGCCACAGCAACTCTGATCATTCAACATGAGGTAACTCCCATTAGAAAGTTGTCCGAACGTTGGATTAATCACAGCAGCTGGTGTACCCTGCTGATGGCAAGACAAATTTGCCACAGAACCATTACAAGCTCCGTGCAAGGAAATGTCCTGACATACAAGTGAACCGCTTAGTGCACGTTTACAGTTTTTACCGCTTAAAAACACTTCATGATCCCCGCTCCAACATCTATATGTATACGGTAAAGCCCAAGATGTCTTAATGTATTCCTTACCCAACCTTTCATATTTGCCTGCTTGCATTTGTCTGAGGCAATACTGAAACTGAAAAGTAGTCACAGGTAGTTTAATTTTGCCATGAATAAGTCATTCTGTAGCTGGTTTTTCTGCCACTGTGAATGGTAACTTTTCCAGTTTTTCAATGCTCAGCACTGTATACTTTGCTCCTCTTTGTGCCATTTCGATCTGTTTATCAGTTAGATTGTATTCTGCAAACAGAGCCGTTGTGTTAATGAAATGCCAAGGCACATAGCCCGCTCACAATGATTGCAGCGTCCAGCATAATAACATAATAGAACGTAATTGAGATTGGCCTTGTTGTAACATCGCCAAATCTTGTTCTAGAATGTCGATAGCAGAGGATACAATGCCATCCAATGAATATATTCTGGAGGACAAAGTTGTTAACCCATTGTCGACCACAGAGTGTTTTCTCTAAATTAATACGATCAAGTTCACGTATTCGTTCTGCGGCCTCCATCTGTGATACCTTCCAAGCTTCATTATAAGCAACATAAATACCGGCATATATGAAACGTTTTTGACGCGGTTTTCTTGGTCCAAGCAAGAAATCCCTAAGATCTGCGTCTTTTGCAAGTAAGGATAAGTGTTGTTTTACATCCGGTAGTGTAGATGTATGCAGCCAATCGAGGCATAATTTCCCTACACTGTATGTTGTTACTACCCCCGGATGTTGTCTTTGGACGTATCTTGGGTCTGGCCTATGAATGGTAAAACCCTGAGTTTTATTCAGGAATCTTTCCTGACAGTTATTCGTGTCTGTGGGCCAGATCAACCATTTTTTCCAATCAGGATTAGATCTGTTGAGTTGTAGTATATTGTCTACTGTCACCACTGCCTGTGTTTTATTATTTTTTGCAGGAGTTGGTACAGAAGGTGTGTTCATCTCTTTTATCTTGGCTAATCCAAGACAAGATGTTTGTTGGATAGTTTCATTCAAAAACATTATTTGTTCAGGGATGATGCAGGCTCTAAATAAAGCTTCTATCCCCTGTACTTGCCATTCTTTAGTACCCCACAACGTTTTTGTGTCTTTCCAAAAGTCGAAACCCTGTCTAGACAGTTGGGTATTAAATATTGCAGAATAAATCTGTTTTGTATTTGTTAACATAATTTTCAGTCCTGTTTTGTTTACATTTTTATAGTAAAACATTTCTGGATCAGATGTATTGTAACCTGAAAAATATGGAAATTTACTGGCAAATGTTTTTGAACTACCTTTAGGTGGTGTAGGACAATGTTCCCATTGGTTAAACATAAACACATTTCTTGGATATGCAGATTTATGCAAATAATGATGACCATAGTGGTTATAACAATACAGTTGTTCATAGTCTGATGAACCCTCTAAATATTCATTTTTAGAAAATGCAGCAGATTTTTCTAGGTCAAACATAATGTCAGTCACAGTTTCAAAGTCTCAATCATCAGAATAGGTACTGGACGTGATTAGATCACTTAGTGAAATTTTAAACAAATGTGGAATGTTCAATTCTTCCGTCGGACCGAATATATCAAAATCTGTTTTGTCCCACACTATACCATCGTGTATAGGAACAGCTGTGATGTTCACTGATGACAAGTCTCTTGCTTCACGATGGGAAGATTTGTGAGGTTTCAAAAGTACGTTTACGTCTTTTCCTTCAGTGTTCACATGGATGTATCTGCCACTTATAAACACGCTTATAGTTGTTACCAAAGCTAGCCAGAGCAGGAAAACAAAGTCCAGATGTAATCCAGAGTTCAATCCATGGAGAAACCAAATAAGTCTTTCAGAAAGTGAAGCAAGTCTTGTACTTGCTGCTTGAATTTGAATGATGCTGGCGTCGTTTCAGGTTCACTTGGATCTTCTGAGAACATATCAAAGTTAATGAAATAGCCAGAAGCAGTTCTGTCAATTGTTGGAATTGCATCAGGATTTGTAGAAATCGCTGGAACCAGTTCATCACTTGTTACGTTGGTGTAGACAGGTGTATTTGGACGAACTGTTACTTGTTCTTCAAGAGGGATGATTTCCATAGCATTGTTGCATAGTCCTCCATCTGTTTCAGCTGAAGTCTCGATTGTTATCAGTCTTTCAGTATGAACCTCTTGGATAGTAGCGAGAGGAGTGCGTTTGCTACTAGGTCGGAGTCCACGAGGCCTACTATTTAGTATTGGCCACATACTGTGGTTTGATGAGGTCGATGGACACAAATCTTTTCTCCTTTCTTCCAGCAAGGGGCGGCAGTAGTACTGTTCTTGTTCCTTGAACTGCTAGGACAGGTACTGGTTGTCTGTAAGAAGGTCCAAATTCCTTCTTGTCCACAATTTTTTCGCTGACTAGATCCCCAACTTTTGGAATCCAGACAGGCCTTGCTGGGACAGCCGGTTGATCCCCAGTGGTGGTTGACTGTAGGAATACGTTGCTTTGTTTGGTTCTTAATTTGTTTAAGTCCTGTAAAACAGCCAAACGATCTTTGATATCAAAGGGTTTATTTTCCACCACTGTGCCTACGTTTTCTAAGTCTGGTACCCACATTCTTGTCCCAAATAGGACCTCATATGGAGTGACCCCCCCCCCCCCGGAGAACTTCTTGGCAGGTTGTTTAGTGCACGTTGAACTCCACTAAGGTGTTTGACCCACCCGTCACCCGAACCTAATACTCTAGCTGTTATAGACTGCTTTATGTCCCGGTTTTTCCTTTCCACAACCGAATTTCCCTCAGGATGGAATGGAGAGGAGTACCGCAATGCAACGCCCAGACTGTCCATGGCGTCTTTGTAAGCCCTAGAGCTAAACGCAGGACCCTGGTCAGAATGTAGCGTGCCTATTGCGTATATGCCGATAAAGACTCGCAAATCTTTTATAACAGTTCGAGCGTCAGCTGAGCGCTGAGGCCATAACCATAGGAACCTAGATTCAGTATTTGTGGGAATGCCTTTGTCCAGTAGGACGCAGGTGCGTAGAAAGTCTAATGCTGTCTAACAATGGTGTCTGCACTGGGTTGCTGCATTCGCAGCATGGTGTCTGATGGCTCTTTTGCTGTAATTTACAGGCTAAGCAGTTGTTGATGAATATGTGAATTTCTGTATTCATTCCAGGCCACCAGTACATCTCTTTTAACGTCAAAATTGTTTTAGAGATCCCTTGATGTGACAGACCTTCCCCCAAATGTGTTTCATAAATCAAGGCTGCTCTACGTTCCAAGTTTGGAATTACCCTATCCCCCACTCCAGGGATTCGAGCAAAAGGAACGTTCGCATCAATTACATAAGAGTACTTGAGTGGAAACTTTTTTGGTAACGCTGCATTGCTGCCTCTGCTTGATGCATTGACAGCCAACATTATCTCAGTCTATTTTTGTTTTTGAACGAGTGATCGCAGCTAAGGAAGCCGTTTGCACAGCCCCCTTTGCGGCTTCGTCAGCCAATGAATTCCCTGCAACGTGAACGCCATCACGTTGATGACTCAGTGTGTGGATCACGTGAGCCTTTGGTAGTTCGTTTTTCAACTGAACTACTTGTTCCCAAAGCATTTTATGCTTTATTGTGCCACCTTTCGCATCTCTGAAACCATTTTCAAGCCAGTTTTGTATATATTCATTATACGACTGCACACAATAAAAGGAATCGCACACGATTAGTGTGGGGAATTCTCGATCTGTACTTTCAAGTGCCAGTTTGAATGCTTGTAGTTCAGCTCGCTGAGCTGTACAATCTCCTAGAGACTGCGTTTTTGTGACCATAGGTCTGAAGATGCCATTTCGCATGCGACCTTTAACGATAGCACACGCTGCACTGTAAGCTTGCTTACCCCCTATTGCGGGTTGTGCGGATCCGTCAGTGTAAATTATGAATTCGTACTGATCGAGAGGCAGAATTTCAGTAGGCAGGGGACATTCATGTTCATACTGCAGGAATGCTTGTGTTTTTAAATCTGGATCAAAAACATATTCAACATCTGTTGCAGCAAGAGAATTAACCCATTGTATCCATCTTGGATGCAATGCTTTAGCATTTGGAATGCTTGCTTTTGTAACCACTTCTAAAGCAGGTACTGGGGTTACGATAATAATGCGTTTCCCTTGGGCTAAGGCTCTTTCTTTTGCTACAGCGGTTTGAACTGCTGTTAGAATTTTTTCAGTAGAACTGAAGCGCATTTCCGCTTGTGTGTACAAGTGTGATTTATACGCTATTGGTATTTTTTCACCCTCATTGAAAGTTAAGTAGGTGAATCCGCATTGACCCGAAATTATTCGGATCACCAAATTGCGTTCACTTATGCGTGTTTGTAAGTGATTTGTTGCTAACATGTTAGCCTGGAGTGAACGCAGAATTTCTGTGTGTTCCTGTGTCCAGTTTTTGATTGAAAAATCAGGTTTGATTAATGCGTAGAGGTTTAACCCTTTCTGCATAATTTAGAATGTATGTTCTTCCAAAATTTAGGAAACCCAGGATGGATTGTAAATTTTTAGCGTTTTTGGAGGTTGGAGCAGCGCACACTTTTCTAAAAAGTTAGCTGCCAAGCTCTTGCCTTCACTTGAAAGCTCATATCCTAGAAATAGGACATTGAGATGGGCAATTCTGGACTTCTTAAAGTTGAATTTGTAACCCTCCGAGGCGAATCCCAGTATAATGGTGCTCACCCTGTTCAAGTGTTTTTCCAGGTCATCGTCTGTCAGATAAATGTCATCGACATAGGACAATGCCTCATTGTCATAAATTTGTAATAACTCCGTTACCCTCTCTGAGAATAAACCTGGGCTATTCTTGAACCCTTGTGGGAGTCGACAAAAGTGACGCTGGGTCCCCATTATGGAGAATGCTGTTAAGTACCTGCTTTCAGGTGCTATGTTTTGACAAAAGAAACCATTTGAGATGTCTAATGTTTTATATTTTTTACGCACAATGTTATTCATTAATGCTGTGCTATGTGCATTTTGCACTGCAAAAGTTTTAGAACAAGTGTTTAGGTGTTTGTAATCCAAAACTAGACGATATGTTTTGTCTGGTTTGGAGACAGGAAACAAAGGATTGTTCATTGAGGAGGTGCATGTTTCAATCACCCCTTGGTAATCAAGTTGATCTAAGATCTCCCTGACCTGTCTTTTAGCTTCTTGCTTTATTGGGTACTGCCATTGTGCAGTTGGTTCATGTTTCAGATGTATTTTATGGTGAGGTGAATCCTCATCCCATCCTACATGATTTTTATATAATGCTGGGGCCTGGGCCACTGCCCATTTCCTGGCATATGTATATCTTAGATGCATTGGTATATGGTTGGAGAAGGCAGGCATAATAATGTCCTCGCCATGTGGGCACTCCCTGACAAATTGTAGTGGCCAGTCTTTTTCTGCTAGAAGTATGTCATAGCCCTTTGATAGTTTTTCCCAAAAAAGTGCTTTCACCTGTCTAGGTTTGTCTCCCTCCATCCGGAGTGTTATTTCAAATAACCTTTGTGGAGTACTAACCCTGGTGTCTACAGTCTCAACTGTGATGTACTCATTCAAGTCCACTATCTCCAGAAGTTCCCTCAGGTTCTGGCGAACTATTGTGACTTCTGCTGCACTGTCCAGCATTGTCTGGGCCCATTCTCCGTTCTTGAGTTGTGTTCTCGGTATTCTCGGCATGTCTAATCTTTAGACCTGCTACTTTCTGTTTGAAGAATTGAGGTTTTGCTTTAGTTTTTGGAGCGTGTTTGTCGTCTTTCGATGTCACGCGTTCTTCTCTGTGTTCCGTCCATCCTCTTCTTTCCGAAGTCTGTGGTGAGATCTGAAAGGGACGAGAGGAACGTGTATCAGTATCATGATACCTATCAGGTTTTCTCAAATTATCCCTATTCCTGAGGTTATACCTCCTTTCAGAGGGCTCCTTTTGAGGAGACCTACCTCGGGATTGAGAACGTTTCTCGTTTGATTTTTGTTTAGTAGACTCCCACCTCTTTTTAGAAGATGTAGGAGTTTGTTTTATTGAGTCCTTCTCAGGACTTTCAGATAGTTTTGGCTTCAGTGGTCTTCCACCCAAACTATCTCTGCCTAATTCTGCATAAGATTGTTCTATAATTCTGGGTAGCTCAGTTTGATGTTCTGTAACATCGAATTCCTCAATTTTTGGCGGATCGCCACTGCTGCTGCCTCCCCTTTAATATTAGATAATATTATTGTTGAGACCTGGTCGAAATTTTTCAGTAATTTCATACCTAAATTTAGAGCAGGCTCTGCCCCATATTCGTTTTGAATTTGTTTTAGGACATCAGGTATTACCGCAATTGACGGAATGCCATGTGTTTTGGTATAGATGGCAGCAAAGACTGAGCCCCAAGTGGTGCAGTCTTCCAGTTGTGGTGTGATCCCCATTGGTAAACTGATTGTTAGGATTCTGTGTTTCTCATGCGGGCTAGTATTTGGAAATACTGCTTCGATTTGAGTAATTTTTTGAGCTATCCAAAACGGAATTTGCTCACGTTTTGTGGGCATTTTACATGACTGAGTTGAGTCTGTGGTGTAATTTTTAGTGTATTCCCCTGTTGGGGAGTTGGATTTGGATATGTCAATGGTGGTCGGACTGTAAGTCTGCATGACATATTGAACCAATTGTCTGTAAATTTTTATTAACTCTGTGAGTTGAGTACGTAACTCCTCATCTGACATCTCTTCAATGTCAGGATGAGGTATGTAGCCAGCTAAAATCGGCCATGTTGCTCCTGGTCTACCTAGTGGACCGAGCCTGGTAATGTTTTTGTGATGTTTTAGGGCGCCTTTAAACCAGAGCTGATGCTCTTGGTATGTTAATGGAATTTCAATATCCTCGAAAGGAATGTATTCCTCTGGTAGATCATCTTCTTTGTGGAAGTGAAATGTTTGTGATGTTGGATTGCATTCAGGAAGTAGTACCCATGAATAGAATACCTCTGTCTGAAATGATTCATGTGCCTCTATCACAAACTGCTCTACCTCCTCTTGGCGATAGGCCATGTTTTATAAGTTTTAGAGTTATGGCTCTTAAGTTTTGAGGGATGTGTACAACACCCTCCTCAGTTTCATTTAAACCTGTAAGGTTAAAAACTGCTGCTTGGGCTGGATCAGCCGCAGCTCCACCGTTTTCGGTGTTATTGTCTCCGTCAGGCATTTTGTTTTTTGAAAAATGTAGAACAAGTTTCAAGGAAACAAAGATAAGGTGCACAATATTTTGGAACACTGTATCCTTCAACGTTGAGCAAACCAAACAGCTAATATATAGGGTACTGCCCTATGTAGCCGTGGTGGATACTTAACCCTGCCCACTCCAGACGTCTTTTGGAGTATATGGGTAGGGGTCTATGAGAGAAAAATAGCACGGCTGAGTTACTCAGTATCTAACGTTGAATTACCGCCTTACCAAACCGTTGGGCGCCATGTAGTGTAGCTAGTATTTCCCTAATAGGCTCTGCGCATTGGAATAATATCCTATAGGTTTGACATAGGACTAAGGTCAGTATGTCCCTATCGAGTATATTAAACTTAATTACTTGTGCCAGCTAGCTCAGAGGCCACTAGAAACTCCTTGACAACAAGAAGGGAGTAGTTTCTGGCAGCCGCAAAACATGACCAATATGTTTCCCTTTTAGAATCAGAACGTGTCCCAGAGTCTTGGAAACACTAGATAACTATTTCACTCAGCTCAATCGTGCATGCTTAGTTTTCCTCAGAGTTACACAGAAATAATAGACGGGCGTTTTCAATAAAAGATTTATTGAAAACACTTGTTTCTGGTGTAAGTATAATGTGCTGTTACGATCACAAGACAGTATGTGAGATAAATAATGTACAGGGTGAGCAGTAGAAATAAATAATACTGCGATAGCATTATCTTTTAGTATAAATGCTGTTACATAAATAACAGACTAAAAATGCGAGTACTCATACGATGCGGTGCTAAGCTAGTTCTACCCCAATGTACCTAACCTAACCTAGGTGTAGGACAAGGTATGAAGTAGGTGAAGTATTCCTTACTATGGTATACTAAGAGTATGTTAAGCCTAGTATGCCAAGAGTCCCTCTAGGTTCTTATCAGCTCCATACCTGAGGAATGAGAGAGGTTGGAATCTCTTTGCCAGACTCAAACTCCAACACCCCGCAAGGGAAGTCAGATCACTGGAAGCTGGGCTCTCTGCGTGCAGGGAATGGCAGCGTCTTCTCAGTGCGTCAGGCCGGGATACGGGCTCCTCTGAAGTCGAGGTCTCCTCTAGTTTACAGGGGCTAGGGAAGGTATATTTATACCTGAGAGTACCTTAGGAATGTTAGCATTGACGTGAATTGGACAGCGAAAGACGTCATGAATGAACCCCTAAGGAATAATGGTTCATGCATAATAGATGAGGCCTTGAAGAAATCAATAGTCCTGGGCTAGGGAAACTCCTGCAGCCTAAGGGTCTGTTCTTCATGAACTCGTTGTGACGTTAGGGTGGACGGATGTCAGAGACCATGCCTGTATTTGGAGTGCACGGTTTAATGCCTAAATAAGGCCTGGGATTCTATGCCTATATAAGGGCAGGGCAAATTGTGCCTATATAAGGACATGATATTGGAAAGCCCGTTGTGGACACCCTAAGAGGAATACAACAAGGCAACGGCCAGCAAGACTTGTAAATGAGGTCTAGGGGGGCACGAAGGGGAGCAGATCAGACCAGGGTCTCTGGCGGGCCCAGCCGGGCCAGTGCAGTGCACCACACTGGTCGCTCAGCGGGGCATCAAGCTACACGCCTCATCCTAGCGCAAGGCCACAGTCTCAATGTACCGCCTGGAAGGGGCTGGGAAGTCTGCCGCAGGGAATCTCAACCTCCGGGGAGAGAAGCAATATGTCCAGGGAGGCCGCTCACCTCCACCGCAACACCGCCCAGTTAAGGCCGAGCCCTTGGCCTGCAAGCTTGAGGGTGGTTGTAGGGTTGCTGGCAGGGGGCCGGGCAAGGATCTGCACAACAATGTGGGGTCGCTGCTCCCTGCCGGTTCCCGGGTTGACATGGGGGGGCCACAGATTAGTGCCCAGGCTGGCACGAGGGGCCCTCAGCAGGAAGAACTCTTCCACTCGCTCGCAGGGGGTGGCAGGCAAGCAGCGGCAGGCCCCTCATTGCTCAGGCCCGCGCCAGCCCCAGGTTGCAGTTAAGTCTGTGTTGGTGCAGGCGTCGCGCCGGCGGCCGAGCTCCTCTGGCCCCAGGTGCTTCATCCGGATCTCTCCTGGCCACATCTCAGTCGGGCCCGCCGGCCTGAGCAGGCTGTGCCTAGGTGGGCAGGTTCAGGGAAGTCAGCAGGCTGTGGCGTTCTTCCCCTCACAACAGTACAGGAGTGGGGCTCCCCACTGGCCCCAGAAACCACAGGTATAGGAAAGTCCCCCTTTTTTGCGTGGTTACCCCCAACCTTTTGCCTAATATCTGATGCAACCTGACTTGATGTGCCCTGGGTCCCTGCCAAGCAGGTTACCTGGGCCCGTGTTCCTTCCCAAGACTGTACCTTTGTACCCACAATTTTCACATCTCTGGCCACAGGTAAGCCCCTTGTAAAATTTACCATGGGTACCCAGGGCACTGTGACCAGGGAAGGGCTTCAGCACGTGTTGTGACACCCTTAGAGGCCCTGTTCTGTACCCTAACACCCACCAACTGGCATTGCAGTCTGCTTGTTTTTGTGCAGAGAAAAGTGAAGTCCACATGGCATACATCCTTGTGCCATGACTGCAACCCACTGCCTGAGGCCTAGGTAAGTCACCCCTCTAGCAGGGTGACCTACCCCTCGGGTGAGGGTACAGTGGCATGAGCCCTATACCCCTACAGTGTCTAAGTCCATCCTTAGACATTGTAAGTGCAGTAAAGCCATAAAGAGTATATGGTCTAGGAGTTGGTCATTACGAACTCCACAGCTCCATAGTGGCTTTACTAAAAACTGGGACGTTTGGTAACCAACTTCTCAGCACATTAAACCCACACTGATGCCAGTGTGGGATTTCATGTAAATTGACTAAGACATGCCCTCTGAAAAACGACCAGCCTTGGTGTGGCTCCTGAATAGTTGCCCCCCATTTGCACCACCAGACAAGTTTATGGCCCCTGGGTAGAGGGCCTCCGCTCTCTGGGTCTAGAGACAAAGCCCATCCTGAGCAGAGGTGGCATGCCTTCTCCCCCAGGATGGGCTGGGTCCACGAAGGGGAAGCTTTAAAGTCCTGCCGCCTTTGGAAGCTTTTGCTGCCCCAGCAACTGGGTCCCGCCCCAAGGAAGTGACCCATTGGTCTCGACCTGCACACAGCTTTAAACGCCCCTAAATCTAGTATTTAGGGGCAACCCTGAACCTTTCCTCCTCTGATTCGAGGAAGAAAGAAGGATCGACCAGCCATGCTGACCCAGGAAGAAAAGGACACCTACTTCTTTGGCCCCAGCCCTACCGGCCTGTTCTGGATTTGTACAATAAAGACTCCAAGACCAGAATCTGGATTCCAGCGACTGCGATTCTACACCGGACGCCCACAGCCTGAGTGGCCCAACACCACATGGAGGTCTCCCCAGCGATCCTGACCTGGGATCTGGTGATCCCTGACCTCCCTCAAGTTTCAAGATGACGTCTGCAGCCTCCACCTGAAGGCCTCCCCCGCCCGACGCCAAAAGACACCCTTGCACCTGACGCCCCACGGCCTTGGGTGGCCCAACTGACAGTGTCCAGGCCCAACTTGCCTCTCCAGCCGGTGGTCACCTTTAGGAAGTCTCCCTACCCAAGCCTGCAGCTTTCCCGAACCGAAGGTCTCCATTGAGAATCACAGGGTCTCGACGTCTTCTACGCACCTTGCACCTGTCCTGCTGGTGGTGCAGCTCCTGTGCTGATGGCCCCTACAGTGCGGACCTTAACCCCAGGAGCTTTGCTCCCACACTAGAGTGACCTGCTCGTCAGCAGACCCTAACCGGAGGCCTCATTGGCTAACAGTGGGCCCCTGCGCTCTGCACCAGGCTGCCCCAGTGCCACTGGTGGTGCAACTTGAGTGCCGACCTAGACCTTGGGGAACCTTGGTCCTAACCCCTAAAACTCACACGCTGGTCTGTTCTCAGGTGCGCCGGTGGTGGCCTGGGATGTGTCATTGGTCTTCGGTCCTTTTCCGCCCTGGGTGTCTTCTCCAGTCTCCCATGCTTGCCACAGCAGCGGGTACCTCCGGATGGTTCGGAAGAGGGCGAGGTCGGGGGAGCCTGGATACTGTGTGCCTTGCAGCAGCGAGGGCCAGTGTGACAGGTTGTACGGCTCCGCCAGCTGCCATGATTCTTTGGAGAGGCTTCAAGGTGCGGGAAGGGCAAAAGCGCAGCAGTCAACCCCTCCCTGGTGTCGGGAGGCGGTAGATGGCTGCTACGGGTCCAGCTATGTGACAGATGAAGGGGTTTCTGGCAGAGGTTTGCTAAAGTGCGACCGCCATGTTGTCCTCTTTGGCCACGCCCCCGGTCTGCCCGCTTTTTATTTAAACCAAAGACATTAAAAATAGAACTTTACAGCACTGGGTTCACCTTGCTATGACACTGCTAAATCAACCAACCATGACTGAAATGGTTCTTCGAAGAGGCAGGCTCAGGTGAGCTTGAAGGGAGAAGCATACAAGACATTGGGGAGAGGATGTAGCCTTACGGCTAGGGTGGTGGACCTCGAAGCTGGGGAACAGGGTTCGAGTCTTGGCAAGGGACAAATGATCAAATTCAAACAAGAAAAGGACCTCCTCACAATGCAAAGAGGTCTAGTATTCCACCTGAAACTACCAACGCTCATCCTAGCAGCCCGGTGCCTGAGCACATAGAATGTTGACATCTAAATTTGCCACAGAGAACAATAAACATACTAAAGGGGGCAAGAAAATCAACCATAAGGCAATGCTACGCAGCGAAGTGAAAGAGGTATCGCATTTGGTGTAAACATAACAATACCCTAGATGCATTATCTGAACAGAAAACAGTGATCTCTTACCCACTTGCTAGACAGCGCAATCAACCATTCAAGTCTCAAGGTGCACCTTGCGGCAATTGTAGCATACACCGGGGGAGAATCATGTAAAGGTTTCTTCACATCAGCAGTCATCAAGAGTCCTAGAAGGTTCCAAAAGAATTGCACCTCCAAGGAGGGCTCCATTCTCTGTGTGGAGCCTAAACACTGTGCTGACGGCTTACGCCCAAACCTTTTGAACCAATGCACAAAGCAGAACTTTGGCATATCACAATGAAAACTGCCTTCTAAATAACGTCACTATGGAGAGCAAGTGAACTGCAAGTATTAACTATTGAGGAACCATACATGCCAATACACAAGGACAGGATAGTTCTAAGAACTAATCCCCAGTTCCTACCTAAAGTGGTGAGCAAGAGTCACGTGAATCGAAGCATTCAGTTAGCAGTTTTCTTTAAAAACCCACAAACACGACTGGAAAGAAGCCTTCATACCCTGGATGTAAGAAGAGCGCTACTATATTATCTACCGGAGACTAAACCATTCTGTAAGGGGAATCAGTTCTTTGTCTCTTACTCAAAGTCAAGCAAAGGTTCACCCGTCACAAAAGGAACAATTGCACGCTGGATTGTTGAGGCAATTCAAATATACTACTCAGCAGCAAAAACATTAAGCTCGCGTCCAAGAGCGCATTCAACAAGAAAAAAAGGGTGCAACCCTAGCCTTATATCAAATGTACCAATTGACACTATAGGAGCACCAGCTACATGGGCCTCCCCACATTCTATCACCAATAATTACTGTGTGGATATACAAATAACAAAGGAAGCACAGGTGGGACAGAAAGTACTTCAACATCTGTTCGCAAATTCTTCCACATCTCACCCCTATCATCCCAAGGAGGGGGAAACTGCTACATAATCTAATGCACAGCATGTGAATCAAGAAAAGGATTCATTCTGCAAAATGAAATGGTTACTTACTAGTAGAAGTAGTTTTGCAGCTTGAAGAGTTTTATGGATTAACATGCAACCCACCCGCCTCCACAGAGCTGAGGAAAGCAAACAGGTGGGAAGAAGATTACTTAAAAGAACATATACTTAAAATAGGAAAAGTAAATAAATACCCTTAATCTCAACAGGAAGGGGAAAATAGAATTTGAAGATGACTACCACGCACAGGAGTTTCCGGTGCGCCGTCTGACATCACCCAAGGGATGGACCTGACACCAAATGGTGGTCGACGCTGACGAAGGAAAAAGAGTAAACAGACAATTCTGGGCCCAACCACTAGATGGCGGAATAATACACAGCATGGGAATCCACAAAACTCTTCATCCTGCAAAACTACTCCTACTGGTAAGTAACCATTTCGTTATTTGGCATAAAAGTATAACTTATTCAGAAAATGTGCAGTTTGTGGTATTGTGTAAATCTTTTAAGTGGGTCTCGAGATATTTGTACTTGATGAGGACATTAGATATAAAAATTACTCTAATGCATGACATCTTGTTGGTTAATTTTGAGCACAACATTTTCATGCATGCTGAAAAATATCCGGGAATGGGCAAGCATGATCGATATTATTGTATAGAGGCAGTGAGGGTCGTCCCCACAAGCATGGAAAATATAAGACACATTTTGTGATACACCAAATTGGTGAGTTTTCACAAATTCGGCTCCCATATTGAACATGCAAGTTGGGTGGTTAAGTTGAACTTTACATTGAAAATGTGGTTTTGAATTTCCTTGTAAGTTTGGTGCTGTTTGAAGCACCAAATTTTGCAGACTTTCGGAATACATGCCTTACTCTATGATGTCAAGTTTGTGTCTAGATCTGTCAGGGGTGGGATTAAATGGACGCTAATAACTTTGTATACCTGAAACTAATAAAACGTTTTGACAAGAACTGCACCAAACAGCAGGACAGATTGTACAATACCGTTCCTGTATCGAAGTACATAGCTAAAGATGGCGTCTCATCAATTGCGAAACCGGTTAATGTCAATAGCATGCAAAGTGCCCTCGACAGGCAGCACAAAGGGCTTAACAATCCTGCATTTCCTTCCCTCCCCCCCCCCCCCCCACCCTCAAATTAACTACAGTACATTGGAACTCTCGCTATTGTACAAATGAGGCTCAGAACTCCAATTGAGGAAACCGCCTGCACCACCCAAGTGGCGTGCACCACACCCCCAATCTCCACCAGCTTAGTGCCCACCTTTAGAACTGCAACAGATGTAGGGCCCTCATCTGGGTCGGGCAGGCACACAGCGGGAGACCGGTAAAGAGATACTAAACCAGGGAACCCCATTTTTATGTGTGTCTGACAGTGTATCTGCCAAACGCTCCATAGTGGTCGTTCTCCAGAGTCTTGTATACCACTGGGTCGAGGAGGGTGCCTCTTTTCTGTTCCATGTTGCTGCCACCGCCATTTTTGCAGCCCCCAAACAAAGCTACATAGTTTGTTTTATCCCCAATGGTTTGATATTTCAAGGAGTCGCTTCGTACACCCAGCAATACAAATCCCTGATCCGAAGTGGTTGGATATCCCAAATTCTCCCTGAGTTGAGCGAGGATCTCCTCCCAAAAGGCTTGAATACTCTGGCAGTCCCACCAGATATGCTTGAAATCCCCTAGCATGCAACTACCACTCCAACAAAGGTCAGACATCTGTGGGAAGATTTTTTTAGTTTAGTAGGGTAGAGGTACAAGTCGTACAAGAGTTTATAATGGGCCTCCCTCATGCCCATAGAGTGATTAAATCTAGGAATAAAACCAAACACAATCCCCAGCACACGTTTGTAATTAATAATAAATATTTGTTAGAGTACACAATTTTCGACCAGTTCACAGTGCTGCTAGGAATTCAGCAACATCCAGGTCCAATCCAAAAATGGGCAACAAAGTCCGTCCCCTTGAGGCTTCCTTGATTTAGAAGTGCCCTTCGTTTGTCTGGTGCCGAAATCCCATGTATTCTACAAGCCGGGTTAGCAAAAGTTAGCTGTCTGTGTATCTCAGAAGGCAGCGTCCTCGAGGCCGTCTTATTATAGTGACCTATGAACTGAAAAGTCAGGCTTGACTTTACTGCACAAGTGTTCTGGTTTAATTTTAAATGAATATGGATAACTTGCAGCATTAAGATTCGGATTGGGATCTTTCTATACCTTGACTTTAATACCATGTGGGATGGAATTATCCCCATGCGAGAAGTTTAATTACCTGATGATTAAGCCTTGAAAATGTCCGGGACAACTTCCCCTTTTAGTGACAAAACACGTGTTGGCTGGCTAAGAATTCAACAAAACTACAGGAAAAGAATAAAGAAAAGAGGAATATAACAAGATTGAACATTTTGTGTACTCTAACAAATATTTATTATTAATTCCAAACGTGTGCTGGGGATTGCGTTTGCTTTGTGTTGTTGGCCCAGGCACGTTATAGGGAGATAGGTGGTTCCCTCTACCCTACAGCACTGTCGTATTATACTAGGTATTGAATTGAATATGTGTGGATTTTCCCTGGTGGCGCCAGCATCCCTATAAAAGCACCACCCGGATTTACATTTGTAAATCTAGGAATATCCTGCCAAAGTTTAGACCTGCTGTTCTCCGGAATGGCGCTCCCTAACGTCTGCTCCCAGAGGTCCACGTGCCTCGGTCGTGGAGTAAGTAGGGAATAAAGTAGGAGAATGGAAATACGTCCCTTGGTGCCACCGCCCCTTCGAGCAAAGTTTTCAATAGGAGTCCAGTTCCTAGTGGCTGCGTGCTGCTCGGCAGGCTGTAGCACCCAATGGGCTAATTGAGTGTTGAAGTGTTCTGTAGATGATAGGTGGAACTCCCACCTACAGGTTTCAAAAGTTAAGATATCCCCTCTGTGGAAGATATTGTCAGGCATCCCCCCCCTCTCTCCAGGCTTCAAAGGGGCCCAGATGTAACGCCGGAGGAAATGTGGGGGTTAAACTGAACAGGTGTAGGAGGTGAGGGGAAAGTCGTCCAAGAGAATTGTTGAAGCACCTCGCCCCGTAGTCCTAGTTGGGTTGCTGACATATGCATTCCGGGCCTGTCTGCCTTAGGTTTCCATAGTAGTTCCCAGATATATTTCCCCACTATTGCCCTATCCATATGGAGCCAATGTTTTTCAGACTCCCTTGCTCACCACTCTGAGATCACCCTCAACTAGGCCACCTTGTAAAGTAAAGTTCGAAGTCTGATAGGGCCATACCGCCTGCCGACCTAGGTATGCGTAGCAACCTGTATGGTAGACTGGCCCTGCGATTCAGCCACACAAATCGAATTATTAAGGTGCACAGTGTCAGAAGGTAGCCTCGCTCTAGTTCAATGGGTAGACCCTGAAATAGAAAAAGCAACTTGGTCAGAATGGTCATCTTAACAGCATGGATTCTCCCCAGCCACCATACATGCAAGGGGGTCCACCTGTGCAGGTCAGTCTTTAATTGCTGGAGTACATGGGGATAATTGGCACAGATGCGACCCAAAACCCCTGGGGTGAGTTTAATGCCTAAGTACGTGATGTCCTTCTTAGCCCATTGAAATGGTGTGCTCCTCCCTATCATCTGTGTCCAACGTGGGCAGGGTCAGGTTGGGCAAGAAAGATTTGGTTAAATTAACACGAAACCCCGCTACCTGTTCAAATCCTTCCAGTTCTCTCGAGCGCTGTCAGCGATTGGTGAGGTTCATTCGGAGACAAAAGAACATCGTCTGCGAAAAGCCTTGTGTTCAATGGAGTCGAACTGTATGCCTCTAATCTCTGGGGTTGCCTGGATCTTGGCCGCCAGTGGTTCAATGCCTAAGGGAAATAGTAATGGTGACAAGGGGCACCCCTGTCTTGTTCCCCCACGCCAGGTGAAAAGACTCCGAGCTCACCCCCTTCACCAACACTCTGGAACTAGGTGACACTTAATTGGCCTTGATCATGGTTATAAATTTCTCACAGAGACCAAATTTATGGAGGCTGTGGAACAAAAAAAAGTCCACCCGGTTAAAGGCCTTCTCGGCATCCAATACCAACAAAACAGCTGGGATTACCTTCCCAGCAGTTTTCTCAATCCGGTGGATAACCCCCCGAATATTATCGTGTGTTTGCCTGCCTTTGATAAATCCTGACTGGTCTTGGTGGATCAAGTCCGGAAGCAGGTCTTCTACCCTGGTGGCATAGCTTCACACTAATATTCAAGAGTGCTATGGGACGATAAGAGCCACATACCGTGGGGTCCTTACTGGGTTTTGGTATGGGAGAGATGAGGGCCTTGCCCATTGATTGCGTGACTGCTCTGGCCTCCGCCATCGAAGTAAATGGGGACACCATATGTGGAATAACTTCCACACCATAAATCTTATAAAACTGGGCCGTTGGCCTGTGATTTTGCCCCGGGGATTTGTTCAGTTTCAAGTCCTTAATCGCTCTCCGCACCTTTTCCTCTGTGATTCGAACCTCCCAGAGCATCGTTCTGCGCATCCGTGGCTTGAGGTGTAGTCACCTCTTCCAGGTACCCCCCTTGGGCCTGCTCATTAGATGCTTTCCCAGAGTAAAGAGTTTTATAAAATCTGCCAAAGATCTGGGCTTTTTCTGTGTCAGATGCGACTGTCCTCCCCCCACCGCCCTCACAAGTAATGTTCCCTATGTATTCCCTCTCTCTCTTAATCCTTAATTGTTTTACTAAGTGAGGACCCACCTTATTTCTTTGCTCACATGTTGTACTTTGGAGTCATAATAAGGTGAGTTCTGCTATAGATAGCGTTGAGTTTCCCTCTCAATGCTGTCACTCGTCTTTGAAGCGCTAAAGTGGAGTTTTCCTTATGTGATTGCTTTGCATCCTTCAGCTCTGCTTCCAGAACTGTCTCTCCTTCACTCTGTTTATTCAGGGACGCCGTCTGGGCTATACATTGCCCCCTAACAACTACCTTAAATGCGTCTCAATTGGTAGAAGGGGAGGTATCCTGTGTAACATTTGTTTGAAAATATTCCCTGATTGACTTCCTCAGGTCGTCTCTTCGGAGGTGATCTCTTATCAATTAGTTTGGAAAGAACCACCTACCATGTTATGTTAAAAGCATTTATCAAGCGCACGTTCACCAAACGGTTTCTTGGTGCTGGGAGAGTGAAAAGGTGGCATCAGGAGTGGATGGCTTAGGTTCCATACGCCTGTGCGAACAACCAGGTCTTCAGCTGTTTTCTGAATAAGGTAAGAGAGGTTAAGGACCTCATCTCCATAGGGAGCGAGTTCCAGAACAGAGGGGCTAAGACCATAAATCTGGAACCTCCGTGTTTCTTGCGTTTAAAAATAGGAGTGACCTGGGTGGGTGGAGGAGCCTCCCAGTCCACTATCAAGGCCACGTGAGCCTGATCAGAGAGCGCAATGGGGTGAAAAGTGACCGATTGCAATGCTGGAGTCAAGTCGCTACTAACAAAGATATAATCCAGGTGCCAGTAGCTTCTGTGTGAATGTGAAAAAAATGTATAGTCCCAATCGTTCAGGTGTAACCTCCGCCAAGTGTCATGGAGCCCTAATTCCCCAAATGCCTTTTTTAGCATTTTTGGAAAAACTTCCTGCACTAGCCCTAAGGGGCTGTGTGCTGTCCACCTCTGCGCCCCATGTGAGATTAAAATCTCCCATGAGAATGTTGCCTTCTGCGAAGGCACCCAACATAGAGAGGAAAGCATGGAGGAACGCTGCTTGGTAAGTGTTGTGTGCGTACAGTGAGGCAAACGTACATTTACGTCCATGCAATGTGCCCTTCACTAGAACTATTCTCCGCTCCTTGTCCGCTTTGTAGCCCTCAGGTTGGAATCGTACTGTGGAGTGGAAAAAGAGTGCTACCCCATTCCTTTTAGATGTCACAGAAGGCTTGTACAATATGTTTCCGCCTAAGTTCTTCAGCGCATTTGATATGGGTCTCCTGCAGGGCCACAACATCATGCCTCTGGTCCAACACGTTTCCACATTTTTTTGTCTGTTAGCTGAAGAGTTCAAGCCTCTCACTTTCCAGGTAAGAGTAGTCCACACCATGACCCGTAACCAGGATAGTACCTCTTCCCTGAGATCTGCCGTGGCCTCCTCTCAGTCCCAGCCCGCACCGCGCACCCCCCACGGTCTCCAGCTTCTCCCTTCCTGCCTCCTCTCCCTAATTCTCCCTTGTGTGTTCCTCAATTGAATCCAGTGAGACCCATGTACCAGAAAGAAAAAAACATTACAAAACGCCCCAATCAGCCCCTGGTCCTGTCCTGATAGTTCCTACAATCCCTCGTGTGTCGGCGCCCCACCAAAGGCCTGCTCTCAGCTGACATCTACCCTCCGTGCCTCCGCAAATTCCTCTTGGCATCTGTGCATTTCGCCGAACCCCGGGTTCTGATTCTCGTGCCAATCTGCTGTACACTGGTACCTGAATATAATTAAAGCATTTTGCTCCAGGGATTAAGTGCAAATTCCAGATTTTCTTTTGAGGTTACCGCGGAGCCCTCGTGGATTACTTCCACTCGGCCATCTTGGTTGGCCGCGCCTCCCTCTCTGGTGCAGTCTAAAAAAATCTTTATGAAATTTAGCTGTGTTGGCATGTCAAACCCAGTGCTTAGATCATAGTTTTCACACAAATTCATCAAGGGGGCCAAAGTTTAATGGTAGGGAAACTGATTACCTGATAACTTTGGCACCACTCAATGAATGCTCACCAATGTTGAAAATGCAATAATGGTCATAATGTACTAATGGTTTGCCATATTACATACAGATTCAAAAACAGCACACTGATTGGCCCGAGTCAACAGCTCTTTGTACAAGTCTGAATGCCCAGCAGTGCTCCACAATTTCACATGTTGAGCTGTGAACTTGAATGAACAGCATCTCCCACTGGTCCCATCAACAATAAATTCGAAAAGTGATGTGCACAGACTATAAGCACCAGCTGCTACTGGGTGCACTGTGAAGTAGGTAATGTAGAGAAAACAAATCTAGTGGTGCACCAACAAGGAACATAAATACAAAATTCCAATCACAATGTTGACTGTTCCATATAGTTTCTGAAGTCTTTTTGCATTGGCGTGCTGTCTGTTGCATCTCGTGAAGTTACTTTGACACAGACTCCGTGAAGGGAAGTAGGATCTTTCTGGCATAGATACCTCTTTTGTTTTTGTCTGGTGTCAGTGTGTTTTGATTGTAATTCACTGGGATCCTGCTATCAACCACCCCAGTAACTGTGCTCTCTCCTCTAAATTTGATAGTAAGTACTTTATACACCCCTAAATTGGCATACTGGTGTACCACTGTAAGTCCCTAGTATATGGTACTAAGGTGCCCAGGGCATTGGTGCACCAGGGGTCTCCCGTGGGCTGTCTCTGCAGAGCTGCCATTGCAGCCTGTGTGAAAGGGTCATGCTCCCTTCACTTTAGATATAAGGTTTCCCTTATATTTCGGTCACTGCACTTTAAACCTACAAGTCACCCCTAAGGTAGGCCCTTTCGTCCTAGGGCAGGGTTCATGGTTCTAAGTGTGTGGGTACCCCTGCACGAGCAATGTACCCCTACAAACCCCAGAATCAATTCTCTGGGCTTTGTAAGTGTGGGGCAGCCATTTTAAGGTATGTAGTGAACACTGGCAAGTCGAGATGTCCATCTACATAATGGCTACCCTAAATCTGCTCATGTTTGGTATCAAATATGTTGGAATCATGCAAATACACTGATTCCAGTGTTAGTTGCATGATACCATGTACTGGGGGGCTCCCTGGAGGACCCACAACTTGCCTATGCAGCCTTACAGGGTCTGCCTGCCAGCACGCACTGCTGCTGGCCTCGGACACTGCTCTGCCCCCGGCCTCAGACATGGCTCTGCCCCCCTGCCGATGGGCGTAACTCAGGGGAGGCTGAACAAAGGATTTCCTGCGAAGCACAGGTGTGACCACCTCTCCTTTAGAATTAGGTAGGGGGCTCTTCCGAGTGCTACCAGACTGCACTGAAGTGCACATTTGGCTCTATGCAAAACGACAGGGTGTCCACCCCTCTGTCCAACTCCTCCCTAGGGAGGTGCCCAGAGCTGCTCCAGGCGGCCACTTGATTCTACCATGTTGAATCTTGGCCCCTGGAAGCAGTTGACTGGCTAGGCCAGCTGAGTAGCGTCCCCTCCCCCCCCCGATAAGTAGGTCCCTGTAGAAGAGGGGTCACCAAAGATCTTCCCTGAGGGTAGGCCATTAGATTCGTCCAGACAACATCTTCAAGGACAAACTGCCTGTCTTCTGAAGATCGTTTAAAGACTCTTCTGGTGGACACTGGAAGTCTCCTGCTTCTTTGAGCCAGGACTCCAGACTGGACTGCTCTCGGTGGGAAGACTTCTGCTGCAACTTTGTCTCCACGCTCTCCAAGTTTCTGCAACTCCGTGGCCTTGCATCCTTCGAGTCAGCAAGGACTCTGTATGCATATAAACAAGAAAGAATCTCCCTTGGAGTGAAGGAGTCACTTCCCTGCAACAGGCACTTCGACGTCCGGTTTGTTGATCCTGTTCTCCCACAGACATCTCCCGGCTCTGCAACACAGGTGGCGGTTTGTTTGCTCCCAAGAGGCCTGACCAGTCTTCCCTGCAACTTGGGCGACTGTAATCCCTCTCCAGATGACTTGAACCGATCCCTGTGCATTGTGTCTGTCTGCCGTTGCCAAGGCTTGCTGGCTCTCTTCATGAATGATCTTCAAACTCCAAGTAACCCCAGTCTCCAGCTCCAAGAACTATGCCCTGCCTGCATCTGCTGCGTCGTGGGCCTCCGTCTTCTGTGAGTTGGTGAGGCTTCCCCTGCGACTCCCTGTGCCTGCTGCTAGATGGTCCTCGAGGGGGCTCCAACAATTCCTACTGGCTCTCCTGCGTGCTGAGGGCCAGACCTGACTTACCCTTGCTGGGTTAGTCCCAAAGACCTTGCTGGTCTGCAACCAAGCATCTTTTTCTTCTTCCACAACTTTTGCGGTTGACAAGGCTTGTTGGTGGTCCTGCCGGCTACTGACCTTCCTGCATTCTTTATCCATCGTGGGACTGCTCTTGGACATCTCCTGCATCATCGCCTGGGCTCCACAGCTGCTTCATCAAGACCGTTGTGCTGCAGCAAGTACCTCTGACAAGGGGTGGCATTATGCTCCAGCGCCTCCTGACACCTCCAGGTGGTTTGGACTATGTCCCCTCTGCTTTCAGGTTCTTCTCGTCTGGGTTCCGCCATCCTGATCCACGAGTTGTTGCAGCCACTGTACTTCCAAGGTCCTCCATTGACTTCTACGGGCGGGTCCGACGCCACTTTGCTCCTATACACCTGGGCTTCCTGGTGTAGGTATCCTGGTTCCCTGGGTATCCATGGGTTTGGTAGCTCTCCAACCTCCCTTGGTCTAATTGGTGTCCTCCGGTCCCTTTGGGAAGGATCCTGAAACGAGAAAATACCGACCGCAATTTACCCTTTGTTATCCTATGGACGTTTGACCCAGTGTAACTCCCAGTGTAACTACTCTGCACCCGGTTGCCTTGGGGTCCCTAGCTACTCACCTTGGGTGGTTCCTTGCTTGCCTCGGCTTCTTCAACCTTGGGTACGAGTCTCGTTTTGGCACTTACCTCTTATACCACTTTCTTAGTATATGGTCTGATCCCCCTATAGGGCCCCATGTTTTTTTCTATGCTACTTACCTATTTTTAAATTATTTCTTGTGTGTATTTGATATCTCCGTGTAGGAGATTTACCAAGTTAGTTAGTGTTATGTAAGTAAATACTACTGTAATTTTATAAGCACTAGTGTGGTTGGTTCTTGAGTGAAACTTGCTAACTGATTGTGTGGTAAATGTATCCGCTTTACACCCTCCTGAATAAGCCTTAGCTGCTCTCCACAGCTACCCCTTGAGAGCTTTGGTTATCAGGGACCTAAACACTATCACTAAGGGTTGCCTGGACTCCGTGCACAGTGCCTCACCATAGGAGGACACTATATACTGAGCCAGCTTCCTATATTGGTGGGGCAGCATTTGCGATAAGGACTTGCATTGCATTACCAGTTTGTCATCAGTAAGGATCCCATAACAAACCACTACTACCTTTGGTAAATACACTATACTTGTTAGGTAAGACTTTTTGCTAAACGTTTAGGTTAGATGTCAAGGGTCTAGCATAGCCCTTTCTCCAGCCTTATGGAAGTTTAGATTACTAGAGTAGGATACACTAAACTAGTACCATGTTCACTACTGGGGAATCTAGTTGGAATCAAGTGTCTGGGTACAGTGCCCTTAGGTTCCAAGAATTTAGGACCCTGTGTAAGGCTAGAAGACTAAAAATAGGTAGTAATCCCACTAGGTCCTTTCTAGAAGAGTTACTCCTCCAAGATGACCTCCAGAATCCTGGAAGGTCACTACGGGAGGAAGACTTGGGTGATGGGGATGACCTTACAGGACAAGAGCATGAAGTATTTCGTACTGCTGGCTCTGTCATTGAACATGGCCATGAGGAGCCTGAAGAGAATCCCATGGACAACCCTATACCTGTAAAGTGAGGGGGTATGGATGGTACTGTAGGGGGTCAGGACAGTAAGCCCCCTTTCACTCCCCCCTCGGTTGGTACACAGGATTCCTTGGAGGCGGAGGTCTTCCTCTTCCTTCCTCAGCCTCACTTTCCTCAGCATCAGTTGCTGGGTCCACTCACTCTAATTTAGATGAGGCCCTCCTAGATAGGGGGTACAGACTGCTCAAATTTGAGAAGGCCAAACTCCATTTGAAGAGAGAGCAGTTGGCCCTTGAAAGGGAAGTCCTAGAAGTGGAGAAGGAGAGTAAGAACTTTGGGTTAGACCACAATGGTGGCAGCAATAAAAGATTCCAGAGTGAGGGAGGAACACTTTGATTCTAGGCATCTTAGCAGGATACTACCCCTTTTTAAAACTGGATGATATCCACAAATGGATTACTGCTATGGAGAGGGCCTGCACAGTCCAGAAGGTCCCCCCCCCCGTAGCAGTGGGCAACTATCCCGTGGCTCTCCTTTGCAGACAAAGGTAGAGACAAACTCTTGGCAGTTAGAGAAGAGGATGCAGACAACTATAAGGTTTTGAAAGAGGCACTTATTGAAGGGTTAAGACTTGTGAAGAATACAGAATTAAGTTTAAAAATACTCAGAAAGCCTCTTCACAAGACTGGGTTGATTTCATAGACTGTGCAGTTGAGGCTACGGAAGTATGGTTACATAGTAGTAATGTACATGACTATAGAGGTCTTTATAATTTGATCATGAGAGAGCTCATCCTTAATAACTGTGTCTGAGAAACTGCACAAATACCTGGTTGACTCCAATCTGACCTCTCCCCAATGGCAGACAAATGGGTTCACACCAGGATGAGCAATAAGTCTCATGGTGGGAGTGACCAGAAACAGAAAGATGAATCGATGTCCCAAGAGAAAGTTGGGGAGAAACCTAAAGATAACAAGAAAGAGTCATCTTCAGGTCCACAAAAATCTTCCTCTGTGGGTGGGTCCCAATCGTACTCTTCTACCAATGGCAAACCTCCTTGGTGCTTTGTAAGCAAAAAGGCCATAGGACATCTGATCCCATTTGTCCTAAGAAAGGCACCAAGACTGCTACTACCCTCCCTAGTGCCCCTAGCAGTAGCACTAGTAGCGGTAAACCACAACAGGGTGTAGCTGAGTTCACCTTGGGAACTACAGTGAGCTCTGGCCTAGTCAGAAAGTCACTGGGGCTGTCCTGATATCAGAGGGTGGCACTGACCTTGCCACTTTGGTTGCTTGACCTTGTAATATGAGGAAATACAGGCATCTACCCTCATCAATGGTATTGAAGCAGAAGCTACAGGGACACAGGTGCCAGTGTCACTATGGTGACTCTAATACCGGTGTCACATGAGCACTACTTACTTGGGCATACTTACCAAGTTACTAGCGCAGACAATATCACTAATAGCCATCGCGTGGCAGTGCTCAATCTCAGCTGGTGGGGGGTTACGGGCCCTAAAAAGATTGTGGTATCCTCTAACATTCCTGAAGAGTCTTATGGGCAATGATCTAGAGACATCAGCATGGGCTCAGGTGGAGTTAAGGACTCATGCAGCCATACTTGGGATCTCTGAGAATGTGTTTGAAGTGACTAGAGCACAGGCCAAGAAGCAGGGAGATCAAGGAGCAGTGGAGCCGAACTAATAGCCCAGACTGCCACCAACAAGAGAGGTAGGAAAGGTAAGAAGTTATCCTTCCCCCAGAATTCATGTGAGGACCAGACTTTTCAGGAACAATGTCTTGCCCTTGTGAAGGAACTGCCTCAGGGGAACTTGTGCCTGACATGGCAGAGCTGCTGGGAGCAGGGGGACCCTCCAGGACGTATTGAGTCTAGAGCAGAAATCCTTCCCCTCTCTTGAGAGCCTCAGACAGCAAGCTGCTGCAAATGCTGTGGATGTCAGTGGGACCTTGAAGGTCTATTGGGAGGATGGACTCCTTTATTCTGAGGCTAAGGACCCCAAGCTTTGTGCCACTAGGAGGATGGTTTGTTCCTCAAACATTTAGGGAGTTCCTCTTGACCCTAGCACATGACATACCAATTGCAGGGTATCTTGGGCAAAGCAAGATTTGGTACAGCCTTGTCCTACACATTCACAGGCCCCATATGTCTGAAGATACTAATGAGTTTTGTCGCTCCTGTGTCAAAAGCCCCCTTAATCCCTCTACCAGTGGTTGGGGTTCCCTTTGAGAGGATAGGGAGGGACATAGTTATCCCCCTAGACCCTCCAACAGCATCTGGGAACAGTTATATCCTGGTGGTGGTGGACCATGCCACCAGATACCCAGAAGCTTTTCCCCTTAGGACCACCACAGCTCCTGAAGTGGCCAAGGCCCTTTTAGGAGTCTTTTCTAGAGTGGGTTTTCCTAAAGAGATGGTGTCAAACAGAGGTGCAAACTTCATATCTGGCTCCCTGAAAGCCATGTGGAAAGTGTGGAGTAAATTACAAATTTACCACACCTTACCATCCACAGTGCAATGGCTTAGTTGAGAGATTCAACAAAACCCTTAAGGGTATGATTATGGGACTATCTGACCAGCTCAGAAGGAGATGGGATGTCCTATTACCTTGACTTCCTTTTGCCCACAGAGAGATTCCACAGAAGGGAGTTGGTTACAGTCCATTTGAACTTCTGTTTGGACATCCAGTTAGGGGTCCATTTTGTCTGGTGGAGGAGGGATGGGATCAGCCTCTCAAACCTGCTAAGCAAGACAACGTAAATTATGTGCTAGGCCTGCATTCACACATGACTGAGTACATGAAGGCCAGCAAAATTTAGGAGGCCAGCCAACAACCTCTGAGGTTATGGCATTACCAAAAGGCTGTTCTGACTGTTTACCAGCCAAAGCAGAAAATGTGTCTTGGAGCCTGTGGCCTCAAGAGCCCCCCCAAGACAAGTGGAGTGGCCCTGTACTATCCTGGAAAAGAAAGGTGAAGTCACCTACCTGGAGGACCTGGGTAGTCTTAGAAGCCCCCACAAAGTGCTTCATGTGAACCGCCTAAAGCCTTACTTTTGACAGGGCTGACTTGAGCTTGCTCATGGCTACTGATGAGGGACAGGAGGAAGTGTGACCCTCTGATCTCCGCTCACACAAACAAGTTGATGGCTCAGTTGAAGGAGTAGTCTTGGCAGACAGCCTCACTGACTAACAACAAACTTACTGCAGACAGGTTTTCAGTCAGTTCCCAGAACTCTTTTCCCTGTCACCCAGTCAGACTACCTGGTGTGCCCATGAGGTTGACAAAGGCGACAGTCTGTCTGTCAAGAGTAAAATCTATAGGCAGGTTGACCATGTCAGAGATGGCATAAGGACAGAGGTCCAAAAAGATACTAGAGTTGGGGGGTCATTGAGCCTTCAGATAGCCCTTGGACTAGTCCAGTAGTCCTTGTACCCAAACCTCATTCCCAGGGAGGGTAGAAAGAGAAATAAGATTTTGTGTAGACTACAGATGCTTCAATGCATTTGGTAAGACTGATGCCCATCCTAACCCCAGGGCATATGAGTTGATAGATACTCTGGCTTCGGACAAGTATCTTAGCACCTTTGACCTGACTGCAGGCTATTGACAGCTCAGACTCACAGATGCTGCAAAACCCAAAACAGCATTTGCAACCCTTGGAAGGCACTTCCAGTTTACTGTAATACCCTTTGGATTGAAAAATGCACCTGCCACATTTGAGGTTGGTGAATCAATTTCTGTCGGGCCTGGAAGATTTTAGTGCAGCATATCTAGATAATGTAGCTATCTTTAGCTCCACCTGGCAGAATCACCTGGTCCACCTCAGGAATGTACTTTAGGCCCTGCAGGAGGCTGGCCTCACTATCAAGACCAGTGAGCACCAGATAGGGCAAATTAAAGTTGTATACTTGGGCCACCTGGTAGGTGGAGGCCAACTTGAACCTATGGAGAGCAAAATCCAAACCATAGTGGATTGGGTTGCTCCCACTATCCAGACTCCAGTCAGAGCATTTCTGGATCTGACTGGGTATCACAGAAGATTTGTTAAGGGGTATGGGTCCATTGTGACTCCCCCTAATAACCTCACCTCTAAGAAGATGCCTAAGAGGGTGAATTGGATAGCTAGCTGTCAAGAGGCCTTTGATGCCTTGGAGAGGGCCATCTGCTCAGCTTCCATTCTGCAGGGTCCTGACTACTCCAAACAATTTATTGTCCAGACAGATGCCTCTGAGATAGGAATAGGAACAGTATTGTCACAACTTAATGAAGAGGGCCAGGATCAGCCAGTAGCTTTTATCAGCTGAAGGTTTACCCCCAGAGAGAAATGTTGGTCGGCTATTGAGATGGAGGCCTTTGCCAAACGGGTATGGTTTCAGCTTCTTCAAGGCCCAGACCACAGCACTCACTTCATTTTTCAGACGTACCACAAGCCCCTCTTATGGCTTAAACAGATGATGGGTGAAACCCCCAACTTTTACGGTGGTCCATTTCCCTACAGGGGATGGACTTTTCAGTGGAACATAGACTTGGGAGTAACCATGCCAACGCAGATTGACTTTCCAGATATTTCTACTTAGAAAATGAAGACTCAACTGGGCAAGGTTAGTCTTATTTTCTTTTGTTTTGGAGGGGGTTATGTAGGAAAGTAGGATCGTTCTGGCATAGATACCCCCACTTTTTGCCTAGTGTCGGTGTGTTTTGACACTAGTTCACTGGGATCCAGCATGTATTGTGCCATCCATGGGAGCCCACGCAAACTGTGTCTGCAGAGCTGTCATTGCAGCCTGCTTGAAAGGGTGCAGGCACCCTTCACTGAAGACATAAGGTTTCCCTTATATCCCGGTCATTGCACTTTAAACCTATGTCACCTTCAGTCCAAGGGCAGGGTGCATGGTTCTAAGTGTGTGGGTACCCCTGCACGAGCAGAGGTACCCCTACAAACCCCAGACTCCATTCTCTGGGCTTTGTAAATGCATGACAGCCATTTTAAGGTATGTAGTGGACACTGGAAAGATCAGATGTCCAGCTACATAATGCTTCCCCGAATCTGGTCATGTTTGGTATCAACACACGTAGACCTGACTGGTTCTGAACAATTAAATAGATTCTAAAGACACCTGAGGAGTTTATAAGGAATTTAAAACTTCCTCACAGGCAAGGCACACTACCACTGGCCTGTTTGTCTAATTGTTCAATTTCAAAAAAACGTCAATACACCACATCCCATATGAAAGAAAGGAAAAAGTGTGTGCTTCTTCAAAGAATTCTCAGAGGTGAGAAAAGGAAAAAACTGCTTTTGGAAATGGTCTAAAACAAGCCATGTTTTTAATTGAGGACGCTCACGGCACCAAATAAAATTATGTTTAGCAAGTGAGTTGTACCCCATTTTAAATCCTGAGAACTGCATTTCTTTTCTCACGGGGACCAGTGGGCACTCTAGTGACAAACACTGACAGTGCTTTTACACACGTTTTTCACAGTTTTTTCCTTTTCTCACCTCTGAGAATTCTTTGAAGAAGCACACACTTTTTCCTTTGGTCAAGAAAGTTACCGATGATGATAAAGTGGGTGAGCTAGTGAGTACCAACCAGCAAGCCCCTCTTGGTGATACTACCGTGAGGTACTTTCTGGCCTTTTTCATATTTTTTCACAAACTTTGTGTGGACACAAATCTTTCTTTCATATGGGATGTGGTGTATTGACGTTTTTTTGAAATTGAACAATTAGACAAACAGGCCAGTCGTAGTGTGCCTTGCCTGTGAGGATGTTTTAAAATTCCTTATAAACTCCTCAGGTGTCTTTAGAATATATTTAATTGTTCAGAACCAGTCAGGTCTACTTGTGTTTGTAGACTGTTGAGTGGGGGGCGACCTGACTGTTTACCCCCTGGTGCTCCTTTTGTGTTTTTGGCTCATGTTTGGTATCAAACATGTTGGAATCATGCAACTACACAGTTTCCAGTGTTAGTTACATGATACCATGTACTGGAGTGGGGCTCCTTAGAGGACCTTCCCGATACCTACCTGTGTAGCCTCACAGTCTGCCTGCCAGCCAGTGCTGCTGCCGGCCTCAGACACTGCTCTGCCTCGCTGCTGATGAGCCCAACTTGGGCAGGGGAAGCAGAACAAAGGATTTTCTGCAAAGGAGGGGTGACCACCTCTACTTTAGAATTAGGTAGGGTGGGGGCTCTTCCGAGCGCCACCAGACTGCATTGAAGGGCAGAGTTGGTGCCCTCCTTGCTTAAACCAGTTTTGCCCAGCCCAGGAGCCTTTGGCTCTCGCTCGCTGGCGTGAAACTACACAAAGGACAGGGGAGTGGCCACCCCCCTGTCCAGCTCTTCCCTAGGTAGTGCCCAGAGCTCCTCCAGGTGGCCGCTTGATTCTGCCAAGTTGAATCTTGGCCCCTCGGGAGTATCTGACTGGCTAGCCCAGCTGGGTAGCATTCCTGTCCCTCCTCCTACCCCCCCCTCAGGTGGGTCATTGCAGAAGAGGTCCTTCCCCTTTTAGGGTTACTTAAGGGCTCCTGAGGGTAGGCCCTTTAATTCGTTCAGGTAGCATCTTCAAGGACATACTGCCTGTCGCTTCCTAAGATTTTCTGAAGACACTTCTGCTGGTGGACACTGGAACTCTGCTGCTTCTTCGAGCCAGGACTCAAGACAAACCTGCTCTCGGTGGGAAGACTCCTGCTGCAACTTTGTCTCCATGCTCTTCAAGTTTCTGCAACTCTGTGGCCGTGCATTTTCCGAGACAGCAAGGACTCTGTATGCATCCAAGCAAGAAGTAATCTCCCTTAGAGTGAAGGAGTCACTTCCCTGCATCCGCAGGCATCTCGATCTCTACGACCAGTTCTCTCCCAGCTCTGCAACACAGGTCATGGTTTGTTGGCTCCCCAGAGGCCTGACCAATCTTCCCTGCAACTTGGGCGACTGTAATCCCTCTCCAGCCGACTTGAACTGCCTCCCTGTGCACTGCGTCTGTCTTCCGTTGCCAAGGCTTGCTGGATCTCTTCACAAACTACCTTCAAGCTCCAAGTAACCCCAGCCTCCCGCATCGGCCAGTTCCAAGAACTATGCCCTGCCTGCATCGTGGGCCTCCATCTTCTGTCGGCTGCTGAGGGTTCCCTGCGACACCCCGTGCCACCTGCCAGAGGGTACTCCAATGATTCCTACTGGCTCTCCTGTGTATTGAGGGGCAGCCCTTACTTACCCTTGCTGGGTTAGTCCCACAGACCTTGCTGGTCTGCAACCACTCACCTTTTTCTTCTTCTACGACTGTCGCAGTTGCCAAGGCTTGTTGGTGGGCCTGCCTGCCACTGACCTTCCTGCATTCTTCATCTGTCATGGGACCATTTGTGGACTGCTTTTGTGCTCCTGCATTGTCGCCTGGGCTCTACAGCTGCTTCATCAAGACAGTTGTGCTGCAGAAAGTACCTCTGACAAGGGGTGGCATTGTGGTCCTGTGCCTCCTGGACACCTCCAGGGGGTTTGGACTCTGTCCGCTCTGCTTTCAGGTTCTTCTCGTCCTGAATCCACGTTTGGGTTCCACCGTCCTGGTCCACAAGTCGCTGCAGCCACTGGACTTCCAAGATCCTCCTTTGACTTTTATGGGCGGTTCCAACACCACTTCGCACCTATGCATCTGTGTTCCCTGGCGTGGGTATCCTGGTTCCCTGGTTATCCACGGGTATGGTGGCTCTCCAGCCTCCCTTGATCTACTTGGTGTCCTTTGGGCTCTTTGGGAAGGATCCTGGAATGAGAAAATACCAACCGCAATTTACCCTTTGTTATCCTATGGACGTTTGACCCGGTGTAACCACTCTGCACGCGGGTGCCTTGGGGTCCCTAACTACTAACCTTGGGTGGTTTCTTGCTTCCCTGGGCTACTCCAACTTTGGGTACTAGTCTCGTTTTGGTACTTACCTCTTATACCCCTTTCTTAGTATATGGTCTGGCCCGCCTATAGGGCCCCATGTGTTTTTCTATGCTACTTACCTGTTAAAATATTTCTTGTGTGTATTTGATATTTCTGAGTAGGAGATGTACCAAGTTAGTTATTAGTGTTATGTAAATAAATACTACTGTAATTTTATAAGCACTGGTGTGGTTGGTTCTTGAGTGAAACTTGCTGACTGACTTCATGGTAAATGTACCCGCTTTACACCCTCCTGAATAAGCCTTAGCTGCTCTCCACAGCTACCCCTTGAGAGCTTTGGTTTTCAGGGACCTAAACACTATCACTATGGGTTGCCTGGACTCCGTGCACAGTGCCTCACCATAGGAGGACACTATAGACTGAGCCAGCCTCCTACATGTTTGCCAAAGAAAGACCTTTTATTCAATAATTTGGTTGATGTTTAGAACCAATGGCCTTGGTCCCTACATAATAATGAGAAACACTGTAGGACCCCATCCAAAATCAACCTGCAGAATGCAGCACGCAAAAAAGAGGAAAAAACGCAGAGAAATTAAAGTATTTCTCCTCATTGCAACTCCTTACGCCTCCCCTGTGAGGCTTAGGATTCTGACGCATTCCAAAGTTTACAAAATGTTGTAAATCTGGGAATGCGTCAAGTTCCATGGATGTTGCATGGGAACATCCACAACAACATCCATGGAACAATGTTATGCTTAAAAGGGTAACATTTACAAGGCCATAAGTCATGCAGGGTGACTTTACATGGACTTGTAAATATGGACGAGCCCATTGCACTGCTGGTGCGTCGGTTAAAGTCATGCACCAGTAGCGCAATGGCCTTATGTCCATAGTTGGCTGTTCACAGCTTGAAGTCTATGCTCAGTGTGCCCAGTAGAATAGGGCCAGAGCCTGCTGTTCACGACTGAAGACTCTGTAAAGTACAATATGTCAATTAGGTTCCTAAGTATAATGTAAAATTAACAAAATGTAAAAATGTCGATGTTTAGTTCTTCCACCAGATTCCTCATCTTAGAGAATTATCCCTTTCTGATGGATACGATTACCTACAGATTGCTTACCTCTTGAACATCCCTCCACCCACCAGCGTGGTCTGAGAAAAACTTTTCTCAATAACTCTACTCCATCGATAAGGGTGCCGGCATTGATGTGCAAAAGCCATAAGCAACCCCACCATCAAAACGATGTCGGTTTCCTTTTTTCTGTGCCTTTGATGTGGTCTGAAGTTCTCACTTAGATTTTCCTCTATAAAGTTTTTTATTTCTCGCTGGAGACAGCGCATGTGCTGTCGCCTGCGAAACATTTTGTATTGGCTTAAAAGGGGCTTGTAGCCAGGCATTGCTTACCATTCCACGAAGCATGGGCCAAGTCCTGATTGCTTTGGGATCAGGGTACTATTAGAAATTGTTTTTATTCTTGTTCCCCTGTTGTTGTTCCTGGTTCTCCTGCCCCACTCCCGCGTTATTTCTTGCTTGTTGTTGGTTGCCCCCTTCCCATGTTGTTGCTTGACTGTCATTGCTTTCTCCATTGTTGATGCGTCCCTCTCCATTGTAGTTGCTCGCCCGTTGTTTTTGCTTGCTCTGTGCCTCCTCTACGTCATTTCTTGCCCCTTCATTGCTTACTCTGTTACTTGCTCTCTTGTTGCTTCCCAACCCCCATTGTGCTTGCCACATGATACCACCCACCTGTTGTTGCTTACCCATCCCACCTGCACGCTTACCCCACAAACATTGACAAAGCCAGAATACGCCCATGTGCAAGAGTTATTTGGCTTTACCAATGTGTTTTTTTTAGCCATGTTACACTGCATCATAGTTGAAAGTAAAAAAAAAAAAAAAAAAAAGTTGGATAAATCAAAACTGGTGTGAGTTTGACAGCGTGTACCCAAAGTTCAAGTGTCAGATGGGTGCACCAACGGTGACCTGTATCTGTGTTCAGGTGCCAAGTGTGCTGGTAAACCAACGGTTGGCACCCAGTGGTGGAACGTTCAGGAGTGTGTATCCTGAAGTTGACTTGTCACTCCCCAGGTGCTCTAGTCTTGGTCACCATGGACCTGGCTGCTCTCATTCTCTTTTCCGGCTCCTCTCTCTCCTCTCTCCTCTGATACCAAACTCCAGCTTAGTGTTACAGGTTTGTAGCTACTTCCTTGCTACACTATTTTATATCTTATGCACATTTTATAGCCACAGATTATTAGTAGTAGTAGCTCTGCAACATCTTGCATCTTTGAGTAAAGTGAAGTCCATGTACTGAGGTAGTGGAGCTGCTTTGTTTTGAAACATGTTCTGGTTTGTGCTTCTGATCTTTTTATTTTTTTTCTCCACAGCTGCGCGCTATGGGCGAGGAGTCTATTTCGCCGTCTATGCTTTATTGTCAGTGGCGGATGCCTACTCCCCTCTCAATGCCAAGGGACATAAGTCTATCTTTGTGGTGAAGACCTTGACTGGCGACTATACCGATGGCATATATGGAATGGAAGCGCCCCCGATGAAGACCTCAAAGGGAACCATCCGGTATGATAGTCTTGTAGACGATGAGGAGATGCCTAAAATCTTTGTCATTTTTAATGACACCCAGGCGTATCCAGAGTACCTTATCACCTGCAAGTGGTAACAGAGTAGGTATGAAATACCCTTGATGTGAAACCCTGTGGAAGAGGATCCGTGAGTACCGTTTCGCACTCCCCGAGACTCGACTCAGACACTGTTTGACAGTGTCCAATCATACTGTCCTTTAATACAGACCATACCCAAGTGTAGAGGTTCTACATGGCAGCATCAGTGACCTCTACATCCTGAATGAAATGATTCCGCATCCGGCACACAATTTCACAGATCTGGGAGACACAAGCACCACCATAGTACATCCTCCTCAGAAACATGACTGCACTCGCACATCCACCAATAGTGCCAGAACCTTTAGCACCCAGGTCATGCACCCTAGATGTAGTACATGGCAGCACTAACTCCAGCTATGGTTCCTTCTCTTTCTGAGACCTGCTGTATGATAGCCCCAGAACGATGGACCTCTTGACAAGCCCCCATTCCTGGGACCCTCTATATGAGAGCACTTAACATACCAACCCACCTTCCTGGCACAAACCAATTCCAGTGCGCTTTGTCCCCAGTCAGCTGGATATGTAAGAGCACTTATCACACAAATCCACAGACCTGGTACACTGTATGCTCACCAAAAAAGCATCCAGTACATGCCTTCACTGACCGAAACCACCCAGGGGCTTCATATAACGGTCTTCAAACAGCCATCCAAAGTGTAGGAATGTTCTTTATTCTCCCTGACAACTTTACACATGAAGGCATTCGCCACCACCCAACCAGATATGAATATCATCATAAAAAAATGCAAAATAAACCTGCATCCAAGAGCTGCAGAACATGCAGGCACCTACCTGTAAGGAACAATGCAGCAGCCTCGATGGGCCTCGGAACCAAGAGCAGAGTCTGTTATTACCTGAAACTTACACAACAACATACATTACCCCTAAGACTTTACAATATACTGGAGATTTAAGAGCAAGACTGCAAAATCTATAAGCACTGACAATCCCCAGGAACCAGCTTCAGAAGAGCTTTGACAATCTAAGCAACTAACCGCATCATAGGCCTTCAGGTTTAAAGAGGACCACACTAACCACTTCTGCACAACCAGATGACCTAGTAGTGCCGACTTGGAGAAGGATTTGGGACTCGCATTTTTTCTTTTCCTTGCTGTAGCCACGCACTGGAAGACGTGAGAGTTGGATCTCATGGCAGATAACAAAATGCTTAACTGTTTATTTTACTATGAATGTTCAATAAAGATATGATCGATTAGTTTGGTTAACTCCTTAGATGTCTGTGTTCATTGTTGTTGCCTTCACTTGAGGAGGCAGCCGGCTTTGAATTAGTGTAGTGCATACTTGACAAGTTCATTTTTTTTGTGCTTACTTACTCCAGTGGTGACCGTGACCTAGCAAATAGCTTGTGCATATCTTGTATTTAGCTAGAAAACTCGCTCATTTTGCAATTTCACACATACATTAAATGTATTATTATTTGTGTCCTCTTTCTATGTTAGCTCTCCATTCACCACCATGATGCACTTTTCTGAGGTAATTGACACAAGTGGACAACCAAAGATTAGTGCCTGTCCTTCCCTGCCATGGAGCAGTATCTAACTAACAAGCTTTCTTTTACAGTAGATGAACACAAAGTAGTTTCAGAAATTACATTACTTTAACATCAAGTCGGGTGTCACACAAATGTGACACCCTAATGCCAGACATAAAAAACCCAACCACACGGGCCGTCTGATATGCTTTTCAGAAAGCACTTATTCTAGAGTTGCATGATATGTATGATTCTTCTATCTGGTGTGTCAGGAACTGTTCTTTGAAATAAAAAGGGTATTTTATGCATCAACCATAGGCAGTCAGTATGATGCACTGTGACGTGGAGAGTAAGCTTTAAATGCCCAAGTACGTAATATATATATATATATCTATCTATCCAAGAAAAGAGTTACCCCATTAAGAAGAGCCAACATGCAGGTAGGTAAATCTTCGTTTTAATGTGCAAGAAAACAGCGGAGTGGAGGGAAACAAAGTCCAAGTACATCTGTAAGCCTGACGCGTTTCATGCTACCTGAGCATTTCTTCAGAGGCTTCATTAAACACTTCGTGGAGCACCGGCATCATTGTAATCCTTAACACCTGCCTCAGTGGGCGTCGGCTCTCCCAGAGCCTGCTGGTATTCGTAGTGCCATTAATATCGCTACAGTGAGCTGCTCCTTACCCAATGTCAGTGTTCAAAAAAATAAAACCACAGTGGGTCAGGAAATTGTTCCGCTGCTTCTGGGCTGCTAATCCAAACCTGCACCACGACCTTCCTGCCCTTCACGCTGCTCGCCGGTTGACTGCAGCTCGGTCCACTTCTATGACGCCTCTGAAGAAATGCTCAGGTAGCATGAAACGCGTCAGGCTTAGGCTTACAGATGTACTTGGACTTTGTTTCCTTCCACTGCGCTGTTTTCTTGCACATTAAAACGAAGATTTACCTACCTGCATGTTGGCTCTTCCTAATGGGGTAACTCTTTTCTTGGATATTTTAAACGACCGATCCTCGGTCGTGGAAGAGCCCTGCCACATAGAAGTGGACCGAGCTGCAGTCAACCTTTAAATTCTTTAAATTCTGTCTGTCGTCGTAAATTTGCAATTAATGAGGAGTGTACGGTCTCGAATATTTGCTTAGACTTCAGCCATAGGTGTGCCTGCTTTTTATTTAAACCAAAGACATTAAAAATATAACATTGCAGCACTGGGCTTACCATACTTGGACACTGCTAAAGCAATTATTATTAGCAGCTTAGAACGCGCACAGCTACCCAGAAGGGTTTCCTGGCGCAAGGCAAGCACAGATTAAATGTCCCAAAACAGTGACTTAGAATAGCCATGTCTTCAGATTTTTCCAAAAGGTGAGAAATTACTTCTAATTTCTAAGGGCGTCCGGCAGAGAATTCCACAATTTTGGACCTAGGTAGGCAAAGGAACTTCCTTTCATACAGGTTAAACGGAACCTTGGTACATTGGACAAAGCTTGTTTTGAGGATCTCAAGGTCTGAGTGGGCTGATGGGGAGCTACCAGTTCCTGGATGTAACGCGGTGCCAGGCCGAATTTAGCCTTGAACATGTAACACCGTGCTTTGCACTCAATACCTTTGGAGACCTTAAGCCACTGCAGTTCCTGTAGCAACTGTGAGATTGAAGCATATTTGGGTAAGCGAAAGAACAGCCTTGCAGCAGCATTGTGAACAATTTGCAGGCGATGGACAGAGGTCTTGTCCGCACCCAGGTACCTCATATTGCCATAACAGGTGCCAGTTATCTTCGCCACCTGCTGCTTCATGGAGAGCTTTTCGCCGCTAAGGAAGCCCAGATTTCTCACCTTAGTAAACGGAATTGGCGGAGCCCCTAAGGATTCTGGCCAATGTCTCGGGCCGCAAAGGGAGGTGTTATTACCCAGAACCATGACCCCAGTCTTGTCGCAATTAAGTTTGAGTGAGTTTTAGTTTTTCCATGATGAAATTTTCATCATGCCCAGGTGCAGCAAGGACAGGTCATGCATCTGTGCCGAAGATAAAAAATAAGATCTGAGTATCGCCGGCATATGAAAAAGGGGTAAGGCTGCAGCTCTCCATTAGGTCTGCCAAATGGCAGGCATAGATGTTGAATAGAAAGGGGCTCAAAATGGAGCCTTGCAGAACTCCAGAAGTCAAAGCCTGTGATTTAGATCTTGCATTGGCCAAAAAAACCTGAAACTTACAAGCCACCCTAAGGTTGAACTTTCATGGCTTAATGACCAGGATAGAGTGGGACACAGTGTTGCATGCCACGCTGAAATCCAAAGAATGAGCGGGGCTGTACCGCCCTCATCACCATATTGCCTTAGATATTCACTCATGCCTTAGATGTTCCCTCATGCCAAGAAGGGTGGACTCAGTGCTATGCCCAGCCCTGAAGCCTGATTGTAAAGGGTGGAAGGGATAGTGGGCCTCAACAAATGCAGTGAGCTTGCCGTTGACAATTTTTTCCAGAATTTTGGGGGAAAAAACTGGTGGCAGGAAGGTAGGTTGAAAAATCGACGAACAAGAAGGATCCAACTTGGCTTTTTTCACAAGAGGCAGGACCTGAGTGTGTTTCCATCTCTGAGGCACAAACCCTTCTCTGAGTTAAATATTTAGGAGCTCCATGATCATAGTTCAGATTGCATTTCCAACAACCTAAGCTCTCTGGTGGAAGAGGAGTCAAAAGAGAGCCTGATTAAATAGACAGTAGAGCAGCCAGAAAGGATGTGAAATCCAAATGAGACCATTCGCTAAATTTGGCGGCCCACTCCATCTTAGATGCCAAATGATTACCCTCCACTAACCATAAATTAGTGACATCCTTGTTGAGGTTGGCAGCTATCTGCAGGGAATCTTTAGCCAACTGTAGATGAATATTTTCCACTTTGTGATTGAAAAACGAAGCTAATACATCACATTGGCATTGTGAAAGAAGGGGTGTCGGCAAGATGTTACTAGCATCCGATAGATCTTTCACCGCTTTAAAAAGTGTCTTCTGACGATTCTGGGCATTAGTTATTTTTCCTATATACTACTTAGCGCAAGAGCAGTAATGTAGGGAGAAAGATTACTCTTCATGCAACCTCTTTGGCACAGATTCAGACCATGTTCCTGAGGGTTTTCAAGAGCTTGCTGAGGCAAGTGAGCTTGACACAGCGACGGAGTTTGACTTTCTGGCCTCTTCGGGCCTGCCAGGTGCTGCCTCCTACGATCTCAATAGAAAGGTCGGCACAGACATTAGAATAACTTCTGCCCTCTATAGAGACTAAAGCAAACATTTTAACAGAGGTCCTACAACCTACACCTAACGTTCAGTGATGCCATACAAGATCATGTCCTCGCCACCTAGGTGAAGCCATAGTCTATTCCGGCTGTAAACCGAACCATAGCCAGGACATCTAGATCAGCAGTGCGAGACCCACAGTTTCTCAGTGAATACCCTTCCCCACCAAAAGTCTGGTTTTACAATCTTCATCACCCTCCAAATTCTCAGCGGGCAACTTCCCTTCCTCTATGGGAGACTGACAATCCAAGAGATTGGAAGCCTGGTCCAAAAAGGTTTTCGCCTCGGAGTCTAGCCCTGAAGTCTCTAAGTGCCTCATTCCTCCTGGGCAGATACCTACACACCTTGGCCAGTCTGATTGCTCCTAAACTGCCCGACAACTAAGCCTGGACGTAGTTCGCGAAGTAGCGCTACGCGAAGCTACGCAAAGTGCAGTTCGCACTACGCGAGCTACGCGTAGCACTACGCGAACTGCGTAGTGCACTGTTCGCAATGATTGCACAGTGCCGGATGCTTGTCCGCACTGTGCAATCATTGAAAACCGCATCTTGCCCAGTGCGAGCTGTCTTTACTGCCGCTCGAGTAGATTTTTACTCGAGCGGCAGCTTTCTCAACGCGGACTGGTAGTTTCTCATCGCGAGCGGTCGCGAGCATACGCGACCACTCGCAATGAGAAACCTGACCTTCCCGCGTTGAGAATCTCGCCGGGAGGTTTATTTTCCACGCTCGCGATCGGCAACTTGATGTTGCTGATCGCGAACGAGGAAAAAGTCTCGCCGGGATGTCATTTTGCTTGCTCGCGGTCGCCAACTTGACGTTGAGAACCGCGAGCAAGCAAAAAATGACCGCTGCACTACGCTACGCGTGTTTGCACTGTGCTACGTGCAATTCGCGTTGTGCGAAGTAGCGCAAACTTCGCAAACTACGCGAGCGTAGCGTAGTGCTTTGCCCAGGGTTACCGACAACCTTCAGTCTAACTTCATGCACATCATTCGTGATAGTCAAGACAGCTGCGCTCCAGCTCATCCAGTCCAGCCTCGACAGTGCTGATTCCGTTGCCAGATGTATGAGGTCTTCCGTGGTGGTCCATAGACATGCATGCCTCAGGACATCAGGGTTCTGTGATGATGCCCAATCCATCCTGATGGATTTTTCGTTTGACGGCTCTAAGCATTTTGGGAATAAGGCAGACGCAGCTCTGTAGCGTTTCAAGACGATCTATGCCTCTGCATAATCCCTTGACTTCCAGCCCCAAAAGAGAGCCACCCAGGGATTTCATACGTTTTTATGGTTTCGAAAAAGTCCTCGGCTTCCGCCTACACTAGGCAGTCATCACTCAGAAGCAGGCCCTGAGTGCTGTTATGCGATAATGAAGGGATCATGGAAAAGGGAGAGGTCTGATCACTTCCCAGACTGCCATTACTGCCGCCTCCTTCCCAACCACTGGAGGAAAGCAGCTGTAGCTTGCCCTTGTCGGGGGACCTGAGCTTGGTGGGAAGCAGGGTGGCCTCCTTTCCACCGACCAGTGGGTCCTACAGATTATGAAAAAGGGATACACTCTACCTTTCCACCATTCCACTACCTCCTCCCTGTTCAAATCTCCTACTGCAGGAGTTGGTGCCAGAGCTGGTGCTGGGATGCTACTCCTGGTACGTCTTTGTCCCAAAGAAAGACAGCGGTTTCCTCTCGAACCTGGACCTCAGGATATTGGAACCTTTGTTGGAAAGAAGTTCAGGATGTTGTTCTTATCCCTGGTTCTTCTGGCTTCAGAATTGGGTTACAGATGGTGTCACTTGACTTACAGGTCGTGTATTTCCGCATAGAGATCCTAAAGTCCCAGAGGCGGTATTTGTGGTGGGCACGACTCACCAGTTTGTGGTACTCCCTTTTCGCCTAACATCGGCACTACAAGTCTTCACACAGGTGATGGTAGTAGTGGCTGCCCAGCTCAGAAGGTCGGGGTTTCCAGTCTTTTCCTACCTGGACGACTGACTCTTAAAATTCAGGACTCCAGAGACGGCATGGTCGTATCTGTAGTCACCACTATCTCTGCAGCATGGCCTGGGCTATTCCATCAATGTGCCCACATCTCACCTGGAGCCTTTCCAGCATCTGCCTTTCATAAGGGCAGTACTGGATACCACCTTGACAAACAAGCCTTTCCGTTTGCACATAGGATACAAGACATCCATACACTGCTCTCGTGCTTTCAAGAAGGTGCTAGCATTCCAGTCCTATGTGTCCTATGCCTGTTCGGTCTGCTGGCTTCCTGCATTCTCCTAGTCATGCATGACATTTGCCACATGAGGGCTCTCCAGTGGTACCTCCACAAACTTTAGTTACTGCATGGGGGAGAACTGTAAGATAGCATGACAATCTCCAGGAAGTCTGCAGCGGAGCTTGCCTTGTGAGGTGTAGATGAGAGCCTGTCCTTCCAGCCACAGTTGTGAGAAAATGCCTACCTTCTTGGATGGAGCTCATCTGGAGAAGCTAGAAATCAGATACCTCTGTTCTCCAACAGAGCAAAACTTTCACATCAGTCTGCTCGAACTGAGGGCGATTCGCCAAGACCTCAAGGCATTTCTCCTTTCCCGGTCAGTCAGTTCAGATCTTGATGGACAAGCTGACCGTGATATTGTATATCAACAAGCAGGGTGGACTGGGATCTCAGCCTTTCTGTTAAGAGACACTGAGGCTCTTGTCTTGGGCATACCAACAAGGGACTTGATTGGTAATGAATTATCTAGCTGGCTCAATGAACACCTGTGCCGAAGGCCTGAGTGGGTGTCATCTTGCTGGACACGAGTGGCATCTTTGCCTGACAGTAGTGCAGAACATCTTTGCTCAATGGGTTGCACCCTACGTGGAACTCTTTGCTACTCATTTGAATGCACATTGTCTGAATTCTGTACCCATCAGTATCCAGCATAAGGAGCTTCGGAGGATGCATTTCAGTAAGAAATTTTCTTCTTCACTACACATTATCTCATAACTTTAATGAGCTTAGCGCTGGGAAACCTTTATTAGGTAGCCATGCGCTTTACAAAGTATGCATAATAATCTCTCATATCCTGGAGTCCTTGGATCCTGAGGAAGATCTGCCAAGGCAGGGCCCAAGTCATCTTGGTGCCACCAGACTGGTCAAGAAGGGTGGTATGCAGATGTTCTGCACCTCTCCCTGTGTCCCCCGATGCGTCTTCATCTCAGGTTGGATCTTCTGTTCCAGTCAGAGGGGCAGGTCCTTCACCTGAAAATCCAGTGCCTCCATGCGAGGAGATTGAGTGGGGACACTTGACTGCCTTCCAGCTGCCTGATGATGTGGTGGATGTGATCTTATCAACCCGTTGTTCCTCCACTACATCTGTTCACTCCTGGAGGTGGCACAGGTTTGTCATCTGGTGTGCAGATCACCAAATTGACCCCTGAAAGTGTGGTATTCTGAAGCTCTCACTTTGTTTGTCTGAAGAGGGGTGTGCCATGGGTACGATGAAGGGGTATCTAGTGGCCTTTCCTTTGACTCCCGGATCACTAATCCCTTTTCTAGTCCCCATTGTACAATTCTTGAAAGGCCTGACCGATATGTTAACTCCCACTCCTTTGTTATGCCACAGTGGGATTAGGACCTGCGTCTTACTTTTTTGATAGGAGTTCTGTTCAAGCCCCTTCACAGTTTTAACCATCACCACCTTTTATCCCGAAAAGTTGCTCCAAACTATCGGAGCTACTTCCCCCTTCCACCCCCCGAAGGTGGTGGCCCCTTTCCATCTGGGTCAATCTAAAAGTACTTGAACTAGGTGGATTATTTGGTGCATTAAAGTTTGCTATGCCATAGCCCAAAAGAACTACTGGAGGACATCAAGGCACTCTCCTCGAGGGCCAAGTCTTCAACATCTGCCCTGGCTCTCCTTGAGGGCCAAGTCTTCAACATCTGCCCTGCTCTGGGAGTCCTCATTGGTGACATCTGTAGAGTGCCCACTATTGTCTGGATTTGGCGGCGAGGAGGGATGGCCATTTTGCACATTCTGTGCTGCAGTGCTTCCTGGTATAACCATCCATTAAGGCCTTCCAGCACATTTGGAATCTGTAGGTAGAAGTATCCATCCGAAGAAAAAGTTACTTCCCTTCGGTAACGATATTTCCGGTAGATATTCTGTCTGCTTTCCTCACTGATTCCTCCCACCTCCTGGTTTTGATGGATTATTATGGACCATAACAATAAGATCCCATTTCTTATGCTGTTGCACCATATTTCAAAATCTGATGAGGTTCCCATCATGCTGCTTCGGCAGCGTGTAAAAAATTGATAAACTGAGGTTGTTTCGGCAGTGGGGCACTTTCTAGCTCCTGCGACGTCACATGGACCTCATTTCCAACGTCGATGTGAAGGTGGGGCCTCCTACCATCGGGTAGAGCTATAGAGAACGGTTTTCCACACTAGTCTGGTACTTATAGGGATGTTCCAGAGGTGAAGGATCAGAGCGAATCTCTAGGCCTCAGGTTGTCCCTGAAGGAGGAGATTGTTGACTCGAACGGTCGCTCAATGTCTGATGAATATGACCATAAGAGGAGATTTGGAGGCTGACCATCTCCTTCGTAATTACAGTACTGATGCTCACTTACGTCTGAACTTACAAAATAAGAGTGGTCCAGACACTTCAACAGAAGGGGACATTCCTCATCTCTCTGGTCCTGTTTCAGATGAGGCTTTTTTAAATTACAACTTTAATACATAAAGCATCTAAATCATTGGAATGGGCTTTACCCTCTGCAGAGGTAGAGTGTAACACGTTGACAGATCTTGCAAACATCTCCCTCGGTTGTGGAGCCCTTGTTTCCATTAAAGAAACCCTCTAAGCTCCTGCCATGACTCCAAGGAAGGAACACTTGTAGGGCCCAGGAGTTCACAGATTGAAAGATTTTATAGGCCTGTTGCAGGTCATCGCCTTTTTTGTTCTTTTACTGCTACTGAAAGTCCAAATGCCTTTCGATGGCTAGTGGCCAACTCTTTGCTTGAGAGCTTAAAAAATATTAGAGTCACATCTCGAATCGGGCCACGCCCTCCCCAGGGGAACAGTTCAACAAACAATATAGGAAGCTTTATGGTGGTGCTGTTTTGACAGACAACCTTTACAACCTGTCCTCACACCCCAACAGCTACACCGCTTGTTTCAGAGCCGACGTGTGTTGGACATCCACCTTTTCTGCCTGAGCTCCCCAGATTTTTCCTCTTTTGCTGGACCATATTTTTGCTGGTTTCACCGCACTGTGCATTTTACTCTGTGCACGTTATGCCTGCTAACCAGTAGTAAAGGGCATGTGTTTCCTTTAAACATGGTTAAATTGGTTTATTCCTAGCTGGTAAATTGAATTTGCCTGTAAGTCCCTAGTATACTGTGTATAAAATGCACAAGGGCCTGGAAGTTGAACGCCACTTGTGGACTGCAGCACTTATTGTGCTATCCACTATAGTGGCAATGAAACATGGCTTCAGGGCTAGCCTGTGTAGCCTGGCTGTGTAAAACCTGATTTACCACCTGTCAAAATAACCCCTTTTGACAGCTAAAAACTTCATTTTGATATTTTAGTAAGTCACCCCTTTGCAGGCCTAGTAGCCCAGAAGGTAGGCTGTATGGTATTCCAATGCGAGACATGTTGAACATTAGTATTATCATATCACTTCAGTGACGAGGCCCAAAATGCTATTTTCACTGTGGCAGGCCTAGCCACCCTATTTAGAAAACCCAGGTGTAGATTAAAGTATTAGTACTGCTAACACGGGAAAGGGACCAGCAAAAAAAAAAAAAATTAAACAACTATCCAATTTAATGGTGAAGTTGGTTTTGCAATAAATATTAAGTAAAAGTATCTTTTAGAAAGTTACACTTTTCCTGCCTGAACCGTCAGAAGACTAATTAGCATAAGCCTCTGCCAGCTCTGTCTGTGCTCAAGCTTTGAATTGGTGTGAATGAGGTATGAAAAGCATTCCAGGGGCTGACCTAAATGGGCAAAGATGACCCTCTGAGCTCAACAGAATATGCAGGCTAGCAGATGTGGGCCTTCTTTTGTCAGCACCGTGTCCAGTTCTGCTTGACAAGTCTGTTAAGCCACATGTAAAATTTAGGACCCACGTGAAAGGGCACGAACAGGATTCCAAGACGATTCTTGTGGATCCTGTACATGGTTGCTGAAGGACCCTCCTTTTCTTATGAGACTTCTGTTTCTGGGTTTGCTGTGGCTACTGTGCCTGCTTTAAACTGTATTTTAGTGTTTAGATGCAGGAGGATGCAAGGATTACCATAGTACACTTCCCCACTCACAGCCCCAGCCTCTGAGCCCAAGTTTAGTGTGGGCGAAGACTTTCTCCATCTTGAAAATGCCCTTATGCATGTCTTTTTGAGCCTGTTTGCCGTAAGACAAAAAATAATTACTGAAAAAGTGAGTAGGGAACCGTTACCCCATTGATTAGGGAGGGGAAGGGAGTCACCTCCACTCACTGCTTTGTGCCAGGCATAAATGTGGTATTCCCAGGCTCCCTCTTCAGAATACTTTTTGGATCTGCAGAAGATCAGAAGAGGACTGGACATGCTGTCTGCGACCTGAGAGGAGCCCTGAAGGACTAGACATGCTCCCTCTTGTACCCAGGACAATGATTTGGACTCCAAGGGTCAGTAGGTTGACCTACTGTAGCTACACTTAAGACAACAAGCTGCAAGATGTTGTTTCCTGGAAGTACGCAGCTGACCAGTGGCAACTGGGGCTGCACTGGACCCTGTGAGTTTCTAAGTGCCTCCCCTAAGGTCCTGGCGGCCTTAGAAGTGTACTTCTGTGGTTGACTGGTGCTTAAAAGGCTCAGTCAAAAGGTAAAATATTTGACCTGGATGCATCTGGTTGGTGTGTCCGACCCATGCTCTATTTTGGTTGGCCTCCAATTGCACCTAGGTACCGGTCTACTGCGACCATTGACTGTCATTGGTGCTTTGTGGTTTTTTAGGTGCTGTTTTACATAATTTAAAATTTCATAACTAGTTTCCCCTATTGGATTTTTGGCATTCTGGTTTCATTTTGTTTATTAAATTGTGCTCTATTTTATTGTTGTGATTATTCCTTGAAGTGGGTAGTCACCCATTCAAACAATAATCCAATCTCTTACAGGGCGGGTCTAGGAGGTGACACCTACAGCACAGACGCAGTGTCCGCCATCCACTGCTGGCTCTGTAGCCTGTAACCCTCTCTGACTCCCCAACCCCATCGCAGCACCATCTTGCCAGAGGGTTGGCTGATGTTTCCACCAATTGGGAGATACTCGTGACCAATTGATGGGTCATCCAGCTTCACCCTACCATTACTCTCCTATTGCCCTACTGACTGGGCCACAGAGGTGGTGCCTCTGACAAAAGCTGTCTGATCCCTTTACTCCTTGGTCCCAAGCCTGGGGCTGCTGACATCTTGACCTTGCAATAAGGGTGGTGCATGATGATCAAGCTCCATCTGACATGGGCTGTAGGCAACAAAGTTTCCATAGCAACATCCCCCATCTGACATGGGTTACTGACAATGTTTCCATCTCGGTGAACTAATATCTGTTCTAGGCTATCGACAACATTTCCATCTCAGTGAAGCACCTGCGAGGGACAATGTACGACTGAGGTCCAGCCAGAAGTGGGAGCTGGATTCTTGCCAGCGGCGTGCCATAATCGAGGCATGGGGTGATCTCTTTTGGACCTCTGCAACTGGACAGAACAAGAAATGTCCACTCTTTGCCAGCTGACAACTGGTGGAGCCTTTTTGTTGACTTGTTCATGATGTTTAAGGAAGGAACCATGCATCCTGATTCTCAGCCTGAGCAAGGCAGTGGTGGTACACTGCACTATCTGTCCCAGATTCTCTGGGACGAAGGTCCATCTATCCGTACTCACTGTGGAAGAGGTCCAATACTACATCACATGTCCCTCCGTAGAGCATCTCAAGGCATGCATAATAAGCATTAGGAATATGAAGACACTGCTAGCACCAAAGTCCTTTCTACTCCCATTACAAGGACCATGAAATTGAAATGAGATCTTCATTGGTGCAGTGGTAAAAGGTTACATCTGTAATCTACACATCCATGTCAGATGCTGCTGCCTTTTGTCCCACTTGCCAAAGAGGTCTCTACTGTGGTTCATCGATGATTCATCTTGCAGCTATATCTAAATTTAGACAAACGGACAGTGCTGCACCTCACTGTGGGGATACATCTACATTAGTTTTCTCGGATCCCTGCACTCTGCATATTTCATTTTATTTTCGGACTACCTTCTCTTGAGGGCTCCGGTGTGGGGGAAACACTGCGCAATGGCTGCGTCGTTCTCTTAATATCAAAATCTGGAACTCAACCGCCATCTCCTCCATATATCTATACTCCTTCCTCTCACTCTACTTCCAAGAAATACCTTCATCTTCTTTCCATCAACATTTTCAAGTTGTGCCGTTTTAGCGTTACTGATCCATCCTTTCCAAATACCAACTTGATCACTCTTAAATTCAGAAGTCCTCAGCCTTCTTCAGTGCCCTTGTAAGTTATTATCCTTTTCTCCCATCACTCTTGGTATCTTGTTGAATAAGCTAACGCCTTACATCTCATCAGACCATGATAACATTATATATTCCTTTCCCTATTGTCTTCTGTTCCAATTTTGTAATTTAACATTTTCGTAAGTTACAGTCTTATCCATGTTGTAACTCAGACTTTTTCATCGTGTGTTCCACCACTTACAAAGTAATGCCTCTGATACTAAACGTCTTTTACATCAAACTTGCATTTGCCTGACATCTTAGACCAGGTTTTCTATCTCCTTCTATGAAACGAAAGTTTTGCCTATGAATCTTTATTTCTAATTGCTCAATGTAGTTTGCTAAGTTAGATATATTATCAGTAAGTAAACTGTTAGCTATATGTAAGACTTTTTAAAAATGCAAATAACACTTACCGATTAAAACATGAATATATGAGAAAAACAGCAGTTTAAAATCATAAAATAATTTCTTCAGTATTAATACATTTAAAGAGGCTGCTTAGAAGGGATACCTATTTCAAAGGCTGGCTGTTTGGCCTAGTAGGTGGATATATATGGATAAAAGATCATGGGGGTTATCTCCGCAAGGATGGTTAATGGAAAGAAAAGGGTATAGTATGTTGTCTATGAACCCCCAGGTAAAAGTGTGTCTCTCTGTTGCTGAGAGTGCAGAAGATGTGTTTTCTTGTCTATCAGGCAAAGGCACTATAGCGTTATCTTATAGAGGAACATTGTCAGTTTCTCCTTGGGGGGCGCATTGGGGTGGGAGCGATAGGGTGGGACAGAGATATAACTGCTGCCTCAGCGCTGCTTTCTGCACTCACGGATGCCTCTTCAAGATACCTTGAGTAGGGCTTTGGCGCCTTCCTTCTTTCACCACAACTGCACCACCCTCCAAACTCCTGTCTGAGGGATAGAAAGCTATGACCACTTCTCCAACACAGCAGTGTAAAGCACTGCTGGACTTACTCTACTTGACTTTGTACCAAGTACCGCTGTGGTGTCTACTGCCATCTCCCACCAGTGCGGAGCACCCACGCTGGTAGTGGAGCTGCCGGTGCACCTTGTGGTCCTTGAGCTAGCCGCTGATTTCTTGCTTGGTGGGTTTTTGAGTCACCCTCCTTAAAACACAAGTCTTGGGCCTAGAGGTGCTTCCTGGCATGGACCCATGGCTTTTCTCCAGTACCAAGATCTCCCTGGTGCTCAGAAGAAACCTGCAAACATGACCCAACAGTGCTGGGGAATAGAAGGGACAAAGTGCTACTAATGCTGATTCTGGGAAATCACATTTCAGGAGACCAGGGTCAAAGGTTAGCTGTTCTGGTCTACCTGGAAGATATTTATTTAGTTAAAAGTGAATGTGTAACAAGAGTGTCCCTCAGGAAGCAAAGTTAGGAGGAAGGGGTTCTCCGTTTTATTTTTTTAAAGGGGGAGTCTAGATGGTGCACATTTACCTCCCAATTTGTGGAACCCAATGTTTAGCAGTAATTGTTTGGTCTTTCAAAGTGATGCAGTGGAGGGGAAATGGAAGGCTGCTTCAGAGTTTTATCAGTGGAATTTCTGTCCGTTCAAGTGAACATCTTAATGCCACACTCGCAGTGGAAGTTCTACACTGTGTCGAGTTCTACAACTAGACGGCAGAGATTTCTGAAACAGAGAGGTTTCCTTTGTCATAGGTGGTGTCACTTTGATTGTGAAACCAGTGTGGAAATTCCACCAAAGCCAGTGGCCGATGGTAAAATGTTCTCCATTTAACTCTGAAGTACACAAAAAGTGATGGATAGAGTGCTTGAGTTAATCTTAGCCACTGATAATTACTTGGGCTGCATCTCAATCCATGGTTATTGTGCACACCATGCCACCTCAGTTTTGACCCAGCCATATGCAAATCAGTCTTGACCCTGATCCAATGGGAACAGTACAGCCAAACTACCAAGCCAGGACCTCCCTGAATCGGAACACAAGTGACCCAGGACTGATTTCACCCTACTTAGGGATCATCTGCCAGGTATAGCTTGGTTCCAGTCTGTGTATACCGGTCTTACTCAGGGCTACACCCTAAAGTATACAAAAAGTGATGTATGGTATGCGTGAATTAATCTTAGCCGCATGCCAATCCATCGTTATTTTGCTTACCATGCCACCTCAGTTTGGACCCAGCTCTATGCAAATCAGTCTTGACCCTGCTCCAATGGGAACCGTCGAGTCCGAACTGCGAAGCCAGGCCTTCCCTGAACTGGAACACAAGTAACCCAGGACTGGTTTCCCCCGACTCACATCTCATCAGAAAGGTACACCTGTGTTCCATTGACACAGTGTGCACTGGACCTATTCAACCCTGTGCACTGGGAATGCGCCCCCAAAGTGGATTACATTATCCGTACCAACATATCTAGTCTGCCTAAGGGGGTGGGGGTGTGGAGTGCCCGGCAAGGACCACACCTAGTGTGAGAAAGTGCCTCTTTTGCATGGTAAGCCCCCCACTTTTTGCCTGGTTTTGATGTGGTTTCAAATGTAGTGCACAGGGTCCCTGCCATTCAGGTCCCCTATGCAGTGCTCCTTCCCTAAAACAAACCCCAATTGGTATTTTTGCCTCCTGTAAGTCCCTGGTAAATGGTACCCTGGGTTCCTAGGGACTAGAAGCTGAGGAGGGTCCCCTGGGACCCCCCTCACTGGGACAATGCCACTGCCCTGGCAGCCTGCATGCCACTGTGAGGGAGAAATCAACAAAGTCGACATGGCACCCTGCCTGGGTGACATGCCAGCTAGCACTGCCTGACAGTGTAGGTAAGTCACCCCTCTTGCAGTTCTCACAGCCCTAAGGCAGGGTGCACTATACTCCAGCAGAGGGCATATCTGCATTAGCAGATGTGCTCCAGCAATATTAGGAACCATTTCCTAATATTGTAAGTACCAGTGAAGCCATAGAGTGTACATGGGCTGGGAACTTGACAACTTGAGTTCCACAGCACCATGATGGCTTTACTGAATATAGTGGCAAACTACTCCTTTCAAAAAAATCCACACTGATGCCAGTGTGGGATTTATTGTACCATGTATTTGGGGGGGCACCTCAGAGGTGCCCCTGAAAATCTTCCAACCCTGGTGTGGTCTCTGACTGGCTGTAGGCAGCTAGTCACCACCAGACATGTTTCTGGACCCTGGGGTAGAGAGCCTGGGCAGAGAAGTCATGCTTCCTCCCCCAGGATGGACCAGTGCTTTGAAGAGGGAAGCTTCAAAGGCCTGCCACCTTTGTAATGTGACCCCCAGTCTCTGCTGCTAGCAGTTTACACCCTCACTTTGGGCAGGAATTCCGGTGGGAAAAGTTGAAAAGATACGTGTGCCCACCTCTACCAAACGCTCCCCTAAGGTGGGGGGAAGTGAGGTGAAGCATTAGTCCCCGCTATCTTGAAGATGGGGGGGGGGGGTGGGATCTCTCCAATCAGGGCTAGGTCTATGCCCCCTCCCATAGGAGGGTGGCATAATAGAGGGTGTAGTCACCCCAGGTAAGGTGTCCATTGCCCCTACCTGCTACTCCCCTAAAACGCCTCCTAAAAGTAGTATTTAGGTAGCTCCCCCAGACCTGACCCTCAGATCTGCAACGACCTAAGAAGAAAGAAGACACCCTGTAGCAGAAGCCAGAAGATGCTTGTTGCCGGAAATTCCGGACAGTGCCCACCCATTCATCGATAACCAGAAGATGACAACTGCCTTAGCCCCAGCCGTACAAGCCTGTCTTCAGCTTTGACGGCCCTGTGACCTGTCTTGAATTCCCGACCTCCCAAAACCCCTGGAAAGACTGTTGCCTTAAATAAAGTCTCTAATCTCCTGAGGACAACGGACCTGTTCAGAAGAAACAGACTCCAAAGACTCTGTATTCAGGCAGATCTGCTTCTCCAGCCCACTCTGCACCTAACTTCCACGGCCCGAGTCTGAGTGGCTCACCTGTGCAGTGAGGTCTCCCCTGCAGTTCAGACCTTGTGTCCAACGTTGGCTGACCTCTCCTGCCCTCCAAGCAGGTGCCTGCAGTGTGAATCCAGAAGCTCCCCCCCGACTGTGACCGGCTCCGGTATGAAGATTCCGACATCCAAAGGCACCCCTGAACCTGAAGACCCTGGGCCTTTGTGAGCTGAACCAACGTTACCCCTACAACCCCCTACACTCAAACTTACCTCTGCTGTGTCTGGTCTTTCTCCTGCTACCTCCGGTGCCACACCTGCAGCCTCTTTACTGTCAGGAAAATCCTCATTTAAAAGCATTAGATGCCCGACATCGAATTTGCACCCAGCACCCTGTGCCGCTGATGGTGTATGGTTGGTGCTGCTTTGTGGTCCCCACCCCCCTCCCCCCCACCCGGTGCTTAAACCTAAACCCCCAAGCTTGGCCCCTACAAATGATTTACTTAACTGCAAGCAGTGTGGCTCCAGGCACCCCCTGTCTCCATTGGCAAGCATTGGGTCGAATTCTGATTTAGACCTCTACACCCGGCCACCCCTGTGCTATTGGTGGTGCAGTTTTGGTACTTACCTGACCCCTGGCCCTTGTTGACTTTTGGCTCCGAAGACTAAAATTGTAAGTTTGTTACTTACCTGTTTAACGGCAATATTGTTTTTCCTCATAGGATAACATTGGACAGTTTGAAAAAGTTTCCAAGTGTCGATTTTTGAAAGTGAAAAGTATTTTTAATTAAAAACGTACTTACCTAATTACGATGACCTGGATCATAAAATAATGTACAAAGTATAATTTTATAAAATTGGTCTGGATCTCCTTCTTGAGTCGTGTGTCCATTACTGATCATTACTGTAATAGTATTACAGTATTACATGGTGAGTTACTCTTTCTTGAAGTCACTTGAGATGGGCAAAGGATCTGTGGTGACAGCAGATGTAAGTAACTGTGGATTGGTAGCTGTGTTGTTACAGCACGACCGGGCAGATGAGCTGGTGGTGGTGTATGCCTTGTTAACCTTTTGGAGAGTCCAAATGGAATTAATCTGCTCATTTTATGAAGCATGTGATTTGTTCTTAGGACAGATCACAAACCACAAACTGGCTTTCTCTGTGATAGGGGAATAGAGCATTGTACGCTCCCGGTGGCATGCCACCACCACTGCAAGAGAGTAGCACAGGGCCTGCAGGGAGCCAGCAGAGGGCACCCTCGAAGAGACTGTGCAAACATGAAGGAAAGAGCCTTGTTACCTGCCGGGAGCCCGCAAAAGAGACACCGCTGCTGATGCCAGGAGGAGAAAGTCTGGCACTACTCCCCACTATAAAAAAAAAAAAAAGTAAAGACCTGTCTGCCATCTACCTCCCGGACACATGTACAGCCCCACCAGTGCTCCCCAGAGTCAAGAGGGGAGAAAAGGCCCAGTGTGGAACGAATGAAGAGAGGAGATCATTTGACCCCCTTACTGCAGTAGCACCGCCTTTAGCAGGTCCGAGACTATCCAGGGAGTGCCCCACACTGCCTAAAGACTGAGTCACCCATTGACCCATTACAGGCACAAGGACAGTCGTGCACCCCTTAGTGGCAAGCTGCCACCACCGACAATAAAAGAGGATCTTTGCCTCCCACTGCAACCCTGGTTTGCACCCTCATTACTTTGGGCCAAGAGTAAGAAAAGTATGATAAAAGCTCAGCCACCAACTACATCACTGAACAATGCCCGCAGGACGTTGCGACTGAGGCTCTGCATTCTGAAGGAGATTTACCCCCATGAACCGAAGCACAGGAAGAAGAGAAGAGTCAAGTCCTATAGACAGGAAAAGACCTACGATAGCTCCATGATGGGAGAAGTCGCACAGTCCAACGAACAGGACGGGACCAGCGACAGGTCCACGATGGGAGAAGACGCACAGTCCTATGAACAGGATGGGACCAGCAACAGGTCCATAATGGGAGAAGACGCACAGTCCTACGAACAGGACGGTACCAGCGACAGGTCCATGATGGGAGAAGACGCACAGTCCTACGAGCAGGACGGTACCAGCGACCGGTCCATGATGGGAGAAGACGCACAGTCCTACGAACAGGACGGTACCAGCGACAGGTCCATGAAGGGAGAAGACGCACAGTCCTACGAACAGGACGGGACCAGCGACAGGTCCATGATGGGAGAAAATGCACACTACAAACAGGATGGGATCAGCGAGAAGTCCATGAGAAGACAACCGGCGACACATGGCTTGGCGCCACCTCACACTAGAAGAAGAAGAGAACACACGTGACGTGGCCTGAGCACAGGAAGAAGAGAAGAGTCAAGTCCTATAGACAGGAAAAGACCTACGATAGCTCCATGATGGGAGAAGTGCACAGTTCAACGAACAGGACGGTACCAGCGACAGGTCCATGATGGGAGAAGACGCACAGTCCTACGAGCAGGATGGGACCAGCGACAGGTCCATGATGGGAGAAGACGCACAGTCCTACGAACAGGACAGTACCAGCGAGAAGTCCATGAGAAGACAACCGGCGACACATGGCTTGGCGCCACCTCACACTAGAAGAAGAGAACACACGTGACGTGGCCTGAGCAGTAGAAAAAGAATAGAACATGCGGTGTGTGGCACGATGTCACATTGCAAAGAACTGAAAAAAGAGATGGGAGATGGGTGTGTGACCAGACCTGTCACACTGAAGAACCTGACGACCACAGGAGAAATGATCAAGAGTTACAAAATGATCAAGGGTCACAAGACTGAGACTGAGGACTCGTGCCACAACATGAGCGTGAACGTACCGACACAAGAAAACCACCAAGGTGGGGCGACGTTACTGGTAACAGCCCAGCCGGAGAACTGAAAGTAAGTTGCATGATCTGCGTATCTGCCCCACGTTTTCAGTGCGACCATCCTTCCACAGTCACCGGCTGCTTGAGGAATGATGGCATCCGTGCTATGAACTGCATATGCCGTAGGAAAAGATGAGCACCAGTGACACCAAGGTACGGGGCTGCGAAGTTCCCCCAGTCCCCGTAACCCCTGCAAACTGTTGTCATCTGTCGTACAGGTTCTCTAATGGTAACAACACCATCATGCCAAGTGCATCACCTAACCACCGAAGGAGCATTTCACCACCAGAGTGGAGCCTTATACCTGTAAACCACCAAGAGACCAAAAAGGCTTTCCTGACACCATGAAGGACCAATTGTCCAGAGACTATCTGCTAACCCTGCCCCGCACCTGGATCCTATTGGCGAGCACAGCTGACCATGTATCATCTACCCTTGTGGTTGCACGAATGACTCAGCTGTGGCACTGCTGGCAGTCTTGCAGCGGGCCTCGCGCGGCCTACTCGCAGCCCAGGACAGTCTATGCAGTCCCATGGCGACCTATATAAAAGGTCCTCAAAAGAATCCTGCACGAGAGATGGGCCTGAAGCTGCTCCATTGACGGGTACTGGGGCGTCCAAACATCGTCGATGCCGTCTCAGTCCTTCCAAGGTTGTCCTTCACGGAGTCAAGACACCCCCAGAGAATGCTCTGCAGCGCACTCTCCCGATTCTCCTGATGCACCCCAGTTTGAACTGTTGACATCAACCACACCACTGTGAGGGCAGGCAGGACTGACCAAAATTGTATGGGTGTACTTTGACCCAACCGACAGGCTGTCGAAGGGTCCGGACGCAATCCACACCTGTGTTTGTACCCAGAATCATCTGGTTAAATTATGGATGTGAGTAGTGATGTCCGGGTGCTGCCAGCTGCATGTGTCCAGTGATGCCCTGCGGACTGGCTCTAGAGACTGAGGGACTCAGTGGCGTCTAGTTTGTTTATTTATTCCCACAGGTTGGACTCTGTTTTTCGTTTGGATTTTGGGAGGGATATAGTGTCCTACCAGACACACAGCTGCTTCCAACCACTCTGTAATGGTAGAAATACTGTAATGTCTAGTTGTAATACTGTAATGTTGATGACTTTGTTCATCGCGCGCTGATGGTGTTATTCACGCGGTCAGCGCGCAATGCCTATTTTATGATGTATCGTTGTATTCATTTGAATGTGGTTCTATGCGCTCATGCATGGAGCGTCCGCCGGAATGAGGTTCAAGTAGCAGGCAGTTGCTATTCGATCGTCTGACCGAGAGGACGCTCCATGTGTCGGGTGGAGTAATTACTTCAAATAAACTCTTCTACTTTGAGAAGATGCTTCCTGCGACTTATTTGACACATCCAACACAAGCATCATGAGTTACGCCTGCCAATAAAAAGACCCGGGTGCACGTGCCCTGGGCCAGTTCAGAACCGTTACACACTGTGTCCGTGTCGTCCTTTACCAAGCATGTGGGCCTAGGGCCCAGAACACCACAGCCCCTAGCCACTTTCTTCCATTACCACCTTTTGACCACGGCATTCTCTCTCACACACATCTATTCCCTTCTACCTCGCTCGTGCCCTTCTTTTCCCTCCTCTCCCTCCGTCCTGCTATTGTGCGTTTTAAAGCCACAATAGCTCCACTCCCGAGTAGCTGTGAAGTGCTGCTGGTACATGATGAACACATTGTAATTTACACCAGAAACGTGTGCATTACATTTGAGCACAGTTCATTTTTTTTTTTTTGTCCTGAATTCCACCATTTTTAATAAAATTAGTAACTGCAAGTTTCATAAAGGACTGATGGAGCAAGGACTCACAAATGAGACTTGCTCGGATGCAATCTTCTCAAAAGTATTAATGTATTAAATTTGTATTGTTCATATTAACAACTGCATACACAATATGAGTAGCAAGGAAGCTTGCTTATGTGTTTTAACTAACAAGTATAGCTTGTCTATTCTAAAATGGCCGATAAAACGCGGGAACTTTACTGCGCATGTCTCAACCATATCACGTGGTGTTACGTCTTTCTTTGCTTGGTGGGAAACTCTTGCTTCTGCGCAGTGTACATTAAAATGGCTGCTACATGTTTTCACGTGCTACAGCTTGCTCTTGTGTTGCAATTAAACTGTGGTATTCTAACGCTACTAATGCGGGATAGAGTTTATAAATAAATGGGAATAGAGTAGAAAGAGTGGGTATACAGTGAAACATATTATTTGTGATTTTAATATTTTCTTCTTTGACTTTTATTAATTCGTAAATTTGGGCCTGGGGTTTGGTGAACTGAAAACTCGTGTGACTGGTTCTGCGCATGCTCCATGAAAGGCTGCCCAGAAGGAAAAGGATGAAGTCAACCTGGACGTCGTCCAAGGCCGTGACCTGATGGCCAATATTACTGTACACATAAATGTCCCCACTAATGTGCAACAATGTACATGAAGAATGAATAAACTTTGTCATGAGACGGGTGGGAAATAAAGCAAATGTATTAAAATTGATGGGCGGTATTTTAAAACAAAGGGCTTAAGAAAAATGAATTAAATCAATATGGTGTGAGGATCAACCCCCCTATCCCCGTCCAATCAGAAGTAGTGGTCCCATATTTTGCAACATTAATGGGAGGTACATGGGCGTAGAAGGGTATAATAGATATAGAATTAGCAAATTAGTTTAGACTAGACGCTGAGAAGAACGCTCTCAGAACGCACAGAAGAGCTCCAGACCGCCAAGCTGATCAATTGCAGGCTGAACTACTGTCCAGAGAAGTCCTGAGGTGGGGGCGGCAGAGTACCTTAGAAGGAAGACACGGGAGAAATCGTAGAGAAGCGAAGTACCAGAGAGGGGAACGGCGCAGGCGTCGTTGATAGAGAGGTCACAGGTCCTGTCCTGATCCGGGAGGAGATCTTTGCTCTTCATCCTTCCAGGGTCCTATCTTTCCAACTCCTTGGCCGAGGGGTTTGGTTCTCACACTTTAGGTAAATATATGCAACCTTTAGTTGCGCTGCTGTCTTTATCTTTTCCTTTCTGAGGGACCGTCATTAATCGATAATTGAGTTTTTGTGCTCCACCCTTGATATGCGATTAAGTATCATGTGGTTCGCTATTTTACTCTGCTAAAACTTTAGATAAATATTTTAAAACTTCTTGACTCAGTGATTATTTCAGAAATTATGAATTGTATAGAACGACACTCATTTTAAACTTCCCAATTAGCAAAGGATTCATTGGTAAGTCATTACTCTTCAATCGGAAAAGTAATTGGTAGCAAGGATTATGATAAAGAGTACCAACTGACCCACCAGCGGAAATTGCTAGCGTAGTATGAATGTATGGGCCCAAGTGAGTATTTTGTGTATGAATGCTTGTTGCTAGTAACCCGCTGGATCAGGACACCCCCTGTTTTCATTGTATTTCTAAATAACATACACGTAGTTCAGATTTTCACTGGTTGGAGAGGAGTTATGTTACAATAGCAGAAAAAAACAGGAAGAAGATGTGGTTTTAAGAAACAGGTTATTCGTTGCCAGTTTCACATACTATAGGAACAGTAAGCCGGTGGCACAGGGTGCCAAGGGCTATGACCTGGCACACAAAACATGCACTTTGTATCTAACGGCCACAGTAATAGCAGCTTGTGATGTGCCTGCAAGTGTACTGTCTGTAACCACATGATGTGTGCATGAGAGATGCTGACATGACACAGGCGCGTGCCACCACTGTCCTTAATTATATAGAAACATAAAATACCTCCATGTGACGACTCTTAGGAGGGATCCGTTCAGCCCAAAACTTTGGGGGCAACATTAGCGATTTTGCAGGGTTCTCTCTCTGGAATGCATGCTCGCCCTATATATAAATGCACTGAAGCGCACGATGGAAGCTGCAGGAAATGCCAGGCTTTGTCTGCAGAAAATGCCAGGCTTTGTCTGCGGGAAAAGCCAGGCTTTGTCTGTCCAAACGTTCATATTTAGGAATTGGAAACTCCAGAAGACTGTTATCAACCACCATTTTCAAACTCACTAATCACCCACAAACCACAGCAGTGGGTAATAAAACGGGCTGGAGGCAATAGAAATAGTGACGGAAATATATTTAATGCGAATAAAAGGGCACGTAGACCGACATAAGCAAATGTGGTTTCATGGGAAGAGCTGCCGGTCTCGGCTCAGCGCCGTCCTTTGATTCTATGCAATACACCTAATGTCGCAATCTGGATCTGTGGTTGAGCGCTCTGATGGCAACGGGCCAAGTTCGTCTTATACAAAAGTGAAAAACGCGGCGCTATGAGAGCACAGTCGTGAATATGAAAGGTCAAATTAGTATCCATTCGCTGTCGTTAGATAGGTCCACTTTCGGGCATGTTTTCTTTCAGAGTTGGGCTTCTTTTGTTGTTTCCTTCCTTAGCACATGGTTTGGGCTTTGATTTCACAATGATGGAGGCGAGGGCGTGGACTCCGGAGGGTGCATCTTGCAGAGGGTGGTGTGTCACCCCTAGGACTCTCGCCCAGACCCTCCACCATGGGCTGCCTTCTAAGCACACAGCAGAGGGCAGATCTGAGGGTGCAGCCTGCCTGGGATGGTGTGGGCACTCCCTGAGTCTTCACATTACCCCTAACCTCCAAGACCCCTCATCCTCAAGCCCTACACCATGGGGTGCACTCTGAGTGCCCAGAAGAGGATGGCAGCCAAGAGGAGCCAAAATATTGAGCGACACCTGCGGCAGGATGGCAGGAAAAACCTACACAGGGAGATAAAGCTGCTGCTTGTGGGGTTGCCGGACAGTGGGAAAAGCACCTTATTGAAGCAGCTGAAGATTGCCAGCGAGAATGGATTACCTGAGGAGGAGCGCCGGCAGTGCAAGGAGCAGGTGCACTTCAACATCATCCAGTCTATCACTGCCATCCTACAGGCCATGGCAGGACTCAACATACACTTCAGTGACCCCGCTAGAGCTGACGACGCTCAGCGGCTGTTCTTATTGACTGGAGGTGCCAATGAGGGAATGATGAGCCCTCAGCTGTCCAGCGCCATCAAACGGTTATGGGAAGACAGTGGGGTGCAGGAATGTTTCCACAAAACCCAGCAGTATCGCCTCAACGACTCTGCGTCATATTTCTTCAACGATCTTGACAGAATATGCAGAGATGACTACATTCCGACAGAGCATGATGTGCTGAGGGCCAGCTGCAGGACACCAGGTGTGACAGAGATGCAGTTCACCATCAGGGACTGCAACTTTAAGATCTACGATGTTAGCGGTCAGCGACCAGACAGCCAGAGGTGGATGCAGTGTTTTACAGATGTGGCTGCCGTGGTGGTCTGTGTGGCCCTCAGCGACTACGATCTGGTGCTGGGCGAGGAGATGAACCGCATGCATCAGAGCATGCAGCTGTTCGACCACATCTGCAAAAACATGTGGTTGATGAGAAGCCCGACAATTCTCCTTTTCAACAAGAAAGATCTGTTTGAAGAGAAGCTCAAGACGAGCCCACTTGCAATCTGCTTCCCAGATTACACAGGCGATGACACTTATGAGGAAGCTGCATCCTACATTCGGTGCCTGTTTGAAGACCTAAACCATAGTCCAGACGAAAGGGATTTGATCACACACTTCACCTGCGCCACAGATATCGGCCACATGCAATTGGTCATCGATGCAATTGCTGATTACATTCTTTTGCGCTGTAGGGAAGATCCACACTCTGGTTACTACGCAGGAATGATTTAGTCTACAAGGTAATGCCCTTAGATGGGCCTGGCACACTGGGAGGCCTTGTTGGGACCGCGGCACCTGTACAGTGGATCTGAGCATCCCTAATGCGCTCTCTAGCACAGCAGTGGGCTGGCAGAGTGCTGCCTGATCCACGGACAGTTTAAAGTGCTGCGTGCTTTTTGTTAACCATTTTTAAGTGCTACCTCCTTCATGGCAGCTGGTATAAAATGATGACTGCTTCATAGGAAGCTATTAAAATGCTTTCTGCCTTCTGCCACTTAGGGTAAAGTGCTGCCTACTTCATGCCAGTCAGTTTAGAGTGCTGCCTGCTTCATGAGTTGCTATAAAATACTGCCTGGCCCCTATCAGTCAGTGTAAAGTGTGCCTGCTATATGTTTTCCTTTTTAAAGTGCTCCCTGTATCCTAACCCTTGGTTTTAGTCAGTGTAAAGTGCTGCCTGCATCTTATCGGTCAGTATTAAGTGCTGCCTACTTTGTAACCATAGAGCACTACCTGCTTCATGTTAGTTGAAAGCTGTGATTACTTTGATATCAGTCTGTGTAAAATACTGCCTGCTTTGTGTTACCCTAGAGCACTCACTTCTTCACTTCAGTCACTGTAGAGTGAGGTCTGCTTCATATCAGTTAGAGTACAGCGCTGCCTGCTTTGTATATTGTAAAGTGCTGTTTGCCTTGTCACCATGGAGCAATGCCTGCTTCATGTGAGTGTAAAGTGCTGCCTGCTTCACATGAGAGTACAGTACTGCCTGCTTCATGTGAGTGCAAAGTGCTCCCTGCATCACCCGAGCACAGTGCTGCCTGGTTTGTGTCGATTAGTGTATAGTGCTGTTTGGCTCGTACCACCTTGGAGCGCTGCCTGCTTCATTTGAGTGTAAAGTGCTGCCTGCTTCACATGAGAGTACAGTACTGCCTGCTTCATGTGAGTGTAAAGTGCTCCCTGCATCACCCGAGCACAGTGCTGCCTGGTTTGTGTCGATTAGTGTATAGTGCTGTTTGCCTCGTGTCACCTTGGCGCACTACGTGCTTCATGTGAGTGTAAAGTGCTGCCTGCTTCATATCAGAGTACAGTGCTGCCTGCTTCATTTGAGTGTAAAGTGCCGCCTGCTTCATGTGAGTGTCCAGTGCTGCCTGCTTTATGTCAGTCAGAGTAAAGAGCTGTACCTCTGTGCTTTGCATATGCGTTTGTAGGGAGAAGTGCCTATCTGCTTGCAGGCTTTCAGCCCAGAGTGCTGCCTCTGTGATCACAGCCGCCTTGGCTGCTTCATCTGAAGTTTTGCTGTAGTCCTTCATTTGACAACTTCATTGTGTTCTTCAAAAGGTCCAACCCATTTAAAACTACAATTCCCAGAATGCTGTTTTATGGAACGGCCAAAGATTTTTTTTAAATCCCAGTGGTTGCTTCAGGTCACGGGGTCACCGCTTGGTAGACGTGAGTTACCGACACATTACTCCACCTGAACGTAGCCATCTACGTCATGACACCCCCCTCCCCTTCAAACCCCTGTTTATACAGAACTCTGACGTTGCCCAGCTCCGTGCGCAAGTAGCTCAACCCATGCAGGTATTTTTATTTGCATTCTGCGATGCTTAGTTGAGAATGTCATCATAACATCGAAACTACAAATCCCACGATGCAAAGTAAAACCAGGCCTGGGCGAGCTACCCAAGCATGGAAAGAAGAGCTTAAACGCTCCGTGTGACAAACGACAGGTTTTAGAGCTATGCTTTAACAGCTCATCGGTTCTGTGTTTCTGTTAATTCTGCTACAGGCGGTCCAGTTTCCGTAGACCACAAGTCCCAGAATGCACACTTATCACCGGCCCTGGGTGGGCTATTGATGCAGGGAGGGGGTGACAGGTCCGGAGCTGGTGCACCCAGCAGTGGCCCGTTTTAAAGCAGTGCAAGAGGTGCCGTTTCTGTGCTCCCGGGGACACATGTTTTGATATGTCTTTTTTCAAATTAAAGTTTTATATCTTCGGAGCTTATGATTAAAAGTAATGAAAATTGTCTAAACAACTCTGAAAATGCGGAAGTTTCTCTTTTGACAGCCTCCTTCCTTTGTGCGTGGTGTGTGTGTGTGTGTATGTTGGGGGGGCAGCTGCCTTAACCCTTCATGTCTGTGACTGTCAGGAAGGGAGGGGTGCTTCCGCCTGCGTCATGCCTTGCCCTCTTGCAAAACACTGAACCATCAAACACGTGTCCACCCCACTGCGCCCCTAGTCCTGTTTTTTGTTTGTTTAAAAAAAAAAAAAAAAAAAAAACCTTAATGTAATGTTAGGAACTAAACCAAGAACAAACACCAGTATGGTGGCACGGCTTAGGGAAAGGGGATTAGACGTCATCTCGGAAGATGACCTCCTCAAATACATCCTCGAAATAAACCCTCCAACCATTCTTCTGACCCCATCCCTAGCGACATCGCCATCGATTTCTACACCTATACTCTCTCTTACTGGACCAGGCTAGTCAATCTCTTCCTCAGTCAAGGCTCCCTCCCGGTTGCCCTCAAATCAGGTCAGGTCACCCCTCTTCTAAAAAAAACCTCCGCCGATGCGAACGACCTCAACAACTTCCGCCCTATCACCAACCTCCCTTTTCTTTCAAAAATCACAGAAAAATGTGTTGCGAAACAACTTTCCTTGCATATTATGGACAATAACCTCCTCGACGTCTTCCAGTCTGGCTTCATCCAAAATTGCAGCACTGAAACAGCCCTGCTGCAAGTGATTGATGATGCGCTGCGCATACTCGACTCTGGGGAATCGTGTCTTCTGATTCTTCTAGACCTCTCTGCAGCCTTTGACACTGTTAATCATAGCACCCTCCTCAACACTCTTCAACAGAGAATGGGATTGGATGGCACAGTGCTCAAATGGTTTGCCTCTTTCCTCTCGGACAGATCCCAAATGATCAAGATAGCGAACAGTCTTTCTTCTCCATTGGCTGTAGGTCAAGGCGTCCCTCAAGGCTCTATCCTGGCACCCACTTTGTTTAATCTCTACCTGGAACCATTAGGGAACCTTCTAAGCAAATCTGGGATCCATTACCATCTTTATGCGGACGACACTCAAATCTACCTTAAGGTGTCTTCCGCACACGATCTCTCACTACTCAACTCTACTCTCAACTCTATTCACAACTGGATGTTAGCTCATCAACTCATTCTTAATCCCGCCAAAACTGAATTCCTCCTCCTCTCTACCTCCCTCTCACCTCCTCCTGTTCAATCTTGGATGGATCAGCTGAACCTACTCAACAACAAACCCATCATTGTCGACAGCGCTAAATCCCTAGGTGTCATTCTTGACAAAAGACTCAACCTAATCTCCCACATCAACTCTATTGCTAAGACCGCACGTTACCAGTTGCGCCTTCTATGGGGGATCCGTCGGTTCTTCCCGGAGAAAGACTTAAAAACCTTGGTACAATCTCTGGTTCTCTCAAGACTAGATTATTGCAATTCTCTTCTGACGGGCCTACCCAAATCCCACCTCTCCCCTCTCAAATCCATCCTCCATTCAGCAGCTCGCTTCATTTCAGGGTCTAAACGAAGCGACCACATCACTCCTATCCTGTCCTCTCTTCGATGGCTTCCAATCGAGGCAAGATCTATTTACAAAACTGCATGCATCACACACAAAGCCTTACACCCGTCCTCCCCTCGTTACCTGGCGAATAAATTGAAATTGTCCGGTGGCTCTCGCCCTTCTCGCAATGCGGAAAAGCTTCTGCTCGAGCCCCCCGTCTTCAAAAGGGAAAGATTGATGGCGCAATCCTTCTCAGGCAATGCAGTGAGAATCTGGAACTCGCTTCCCCCCATTGCTCCGTGCCACCTCCTCTACCCGGATCTTCAAAGCTGACCTCAAATCTCTTCTCTTCCAAAGACACTTTCAGAACTAATACTTTCATTCTCAGGCCCCTCTAGGAAGTTCGCTCTTCATTGTATATTTGTACTTTTTCCTGTAAATTCCTCACCCTTGCGTGCTGTGTTGGATTTTATGTTTGTGTACCCTTCATTTTAAGTCTCCTGTTTAATTCACGCCCTCTCTACTCCCTCAAGGAAGTTCTTCCACTATAGGAAATTCTGTAAAATGTACTCCATGCCTATAGAAGTGCCTTCCCAGTGTGTTCTGAGTGACTGTCACTTATTGCAGTATTATACCTCTATTTGTATTTTGTATCTTATGTATCATGCACACCTGTCACTTTTTCCTCTTGCAACGTATACCTCTTTTTGTATCTTGTTTGTTTTTGTTATTTGCACACTTGTCACTTTTTCCTCATGTAATGTAACGCTTGCTTTTGTATTATGCTCACTTGTAACCTTCTCCTCATGCAATGTTACTGTTCCTATTGTGAAGCGCTCTGACACCTTCGGGTAAAGTCCGCGCTATATAAAAACGCATAAATAAATAAATTAGAGGCATCCCCCCCCCCCCGACAGACTGGTCTCACCAACCAGCAGGGGGGGAACTTGGTCAGTAAGACGGGGGGGTGGCGGGAGGAGTATGTGTACGTTTTTGTCTGTGTGTATGTGAAAAGTCGTGGTGACATCTGACAGACACCTCACCACACCCGACCCATAATACCTGCCCCCAGCAATTTACCAGAAAATAAATCTATTGGGGGGTGGGCTGTAACACTCCAAACACACCCCCTGAAGCTACGCCCCTGCCAACTAGTATCCGGCCTGTTGGGCTGGGGAAGCCGGAGGGGTTTGCAGTCTGCTCAGACTAAATGGGACTGGCCTCCCAACCTTGAGAACTGGAGTGAGGGTGAGTGAGTGGCAGGTGAGCGAGTGGCAGGTGAGCTTTACATGGTAGGACTGGTAGCTAAAGGGATGTGGGAGGCAGATGAGCACAACACAACCGCCTAGGCACTAGAGAACCAGGGAGAGGCATGAGAGGTAGGTGAGCTCTTGACACCTGGACTGGCCTGGGAGAACCATGGAAAGGTGTAAGTTAGGCCAGCACTAGAGCCCTGGGCCGGTTTAAGAGAAACATAAGTGTGGGAGACAGGTGAGCTCTGTGCCCTAGGAGTAACCTAGGAGAGCCAGGGAGTGGTGTGAGAGGTAGGTGAGCTGTCACACCCGGACCGGCCTGGGAGAACCAGGGATAGATGTAAGAGGCAGGTCAGAACTACTCCCCAGGACTAGCCCAGGTGAAGCAGGGAAAGGTGGGTGACCTGTAGACAACTGGACTGTCCTGGGAGAAGCGGGATAGGTGTGAAAGGCAGCTCTGCACTTCACACCAGGATTAGCCTAGAAAAAATAGGGAGATGGCGAGGTGTGGCAGGCAGGTGAGCTGTACACACCTGGACTAGCCTTGGAGAACGAGGGTGAGGTGTGAACGGCAGGTCTGCACTACACACCAGGATTAGGCTAGAAAAAACAGGGCGAGGTGTGGGAGGCAGGTGAGCTCTACATACCTGGACTAGCCTTGGAGAACGAGAGAGAGGTGTGAAACCTAGGTGAGCTCTACACAGCTGGACTGGCCTAGGAGAACCAGAGATATGTGTGAGGCAGGTCAGAACTACACCCCAGGACCAGTCTAAGAGAGACAGGTCAGCTCTGCTTCCTTGGAGTAACCTAGGAGAGCGAAAGCGAAGTGTGGGAGGCAGGTCAAAACTACACCCAAGCACTAGCCTAGAAGAACCCCACGGAGATATGTGAGAGGTAGGTTACCTCTACACACGTGGCTGGCCTTTTAGAACCAGCAGAGAAGGGTGTGAGAAGCAAGGGAGATCAATCCACCCAGACTAGCCTCTGTGAACCAATGAGGGGACGCGAGAGACAAGTGAGCTCTACACCCCAGGAGTGGTCTAGGAGAACAGGAGATGGGTGTGAGTGGCAGGTTAGCTTTACATACATGGACTGGCATTGGAAAACCATGGAGAGGTGTGAGCCAGGTGGCATTTACGAAGCAGGAATGGGATAAGAGAACCAGGAAGGGGTGTGAGAAGCAGGTAAACTGTACACAACAGGCCAACTTTGGAGAACCTGCAGAGAATGGTGCGAGAAGCAGGTGTGCTCTAACCAATTTGCTTGGTCAAGGAGAATCAGGAAGAGGTGTATTGGGACGGAAAAGTCCTCTGCATCGTAAGAGACGTGTACCCCTACTCCGAGTGCCCAACTGTACTGTTGTCTGGACCCCTAGCGGATTTTTTTGTCATAAGCGAACACGGATCATGCATGTGCACCATGACATAGGACTGTCCAACGGATTGCGGTCTTGTTGGACCGGCAGGGGCGCCCAAAGGGCTGCCCTTATAGTGGTGGAAGGCTACTGCCTTTACCAGGAGTTAAGCAGCACGTGCAGTTGTTGCAGCATACCGTGTAGTGATCAGTAGTAGTGAACAGGTCCTTTTTAGGTCTCGCCTACGCAGCGCGCATGCGCTGCAATAGGAGACCTTTAGCCGTCGTTCAGCTCTTTTTCGAAGCACATACTCGTGCTTGTGGCGGCATCCAGCTTGCGGGAGCGAGCAGGAGCGCGCCACAAGCACGAGTATGTGCTTCGAAAAAGAGCAGACTGCGCACGCACACACGCACGCACCACTCCCGGGCCAGCAAACACATACGCGCGCCTCTCTCCTCACCCACTCGCTCCGCCCTTTCCGTCTCCTTTTTGCCTCTCCATTAACGCGCCAGTCCCATCCCCCAATCCCTGTCTCCACGTTATCTCTCCTCTCAAGAAAATCTTTCTTTCTTTTCCCCTAGTTTCACTTCCCCTCTCCATTTCTGACCCCATCACCTCTCGGGCCCTCTCTCTAAATCTGCCCTCCGAAGCTCTCACTCTTTCTGTCCACCCTCTTCCTCTCTGTCTCTCCCCACACGCCTCTCGCTCCTGCCTTTAGCAGCCCACTAAGTATTTTATGTGGTACATAGAAATTATTTTTTTTAATGTATGGGAATACTTGCTACTTCTGTTTGTCGCTGCTCAACTGTCACAAAGGAGTGCCTCCCGCTCCTCCCTACTCCCGCCCCACTTGGAGCTCATTTTCGTAGTCCCATAGAATACACGTTTTCCTTTTACAAATTAAAGCAAGAACGCAGATGCTGCTAGTTTACGGTCGGTCTGCTTTAATTTTATATACCGCAAAACGTCCTTTTGTATTTGCGTTTGAAAGATGGTAACTCTATGCCGATGGATCATCAGCTGGAAGAAAGTGAGGGATCAAAAACATAAATGCAGAGGTGTAGAAATAGGCCTTCTTTTTTTACTTTTTTCAATGTTACTCTTCGACACCAAATATTTTCCGTGCACACAACACAACATGGCCTTGAGATTGCCTCAGCAGGTACCTGTTTTAACCAAGTGGTCGAATGTTTGAACTCAGACGCGTCACTCTGCCTTTCACCCTTACGATGTTAATAAAGAGAGTCATGGAGTTGAAGGACGGTACCGTGGTTGTCTGTATCAAGAAAATATTTAGTTCTAAGCATGTGCTTTACAATTAGACTGTTGTGTTCACCTTGGTGCTTGGGTCAAAGTGCAGATTTATTTGGGTAAGCTGATATGTAGTTGCTGATATGTAGTTGCTTTTCTAGATATAAGAAAAGCCCCACAATTCACGCACAGCCGCCCCCTTCTTTACGGGGATGTGCTACTCTTTCCCTTTTGCATACACTGAGCCGAGACATACTTTCAATGCTGGCATTATTTGCTTAGTATTTTAGCAGTTTTACCATTTACGTTTCTATTCCTGTCAAAAGTTCTTTAAAGTATATTTTATTTGGTTACTTTTTTGCCAGGCTGTGCGGTCTGCCTATTACTCAGAAGCTTTACTTGGAGAGCATTGTTTTGTTTGGGACATAGTTTTATTAAATATCAGCATGTACATGAATACTTTTATTCCAAATTCCAAGTCACTCATCTCACTTTTACTATATTAAACATGCTTCAATGAGAATAAGTCATTGGCTGTCAATTCGTGTTGGGTAGCATACCATATCAGGACACTGGATGTGCAGATAAAACCACATTTTTTTATTGGAAATAATTTTGTCTATATGTGCAACTTTCATATTGTATTAGCATTTCAATATAGACCTGGATATTTTTAATAAAATGAAAGCAGAACTCATTAAAGAGGAGAACATAGCCTTGCTCTATCTGCAGCATCAATATTAGGTCCTCCTCTCTCATAGCTTGTTTTCAGCCTCCACTATACCTTGTCAGCCCGCTGCCTTATATTCGCGTCTCTAACCTCTCAATCCTCAGCCATTCTTTATTTTCACCCTCCGACTGTCTCTCCTGACCCCTTTCCAAATCAACAACTTTTTTGTCTTCAGTCATGCCAATCATTGTTTCTACCAAACAGAGCCAGTGGACATCAGGGCACGACTGGGACTATCTTCCAATCGGAGGGCCGCTGCCACATGAGGGGCCGGGTCAGAAGTTGCACATGTGCGAGTCTGTTGATTACGTCTATGGACGCCTTACTGGCTGTTTGACTGGAAGGTCCAATTGCATCTTCAGAGACTGGTGTAACACTTTTTTACATGTATAAGGACCTTTTTAGAGAGTAATCTGACATCTGTCACCCGCAACGGAGTTTGATTTTGGTTTTGAGTATACATCTAAGTAAAGCATTCTTGTGAGCTGTGCCATACATACGTGTGTATTTATATGTATAAACCTGTGTATATGTATGTATGTATGTATGTTAGAGAAGTACACGCCTGCCTAAGTAGATAAGGTGAGTCCATTCACGAGCCAGGTGGGGAAACTGAGGAGCTTACCAACGCACATGGAGCCCTCCCTCCAGCCCTTACAGTATTGGGCAGTCTAAGTCACAATGCATTTACTAGGCTTACAGTAAAACTTTTGTTAACTCCCAAATATGAAACGTGTAAGTGATGTATTGGAAGCAGACTCTTACTCAGCTGTTGCAGAGGCAAGAAAAGCACCCCCCCCCCGCCACAGTGATAGGGCTGTAGGTTGCCGCATTTGTTGGTATTTGCCTGAAACTAAGTGCAAAGAAAAACAAGCATTGGCATAGCCAATAGGTCTCGCCCTCGTGACCTTATAAGTGTTTAGACATGCAACAGTTGATGTTGTTGCACCAAGGATATTGTACTGCATAACTAAATACTTATAAGGTTCCAAAGGGCGAGACCTATTGGCTATGCCAATGCTTGTTACCCTGTGTCATGAGAGGGAGGTCTACAGTCTCACTAACCTTTTTAAACGTTCTGCTGCTGTGTGCTTGACACACCTGTGGCCTACATCAGGTAGATGTGGAAGTGCATGTGCGATGGAAGCATGTGCTGAGTGTATGTGTGCTCGCAAAAAGTACAATACACATTGAGTGAAGTGTGGGACAGTGTGCACATGGTAAATGTGTGTATGTCCGGCAGTGTCTGTTTTTAAAATAACACACACTAGTACAATAAAGGCTGCAGTACTGAACCGTGTGCACAGACTGTATATGTGCGCTGAATGTAGTTATGCCTTTGGTGGCATAACACATGAGGATAACAGTGCTATGCAATAAGTGTTCTGTGAATGTATACTGGGTGCAAGTGTGCCTGCACTGGTACATTATATGGTGGGCCCTTTGGTTCCTTTTTGGGAAGCCCAGGCCTGTCTGGTGAAAACATGAGGAATAGAGGAATACCCCCAGACATATTTGTGTATTGCTGCATTCCTGTAAGCTGGGAGCGACATGCGGGGGAGGATGGGAGAGGCACGCTCTCCCTGTGCATTTCAAAGGGCTCAATTCAATCCAATCAATGATAGATCACAAGGAAGGGGCCTGGACACATCTCAGGGAGCGAGAGATGGGGCTGATAAGGGAATCATAAAGAGTAGGCCTGGGAGCCCAGGATTGGCCTTTTTGAATCACATATAAATGTGACTGACATCCAGGTGTGAACTCTGGTCACTCCCATGAATCTTGTTGTGGGTTAATTAGCTTCAGAGCCCTGCCTGCTGTAACAGACATCCTTCAGGAGGTAGACGAAAGGGGGAAAATGTCAATTTCAAACAAGTGGAACCCCACCATAAAACTTTAAAGACTTGAACACTACAGTAGATTTTGTGTCTGGAAAAGGACTATAAGTAGCGGAGTTTGAGACCCTAAACATTGTAATCTGGCGAGCAACCAGATGGGTTGTGTGAGGAGGGGAAGCTCTGCAAGATTTCTCTGCCTATGACCAGGACTTGGGAGGGGGGGTGGGCAGGCCTGCTAGTCTCCCTGCTGGGTGAGGGGAAATCACCCAGGGAAAACAAGACCACCTGCTCTGGAGCACCAGCGCATGCCTGCTTGCCAAGACCAGTGTGCCCTGCGAGGAGGAGAGCGTTGAAAGGAGCCAGGTCCCGGGGGAGGGCTATTGTGCAAGGTGTGAAAAATCTGCTCTTGCACCGATCAGGCCAAAGCCCGTGTGCTGGATTGTTTCGGTGACCCCCATGTGCCAGGTGGGGCCGTCATGGACTGAGCCGAGGAGCAAGGGTTGTGTGAAGGGTTCCAGGACTGCACAACATCGTGGTGAGTGGCCCTGTGTGCTGGAGAGAAGGCTACTGTGAACATCAATGCCAGGTCAGCATTACCGGACTTGTGAGTGCTTTGGCCGTGACCCCATATGCCAGGAGGGGCCACCTGAGAATCTGAGGCCAAGGGTTCTGGCCGTCACCTGGGACCGAGAAACTGCTGCGGTGACCAAGGCGGCTTCAGCGTGCATACTGCAAACTGCACACGAGGAGGCCCAAGGATCAAAGGACATCATAGGAGCCCTGTTGGAGCATGGAGATCAACCTCACCCGCCCCAGCAAAGGAAAGAGTGACTTACCATGCGATCACCGGAGCAGGAACAACCTCGATCGCTAGAACCAGCCGGTAGCGTGTGTAGGAAGGTGGAATCTGACTATATGGTTGCCCCCACTTTTTTTTATGGTGTTTTGCTGGTTTATGACTTAGTTGGACTGGGATCCTGCTATTCAGGGCCCCAGTCTATCTGCTTTCTCTGTAAAATGGTTTCCATGTGCCTTAGGCACATCTCTGATTGGAATCTGGAGTGCCCTTATAAGTCCCTAGTATATGGTATACTATGTACCAAGGGCATAGGTACCTCAGAGGCCTACCCGGGGTTGCAGCACGTATTGTGCCACCCCTGGACGGCCATCCAAACTGACACCACAGGTCTGCTACTGCAGCCTGGGTAAGGTGGTGCAGGCACCCCTTACTGTGATATAGGTTACCTATATCACTAAATACATACACACATATAAACCTATAAGTCACTCCTAAGGCAGGCCTTATCAATCCTAAAGGCAGAGTGCATGGTTCCTATGTGAGAGGGTGCCCCTGCATGAGCAGGGCCCCTCTGCAGCGTTCGGAGACCATCTCTGATGCTGTTTGTAGTGCAGCCTGACCATATACTCTTAAGCGCATTATATCCTCGCGGTAAAATGCTAACTTTGGAATGGCTGCACCTAAACATGTCGTGTTTGGTGTCAAACATCTTGGAATACTACCCCCCGCCAATCCTGGCGGCGGGGGTAGCATTCCACCCTTCTAGAGGGAAAGACATGTTAACTCTGGCTTACCCGGTAACTTCTTTCTGAAGCCCTGGCATCACAAAATGGATGCTGCTGCCACAGACACAAGTCTGGCCTCCTGCTGCTGGACGAAACTCCGGCAGGGGAGGCCTGGACAATAGGTTTCCTGTTGCAGGGAGGTGTGACCACCTCCCCAGACAGGATAATGTGTATTGGGGCTGGGTGGGTGCACTCTTAGAGTGCTTTGAAGTCCTGCACTGGGGGAGCAAAAGGCTCCTCTGTGCATATGCCAGTTCAAACCAGCTCAGGGGCTACCTGCCCCTGCTCTGGCGCGAAACTGGACAAAGGGAAGTGGGTGTAGCCACCCCTCCCTTGACCCTCCCATAGGTGGGGTCATAGAGTTAGTCCCTCCCTGTTTTACTGGTTAAAATGGGGAACCCTTGCCACAGCAAGATTAGATTATACCTGGACGAAACTCTGAAACTAAATCCTGGACCTTCGACGCTCTACTCACGATTAGAGGACTGAAGAATCTCCCTTGGGGTCAAGGAGTGACTCCCCTGCTTGGCAGGCACCAAAGAAGCATCTGTCCGGTTCGCATCACTGAAGCTCCCGTCGGACGCCGAAGTCATCGCATCACCAGAGGTGGATTCTCAGACTTAACCGAGGCTACCCTGAGTCCCCAGCAAAGCTGAGGCCCGTGGCTATTGTGGGTGACTTGAGACCGTGACCCCTGGACACCGAGCACACTTGCAAGTGCACCATCTTCTAGGTCTCCCAAGAAGTCGTGCTTTGGGCTCCGAGTAGCCCTAGCCTCCAGCACCACCTGCACCGAAGATCACTGGCCCCCACTCCACGAGTGTCCTGTAAGCCAGCTCCACGTGCGGCGTCACGAGGCTCCTTCGCGGTCGCTAGCCCGTTGGCTAGTAGCCCTCAACGAAGGCCAATCTTTTCTTTACTTGGCAGTCTGGTTGCTCCAGGCCTGCCCTCACTTACCCTCGCTGGGTGAGTTCCCCAGACCTTGCTGGTCTGCATCATCGACGATCTACATCTTACTCGAGACTTGCCGTTGCCAAGGCTTGTTGGGTCCAATCTGGTCGCCGACACCTCTGCACTCGACAGACATCGAGCAACAGCCCGAATCCTGCTCCTGGTTGCCGACATTGCCTCCCGGACCTCGTGGCTGAAGAGTCAAGACGACCGTCATCGAACCTGAAGCACTCGACATCGGTGGGCATCTGTCCATCGCCTCCCTGGTCACTGGCTAGTGACCCAGACTCTGTCCCCTCTGCTTTCAGGTTCTTCAGAACTCCGATCCACTCTTGGATCCACCCGGACACTTTTCTCCTGGTCGCCAGCAGCACTTTGCAGCAGATCGCCATAAGAACCGACGACGAAACCCGACCCCGAAAGGCACCTATGCACCTGGCTTCCCTGGGTGAGGTAACACGAGTACTCCGGTGCTCCCGTGGGTAGAGACTCTTCAAAGTCCTAGATCTCAAAGGGTTTTGTCCTAGTCCTCTTTTAAGTGTCCCTTTCCTCTATTTTCCCGATCCCGACTTTCTCCATAGAAGTAAACGGCGTATCGCGGTTGTGTATTTACACTGCACGCGTCTCCCGTGGGTCCCCTGTGTCACTACCTTGGGTGGTTCCTTGTGGTCCAAGCACTTCTAGAGGCTCTAGGCCTAGTGTCTAGTTCAGTCGTGGTTCGCATACCACTTTATTGGTATATGGTTTGGTACGCCCCCAGGGTCCAAACGTGTATTTGTGCTATTACTGTGATTTAAGATCTTATAACCTATGTACTTCGAACTCTAGCCTCATAAAGAGACTAGAGGGGTGTGTTTAGTAATAAATACATATATTTTGAATATATATCTGGTGTGGTGCTCTTTCATTTGGTCACTCAAGAGATTATAGACTGGTAAAACAAGCTGCTTTACATTCCTTCAAGACTTAGCCTGAAGGCTGCTCTCCATAGCTACCACTAGGATAGCTTTCAATAAGGTTGTCTTTACCCTACCTACCATAAGAGTCGATTTGGACTGGTGCAAGGTGCCCACTATAATTAGTGGACAGCATATGCCAGGCCAACTTCTCACAGCGTGGCTTGGAGGAGAGAGCCTGCACCTTCTGGGTGCTGCCGTGTGTGACCCTGTGCAGCCGACTTTGCGATACCGAGCTGGACTTCACTGCACCACTGTAGGATTGCATACTGCTGGAGTGGGTAAGCCATTAACTGGGCCTTTGGGGCCCCGGTTGGAGCGAGGAGGGAACACAATGCCAAGAAGAAAAAGCAACACACTGGAAGGAAGAGAGAAGAAAAGAAAAATATTACCTCTATCACAGCGTGACCAGTGGAGGACGCAAATCAAAATCAAGCAATTAGTACTTGGTCCATGTGCCACATGAAATAAGAGGAAGTGAAGCCGGCATGCGCGGGCCAATTGCAGCAAGTAAGACTGACAATGAAGCAAATGAATAGTAAGCAGTGGGCGGGCTCCAAGCCCCTTGTAGAAAATAATATCTCTTGCATGCTAGAGTGCATGCTGTGTCGCAGGCGAGACCTAAATTGGCAAAATGCTTTGTCGCTTTTCTAGCACGGTGTGGATGAAAATGTGATAATCCAATGCTGAAAAACTCTGCTAGCATACAAATAGACATTTAAGGTGAACAGGCTTAGAGTGTCTGTGGTGTTGTAGAGTACTCCACATAAAGTAGCTACTCTCCAGCAAAAACTTGGAAACTATCCAGGGTTCCCTACTTCTCTTCTTGGCATTTTGTGAATATATATATATATTTTTTTTTATTTACCACGCTCTTCACCTCTTCAATGTTGTCCACGAAATACTTTCTCTTTTTTGATGCGGACAACGTTGAAGAGGTGAAGATGGTGGTAAATAGTTTAGGGATTAGCCACTTTGCCGAGGGCTCACGGTGGGAAGAGGAAAGAGAAACAGCTAAATCTGGGGCGGATATATATATATATATATATATATATATATATATATATATATATATATCTCAAAAGCCTTTTACCACTCCAGGCACAGTATTACAGCTTTGAATTGGTAAAATGCCAACCAAGCCAACCTGAAATGAATAAAAGCAACCCCTGACACGTGTTTCGATCTCATTGCATAATTTATGCGTCGCTCTATCCCTGAAAGGGTATTGTTTTGACTTATACTGGGAGCTCCCTTGTGTCTGGACAAAGCTATACCTCTCCGAACAACTCTAATGAGAGCAAAACACGTGTCAGGGGTTGCTTTTATTCACTTCAGGCTGGCTTGGTTGGTATTTTACCAATTCAAAGCTGTAATACTGTGCCTGGAGTGGTAAAAGGTTTTTTGTCATTTTACAGCTCGGTGTGGAAAGCACTGTGTTAGTTCTATGCTTAAAGACTTTGCTGTAGGAATGGCAAAAGACTGTCCCTTTCTATCTTGGCGTGGATGGCACTGTGCTAATCCTATGCTTAAAGATTTTTATAGAAAAGCAGACATTTGAGGTGAGCAGATCTTGAATGTTGCTGGTCTCTAGGGTGCTCTACACAGGAGCTGCTTTCCACCTAAACTTGAGAACTACCCAGAGTTCTCTGCTTCTTTTGCATAATGTATTCGTCACTCTATGCCTGAAAGGGTATTGTTTTGATATATATATATATATATATATATATATATATATATATATATATATATATATATATATATATATATATATATATAGCCATACACACACACAGATATGTTTCTAATATTAGATTCGATTTAATTTAATTTGTAAAATTACAATTTAACTATTTAATTTTAACATTTTAAATATTGAAATGTACTCTAAAATTAATTTATATTAATTTGGAACGACCAATACCTATACTTTCTAATTCTCTTGCTAACTCTATACACTACCAATCTCTGAACTCTAAACCCCCCTTAATATCCCAATATGCTACCCATCCTTGAACTGTAAGAAAAAAACTATTACCCCTTTACACTACCCATCCCTGACCCTGGAACCCCCTTACCACCCCTACACGCTACCCATTCCTGATCCCTAAAAACCTCTTACTGCCCCGATTCACTTGTCATTCCATTCGGGGAATTTGCTGTATTTACTATGTGAGTAAGAATCACTGTGATAAGTTCTGTTTGAGGTTTAATGTTCTGATATGCATTTAAGGCAAGGTAGCTTGAATCCATAGTGCCAAGAACAGGGCCTAGTTAACTTTCACCTATTGATAATGAGTTCCTAAATGGCACCACTGTAAAGTGCATGACCTAGTTTGCAGCAGTCACTGAAAAACAGAAAGCATTCCGAAGATTGTAGTTTTGGTTTTTTCGTTTGTGATATGTTGGTACTAGATTACAGTGGTTTTGTGGATAATACATTATTTACAGTCTCTATACTTTGCATATGGGGTGATGGAGAAGTAACTTGGCAAGCCCTTGAGACAGCTGACAAGCTGCCCAGTGTCTTGGTCTCCTCTGACTTTTTAAGCCAAGAGCACTTTGTATTGTAAAGCTGACGTATGACTACTTCTACAGCTTTTAATTGCACACAGTGTGCAATTTCTGGTATTTATTTCATTTCGTGGAAATAACCGCTTTGAAAATGTCACAGAAGCTTTAAAACGTCACACAGAAGCACAATGAAAACATGGGAATTTCACACAAAGGCGCAATGACAATGAAAATGTTGAAATGTCACACATGGGCAAACAGGAGATGGTGACTGTATATTGGATAGTCAGTGAGTGGAGTCCTGCAGTCCGCCCTCTGTGTTTATGGAACACGGGGCTTCCGTAGTCCGTCTTCTCTGTTTACGGCTGGCAGGAGATAAGGAGGACGCGTTACTCAACGTCCCTTCTCAAAGTTCATCTTGCCGGAGCGCGCATGCGCACTGTAGCTCTTCTGGTCTCCTAGCAACACTGATCAACACTTCGTAGCTGCGGCTTCCGTTAGTATCCCAGCAGGCAGCGCGGCACCGAGGAGGACCGGCCCGGGAGGTGAGATAACGGGAAGGGATGTGACTGGACAGTACCGGGGAGGGCGGCACGGGCACGCGAGCGCACGGCTTCATGATCATCTACTCCTCCCAGCCTGGGGTATCACTGCCCCGCCTCCTGTGGGGCATTACTAATGCCCCTGCAGAGGCATTACTGCCCCGGCCTGTCGCTCGTCTGTGCCGCCCCCACTGACGCGCTCCCCTGCCTGGGTCACTCTACTGCCCCTGGTGCGGTGGTACTGCCCAGCCAATCCTGGGGCAGACACTATTACTGCCCTTGATTCTTCTCCGCCGTCGGACACCACGATTACCCCCAGATGCGATGGTACTGTCCAGCCAACCCTGGGGCACTGTTCCTGGCCCTGGAGAGGCAGCGGTGCCCCGTTCACACTCGGGCACCACAACTGGCCCTGAAGAGGTAATTGCCCCGCCATGTCTGGGGCACTAGTACTGCCCCATGGAGAGGTAATACTGCCCACCCTCTGGGGTAGTTTTAATGTTCCCTGCAGCATCTGCACCCTCTCACATGAGAGCTCCCTGAAGGTTCCGACAGTCACCTCATTAGCAAATAAGGTGCCACGCCAAATGCCGCTGGCTCTAGTGCCCCATCGCGGCTATGACTGTCCTGCCCCTCCCCTCTCGGGCGTTATTGGCCCGTATCCTGCCCTCTGCCGGTTATTACTACCTGCCTTTCGCCGGATTATCACTGATCCGTCGGATGCTGCCAGAGTATCACCGTATTATTAGTCATTACTGGGCCCTGGAAGTAACCTGGATTATTAATGCCCTTCTGATCCCCAGTGGGATACACGATACACCCGTCTTGTGCCTCCCTCCAGCCCCCCATGCACAGCATCCCTGCCCTCCCTTGGGTGTATTCCTGTGGCAGGTATGTTCCTGCCCCTGCTGTGATATGGAGTATCACTGCCCTGTACTGCCCCTACACCTTCTCTTTATCTCTCTCACTCTCCTTCCTTGGGCAGGGATGTTCCTGCTTCCGTTGTGGTATGAGGATAACTGCCCCTACTCGTGCTCTAATATCCTTGCCCGCGCTCTGTCCTACTATGTGTTAGGTGTGACCCTCCGGCCCCACTGGAGTATTTCTCCTCTGCTTACTGGAGGGTTCCTACTTCCCAGTTGAGGCATTCATGCACCCTCCAGCCTCACACTCCAGTACACCAGACCCTTTCTGTCCACTGATTAGCTCTATGCAGGACTCTAAATATCCCTACTTGGGCATTTCCGCTGCCGACCTTTGCCATCCTTAGCCCCCCCTCCCTGCTATGTTATGATATCCCTTCCCACGCCCCTCCCACTATTGTATTAATGCCTTGTCGTTTTTAGAGGATACAAATCGCATGTTTTATTTACATCAGACACGTAGCCTAATAGAACTATAGTAAATAAAAGTGTGACGTTTTGTTCAGATGCAGGGCACTTTCGTAGAGCTTCTCAAAAGAGTTGTCTGGGACTAGCACACTGACATTAGTGATGGAGTTCAGCGTGAGATATCTAGGTGCAGACAAACCGCAAAATAAGGAGGAAAACCAAAGCTGTAGCCGAGCCAGCATCATATCTGTATGTCAAGTCCGCAACTAACCTCGTGTAAAAATATGAAATAGGATTTTAAAATTCCAAAAGTGTGGGTTTTTTCAGCATTTGGTTGGTACCTTGCATTACTTTTCTACCTTGAGTGAAATTAAAGCGCCTGATGAGATTACAGTGGTAAAAATGCCCAAAGTGATATTGTCCAAAAGGGAGAGGTGGATCAGATGGGAAGGTGTCCTCCCTTATAATCTGCCGGGATCCTGTGCCCAGGACTGATCGATGTTTTAAGCCCCCGTGGCTAATGTCCGCACCACTCACTGTCACCGTGACTTTGGTGGCTGCGAGACTATAATGCATTTGTGTCGCTCTGCTCTAAGCCAGTGACATCTTCGAAGCATTTTCTCCGTCCCACACGATATAAGATAATGTAAAGAGGCCCTGGATCTGTCCCGAGGAGCTACTCAAAATGTATTTCTTCCGGTTGCATCTTAAATTCTGTCTGCGCGGAAATTAACAACATAAGCTTGTACCGCTTTAACAGAACGATAATGAAATTTGCTGTTGATAAATACTATAATTAAAGTGGCTATTTTTATAGAAAAATAAATTCAAAAAGGTATGCAGTTCCTAGCCTGTTCGGGGGGGACAGGTGGACTAGGTGGTCATAAGTCCTCACTGGTTACAGGGGGAACGGGGAGTTCCTCCTGTTGGAATTAGGGCCCTCACACACCCGGCTGGGTGTCATGCTTCATCATAGGGCATGCTCCTCGTGAGGTCGGCGCTGCAATACCTGACGGGCTCCCTATGAGGGGCTCTTTGGCGGAGATCATTTATTCCAATTAGCTGTTTGGTGCCGTGGGGGGTGAGGAGCCTAAATGTGTAGATGTAAGGTGTGAAGGTGAGTGATCCAAGGGAAATTAAAACAGGAATTGGAGGTGCCAAAGAAAATAATCTTAATCAGTAGGGCTTCCAACCTGATTAAAAACAAGGTGATGCACTACTGAAGTAATGTTTCAGAATTAAGCGCTCTATCAAGTGGTCAACATGTTTCTCGCCTAGTTGTCCTATGATCTAGCGGCGATTCGTCAGGACCAGTATAAGTGAATCTATCTACACAACAGGTGGTTGTCCGGTAAAGTGTCCCTGATAAGCCACCTAACAAACCTACTGTATGGTACCTGTAATTGGAAGACCAACCCAATTTGGGTCGGTAACTAACACCATTGACTCCCGGCAGGATTGACACTTGGAATTCCCACTGTCGTTTGCTGAACCGCAACACAGTCGGCAGACCTACCCAGCAGCGAGTGGGTAGGTCTGCCGACTGTGTTACTCAGGGTTACTCAGTCCGTGATAGCCCCACCATGTTTCCATATTTTATTGTATTTCTGGGGGCAGCCTCTTGCCTCATAAAGCGTTTCTTCTAGCTTGCCACACCAGTCCATGCCTCTCGTCCAAGCTTCTACTGAGGGAGCTGTGGAGGATGTCCAATGACGTGCTATATCCCTTTTAGCTATTACTGTGCCCTGCCAATCAGCATTCTGTCTCCCCTGGACCCACCCACGTCCTCCAGGATGACCAACAGTGTAATGCATGGGTGTCGTTCGATGTGGGACCCCACGACAGCGGAAAGGACATTTAAAATGGTGACCCAATAAGCGAGTATCACTGGGCATTTCCATACCACATGGTAAAAGTCACCCATAGGATCTTGGCACCTGTAGCAGGCTGGGGATTCGCAAATGCCCGCTCTCCATAGCTGATGTAAGCTTGGTGTAGGTACCTAAACTGTATTAGGCAGAGTCTGTTGGATATGGTTATGGTTCGAGGGGCCATGCAGCCATCCCTCCAGTCTGCCTCGTCTAGCTCTCCAACACAGCTTTCCCGTTTTGCTTTCAGGTCAACCAGAGATACAGGGGAGTGCGCTGCCAGTGACTTGTAGATTTGGAACACCCCTCCTTTGCGTTGTTTTGTTAATTATTTCATTACTCTCTGACGTGTTGAGCCTCTCCTAAATCATTCTGGTGGTCAAGCCAGGGGGACCCTGCTGAGTAAAGGAAGACAGGAGCTGCTATTGTATGTTAATGTTACTGCTGGCTAGGGTGAGTTGAGAACAAGAATGATTTTAGGAGAGGCTCAACACCTCAACCACTCCAATGAAATAATTGGCACAAGCCAAGAGGCCTCTGAGCCTCACATAGTTTCCACCTTATGTAACAGCTCCTCAAGGAGACGCATGTGAAGTGCACCATGATTTCAGACAGGGAAGTTCTGTCACCGTGTTTGTTCTTCAGTGTCCGTGGAAACATTCCAAGCAGAAAAGCACACCTTTCAATCTTCTGACTACACGCATGTATATATAGTGTTCGTTTGTTTTCAGGTGTGGTAACTCTGTGTTGAACTCTATATACTACCACTAATTGAATAACAATATCTCCGCACTCCTGCACAGGGTACTCAATACAATAATTGTAAACACCTTTGAGAATAATCGGTATTGTGCTTCGTAGATTGCAGTAACTAGGACTGCCCCTGCCTCTCTAATCCTCGTCCGTCATTACCCCATGAGGGAACTTTCTCCCATGACAGAAAGAAACACAGCAGAATTCCAAGTAAGCCCCACCCACCCACCTGGGTGCCATAAAATTGGTAGCTTTCCCAGGATCCTCCTGTTGCCTTTTTCTGTCCAGGATGTGGACAAAGGACGAGGATTCTTTGAGGGAGGTTTTGGCTTGTTTGTGGGGCTGCAGGCCTTTTTTTCCCTCCATCGCATGATTTCTGTTGGAGTCCTACTGCGCAGGGCAGCGATGGTATGTCCTGATTCTCCTGGGGACCTTTTGTGCCAGAGTAGCTGGTGGGCAGCTTGCAGCCAGGCTGGTAAGTTCTCTCTCGCCCCGTGTTGGAGTCTGCAGGGAGGAGGACCACAGGGAGTAGTGCACTACAGACACCCCGAGTAGCACAGCTGACAGCAAACCCTGGCGTTCAGCAGCCAGCGTTGCACTCCAGCACCAGATCCATTAGGGGCGCCTGAGTGATGCAATCAAGTGCCCATGTGAGGGCCCACCCCTTCAAAATCTGCCCTTGGAACGCGAATGGTCTTAGCAGTAAGGTGCGGGAGGACAACCTCCTTAGTTTCTTCTGAGAATTCGAGCTCCTGCTGCTGCAAGAAACCTGGACGCAGACGCCCACACCAATCAAGGGCTTCAAAGAATATCACGCTGCGGCAACAAAATAATCGAAATCTGGTACGGCAGAAGGGGGGCTCTTGCTCTATATTGCCAACAGTATTTTGTGGGTCCATGAGCTTGTGGACCTGGGTTTACCGTGGATACAATGCGTCAAACTCTCTGTGGTGCTGCATCTATAGCAGTATTCTACGTTATTAATCCTGAATCTATATATTCATCCAGCCCATAAGAACAAACTTGTAAAGATTAAGATTCTGACATCTCTTCAATCCATGTTTCCCAAAGCCCAGATAATGCTGTGTGGCAATTTTAACATGAACTTACTGCAAGGCCAAGATGTCAAGCTTCCTACCCAAATCCCGGAAAAAATTTGCAATCAGGCCAGATTAGATCAACTTGGCAAGACGTGCATTATTGTACTCGAAGCCCTGGGTCTTTACAAGGAAACAGGCGGTGCTCGCAGGACCAGCCAGCAGCATTCACCAGACTGATAAACACAGCAAATTCCACCTTAGACTACACTCTGGCAGACTCTGATTTATTTGCAGGAATCACAACTTCTCCCAAAAAGCTAAACTAGAGAGTGAATATTCCGCCCAAACATTCGTTCTAGAGATCACTCCACCATGAGCTCCAGAAGTGAAAGGTTTCTCCTCATCTCCACAATCGTTCAATATGAGGCGTCTCATATGGAAAGAGACAATGATAGCGAGCATCATGGATTTTATTATTCTCTATCTTGAATCGGAACCTCCAGCAATTCGCCGGTACAGGCCTGGGAGGACTTCGTGAAGGTTCTTACAACAATATTCTCAATTAAACCTCCCAGTAAAAAAATCTGAGGTCTAATTGGGGGTGAATAATTCACGTCACAACTACGACATATGAAAAGGCAACTCAAAAGAGAGGTTAGACGCATTCTCCTATTATACTGCTAACTTAGCAAGGAAACCAAATCCAAAATTGTTAAAATGAAACAAGCTTACAAAAAACTATCTGGTCTCTCAAATCCAACTTTACGATGGGCCTCTGGATCAAATTGCTCCACGCAAGTAAACAAAAAAATTCAAACTCTTTCTTGGCCGAAAACAACAAATTAGTAAACGGCCACCACTGGCATCACAATGCCGGCACTACGGTGTCCACCTAGTCAACACACATAGTTGCACCTTACAATCAGGTCGACTTAGGCCAGCCTCCGAAAATGCAAGCAGATGCTCATTGGCCTTTTCATCAAAGTCCTCAATCAATAGAGGCACCTTACCTCATGCTGACCCATACACAGGTTGCACACACCCTGAAAAGGCTTCGGTCCGAGGGGGCACCAGGGCCCAACAGCCTTCCAAATGTGCTATTCAACAAGGACCCCTCTCTTTGGGTTACTCACTTAACACCGCTATTCAATCTTGAACTGTCAACAAACTCCATCCCAAATTCTTGGCGAGGCAGCATATTACAGCCATTTTAAAAATCAGGCAAGCATTAAAATCCTGCAAATTACAGAATAATCGCATTAATCGATGTACAAGCCACGATGTATGCTTCCAAGTTGCTCATTGGCCTAGAGTACTGGATCAACCGTTCAAACATCGTGCCGAAAACTCAGACTGGCTTCAGAGCAGGAATGAGCACAATAACTAATCTGCTGGTGGTAATCCTATTCGCTGAACAAGCAACAGTAAAATCTAGCAAGCTCTATGCCTGCTTTGTCGACCTAAAGGCGGCCTTCGACAAGGTTTAGAGGACACAGCTGTGGGGAAAAAATGTCTCGCTGGGGGGTGCCTATCGAGGAACAAATGGTCCCTTCGTACGATTTAAGGACAAAATAGCAGACATAGAGGAACAATAATTTCTTTGTCAACAAATTTTCAGAAATGAAAAATGCGAGTATTTATTCAATTATATACAATAAAGAAAAAGAATAAGGGGGTGAGTGTGGAAAATCAAGGAACAACTGAAAAGCTCAGACATTAATACAGTGACCATAAATTCAATGAACAGTTTTAGTCACAATTGATTTGAGTACCAATCCTATCAAATTAATAGAAGCAAAGCATTTCTAATAGTTATGGTAGTGTGTGTCGACGACATTTCAATCCTACTTATAAATATGGGGATCATCATCGGGACATAATTGGTGCCGGAGACTAAAAATGCCTAGTACATACTGTGAGGGACCATCTGGATACGGCGGCGCTAGAATTGGATGTGACAATTGCTGAATTGATGAAGAATGGGCACTTCACTGTAGTAATAAAGCTCACAAGGTGAAGAATGCCAAAATGTCTATGTACTTCGCTGTGTGAATGTTGGCTTTGTCAAAATAGGATGGGAGGCATAGGCTCCCAGTCGGGTGGCGTGGAGGTTGCCACACGGGGGAAGAATGGCTCCCGGTGGTGAGAATCACGGCACTGAGGTCTGGGGTTGGGTAAGGAAGAGTCTTTGGCACCGCCGAGTGTTCGGGCGAAGTGCACCGTCGAGGGTCTGTCCACAATTAGACCAGCAAAACTCCTGGATGAAATCATTAATCTCTACACCAACATTATGGGTACAAAGAACCATACAAAAAATCTCCACCAACATAGGGCTAAAACTGGGGTGTGTCCTGGTCCCCTGTTTATTTAATATCTACACGGCCGATCTTGACAGACATTTGGACCAAGTGTTGAGCGACCACCCAAGCTGGGCCAGGAACAACACTTAGAAGCCTGCAATATGCAGGTGACATCATTTTGCTCAGCAAAACACCAATTGGCCTGCAGCGTTTGATAGATTAATTATCGGGATATACTAACAACCTGCGGTTGGGTCTTAATTTAAGTAAAACTAATGTGCTTTGCTTTTCGAGTCCACAAAACAAAAAGCATCCCAAATTCATTTGGCCTGCTAAGGGCAGTGCCCTAGAATTGGCGAAATCCTATAAGTATCTCTGAGTCCATTTCGATTCTCACTCAATGTACAAACAACTCATCTTGCATCCAGACGAGCTATAGCAAACTATCTCCTGTTTGTATTACAGCAAAAGACATGAAACACCTCGACACAACATCTTCTCCAGGTTGTAGGCGCTAAATTTATGCCTTCGCTATCCGATGGCTCAAAACTGCATAAAGGGAAAAATGTGGTGATTTTAAACACACTTCAATCGCGCCTCTTCAAAAAACTTTTTGCGATACTACAGCATGTTTCGCAAGCTCAAATCTGGCTCGAATTTGGCCTGCACCATCAAGAGGCCCAGTAAGGAATGGGGCCCCAGGCAAACTGTGCTGGAGACTGAGAACGGCTGAAGCGAATTTGCTCTCACACCAGTGCTGGCTGGAAATTGAAAGCAGGCTCACACTAAGAATTCACTGTACTCTGTAATCCAGCACTCAATCAAAGGGATGCAATTAAAGGATGCTTGGCACACTCCTATGGAATACGCTGCCTTTAAACTAACCACCAGCAGAGCAGCCAAGCTTCTATCACACACCTCAAACAAGGCTGCATTTGCGTGCAGACAGTATGCGTGGGCAGTCATGCCATCGTATGCGGCCTGGGGACCACAGTACTATCTGTCTTCTCACTTCTCCCTCGACCAGGAACCATGACCTGACGCTTATCTGCCTTGGCGTCTACTCATCCAAGGACCATGTCCTTCCAGGAAGCACTCTTGGCCCAACAACCATTGCTGCCTTTGCGGATATTCCAACAAAACGCTGCTCCGCCCACTATGTGAGTGTCCAGTCATGCTAGATCACAGGCGACATCTATTATGACCAACTTTAAGTACTTAAATACTTAACAAGTTAGGTCATGTCGCCCAGCAGTAATAGCCTTGCTAAGAGGGAATCCGGTACAATCATCATGCAAGGCTGTGAGATTTCTTAACTATGCTTCCAAGATGCTGAAAGGGCACAGTATCTGAACCGTAGTGTTCCTCAAAACTGATCTGTCATATGTTATCAGAGGAACTCTTTTAGCAGAACTTTAACCTCATTTTGGCTGAATTTCAGCCCGGTTTTAACCTGACCGTGAGATGGTGCTGCCATATTAACACATCAAGCTCTTTATCCCTGAACTGGTTGGTGCCGTCACACCAACGCACAAAGCATCAAGCACTTAATCCTCGGACTGGCTTTCCCAATCCTAGCACTTAATTCTTCAGTGAAGCTCTTATTTTAACTCCAATTGTGTATTCATGTGAATTTATACATGCGATTGAGATAATCCTCTGATAGAGTGGCTCCAGTACTTAACGCCTCAAATAGACGTTTACCCTTTTATTGATTGCTTGCCTATGTTACTAATTTATACTGAAAATATATTAATTAATCAATCAATCAATAAAAATTACTTACTTACTGGTTGTATTTGGCTTTGCGCATGCGTGCTCCTTTCTCCTGCGGGCTGGGAAGAAGCGCAGTATTTATTGAGAATCTAAGTGGTTAGGCAGATTTGCTTTTTTGTGGCCATTTCTAACTTGCTTGTTTTGCTCTGCCTGCTGTTATCCAGTATTAGGGTATCTTTCATAGATTCACATGCCTGAATCATTCCCCGTAGTCGAGATGGGAGTCCCCGGTAAATTAGAAAAGTAATGTCCTATTAGACATACAAAACAATAGGCCTAAGGCCTCTCATTAGTAACATATCCAGGTCCTTTTGTGAAAAGGACCAAACTCTAAAACCACAGCCAATCAGCTGTTACCACCCTCTGGAACCTTCCTGGCAGGAGCTCTGGTCCCTCAGATTTTCTACCGCACGTCGTGCTAAGGGAGTCTCTAACTGAGCTCTGCTCAGGTTTCCTACTTTACAGCGTTTAATATCTCAAATAAGGTATTTCTTCATCCTTACGTCTGTCTGAGTGAAGTCCCAGTTGTCTTCATGTCAGACACCCAGAAAAAAGGCCTTTTTAGGCCCTGTACAACCTGCAGGAAGAAGAGGCTGCATGTGGACGATCCCCACAAGGACTGCCTGTATTGTCTTTACCCGGACCATTCATCTAAAGACTGCAATGTATGTCGTACCTTTTCTTCAAAAACCCTAAAAGACCGGGAGGGACGACTTCTAATTTGGCTGCAGAGGCTAAAGGACAAACAAGACCCCTTGTCCTCTGAGGAGAGTGAGACTTCGTCAAGGGCCTCCTCAAAAACTCCTCAAAAAAGGTCTAGAGATGTTTCTCCAAGCCCTTCGTCGCAGCAACCTGCAAAGAAGACGCACAAAAAGTCTTCAGAGGTTTCCACAAGTAAAAAATTGCCATCTTCAGACCCTGCGGCTCCTTCAATTAGAGTCCAGCATTCATTCAAAAAGCCCTCCTCAGGCTCGTCGACTAGCTCAACGACGACGTCTCCTGTCACTGCCAGAGTTACAACGTCGACGACGACAGTCTCTACTATGTCTGTCTCGTCTGCATCTCGTTCATCGTCGACGACCACAACATCTTCGTCGACGGCACAAGTGGTCTTGTCGTCGACGATAAAAATCAAGAAGTCGTCGTCGAAGATTCCGTCGACGGATCAGTCGACGATGACCCCGACGACGAGCCTCCCGTCGACGGTCACAGCCACATCGACGGCGCCTCCGTCGACGATCATTTCACCGCCGAAGACCCTTCCATCAACGGTGATGTTGCCGTTGACGGCGCCCTTGCCGTCAACTACGCCGTCGACGAAAATTTCACAAAAGTTTAAGGCTTTACCCGTCGACGCTCCGCCGTCGACAACGGGTGTCCCGCCAACGACCCTGATGTCTACACCAAAAATGAAGGCTAAAATGACTGTTTGCCACCAAAAACTCAGCAAACACAGGTTATCACCTTCTTTAACTTCACCCAGTAGGGTCCAGCCCTTATTACCCTCTCATCTATTGGATGTGGATGATGATTCGGACGACGAGAGTGCTTTTAGGGCGGCAACAAGTCCTTCGGAACTCAATGTCAAGTATCAGGAGGTTTCAGATTATGATGATCAGGACATTGATGATCAGTCATATTATCAAGAAGATCAAATACCTCCTCAGCAATCTCAGATGGTGTGCCTTCCGGTAGCTTTGGTATCGGATCTGCAATTCTTGATTACAGATTATAAAAAGAGGTTCCCTGCTGCTGCTCCATCTTCAGCTCCAGAACATCCTCCACCTCCAGTGGTGCAACTTCCGTCTCAGCCCGCCTCCTCGGCAATGCGTGGACCATCTCCCCACTCTACTGATGATGAGGAGGAGGTTCTTCAGGAAGAGGGAGAAATCCCGGATGATGAATCCCATCATGATGAATGGGACGACTACGTTATACCACTTCCGGCGTCTCCATCCCCTCCTCCAGAAGACTCGCCTCCGGAGGACATAGGAGGCTTTCATAATCTCCTAGAAAGAGCAGCGAAGCGCTTTCAATTGCCAATGCCTTCCCAACAACAAGATTGTTTCTTGTATGACTTTAAAGAACCTTTCAAAAAGTCAGTGCGATCCATGCCTATAATAAATTATATCTGGGAACAAGGGGTCAAAATAATGAAAAATCCTTCCTCAATTCCTCCAGTCCTGCCACGGCTGGATAAAAAGTATAGGGCACCGGATGATGCCCCGGCTTGTCTTACTGGCCATCCCAAGCCAGATTCTGTTGTTACACAAGCAGCTCAACGCCGCTCAAAAAACCCTTCTACTCCACTTTCAGCACCACCGGATAAAGAGGGTAGGCGTTTGGACAACATTGGAAAGCGTTTCTCTTCCATGTCTGCACTAACGGTGAGGGCTGCCAACTCATTGGCTTTATTGGGAAGATACAATAGACAGATGTGGTCTGATGTTGCACCTTATTTGGACAGCTTACCACAGGACACTAAAGAGGAAGCAAAGAAGCTGCTGCAAGAGGGCGAGAGGTCAGCTTCTGAAATTATAGATTGTGCGATGGACATCGCATCTACTGGCTTCCGTCAATTGGCGGGGCGGCAGTCCTAAGACGCCAAGGCTGGCTTAAAGCGACGACTTTCCGACCGGAGGTCCAGACCAAGATCCTGGATATGCCCTATGACGGGCAGTGCCTGTTTGGATCTCATATCGATGAGGCCCTGCAGGGGATTAAAAAGATACGGACACCGCCAAATCTTTGGGAACCCTCCAATATAGAACTGCCTCCTTTCGTGGCTCACGAGGTAGAGGTCAATCGTCCTATAGAGGAGGCTATCAACAAAATAGATATTCTAGTTACTCCTCCGCGGGCCAGCAATACAGGCCGCAATTTCAGCAGAGGCAGCAACAACAACAAACTGCCTACCACAAATCTTCTTTTCGAGGAAAAGCTGGTCGGCAAAAAGAATCTGCCCGGCGTCAATGACTTTTCCCTGCCACCAACTGCGACCCCTCCCCATCCAGAATAGGAGGAAAAATATCCCACTATTTGCACAATTGGGAACAAATAACTACAGATCGATGGGTTCTACAAATAGTGAAGTTCGGACATTCCTTGGAATTTCTTCAAACCCCTCCACCAACTCCACCTCAACCTATGGTTCACAAACATTTGAACCTCTTGCAGAACGAAATATCATCCATGATTCGCAAAGGAGCCATAGAGCGAGTTCCTGTTCATCAACGGGGAAAAGGCTTTTATTCCCGATTCTTTTTGGTGCGCAAGAGAGACAAGTGGAGGCCGGTACTAGATCTAAGAAATTTGAACAAATTCCTAAGGAAGCAATCGTTTCGTATGATTACCATCCAGGAAGTCCTACAACTTCTCAATCCAAACGACTACATGGTGTCTTTAGACCTCCAGGATGCCTATTTCATGTCCCAATCCACAGAAAACACAAACAATTTCTGAGATTTGCCGTCGCTGGCAGGCATTACCAATTTCGAGTTCTGCCGTTTGGGCTCAGATCAGCTCCACGCCTATTCACAAAATGTCTGTCACCAGTCGCTGCGTACCTCCGACAGCAGCATCATCAAGTGTTTCCATATCTCGACGAGTGGCTCGTCAAAGTACCATCTCTTCAAGGCGCGATGCAATCTTCCAGCGCTTGTCTAGAACTTTTCGAGCAATTAGGTCTCACCCTCAATGCAGAAAAGTCAATGCTTCAACCTTCTCAAAGGATCACATTTTTGGGAGCCGTTTTGGATACTGTCCACAAACATGCTTACCCAACACAGGAACGACAGCGCAAGCTCTCACAATTGGCAAACCGAATAAAACAAAGAAAGTCTCTTTCTGTTCGGCTATTCAAGTCCCTCCTGGGAATGATGTCCTCTTGCATCCTACTCATTCCACATTGTCGCCCGCATATGCGTCCTCTCCAGGAGGCTCTTGCCACTCAGTGGATTCAGGTGGAAGGGTCTTTCGACGACATCATACAAGTCACTCCTCAAGTAATCACAGCGTTACACTGGTGGACTCGTCTGCAGAATCTGTCACAAGGCCTGTCTTTCCTACCTCAAGTGTCTCCTCAGGTCATAACTACAGACGCATCCCTGAAAGGTTGGGGAGCTTTTCTCCAGGAGCTTCAAATCAGCGGAGAGTGGTCAATAATGGAAAGGGCTTTGCACATAAACCTCCTAGAGCTCAGAGCTGTTTATCTAGCCCTTCGGGCTTTTCTTCCCAGAATAGCAGGTTCTCTAGTGCTTGTCGAAACGGACAACACCACAACAATGCACTACGTGAACAAGCAGGGAGGGACTCGTTCTCTCTCGTTATCTCAAGAATCGCAGAAAATTTGGAACTGGGCGCTTCAGCACAAAATCTCTCTGAAGGCCGAATATGTTCCGGGAAAGGAAAATACATTGGCAGATTCGCTGAGCAGACTACAAACCTCCTGCCACGAGTGGGAATTACACCAGGGTATTCTCGACCGCATTTTCTGTCAATGGGGCGAACCAAATCTCGACCTGTTCGCTTCACGATTCAACGCCAAATGCCGACGCTTCGCAAGCTGGCATCCCCAACAGAGATCTCTGGGGAATGCATTTTCAATAGCCTGGTTCGGCGTCTTTCCGCCGATTCCACTGCTCCCCAGAGTCTTGAAGAAGATGAAGGCAGAGCCCTGCACACTGATTTTAATAGCACCAGCATGGCCTCGCCAACATTGGTTTACAGAACTACATCTCCTATCCCAGAAGCCTCCAATTCCATTGAAGCCATTTCCGTCTTTTCTCACAATGGATCAGGGGCAAATACAGCATCCGGACCCGGCCTCGCTCAGATTATCGGCCTGGCTCCTGAATACAATGAGTTCCAAGCTATGAATATCCCTCCGGACTGTAGGGCGATTCTGTCTCGAGCAGTAGCGGACAGTACAAGCAGAACATATTCTCTCAAATGGAAAAGGTTCTGTATATGGTGTGCATCTGCTGAAGTGCATCCCTTCAAGTCCTCGCCCGAGGAGATTTTACCATACCTCCTTCATCTCGCAAATTCGGGCCTCGCTCACGCTTCCATCAGAGTTCATCTGGCAGCGATATCCCGTTTCAGAAGATCCTCCACAGGCCCTTCTCTTTGGTCCAATAGACTCATCAAACAATTCCTCAAGGGTCTTTTCCGGACTTTCCCTCCAGTAAAGCTTCCTCTTCCAACATGGCAGCTTAATACGGTTCTAGCCCAGCTTATAAGGCACCCTTTTGAGCCAATACACAAGGTAGACCTCAAGTTCCTCTCCTGGAAAACTGCACTTCTGCTAGCCCTTGCTTCAGCGAGACGAGTCGGTGAGCTTCACGCTTTTACAATACAGCATCCATTTATGCAATTTAAGGACGATGGGGTAATTCTTCGAACTAACCCGAAGTTTATCCCTAAAGTGCCATCGCACTTCCATCTTAACGAGCCCATTGTTTTGAAGACCTTCTTCCCAAATCCTCAGACACCAGCGGAAAAGGCTCTTCATTCCTTGGATCTAAAGCGATGCCTTAAATTCTACCTTCACAGGACAAGACCATTCCGAAAATCCAACCAACTTTTCGTGGCCTACAGTGTACCTAGGAAAGGTTTCCCCCTTTCGAAGCAAAGTATCTCTAGGTGGATCTCTAGCGCTATCACTCTATGCCACCAGCAGGCTGGTTAGCCCTTACAAACTACGATTCATGCCCATTCCACCATGGCAGTCTCTACTTCCATGGCATTGTTTGCGGGCGTCCCTATTGTGGACATTTGCAGAGCGGCAACATGGAAGACGCCGCACACATTTACCAGGCATTACTGCTTGGATTCAGAACTGACGAAGGACGCTGCAGTTGGACAGGCAGTACTACGTCATCTATTTCAATAGAGGTGAGCCTTTCTTCCTTCCCACCAACCTATATATTACCGCACATTTCTATGATTACCTTCATGTCTGCTTATTATTATGCACTATATCTTTGATATACTGAAATGTACAAATGTGTTTTTTTCTCAACAGATGCATGTATACCCTTTATGGGGAAAAGAAATGTGCTCACTATTGCTTGCTACTCTGATTCAGGCATGTGAATCTATGAAAGATACCCTAATACTGGATAAGAAATGCGTTACTTACCTGTAACTGCAGTTATCCAGTATTGGTATCTTTCATAGATTCACATGCAACCCACCCACCTCCCTTGGAAAGGCTCTCTTGGTTCTCTCAGTGGTACTGTTATATAGCACTCCGCTTATGAAAATCTGAGGGACCAGAGCTCCTGCTAGGAAGGTTCCAGAGGGTGGTAACAGCTGATTGGCTGTGGTTTTAGAGTTTGGTCCTTTTCACAAAAGGACCTGGATATGTTATTAATGAGAGGCCTTAGGCCTATTGTTTTGTATGTCTAATAGGACATTACTTTTCTAATTTACCGGGACTCCCATCTCGACGACGGGGAATGATTCAGGCATGTGAATCTATGAAAGATACCAATACTGGATAACTGCAGTTACAGGTAAGTAACGCATTTCTTCTGGGTAAACACTTCGGGAAATGGAGACATGTTTCTCCAGTCAGGTCCCGTTCTTCAGCTTCAGAGGATGGTTCTTCTCCCGCTTCCCCTACGAGACGTAGGAGGAATAAAGTAGAGAATGAGGAGGAGAGGATCCGGAGGATTGTTTTGGAGACTCTTAAGGGGTTACGCAAGGATTCCAAAGAGGCGGCCCTCAAAGACTCTTCTAATAAATCAGTGGGGGAACCCCTTTCAACTTCTGACGTTTCTTCTGACAGCAAGGATTCATCTCCTCCTCCAGATTTGAAAGAGAAATATGTCTTTAAAGAAGGTTTACAGGACATTCTCTCCCATGTTAGAGTTAATATGGGCTTTTTTCTACGCTTGAGCATCTTTCCTCCTCTGTGGATCCATTGCTTCAGTAGTTTCAGAAACCATCTTGTTCAGCTCTTTCCATTCACCAGTTTGTTTTAGGTATGTTGAAAAATGAATGGAAGGATCCTTGTAGGAGAGTGCCTCTTTTGACCTGGTTAGACCTCAGTTTCTGCCTGCATGACATGATTTCGAATGAAAGTGCAACCCGTTCCTGCTAACCAGGATCCCAGTGCCAGATACCTTTCCTAAAACTGTACCACGATTGGCACATCTTCAACAACCCCTATTAGTCCCTAGTAAAAGGAACTCCTGGTACTTGGGGCATTGGTGCTGAAGAGGGTCCACTAGGGCTTCAGCACAAATTGTGCCACCCTAGGGACCCCTCACCAAGACCATGCAAACTGCCATTGCAAGCTGCGTGTCTTGTTGCAGAGAAAATTGAAGAGTCTACATGGGACACAGCCTGTGTGTCATGCCCACAGACACTGCATGAGGTTAAGGTAAGTCACCCCTGCTGCAGGCCTTACAGCCCTAAGACAGGGTGCACTGTATCCCATGTGTGGACATAACTGTATGGGCATTTATGACCCTACAATATCAAAGTCCATTCTTGGATATTGTAAGTTCCCAGGCAAGCCATAGAGAGTACATGGGCTGGATACTTGTCATCACATGTTTCCTAGTTTGATGATGGCTTCACTGTACCCTAAACTGTTTGGTACCAACCATCTTGTCTTAATAAATCCTCACTGTTGCATTTATTAATAAATGCACACATGGGGCGCCTTAGAGTCCCCTAAAACCCACCAAACTCTGGTGTGGTCTCTGACTAGTCTTCACCAGCCTGCCCCCCTCCCCCCCCCCGGACCTGTTTCTGACCTCATGGGGTATGGGGCAGCGCTCTCGGAGGCCAGGATCAAAGCCTGCTCTGGGCGGAGGTGCTTCACACCTCCCCAAGCCGGAATGGCATTCCAGGGCGGGAGGCTTCAAAGGCTTGGCCGCCTTTGAAATGCAACCCAGGCATCTCCAGATAGTGGAGGATGCCAACTCCCCTGTCCTGCTCCACATTTGGCTGTTAGACAGGCGTTAACGTTAGTTATATTATTAGGTGGGCCCACATTCAGCCAGCACCACTCCTAAGATGGGCCAGTGATCTGGACACTACTTTTCCATTTCCACCATCTTGAGATGACCGGAATTAACCTATTAGGGCTAGGATAGTGCCCCTTCCCACAGGAAGTGGTCACTTAGAGAGTGTAGACATCCTTAAGGGTAAGTAGCCTATTGGCTGATACCTGTCGCTCCCTTTAACGCCCCTAAATTTAGATTAAGCTGGCATCCCTGAACAGAGATTCGACGGGTACAAAGAAGACACAGACAAAGCAGAGCTGCTGACCTGAGAACCGAAGACCTGCAGCAGAATTTTTGCGCAAAACTCTGACTGCTGCTCCTAGGACTCAACCATTGTGGTGTGCTGTCTCGTCTTGCAACTGTGAGGCCTTCATGAACCCCGGAGCACCTCCAGCCCGTTGCCAATCGCCAGAGAACTCCCTTTGGGTAGAGGAAGTCCTCCCTTGCTGCCTGCAGGCACCGAACCTGCAAAGTCCGGTTTGCCGACTTGCTGCTCCCTAGTGACTCCAACACCGCATCCATGCAAGAAGAGGTACATCAGCTCTGGAGGGTCAGATCTGTCTCCCCAATGAGTGAGTAGATACCAGGACCTACTGGAGCCGTACCACACCCATACCCAGTGTACCGGACCCCCTGCAACCTACACTGAGATGAAGAGTCCAATCGAGACTCCAACTGCCTAGGAAGCAAGCACCCATCGAGGGACGTCGAGGCCTCTGAAACCCACTTCATGAGTGGCCCAGCTGTCCCGGAATCGTGCCTGCAACCTGCCTTCCTCTGACCATAAAGACATCTTGATGCACGCCGCCCGGCTGACCTATCTGCTCTGCACCCAGTCTGCCCGACAAACCAGCTGTGCTCCCATGGTCTTGAGGCCCTTGCGACCTGCCTTCTCGAGTGGGACTACTCAGACTTACCTTTAAGTCCCCTTGTGCAGTGTGTTTTCTGGTGGCCCCCTTCTCCGTAACGCATCTGCTACCAACGACCTCACCACCCTTCTCCTGGCCGAATCCGGTACGCTCCCGACAATCCGCTGGTGGAACATTGGACCTGGCCTTGTTACTTACCTAAATCTAGAAGGTGAACCTCGAGATCCTACTGTATCATTTTATATTAATTTTCTTGTTTTCTCCCATAGACTTCTGTGGTGTGTAATTGCGCACAAAAGTGTGTTATTCTGCAAACGTTGAAAATTCATATCCTAAAGAGTACTTACCTTAGAACAAAGTTCTTGGTCTGAAAATTATATAAAAAGTGATGTTATTTTTACAAATTGGTCTCAGATTTATTCTCGAGTGTGTGTATCATTTAGTCCCTCTGCGAGTACAACAAATGCGTAGCACTGCCCTCTGATAATCCTAACTGCTCACCCACACTACCACAAATAGAGCGTTAGTATTATCTTCTGTTCCCTCTGTGTACCAATCTGGGACCCACTGGACTGACTCTCTGCACAGTGTACTTCGTTTTAGTGCACTATATAGAGAGTCAGCTTCCTACAATCCTGAAAAGATTTCTCTGCCCCAGTTTATGTCGAAGTTATATCCTCTGGAGGCAATGGATACTAACTTACCAGACGTGGTTCATGTGGACTCTGTGGTTGCCAGTCTAGTAGGAAGGTAATTCATGGCTGAGGATGCCCTTTGAGGGTCTTGGACTGTTTCCAAATTTCCCTGGAAGTCTTCTTCCTTTTCCTCCTTCTGGAATCGGAAGCAGGAATCTGGTTCCAAGCAGCAGAAATCCTGGCTATACGGAGACTTCTTTCCCATCAAAGGTCGGTGGCCAGAGAGAGTAGTTTTTCTCGGAATGGTAGAACATCACAAAGGACAATTGGGTTCTCAGTATTGCCAAGTCAGGGTATCAGATAGAGTTTCTATCTCCTCCAGGCAATCAGCAATGGCAATTTATGGTGCTCCCATTCGGAATAAAATCCGCCAGAGAGTGTTCACATAGATGATGGCTCCGGTGGTGGCCTTTCTTCATCTTCAAGGGATTCATGTCTACCTATATCTCGATGAGGGGCATCTTCATGCTCCATCTTTCGAGGAGAGTTGCAGGATATTGGAGGTTACAAGATCAGTCATGAGTAATCTGGGGTTAATGCTCAGCATTCTAATGTCTCCTTTGAGACATATCAGATTAATTGGAGCTATCTTCAGAATGGACCTGTGGAAGATTTTCCGACCTCAGGAGAGAATGCTTCATCTTCAGTCTTTGATCAAGAGACTGCTTTCTAGCTCAGTGATGTCGGCAAGGTGTTGCCTGGAAGTGCAAGAACACGTGGCAGCATGTGTTTTTATGGTTCCTTGGGCTCTGCTTCATCTCCACCCTTTCTGTGGCATCTCCTCAGTTAATATGCTCCTTGGACCATCCAGTTCATGTCTTCAGTCAGGTCAAGCAGAAGCTGGGCTGGTTGTAGAAAATCTACAGAAGAGGATTCGCATGCCTCTGGGTTGACCAGTAATCCTCACAAAAGACGCTAGCAGGATAGGGTGGGAAGCACCCTATTGCTACATTCTTATCAACAGAAGTGGTCGAGGTTGGACCAGAGGAGGTTTTCGAATTGGAGAAAGTTGACTGCTGTTTACAGAACTCTCTTGAGATTTAGGATCTTAATCTCCCAAAAGGATGTCTTGATTTGGACAGACAACCTGGTGTCCATGTCTTGCATCAACCTTCATGGCAGGACCAGGTCAATGACTATGAATCGGGTCACAGCAGCTATTGGTCTATTCTACTTTTATCAAGCATTACAGACTGAATAATGGCATTGATGGGAACACAAACTTTGGTTTTGTGGTTCTGCAATCAGCACTAGGGTAAGCAGGACTGCTATGTTTGTTGTATGTCATTTACGAGTATGCATTAAAGAATTTGGCTCTGCATTCTTTTAGTTTGGTCTCTTTTTCTTTGTCCAGGGCATGTGATTTGATGTACCTCATGATGTAATGACGAGTTTGAGAGACATAGAGGTAAATCCCCGATTACTTACCGGTAATCTTCATTACTTTTAGTCCTACTCATCCTTGTCAGTCTTTACAATCCTACCTACCCTCCCTCCGACCCTTTGACAGTTGTTTGGATATAACAGGAGGATTCTGGGTAAGCCACCAATTATATGGCACACAGGTGGGTGGGTGGGGCTTACTTCGAACTCTCCTGTGTTTTTTTTCTGTCCTGGGAGCTATTTCCCTCATGAGGTAATGACTGTGAGTGGATGAGTAGGACTAAGAGTAATGAAGCGTACCGGTAAGTAATCGGGGCATTCTGTAAATTTTGAGGCGTACTCAGTCCATACAATTGTTTATTTGCACAATTTTACAATTGTGGATGAAAACACAACATTTTTGGGAGTTTCACACAATAAAGAGCCAGCCAGCATGTGTTTCACCCCTTAAATGAATGACATGCAGGCCTGAAGAGTATAGGGAGATTTTAATGCCTGTGAGGCAGAGATAAAGTCAGCTCTCTTTTGCTGCGATCAGGGAGCTATCAGAACGTGAAAAGTTGGAAGTCATGAAAGGAAGTCGGCTGAACATCCCTGTACTGCAGACAGAGTCCTTTCTATATATATATGCCTCCTCCACGGGTTGCTCCACACATGATAAACCGCACACCAGACTGTATTACCAGCAAGAGTGCTTCCCGTTAGCATGCCGCTACCACAGGTGCTCTGTGTGGACCAATCCACTCACCTGATTCCATCGCCAACAACAGGCTCCTTAACCGTCTTAAGACGCCTTATTGTCATCACCGCCTTGTGCCCAGTGTGGCCCTTCTAAATACGTAGTAGAAGCAGTGAGAAAGCCCCAGTGGTATTTCCCAGTGAGTATAACAACTTTCATTTATAATTCCCCTTGTCTGCACTGCAGGATTTTATGATTGCTGCCATATTACGTGTGACAGTATCTTAAGGTAGGTGCAGTTCCGATACATGGAAACCAGTATCCCAAAAGGTGAACAGTCACTCTGGTTGCTTTGTGATGGCAGCATCTCATAATCTCCACTGGCTTTGTGTGTTTGACCCATACACTCTTGCAGCCACTCGGTGAATGTTGTTGGGCTCAGTCTTCTTTGACATGCCTTTGTACAGGATGTGTGGGACGAGCATTCCATCTCCTTTTTTGAAGGTTCTTTGTGTTGGCCATGATGTTGGATACGGTCCTGTATTCATGAGGTCCTTCCCTTGTACCACAATCTGACGTTTTGAAGATCCTGTTCAACTGAAGGGAATTCAAAGCCAGAGATACAACACTTGGCCTAGAGTGGCAAATGCTGGGATGGTGGTAAGGGAGAGGAGAGAGCAGCGTAAATGGACATGTAGGAAATAGGAGACTGCATACCACCACTTATCATATGGAGCACTCAACAGTCTTTTGTCCTGCATGCACACATGGGACCCTGTCAGTACACAGGTACCTCTTGGGTACGCGAGCACCATTCATAAGGACATACGCCCATACATACACACACTCTTTCTTTTACTTACCATATATATATATTTATATTAAAGCTTCGGTCAGCTGACCAAAAAGCCAGTGGGCACTCCAGGTAGCGAGATAGTTTTTTTTATTTTTTTATTTTCCAAATCAAACACACTAACGTGTTTCGGCAAAAGCCTTTTTCAAAGTGCAAAACGAGATATATATATATATATATATATATATATTTATTACAGAGTGGTGGTCTCCACTCCATAGTTCTAGTTAGTACCTAGTTGTGATAGGAAGTGTGGTGCAATTTGACGAATCTTCACAAAAAGCTTTCCAATTAAAAGTTCATTCACCTCAGCTCCTTCCTGAAAAGTTTCGGGGTGACCCGTCAAGAGGGCTCGAAAAAACAAGAGGGGTCCAATATTCAATTTAACAATTTATTTTTCCATAGGAAAATTGAATGGTGATACTGTGAAAACAACTGAATGGAATTACACCACATTTGGCAGAAAGCTAGATCTTAGTCCAGAATGCGTTTTTTCTGATTTGGTGTAAATCCATTCAATAGTTTTTCAGAAATTAAGGTTGAAATACTTTGTATATCTGGATGGTAGGGTTTGCAGGACTCTCATGAGAGTCCTGTAATCATGCAACTTAAAAAAAAAAAAAAAAAAGGGGGGGTCTGATTGGTCGAGGGGGCTTTTTTCCCTTTGTCCACCTCGCTTTCATGCTGCAGCCTCCCTTTGGCTGGCTGCAGCATGAAAAGATATGTTGCAGCAGCCATTGCAGGGCTAGGAGACTTAGTCCCCTGTCCTGTAAAAGTTTTAAAAAACGATATATGGGGGCAGGGTAGGAATACCCAGCCCCCCTATTCCTGCAGAAGGGGGGGGGAGGGGCTAAAATTCAGATTTTTTCTTCAGTGAACTTACTGTTCTCCTGTGGGATCGTGGCAAAAAACCCCAAAATGACTCCCATTTAAAAATAAATAAATGACCCCCGGGGTGGGCCAGAGCCCGTGGGGTGGGGGTGGGGGGTCAAAGCATATTAATTTATTTAAATATGGGACGGGGCATGCGTGGGGTCTCTCTCCCTGAGCTGAGTTTGTCCAGGGGACTCCATCCCCCAGGGAATTTTGTTCAGCGCCGGTACACTCTATTGAGTAGCTGTGTGCTCTATAAGTACCAATTTACATTACATTACATTACAAAGGGGAGGGAATGTGGGATCCTATCCTCTGGGGCCCGCTATAGTTTAAAAAAGGGGAGGGTGGCATGGGGACCCCCTCCCGTGCCCCAATGAGGCCCCAGGTACCACAGCCACTGGGTACTTCTCCAAATTAGGGGAGAGGGCATGCAGCCCCCTCACCCCGTGCCACAGATCGGCCCCTGGGACCAGACCTAAGCAGTGTCCTGGGGACCCTATCCCCCGGGACACTGCTATTGTATGCCCTAGAGAGTGCAGGCATACCATGTCCTCACTCTCCTGGGCAGAAAACACATCTTTGCGGGTGCAAAATTGAATGGTGCCGGCTCCCGCCAGCACCACAATGGGTGCTGGTTGGGGAGCCAGCTGGGGCTGTAGGAGTCGTGGCTCCTAACAAAGTGTGCATTGTGTGAAGCCCCAGTTGGGCACCAGGACACCATCTTAGGAAAAATATTGCCAGTTCCCACTGGTACCAGTATGGTTGCTGGTTTGGGAGCTGGCTGTGACTGTGGGGGCCTTGGGGCTCCCGTGCAGCCCCTAATGTTGAAAAAAGGAATGGGTACCCTGTGTGGGCTCTGGGGGACCCACAAAAGTTTAAAAACTTGAAAACATTTTATAATGAATGAGCTCCTTGCAAGGAGTGCCTCATAATGCCCTGCAAGGGCTTTTTAATTCTTTTTTTTGGAGCTTGGTGGTGTCCCTAGAAGGGACAGGGGCAACACCAAGCTTTTTTTTTCTTCTTTCTTTTAATGTTGTGCGGGGCTGTAGGGAGGGCAGCCCCACCCCCGGAACATGAAAGAACACAGTAAGTCTCCTATATCATTAAATTCATGATCCATGGATAATTATTTTTTTAAAGCACGCCAAGCTGGAGCTCTTTGTCCTTCACCTGGAGTGCAGGGCGCTCTTGTAGTTATTTCTATAGTTGCCGGTGTGGCCTGATAAAAGTTAAAAGTATGACTCAAAGACATGTTGATGTTTTTTTTTAATAAGGGTTTATTTAAAAAAAATGACAATCACTTTTGATAAAACATTGTGTGTACTGCGTATGACCTCCCATATTACATCACTCATGCAGTGGTGGCAGATACAGAACGTAGGTTAATAAAAATTCACCTATCCCTCCACAGCCATCATCTTCCTCTGTCGTCTGTACTCTCTTCTCTTCCCGGAAGCACACAGGTTCTCCTAAGCCAATCATCACAGTGCTGTCACCATGATACCAGTGTAGTGATTGGTGTGAGCGCTGTGGTTTGATGCTCAGACTGGGTCTGCAAGCCTGTGCATGATCTCCACCGAGGGTGTGCATTACAGCCAGGTGGAGAACATGCAAAGTGCACATGACTCTTTGGCCGTCCCAAGACGGCCGGCCAAACCGTCATGCTCACTTAAGTGCCACTCCTCCCCCTGCGGGCTGTTACAACAGCCAAGCTCTGCCCTGCCCCAAAGCTGGCTTCAGCACAAAAAAATTAAAAAATTATAACATTGCGTTATCATTTTATTTTTCCTTTTTTACACAGCTGAAAAGCAGTGGGGCGACGCTCCTCCGCCTTAGCGGAGGAGCCTTCACTGCCCTCATGACATGTTCTATGACATCATTGATGCAATCACTGCAACATCTCAAATGACATAATTGATGATAACACTGTGCATGGCTTGGGTGCAAGTTGTAGTTACTTGAGGGCACAAGTTATAGTTAGTTGAGATAACTTTAAATGGTGAATTTCAGTGTTTTTTTTTTAAATTTAAAACGGTATTTTTCAGCTGATATTTTCGCCTAACTAAAATGTCCCTTTAACCCTTGTTTTTTTCCCCCAGTGAAAAAATATATATAATATGCTTAGAAAATATTTTTGAATTCATTTTGTCTATTTATATAAGTTTGACGTGATCACAGAGCACAATGGAGAGTACTGCGTAGCAGGGGAATTTGTGCCATGCATTTATATAGGATGTGCTGAGGGTGCTGAAATAGCTAGAAATGAAAGACATGTAACCTATTCTGTACATATTGGGGATGGAAGGATGGGGGTTTAAGAGAAAAGTAAGTCTGAATGAGGATGTAATGAATACAGACTGGACAGGAGTCCTTCAGGTGGCAGAAGGAACTTGGGTGAGAGATGTTTTTTGAATTTGTTCCTGAATTGTTTTCAAGAATTGAAAAGCCTGACTTGTAGCAGAGATTAGTCTTAGTGTGGATGCATGGATGCAAAAGGCTTGCTTCTTGTCCAACCTTACTGAACGTCATGCTGAGACTTGTGATTGGTGTACAACGAGCTGCTTGGAAGCCGCTAGATATGTGGATATTGGCAGCAAGGTAGTCTTTTTTTTCTGGTTACTCTAGCTGTGCTTCAGTAATGATTGTTTCATCTCCTAGCCCTGCGATGCAGACTTGATCCAGTCACTGTCCCTCAGGGGGAGATGATGGAAGCTGTGTGAAGACTCAACAAGACTCGCAGAGATTGGCAATGACCAACCTCTAAAGAAGGGCAGGTTCGGTGCAATGTCAGAGTGCTGAGAACCCACCCAGAAAGCAGGAGCTGCTTTTGAGACTCGTGTTCCCCGCACTACTCTCACTGCATTGTGCGACCCTGAGAATGAGTGTCCCGGAGGTGGAAGAGCATATCTCCCAGAAGTACGAGATCAAGAAGCGGCTCGGAAAGGGGGTGAGTACAGCCTGCTTCCAATATTCACCTATAGTACATATAGATCTCAAGACTTTTTCACTGTCCACAGCGCTTCATATCTCGGGAGCGCCGCACATTGTCACTGATTTCTAATAAGGTTTCTGTGCTTTCCTCCATATGCCATATCCCACCCTCGGCACACGCTGTCATTATGCTTACCACAGCTATCCTGGCCCTTCACAACACTATACCCAGGTATCACTTCGCATTGCCACATCTGTGCACTTCAATATACTGCATCCAGATATTACCAGACTGTCACTCATGGTCACCAAGGCTGTCTAGGCACCTCACTGCATGCCGATATTAAGCCTCGCTGCACATTGTCATTTCTGTTCAATGAGGCTTCTATACCCTCTGCAGTACCCCATCCAAATATCACCGCTCATTGGTGCTTCTATTCACGGAGGCTTCTATGCACTTCACGATACCCCACAACCAAACATCACCACTCATCGATACTTCTATTCACTGAGGCTTCTATGCACTTTACAATACCCCACAACCAAACATCACCGCTCATCGATACTTCTATTCACTGAGGCTTCTATGCACTTCACGATACCCCACAACCAAACATCACCACTCATCGATACTTCTATTCACTGAGGCTTCTATGCACTTTACAATACCCCACATCCAAACATCACCGCTCATCGATACTTCTATTCACTGAGGCTTCTGTGCACTTCACAATACCCCACATCCAAACATCACCGCTCATTGATACTTCTATTCACTGAGGCTTCTATGCATTGCATAATACCCCACATCCATACATCACCGCTCATTGATACTTCTATTCCCTGAGACTTCTATGCATTGCATAATACCCCACATCCATACATCACTGCTCATTGATACTTCTATTCCCTGAGACTTCTATGCATTGCATAATACCCCACATCCATACATCACTGCTCATTGATACTTCTATTCCCTGAGACTTCTATGCATTGCATAATACCCCACATCCATACATCACTGCTCATTGATACTTCTATTCACTGAGGCTTCTATGCACTCCACGATACCCCACATCCAAACATCACCGCTCATCGATGCTTCTATTCACGGAGGCTTTTGTGCACTTCACAATACCCCACATCCAAATATCACCGCTCATTGGTGCTTCTATTCACTTTGGATTCTATGCACTTCACAATACCCCACATCCAAACATCACCGCTCATCGATACTTCTATTCACTGAGGCTTCTGTGCACTTCACAATACCCCACATGCAAACATCACCTCTCATTGATGCTTCTATTCACGGAAGCTTCTATGCACTTTACAATACCCCACATGCAAACATCACTGCTCATTGATACTTCTATTCCCTGAGACTTCTATGCAATTCACGATACCCCAGATCCAAACATCACCGCTCATCGATACTTCTATTCACTGAGGCTTCTATGTACTTCACGATACCCCACGTGCAAACATCACCTCTCATTGATACTTCTATTCACTGAGGCTTCTATGCACTTTACAATACCCCACATCCAAACATCACCGCTCATCGATGCTTCTATTCACTGAGGCTTCTATGCACTTTACAATACCCCACATCCAAACATCGCTGCCCATTGATGCTTGTATTGACTGAGGCTTCTATGCACTTTACAATACCCCACATCCAAACATCACTGCTCATTGATACTTCTATTCCCTGAGACTTCTATGCAATTCACGATACCCCAGATCCAAACATCACCACTCATCGATACTTCTATTCACTGAGGCTTCTATGCACTTTACAATACCCCACATCCAAACATCACTGCTCGTTGATACTTCTATTCCCTGAGACTTCTATGCAATTCACGATACCCCAGATCCAAACATCACCGCTCATCGATACTTCTATTCACTGAGGCTTCTATGTACTTCACGGTACCCCACAACCAAACATCACCACTCATCGATACTTCTATTCACTGAGGCTTCTATGCACTTCACAATACCCCACATCCAAACATCACCGCTCATCGATACTTCTATTCACGGAGGCTTCTATGCACTTCACGATACCCCATGTGCAAACATCACCTCTCATTGATACTTCTATTCACTGAGGCTTCTATGCACTTCACGATACCCCACATCCAAACATCACCTCTCATTGATACTTCTATTGACTGAGGCTTCTGTGCACCTCACGATACCCCACATGCAAACATCACCGCTCATTGATGCTTCTATTCACTGAGGCTTCTGTGCACTTCACAATACCCCACATGCAAACATCACCTCTCATTGATACTTCTATTCACTGAGGCTTCTGTGCACTTCACAATACCCCACATGCAAACATCACCTCTCATTGATACTTCTATTCACTGAGGCTTCTGTGCACTTCACAATACCCCACATCCAAACATCACCGCTCATTGATACTTCTATTCACTGAGGCTTCTGTGCACTTCACAATACCCCACATGCAAACATCACCTCTCATTGATACTTCTATTCACTGAGGCTTCTGTGCACTTCACAATACCCCACATCCAAACATCACCTCTCATTGATACTTCTATTCACTGAGGCTTCTGTGCACTTCACAATACCCCACATCCAAACATCACCTCTCATTGATACTTCTATTCACTGAGGCTTCTATGCATTGCATAATACCCCACATCCATACATCACCGCTCATTGATACTTCTATTCCCTGAGACTTCTATGCATTGCATAATACCCCACATCCATACATCACTGCTCATTGATACTTCTATTCCCTGAGACTTCTATGCATTGCATAATACCCCACATCCATACATCACTGCTCATTGATACTTCTATTCCCTGAGACTTCTATGCATTGCATAATACCCCACATCCATACATCACTGCTCATTGATACTTCTATTCACTGAGGCTTCTATGCACACCACGATACCCCACATCCAAACATCACCGCTCATTGCTGCTTCTTTTCACTTTGGCTTCTATGCACTTCACAATAACCCACATCCAAACATCACTGCTCATTGATACTTCTATTCCCTGAGACTTCTATGCATTGCATAATACCCCACATCCATACATCACTGCTCATTGATACTTCTATTCACTGAGGCTTCTATGCACTCCACGATACCCCACATCCAAACATCACCGCTCATCGATGCTTCTATTCACGGAGGCTTTTGTGCACTTCACGATACCCCACATCCAAACATCACCGCTCATTGATGCTTCTATTCACTGAGGCTTCTATGCAATTCACGATACCCCAGATCCAAACATCACTGCTCATTGATACTTCTATTCACTGAGGCTTCTGTGCACTTCACGATACCCCACATCTAAACATCACCGCTCATCGGTACTTCTATTCACTGAGGCTTCTATGCAATTCACGATACCCCAGATCCAAACATCACCGCTCATCAATACTTCTATTCACTGAGGCTTCTATGCAATTCACGATACCCCAGATCCAAACATCACCGCTCATCGATACTTCTATTCACTGAGGCTTCTATACACTTCACGATACCCCACAACCAAACATCACCACTCATCGATACTTCTATTCACGAAGGCTTCTGTGCACTTTACAATACCCCACATCCAAACATCACTGCTCCTTGTTACTTCTATTCACTGAGGCTTCTATGCACTTCACGATACCCCACATCCAAACATCACCGCTCATTGATACTTCTATTCAATAAGGGTGCTCCACACTTCACAATATGCCATATGGTATGCAAACATCAGTGCACATTGTCACTTCTGTGCACTGAGGCTGTCTCTGCCTCACAATACGCCATATGCAAGCCTCACTGTACTTATAGTATTCCTGTGATGCAGACTGCGATGGTGTGTATATGTATGTGCTATAAAATTGCTGCGCTGCCTAGTATTGTTGCAATTACCTGTTATGACCCTTCCTCCCAAACTATACCCTGGTCTGTAATCGGGTGTGGAGTATCCCATTGGATGAGACTGACTATCCGGTGAGGAAGTCCGATCTTTCTTTCAGAAAGTGACATCTTAGCTGCTGGTCAAGGCCTCATACTTTATCAGCCTCATGCTGTAAACACCCTGCTCCGTGACCTCCCAGACTCCACAGTGACACCCTATGAGGCATCCTACAAGCCTTTGCCCCTCTAAGCCTGGTGCTGAAGAAATTTGATCACATGGCTCCCACACCAGTGGAACTCCATTGGTTCCCCTTCCTGACCTGCACCACCTTTAGTCCAGCATCATCATTTACAAAGCGATCAATGGCTCTCATGAACATTGCTTGGAACGGAACGGATTGCTGTAGTGGTCCATGCCCAAGAAGATTAGAGATCTGCCAGACTGACATATGAGCTTTGTAGTGCTGTTTGCACTGTCAAAGAATTATTCAATATATAAATCTGGAAAGCATAGTCCAGAACAGTCGAGCAGAATACAGCATCCGCAAACTGAATGAGTCAAAAATACCTCACTAAGTGGTGGAGCCAGGCCAGGCTGTCTTTCTCTTCCAGGATGACAACCTGGGAAAGTAGAACTTTGCTAGCCCTCTGCGGACAAGTGGCAGGAAGATTTAGAAATTCAGCTTGAGTTGGGAAGCTGTAGGCTCAAGAGTCCTCAAGGACATTTAGTTTTTAGCCTCTCCTAGGTGTGCCTAGACCTTGTGTGCCTTTCTTCTAAATCCAGATGGAACCTTGACAACTTTTGATCTGGTGTTGGATGCAGGGTTCGTGGTGGCCTGCACTGAAGTGTGTGTTGGTATGTGTGTATGCATATGTTGACAACCACACATGCGCCCTGCCTCCTTTCCGTCTTCCTCTTACAGTGAATGAAGTGCTTTAGTCGTTTACAATGTGTTATCCACAGAAGCTGCTATTTAGTGCTGACCTTCTAATCTCAGTATTCTGCTATTTTGTAAGCCATGTATTTCCTGCAGTCTTTTGCTTTGGGGCGAACAGACAGAATCCCTAGTTTAAGACTGGGTGTTTTAACCACTGCCTTCCCATGACATTCTCCTTTGGAGTCAATCTATCAAAGGAGGGAAGTAGAAGCAATCTAGGGTCCCCACTCAGCTTTTGAATATATTACACAAAATCAAAAAGGAGTTGAGCTTTGAGGCCTCGAGGGATCTAAATAAGAAATATGTATGGGACCCTCAACAGCCATTTTCCGCCTTTGGTATGTCTTTTGCCACTGGCGTAATCCTGGTTGGTAGCATCATCATCGGGTCTTTGTTGGCCTCAACCAGGTGGTGATCCCGAGGAACTAGTTGGGATATTCTTTGTGAAAAATGTGAGTTAAAATTACCTCTTTATTATAGACTCAAATTTATTCAAAAAAATGATAAGGGTAAGGTGAAAAACAATGGTGAATGTGGAAAATAGGACTTGCAATGTGTCCTTCACATCACTATCAGTAAGGTTAAAAGAATGGTCTGTAAACATGTAGACCATTCTTTTACCCTTCTTGATCCCTCGAGGCCTCAAAGCTCCACTCCTTTTTGATTCTCCTTTGCGGCTCAAGAAGCCAAGTCTTTGTACTCCAATCCAGTGCAATCTTGTATCAGATAATTTTATTATGCTGGAAGCGCTATAGGTCTCATAACAAACATTCCTAGCACATTTCAGTTGGCAAGATCGACAGACCATTCTCTGTTGAGCTTGATCCCGGATCACTGTCACGTCTCAGACAATCCCGCATTAATAGTAACAACTCTGAACTTTGTACAGCTATGCTAGACCTCTTGCTCCAACTCATTGCATTGCAGTCCATAGTAGCACACATTCAATATATTTTTGCTTTACCAATCTGTTTGTGCTACTGAACACACTTCAAGCTTTCTGGAATAGTAAATAACACACATTTACATTAAGCATATAGTCTTGTGTTAGCAAGGACTACATGTTGGGTCTCTCCATCATTGCATGAGGCCCAGTGAAATCTGAAGGTTATATGCAGAGGTTGGCACAAGAGTTTGACTACCAAAGTCGTGGAGCCAAGACACGAGATTGAATCTTCCATCCAGTACTGTAAATGCCCCCTAGTGTCTGGACTCTTCCATTTTATTCCTAGATATTGCCCCACCACTAACACACCTGCGCATGCTCCCAAGTGACACCTGTGAGACAACGTGAAGTTGAATTTATTTATGATTGCTTCGTCATCCACATTTAAATGAGTGTTTGGTTTTGCATTGCTTCTAGGCCTATGGCATCGTTTGGAAGGCAATTGACAGGAGGACTGGAGAAATTGTAGCCGTTAAGAAGATATTTGATGCTTTCAGGAACCGGACTGATGCGCAGGTGAGGACAAATATACTGTTTGTGGATGGATGAGATTATTGTTGTGGGAGAGATGAATGCACAAAGAGAATATATGTGTGCATGCACATACATGTCTGCACTTGTGTGGTCATGCTACGTGCATCTGGGAGATTGGAGAAGATTGTGATGCACTAGGTTCTGTAAATGCAAATGATGGTGGTGGGTAGAATGTATGTACAATATGATTTTCTGGCATCTAATACGTTTTAAAACTTTAGAGATATCAGTGATGTCATATAATTTCAGTGTAAACCTATCATTGGCATGACATTACACACGCATATCCTAATTGTCATGCTGTACTCTGGGATTGTACTCGTACAATAATTTCATGAATCCGGACCTATAACAAACGTATTCAATGATGAATCAAAACATTTAGCATTTTTAATTCTACCCTAGTTCTTATATCGGTGGCTCACCATTAATACATTCTCCAGTCCTTTCTGCTGTGCCCTTTAATGCCTTCCTCTCCCCATTGACACTCAGTGATGCAAAGCTTCGGAGCTCTTCAGCCGTGCCCACATCGTGGAGATCAGATCCCAGACCTCAGTATTCCTTCGTCTCCCCATTAGCACTCAGTGAAGCAAAGTCTAGGAGCTCTTCAACCAAGCGCACATAACTGGTATGAGGTCCTAAACTTCAGTATGCCTTCCTCTTCCCATTGACTCTGTGATGCAAAGCCTATGAGCTCTCAACCAAGCCCACTTCGTGGATATGAGATCCCAGGCTTCAGTATGCCTTCCTCTCCTCATTGACTCTGTGATGCAAAGCCTAGGAGCTCTCAACCAAGCCCACATTGCGGGTATGAGATCCTAGACCTCAGTATGCCTTCCTCTCCCCATTGACTCTCAGTGATGCAAAGCCTAGGAGCTCTTTAACCGAGCCCACGTCGTGGATATGAGATCCTAGACCTCAGTATGCCTTCCTCTCCCCATTGACTCTCAGTGATGCAAAGCCTAGGAACTCTTCAACCAAACCCACATCGCTGGTATGAGATCCTAGACTTCAGTATGCCTTCCTCTCCCCATTGACTCTCAGTGATGCAAAGCCTAGGAGGTCTCAACCGAGCCCACTTTGCAGGTATGAGATCCTAGTCTTCAGTCTTCCTTCTTCTCTGCATTGACTGTCAGTGATGCAAAGGCTATGAGCTCTCAACCAATCCCACATCGCTGGTATGAGATCCTAGGCTTCAGTATGCCTTCCTCTCCCCATTGACTCTCAGTGATGCAAAGCCTAGGAACTCTTCAACCAAGCCCACATTGCGGGTATGAGATCCTAGACCTCAGTATGCCTTCCTCTCCCCATTGACTCTCAGTGATGCAAAGCCTAGGAGCTCTTTAACCGAGCCCACGTCGTGGATATGAGATCCTAGACCTCAGTATGCCTTCCTCTCCCCATTGACTCTCAGTGATGCAAAGCCTAGGAACTCTTCAACCAAACCCACATCGCTGGTATGAGATCCTAGACTTCAGTATGCCTTCCTCTCCCCATTGACTCTCAGTGATGCAAAGCCTAGGAGGTCTCAACGAGCCCACTTTGCAGGTATGAGATCCTAGTCTTCAGTCTTCCTTCTTCTCTGCATTGACTGTCAGTGATGCAAAGGCTATGAGCTCTCAACCAATCCCACATCGCTGGTATGAGATCCTAGGCTTCAGTATGCCTTCCTCTCCCCATTGACTCTCAGTGATGCAAAGCCTAGGAACTCTCAACCAAGCCCACATCGCGTACATGAGATCCTAGACTTCAGAATGCTTTCCTCTCTCCATTGACTCTCAGTGATGCAAAGCCTATGAGCTCTGAACTGAGCGCCCATCGCGAATATGAGATCCTAGGCTTCAGTATGCCTTCCTCTCCCCATTGACTCTCAGTGATGGAAAGCCTAGGAGCTCTCAAGAAAGCTCACATCGCGGGTATGAGATCCTAGACTTCAGAATGCTTTCCTCTCCCCGTTGACGGGCAGTGATGCAAAGCCTGGGAACTCTTCAACCAAGCCCACATCGTGTACATGAGATCCTAGACTTCAGAATGCTTTCCTGTCTCTATTGACGCTCAGCAATGCAATGCCTATGAGCTCTCAACCAAGCCCACATCGTGGACATGACATCCTAGTCTTCAATCTTCCTTCCTCTCTCCATTGACTGTCAGTGATGCAAAGCCTAAGAGCTCTCAACCAAGCCCACATTGTGAATATGAGATCCTAGACTTCAGTATGCCTTCCTCTCCCCATTGACTCTCAGTGATGCAAAGCCTAGGAGCTCTCAACCAAGCCCACTTCGTGGGTATGAGATCCTAGGCTTCAGTATGCCTTCCTCTCCCCATTGACTCTCAGTGATGTAAAGCCTAGGAGCTCTCAAGAAAGCTCACATCGCGGGTATGAGATCCTAGACTTCAGTATGCCTTCCTCTCCCCATTGACTCTCAGTGATGCAAAGCCTAGGACCTCTTCAACCAAGCCCACTTTTCGGATATGAGATCCTAGACTTCAGTATGCCTTCCTCTCCCCATTGACTCTCAGTGATGCAAAGCCTTGGAGGTCTCAATCGAGTCCACTTCGTGGGTATGAGATCCTAGACTTCAGTATGCCTTCCTCTCCCCATTGACTCTCCGTGATGCAAAGCCTAGGACCTCTTCAACCAAGCCCACTTTGCGGATATGATATCCTAGACTTCAGTATGCCTTCCTCTCCCCATTGACTCTCAGTGATGCAAAGCCTTGGAGGTCTCAACCGAGTCCACTTCGTGGGTATGAGATCCTAGACTTCAGTATGCCTTCCTCTCCCCATTGACTCTCAGTGATGCAAAGCCTTGGAGGTCTCAACCGAGTCCACTTCGTGGGTATGAGATCCTAGACTTCAGTATGCCTTCCTCTCCCCATTGACTCTCAGTGTTGCAAAGCCTATGAACTCTTCAGCTGTGCCTACATCGTGGAGATCAGATCCTTGACTTCAGTCTTCCTTCCTCTCCCCATTGACTCTCAGTGATGCAAAACCTAGGAGCTCTCAACCAAGCCCACATCGCGGATATGAAATCCTAGATTTCAGTATGCCTTCCCCTCCCCATTGACGCTTAGTGACGCAAAGCCTAGGAGCTTTCAACCAAGCCCACTTCGTGGATATGAGATCCTAGACCTCAGTATGCCTTCCTCTCCCCATTGACTCTCAGTGATGCAAAGCCTAGGAACTCTTTAACCAAGCCCACATCGCTGGTATGAGATACTAGACTTCAGTATGCCTTCCTCTCCCCATTGACTCTCAGTGATGCAAAGCCTAGGAGCTCTCAACCAAGCCCACATCGCGGATATGAGATCCTAGATTTCAGTATGCTTTCCTCTCCCCATTGACTCTCAGTGATGCAAAGCCTAGGAGGTCTTCAACCGAGCCCACTTTGTGGGTATGAGAGCTCAGACCTCAGTATGCATTTGGTCCAGTGATGCTGCGTGGGCTTCCTCTGTTCTATGAAGGCCTCTGTGGATGACCCTGTGATCTTTGCTGCAGGTATCTCGCTGGCGGCTGCTTCTCTTCTCTAGTCCATAAAGAACTCTCAATTTGCAACACTTAAACAGAGGTAGATATTTAAGTCGGTCATCAGCATAGGAAGACATTGGGTGACCTCGTCAAGCCTGCTTTGACAAAAGCAGCCTTCCATAAGCTCTTATCTCAAGGTGGGGCTGCTCTGTTGTCAGTCCAGCTCTCATTTGCTGCAGTATGGAAACATCTCCAACTAGGTGCTTATTAGCACCCTCCAAATCATGAGCACAGGAGGCCTGTGACTAATCTTCCCTACTGAACATCAGATCCTTCTCATGACTTAACACCACAAAGAAGCTTGGATCACAGTCCTTAAGTGGTTCTATTCCATTTGAACACACAAGATGTTCATCCACATAGAGAGATTATGGCCTTTTCCATTTCTCGTCACTCTCAGCATCCGCGAATGCACCGCCCTGTATCCAGTAAGCTTCTTGCTCTAGGTGGTACCAGTGGGTACTCTGCTCGCAAACCAGCATATCGCCATCACCTGATATGACGGTGACATTTGAGCTCAGTTACAAAATGTCATCAGCCAACAGTACCCGGTGGGTAAAAATCTATCCCTGGTTCACTGAAGCCTAGACATCTAGCTTCTGCTTAGAGCTAAACCTACCTAAACGGAACACATGCTGCTTCACCCCGATGCCCGAGACCCAGTGCCCAGTTTTGGTTCCATGTGATGGGTTTGGTGGCTTCTCTTCCTCTCCTCCAGAGCATCAGTATCATGTCCATTGACTTCTATATTGCTCCATGACATGCCTTCAAAGGGCATGTGGGTAGCAGTCATAGCTGGTACCCACTTTAGCTCTGATTATGAGTGGGCAAGAGCAGTATCACAGGGTAGTAAGAGGTACCGCTTTGGTCCATTTAACGCTTCTAGGGTTTCTGGGCCTTGACTTCTTGGGCCCGCAAACTCCTCACCTGCTAATTCTGGGCCCAGCATCACCAGACTCAAACTTTGGCGTGGACCTGCAAGGTTTGTGTTCAGCTGCTCCGCCTGGCCCCAGCCTGTACTCTGACCCAGCATGGGAACTCAGCGGACTAATGCATCTATTGTAGAAGTCTGTATAACCTGTATATCACAGATTCCACTCATGGTGGGTCCATTATGCCTTTCATCCTTCTGAGGTTGGTAAAATGAGTACCCTTAAGTTGGATAATAATCAGCAGTTTTAATCCGCTCCTTAAGCTAATGCAAATGGTAAAGTGGCTACATGTGTAGTGATTATTAAGATTATTAATTCTTCTAAGGCACCAAGATATATATTCTGTGCTTGAGAGATCTGTTAAACATTCATGGTGCTCAGCCCATTTTCCATGGAGTGGAAGCACTTTGCCTCCACTCTCTGTTTCTTTTGAATCATGTTTGCTTTGGGTTTCTGTTGCATTTATTTATGTATTTTTTTTTGTTTCTAGAGAACATTCCGTGAAATCATGTTTCTGCAGGTAAGTTGCCATCATCTTGCCACGTTTGTGTTTTACTTTAGTGTATGTACCATTTGCACTCTCCCACACGTCTCTCTGTTTTCCTATGGTAGCCCCGTAGATTGTCCCGCTTAATCCTGAACTTCTCCTTGACTTTGTTCAGCTTCCGTCTGTCTCATGTCATCGGTTAGACATGGACATTACCCTCACGCATCACATGCTCTCTACAAAGCTATGGTGTCCTGCTGTCCTGTCTCCTTGTTACATCTGCTGTGTGGTCACCTCCTCTCTTGAGAGCTCTGTCCTGTCTCCTTGTTACATCTGCTGTGTGGTCACCTCCTCTCTTGAGAGCTCTGTTCTGGCTCCTGGTTGTCTCTTGTCATTGATGATCTTTCTGCACTGCAGTTTTCTGTTAAAAATGTAACCCTATATAGTCCACTTTACTCAGTGACTTGGGGTCCTAACTAGTAAATCTGCACTATTTGTCCTCAGACATTCTGTTGGACTGTACGTGGCAAACAGTATGGCTTGTGGTGGTTGCACACAACCTTTACCCATGGGAGTGTGCGCCTGGCTTTAGATTTGCTTAGGATCACAATAGGGCCACTTGCACGTTTGCCTGATGTGACGTTTGCTTTGGATCAGAGATTGTCATGTCTGTCCCTCTCCGTGATCCCACAATCACAGTCTGACATGACTGCGCCTTTCACTGATTGCACTATTTAATTGTGGCTCCTGCTGTGAATTGGTACACGTCTCACCCGCTAATACGTCAAAACATGGGAGTGACGAAAAGAAGTACAGTAATAGAAAATGTAGGCAATATGGATTACTCTAACATAATGTTAGACAAAAACAAAGGCTGCAAACATTTGGAGAGTAAAGCGAGTTTAAAAAATATATATTTTATTCATTTTCCATTGTTGCAGATTAACAACATCACAAGTCCTTTCCGAGTCACAGTCATATACAATTCCATTTAACGGTATCGCCCATTAATATGATTGTCCACTCTGACCAAACTTTTAGCTTGAGTAAAGCGAGTTTTAATTGAACTTTAACACTTTCTTCTGCTGACATACGTCATGTAGTGGAAAAGTAACGTTTCTTGTAGTCACTCCCTATTTTTTTGTTACTGCTTCATCTCAATCACCTGACCACTATTGTCTTCAGCTAACTTAAATGCAGTGCTGAGATGAGGCTCTCTGTTTCGTCTGAAGGTGTGTCAAAAGAGGGGTAACCACCCATGGATTTGTTTCCCCCCAGGAATTTGGCGAGCATCAAAACATCATCAAATTGCTGAATGTCATCAGAGCGCAGAATGATAAGGACATCTACCTGGTCTTTGAGTACATGGGTGAGGCGCACCTTTCTTCCTGGGGTTCACCGTACTCCGGGTCCTGGGGTTTTAGAGGGGACACCCACGTAAGAGTGAATGAACACTGGTCAGATGCGTCTGTGCTCGATTGCCAGAACTAGCCATGAAATAGACACACAACTTCTAATAGCTGGTGATGCCTTTTCATTAATTTATGTCTTTTTTTAACTTCTTTTCCAATTGACGCAGGCTGTATAAAGCACATTAATTCAGGATATGTGATTAAAGCCCTGTTGTAAGGTCAGATGGTAGCTAAATTTTGCTACATTGATTGGAGAGTACACGTTGTGGGGGTATGAAGCATGTGCGTAAGGGAGTGGAAGGTGAACGTAGTATAAATGTTTTAAGCAGGTGAAGAAATGATTGGGATAGAGTAATGCAGATGGCGAAGGCTGCCACAGTGTAACTTTAGAAAGAAATATCTGTGTTTTTAAAGCTCCTGTTGGGCAATTGAGTCTAAGGCAGCTGGCACCACTTGACAGAAATATTACCACCGGTACTTGATGAATACTTGGGAACAATGTAAGCAGCAATACTTAACCAATATTTCTGGTAACTTCTTAAATGCTTTATAAACACTGAGGCGGTGGCGTGGCAGCTTGAGATCTTCACTATAAATGGTTGTCAGCGAAGGAGATGGTGCTATTGCGTGCTGAGCTTCTCGCTTGGTTGTTGACGGAGTTGCGGGTGGCAGACCCACTATTTATACACTCTTTGTTGGGTAGTTTACACTGATGCAGGTGCTGGTTTTCAGCTCTTATATGTTCTCTTGGTGAGGCTAGCAGCTATGATACTAGCTCTAATGTATGAGCTTTTGTTGGGTGATTGGCAGTGAAGAACGTTTCAGTGCCCTAAATGTTGAGCCTCCTGTTATGAGGCTGATGGTAGGGGAGTTTGCAGAGCTGCTCTTCTCAACTGTTGTTTGGTAGTGATGGTTGTGATAGTGCTGCTGTTTCTTTTGAACTTCTTGTTAGGATTTTGGCTGTTTCTGAAGTGGCACTGCTGAAACCTTAGAGCCCCTTATGTGGTTGCCTTAATTGAGGTGGCAGTGAGGCTACATCTAGCCTCTGTTGGATGATTGCCATTCATGGCTGTAATGATAGTATTGTTCTTGTTGGATTTTTGACATCGATGGAGAGCTAGCCGTATTGCTATTCTTGTGCTTCTGGTTAGAGGTTGGCAGTTTTAGATGTCGGTGCATGTGATTTGAGATTCTCACTAGGCCGTTGGTAGTGATTGAAGTGGCAGTGATTTAATGTAGGTGACAGTGATGTGGTTTGTTAGTTGCATGTAGGGTTGTTGGTGGTAAATGGCACCATCATGTGAATACGTGGTTGGCAGTTATGGTGAGATTAGTGCTCAGTCTTTATTTTTTACGCAGCTAACATTGCTGCTCCCCACTTTAGCTTCTCATTAGGCTCTGGGAAGCAGTTGAGTTTGCAGTGATGCAGTGTTTGAGCTTCTGTTTAGGTGATTGGCAGTGGTAATGCAGTGTTTATGCTAAATTCTCTTTGATCAGCAGTACTTGAGGTGTTGGTGTTCCAGCCTCCTTTGTAGGTGTTTGTTAGCAGCGTTGCTCCTTTTGAGCATCACAACAGGCTGTTCGTTGTGATGAAGTCAGCTGTGCTGCTGCCTGATACAGCCAGGCTTTGCATTGAAATGTGACATGCTGTTCTTCACAGGTATGCATGAACAGTGAAGGCTTAATGAATGTTTCTTTCTTCAGAGACGGATTTGCATGCAGTGATCAAAAAAGGGAACTTGTTAAAAGACATTCACATGCGCTACATTTTGTACCAGCTACTGAAGGCAACCAAATTCATCCACTCGGGGAACGTCATTCACAGAGACCAGAAGGTGAGTGTACCCCCACCTACCACGGTCCACGGTCCACCCTTGTGTATTGTGTTATTCTCTCCCCCAAACCACCCCACCCCACTTTAACTTCCTTATGAGCTCAGCTCGCCTCCTCCCCTGCTGACGTCTATGTAGCAGCTTCGCAACACCACTGTAGGGTCAGAATTATAGTGTAAGGTTTTCACCTTGCATCACTTTTCAGCAAGTCTAGTTACAGGAGACATTGTAGCCAAATATCTTGCATTCCTACATCATGGCTCCATCTGTCTGCCACATACTTTGCAGTGCAGGACTCTAAGCAATGAAGCCAGGTGGCTTCTGAGGTAGAGCTCAATGCAGGATCCTTTTAATCCTGGCTCTCATGGGGAAAATATATTTGAAGACCAGAGTTTGTCTTTTGCACCTTCCCAACAAATTCTCATGTTGTTGATGTTCTGTGGTGAAGTCCCACACAATTTCCTGGGAGAGGTTGTGCGCCTATGTGCAACAGGTTCTAGTCCACAGCCAGTGTCTTTGAGTATGAAAACTGAGAAAGCAAGGACGGAGTCATTCAGCACAGCAAAAAGTAATTTTTAACAAATTTGAAACCCATAAGCATGTGTGACTCTTCGCCTAGGCCATAACCACAACATCTGCTGGCTTTTCAACTCCTCAAAGGTTTCTGCTGCAGTGGGAAGGGTGCTCTTACGCAGTGTAATGGAGCAGGCTTTCTTTCTTTTATTCACCACTACTTCTGTAAACTACCTAAAAGCCTGGCATTTCTCCTGTATATCGGCTTTAAATGCTCATGCTTTTGGTCACATTCCCTGGAGTATTCGATGAGTTGTCTGTGATTAGTTTGTAACTAAGGTAAACAAAGGATTGTTACATTAGCTGATGTATATTTTAGGCATCTCTGCATTGTGGGATTTTTATGCAGGAAGAGAGAGTCCTCTGCATTATAGGCCTACGGTATAGGTGTAGGCATTCGTCCTTAGTATGAATGCTTCAACTGAGTAGACCACTAGGTCCCTAATTTGCCTAATACAAGACATGATGCTTGCATGGCTTAACACAGTGCTCGGTACTGAGGTGGACATGGAACCTTCTTATGCCCTAAGCATTACATCCACAGTGTTTTGGAAGGTTACAGGGGCTACAGTTATCCAAATGCAGTGCTGGGTGAAATCGATATCTGTCAGGCCAGAGGTCTAGACTAAGATCTTTAACATCTCCTATGATGGAGAAGCTCTATTTGGTAAACATGTGGACGATGTTCTTCAGCCAGTTAAGACTGATATGGTGAGGTTTCTTTGGGCCTGATTTAGAGTTTGGCGAATGGGTTACTCCGTCACAAACGTGACGGATATCCCGTTCGCCGTATTACAAGTGCCATAGGATATAATGGACTTGTAATGCGGCGAACGGGATATCCGTCACGTTTGTGACTTAGTCACAACTGACTAAGCTGACCCATTGTCAGTGAAATTGCTCCCCCCTCCCTCGCTGCTCCACCATTAAGTGAGGCCTGCCCCTGCACTCTCGAGTGTTTGGTGCTCGAGGCCCTCCTCCACCCGCAGGTTTCCCTGCGCCTCATCCCTGGTGGTCCAGTGGACCTCGATCTCCTTTCTAGCTCCGTTTTTCACTCGTTTTTTCACCCTCTTTTTCTTCTCCTTTCTGCACTTTTCTGCATTTCTGCTCCATTCTGCTCTATTTCCTTTTTCCTTTACTCCTCCTCTTTGACCAGCGCGACCGGCCCAATCCAGCTCCCCTCCCCGCTGTCCAGCCCTCCCCGACCACTACTTAATGGCGACCGCTGCGGGGACAGGCGAGCAAGACCACTGACCCATTGTCAGTGAAATTGCTCCCCCTCCCTCGCAACTCCACCATTAAGTGAGGCCTGCCCCTGCACTCTCGAGTGTTTGGTCCTCAAGGCCCTCCTCCACCCGCAGGTTTCCCTGCGCCTCATCTCTGGTGGTCCAGTGGACCTCTATCTCCTTTCTCTAGCTCCGTTTTTCGCTCGTTTTTCACTCTTTTTTTCACTCGTTTTTCTACCCTCTTTTTCTTCTCCTTTCTGCACTTTTCTGCATTTCTGCTCCTTTCTGCTCTATTTCCTTTTTCCTTTACTACTCCTTTTCCCTGCTTTCCTGCCCGCTTTCCCTGCCGCTGCTGCCCCCGCGGCCCTTCCCCCCGCCAGCATGACCAGCACGACCGGCCCAATCCAGCTCCCCTCCCGCCTCCCAGATGTCCAGCCCTCCCCGACCCCTACTTAATGGCGGCCGCTGCGGGGACAGGCGAGCAAGACCACTGACCCATTGTCAGTGAAATTGCTCCCCCTCCCTCGCAGCTCCACCATTAAGTGAGGCCTGCCCCTGCACTCTCGAGTGTTTGGTGCTTGAGGCCCTCCTCCACCCGCAGGTTTCCCTGCGCCTCATCCCTGGTGGTCCAGTGGACCTTTATCTCCTTTCTCTAGCTTCATTTTTTCACTCGTTTTTTTCACTCGTTTTTTTCGCTCGTTTTTTCACTCGTTTTTCACTCGTTTTTCTACCCTCTTTTTCTACCCTCTTTTTCTTCTCCTTTCTGCACTTTTCTGCATTTCTGCTCTATTTCCTTTTTCCTTTACTCCTCCTTTTCCCTCCTTTCCTGCCCGCTTTCCCTGCTGCTGCTGCCCCCGCGGCCCTTTCCCCCCCGCCAGCACGACCAGCGCGACCGGCCCAATCCAGCTCCCCTCCCCGCCTCCCAGCTGTCCAGCCCTCCCCGACCCCTACTTAATGGCGGCCGCGCCAAAGGCAAGCCCATCTGCGCCCGTCTGCTACCCGACCGTGACCAGCACCAGGAACCCTGGACTTCCGCACCGCCAACGCTACGACCCAGCAGCACTCCACGCATTCAACCCAGGCCGCAACAACAACTGCATGCTTGCCTCACCAGCCGACACCCACGGACCCTTCAGCTGTCACCGCTGCCGACAAACCTACAGCACCGCTAGGAACACGGACCCAGCACAATCCGACCGCAAGAACACACCCGTACCGAAGATCTTGCAATGCATCCTCCTCAACGTCCGATCCCTCCACAAACACGCCACCGAAATCTGGGACCTCCTCGACAGCACCACTCCGGACGTAGCGTTCTTCACCGAAACCTGGACCAACACCACCTCGGGCCAGACATCGCCATCGCCATTCCCCAAGGATACAAGATCTCCAGGAAGGACCGCCCCACCCGCCCGGGAGGAGGAATTGCCATTGTTCACAAATCCACCCTCCGCCTGAGCACACTCCCCGACGAAACCACAGACCTGATGGAACACCTTCACTTCAAGATACTGACCAGCCCTACCACCACCCTCCGAGGAAACCTCATCTACCGACCCCCTGGACCACGCGGACCGTTCACTAACTCCATCACGGACATCATCTCCCCGCATGCCATCGCATCCACTAACTACACCCTGCCGGGAGACCTCAACTTCCGCCTCGACAACCAACTGGACCCCAACACCACATCCCTCCTGGACAACCTCCACAACATTGGACTCCGCCAAATCGTGACCGAACCAATGCACTCAGCAGGTCACACCCTCGACCCCCTCTTCACAAAGGAAACTCCATCACCTTCAGCCACACCACCGAACTCCCGTGGACTGACCACCAATGCGTCCACTTCACCTTCAGAACACCCACCATCCACAGACACCAGCACCTGCTCCCACGAAGAAACTGGACCAGAATCACCGACGACCAGCTCACCTCCTCACTCAGCAACTCCACCCCAACCATTGCGGGAAACGACGACCCCAACACCGCAGCCCGAACCCTGCACAGATGGATCTCCGACAGCGCCAACACCATAGCCCCCCTCAAGAAAAACAACACCCACGCCAAGAAAGCCAGATGGTTTACCACCGAACTTCGAGAGTCCAGATGCACTTGCCGCCGCCTCGAAAAGGCCTGGAGGAACACCAAATCTACAGAAGCACACAACAACTTCAGAGCCGCTACCAACGCCCACCACCAACTCCTCAGAAAAACAAGAAAAATAGTGATTGAAGACAGAATCTCCACACACGCACACAACAGCAAAGAACTCTTCAACATCATCAAGGAGTTCGCCCAACCCCACCAGTGAATCGACGGACATTCCTCCCTCACAAGACCTCTGCGACAAACTCAGCACCTTCTTTCACCACAAAATCAAGAGCATCTACGACAAGTTCGACGAAGACAACCAACACACTGAACCCCCGCCAACCACCCCCGACACCCTGAAGCCAGCGATTTGACAACTGGACAGCCCTCACCACTGAAGACAATGAAGTCAATCCACTCCGGGGCCCCACGGACTCCTGCCCCCACCACATCTTCAACAGAGCCGCCAACACCATCGCACCCATACTCCGCCACACCATCAACCGCTCCCTGGCGACCGCCTCGTTCTCCGACGACTGGAAACACGCCGAGGTCAACCCCCTCCTGAAGAAACCCTCGGCGGACCCCACTGACCTCAAAAACTACAGACCCATCTCCCTGCTCCCGTTCCCAGCGAAAGTCATCGAGAAAGCCATCAACAGCCAACTCGCCACATTCATCGAAGAGCACAACATCCTCGACTCCTCCCAATCCGGCTTCAGAAAAAACCACAGTACGGAAACCACCCTCCTCGCTGCAACAGACGACATCCGCACCCTACTGGACAAAGGAGAAACAGTAGCCCTCATCCTGCTCGACCTCTCAGCGGCGTTCGACACAGTTTCTCACCGCACCCGAATACGCAGACTCCTCGACGCAGGGATCCAGGACAAGGCCCTCGAATGGATCCGCTCCTTCCTCTCCGGCAGAACGCAGCGGGTCAAACTCCCCCCTTTCCTTTCGGACCCTACACCAACCACCTGCGGAGTCCCTCAGGGGTCCTCCCTCAGCCCTACGCTCTTCAACGTCTACATGGCTCCACTCGCCCCCATCGTCAGAACCTATGGACTCAACATCGTGTCATACGCAGACGACACCCAACTCATCCTCTCCCTATCCAACGAACCCAACACCGCCAGACACACCTTTCGAGAAGGCATGGAAGCCGTCGCAAAATGGATGAAAAACAGCTGCCTACAACTAAACACCAACAAGACCGAAGTACTCATCATGGGCCCAAACCCCGACGCCTGGAACGACACCTGGTGGCCCCCCGCCCTCGGAAACCCGCCCACCCCCACGTACCACGCACGCAACCTGGGAATCTTCCTGGACTCCGAGCTCAAAATGGACCGCCAGATCAACTCCGTCTCGTCCTCCTGCTTCCACACCCTCCGCCTCCTACGTAAGACCTTCAAATGGATCCCCCTCGAACACAGAAAGACCGTCACTCACGCCCTGGTCACCAGCAGACTCGACTACGGCAACGCACTCTACGCCGGAATAAACAAAAACCTCACCGGCAAGCTACAGAACATCCAGAACGCCGCTGCAAGACTGGTCCTCAACCGGCCAAGACACTGCCACATCTCCCATCACCTGCGCACACTCCACTGGCTCCCCATCGAGGCCAGAGTCACCTTCAAGATGCTCACCCACGCAAATAAGGCCCTCCACGACACCGGACCAGCATACCTGAACAGCCGACTCAATTTCCACGCACCCCAAAGGACCCTACGATCAGCCCAGCTCTCCTACGCCGTGGTCCCCCGCACCAGAAAGACCAGATCGGGAGGCCGCTCCTTCTCCTTCCTCGCGGCCTGAGCCTGGAACGCCCTTCCGCTCCACCTCCGACAGACAACATAGATTCCCATCTTCGCAAGAAACCTCAAAACCTGGCTCTTCGACAGACCCCCTCCTTGATGGACTGGAACCTGCACACCCCCCCTCCCCCGCCTAACCCCAGCACCTTGAGACCCTTACGGGTGAGTAAGTAAAGTATTTTATTTGCACAATTAATTAAAATCATAGCAATTCATACAGAACAAGAGTTAAAAACACTGTGCATATTCTACTTTTTTTTAAAATATCCGTGAGAGCAAAGTGGTTCATTGCTGGTAGGGCAAAGATTCTTGGTGATCGTCTTCTGTTAACAGGGAATTAATCTCAGACATGAATTTTACAAAACGGGCGGCCATCTGAGCTGAGTCGCCCCTCATACACTCCTCTGGAGCTTCTTGGCATGTCCGGACATTCAGAATCCGCCAAATTGGACGCAGCAAAAAAGTTCGTAATGGCAGTAAGGTTCTGCAGGTGCACAGGATGTAAATTACATTTTCTTCCCTGCTCTTACAGAAACGGCACTGTGTGGGCACATCTTCCTTAAATCTCCGGCCATACCTATACGCCCTCAGCGGGATTAGGCCAAAACGTAACCTCATTAGATGGTGTTTAACTCGTGATTTCATGGATGATGACAAATAGTGTGGTAGGGTTTTAGGGCCATAGAGTTTTGACGCCCAACTGCCATGGGAGAGATTCTTCACGGTTAGGGCATCATGTTTGAGTGACAAGATCTTTGCTTGTTTGGTCAAGATTTTTGTGATCGGCCCTATGGGCAGCGAACTTGTCCATATATCTTGAGCCTCTAATGCGTCCAGGCAGAATGTTAAAAATTGATTCCAGGGAGTGCTAGGGTTATTTAACAGAGACCATATGCAGCTCTTTAATGTAAAATCACGAGCCTTTTTGGTTTTTAAACAATAGGCAATAAATCTTGCTTTCATTACCCAATGTTGGGATGACAAAGAGAACTCCATGCGGATTTGGGCGTGAGAGGTCGAGTTGGGTAGATGGAACACTCTACGAAAGCACATTGACTGGGCTCTATCAAGCCAGGTAAGCATTTTGTCTTTAAAGGTTATGGCGCCAAAAGCTATTGTCGGCAAAAATTTGGCTCCTATCACCCTAATTAGCGGAGAAAAGTCTGGCGAGTGAAGGGCTTTCTTGGTTCTTACAAAAGCCCCCTCCAAACTACGAGCCACTCCCTGCATTGCGGTGATATGCTGCGCTGGTCTCCCTTTGTGATCAATCCAAACTCCCAGATACTTGTATGCGGTCACTATCTCTATTGACTTCCCTTCAATGTACCAGGAGTGCTTTCTGGCTCGTGAGCGCGAGACTATCATTGCCTTAGTTTTGGTGATGTTAACCTCCAAAGCGTTTGTTTTGCAATACTGGGCCAGAGAATCGAAAAGTCTTTGAAGGCCCACCTGGGTTTGATCAAGGAGGATCGTATCGTCAGCATATTGCATCGATTGAATTTTTGTAGATTCAATTCGTGGTGGAAATGCTCGGGAGAGGGCCAGCCACTCGGGCAGGTCTGCTAGATAGAGATTGAAGAGTAAAGGAGCCAATATGCATCCCTGCTTTAAGCCTCTATTAGTCATGATTTTGTTGGTAGTTGACCATCTCGAGGAAACTCTTATTTTTACCCAGGTGTCGGTATATAGGGCTATGAGAGCTTTCAGGAGGGGCTGCGGGATGCCCCATTTTGTTAACTTTTCCCAAAGTTTAGGGCGAACAACGCTGTCAAAGGCTTTTCGGAAATCAATGAAGCCCAGGTATAGCGATTTTCCTTTGGTAGCGAGTGTGCTTTCAATCATGTGGACTAGGCAGATCAAATTATCTTCGATGTGGCAGCCCTTTTGGAATCCGGTTTGTGTGAAAGGTATTAATTTACGATCTTCCACCCAGGTTGTCAGTTCTTGCAGTAGGACACTTGCATATGCCTTCCCATCCACGTCAAGAAGGGCTATCATCCGATAATTGTCGGGGTCAGCCCGCGAGCCTTTTTTATGGATGGGGACGAGAAGAGATCCTTGCCAGGAGTCCGGAGTGAATCCACCCATTCTGGTTACCTCAAATAAGGTGGCCAGCAGAGGGGCCCATTTATGTGTGGATACTTTGTATATCTGTGTTGGTATGCCATTTGGGCCTGGTGCTCCTCCTGGGCGCATTTTATTTATTATAAGTGCAACTTGATTTGAGGTTATCTTAATAGTGGGTTCCACTTTGAGGTTGGAGTTAGTGTGATTGAAGCCAAGAAAGTTTGGCCATTTAAGACTGGCTGGTTCTACATAGAGTGCTTCAATGTGGGCCTCCCATTCAGCAAGAGAGATATTAGTCACTGTGGGGGGTTGGGCAGAGCTAACACCTTTGTTTACCCAGCTCCAGAATCGTCTTTGATCCTTTGATTTTATAATTTCATGGGCAGTTGCCCAATGATATTCTTCTTTCATTCTCTGAGAAGTGAACCTTGCTTTCCTATATTCCTTTCGAGTGAACAATATTTTATCTCGCAAGGATTTGTAAACTGTGTCATTGTAGGCACGCCTGCGCAGTAAGTTATTTAATTTGCGCTTAATGCTTGTTGTAAATTGCTTATGCTCAGAGAGACAAGATGTAATTGGGGTGCAGTTATTTGGTCTTTTGATTATCTTTGTGGCTAGGTTTTCTCTGAGGTCCAACACTGCTGTTTCCCACGACAATGCAGTCAGTTGATCACTGTGCTCCTGTTTCAAATTGCCCAAAAAGTCGTCCACCTTCTCTTCAATTATTTCCTGGTTGTCCACAGTCAACCGTAGTTTTCTTACGATCTCGAGATTGGATTCTTTCCCGATCAGATTTTGTGTTGGGCGATGACAATGCCGGGATGAGACTTTGCACGTTAAAACGGCGTGATCACTTTCCGGTGAAGGAGTTACCACAAATTCCTGGACAAGGTGGAAGTGGGCAACTGAGATCCATATATAATCCAGAGTGGCCATTCTAGCGAAAGACACATGGGTGTATGCAGCGGGCAGGTCTGAGTTTAGTCTTCCATTTAAAATGCGGAGACCCAATTCGTTTAAGTACGCTGCTATCTTTGTCCCTTGACTTTCCTTCCGTTCGTACTGGGACATTATCTCCGGGATGGCCCACATTTGATTGTCCAATGTAAATTGAAGTGAGAGATCCGGGCCTACCTCCATTAGGTTGGCATTAAAATCGCCCATTATTAACCATATATCGTTTGGATAGTGGGAGGAAAGGTCTCTCATGGCTGGAAGCATTTTACTCAATGTAGCCTCTCGCTTGGTTTTAGAGGGATGCAGGTAGACACAGCCAAGGATCATTATTCGTTGTTTCAATTTGTTCTTTTCCAAGCACTGTGTCTGAGTTTTAACAAAGATATAATCTCTGTGCCCTTCACACAGTCGTGAGGCTTTTGCGACCAGGTTATTCTGCACAGCAATCAACACTCCTCCCGAGGCATGGCCACCTACTTGAGATGCTATTGCGTGGGATTCAAACACGGTGAAGTCCTCCCAGGCAATTTTTTCCGAAGACCATGTTTCTTGCAAGGCAATGATATCTTGATTCTTCATAAAATGAGTGGTTGATCGTTCTATTTTTTCCTTTGTTAGCCCGTGGATGTTCCAGGAACAGATTCTAAGGTGATGCGTGACATCCAGGTTGGGCTTCTGTTCGATCGAGATGATCTGTGTTTTACCCCACGGCCTGGGATAACCAGGACCAATCTTGGGAGTTCTGCCATTTAAGAGCATATTTACGAGGACCTCCCACTGTGGATGTCGTTATTTGCAGCGGGTTCTCCCTCCAGGACGCTGTTAGGGTTCCAGCTAGGGAGCCACACAAAACTGAAGTAGGTTGCTGAGTAATTATGTTGTTGTTAGGCACATTTTTATTATTATGGGCTGTTGAAAGATTGACTGCTATGTCCTTTAAAAAAGCCGGGTACTTAGCTTTGGTAATGAAACTAATCTGGATGCCCCAGTCATTCAATCGATTTTTGTTGTTCATTAGTGCAGAAGCCATGTCTTTGTTTTGTAGGGTTATTACCGTTGCCTCGCTCGTCTGACCCTGTTCTGGGGCGACAAAGGCCACACTTTCGATATCTGTCGTTTTTATATTTTCTAATCCCGGAAGGTGCTGACACAGCTTTAGAATATTTCCTCTATTGAGGGTATCCCATTTCCCTTGGGATACATACTCTGGGTACAGTAATAATTTGAAGCTTTCTTGAGTCAACTTAGTTACTTCTGCAGTCTTTAAGGAAATTTTATTCTGCTGTTGGTTAATATTTACCATTAGGGTTTCGCAGGGCATCTTTTCCTCGAGTGGTTGGTTTAAGCCTTCTGATCTGTTTACTTTAGAGGTGTGTGGGCGAGCATTAAAAGAGAGATCTTCCCCTCTTGCAATATCTTGAGAGGCCTGCAGCCTATGTTCGGCTATTTCTGGAGTGGTCGAAACCTTACCATTTTGCTTCTTTTCCAACTCGTCCCTCAAGTTAATTTGTGTTGCTTTCTCCTCTGTGTATGTTTTAGGTTTGATACCTTTCTCCTTGGTTTCGAGTGGTTGTGCTAGGTCATGATTACATATGACTTTGTTCGTGGAACCCCGGCCCATGGGCTTTTCTGCACCTTGTTTGAGCGAGGGATAATTACTGGAAGGTTTTATTAATTTATCCAGGGTCTTAAAAGATTTTCCACTGCATTTTTTGGTTTCTTTTTTTCCGTTCGGTTTCTCAAGGCTCTCATCCTGGTCTTGCACTTTGCAGCGGTCGGTATCGACCTTAATTTGGACCCCACCTTGTGTTTCAATGGTATCTTCCAGAGAGTAAGTAATTAAAGTTCCTTTTCCATGAGTGTTGTCGCTAGGAACCGCGGTTAAGTTGGCTGTTGTTTCACTGTCTTCTGTTCTAAGCCAACGTAGTAATGCGCTGTCCTTTCTCCTGGCTTTGTTTAGTTTCTTTAGTTTCTTCTTATTTTTCCTGGACAGGGGTTGTCCTTCTGTGGGAGGTAGGTTGGCCATATTTGTTGGCACTGTGGAGTTCAATGCGTTGCCTGCCTCTGTTACGAGGTTAGATTGGATAATGTTATCTAGGTCTCTTATTGTTTGTGTTTTGTTAGAAGTAGATATGAGGTCATGATTACCAGCGTCTTTCGAAATTCTGGCTAAATGCTCTTGTGTGATGATGGTCTTCTGCTCATGAGCATCAGAAGGATCGCGATCTTGCATCTGGTAGCTAGTCTTATTATTCGTCGTGTCATCTCTTAGGTGCTCAGCGCTATGAGAGCGTTTTTTTCCTAAGATGTGCCAATGTGGGGGCTGGTTTTGAAGTAATGGAAGAGGGATGATTTTCTGTGCCCGTCTGGGTGCCTCGTTCTTCAAGTCCTCAATTAAAGAGGACATTACTTCCGGGAGTGTTTCTAGTTTTTTTTAGTATCGGATTACAGCTACATCCACTATAGCATTGGTTTTGACTTTGATTTTTGTTTATTTCTACGTTGTTTTGAGCTCTACGTATCAAAGAGTTTAGTTGGTCAAGTTTTGTATCAATTCTGGTTATTGAATCCGCTACCAAGTGTAAAATGTTTATCTGGACATCTAATTTATCTGCGTGCATATGAGCAGCACTGGCCATTGAGTTCAGGGCTTGATTAGTAACTGAGAGCAGTACCTCAACCTTGTGCGTAGCTGAAGTATCAATTGGCTCCCTAGGCCAGGATTCTATTTTTGAGAGGTTGTTGTCCTGAGTTTGGGGATGCGATGGAGATGGTTTTATATCTGAATAATTACTAATTGACAAAGGACGTTTCTTTTGAAGACTTTTGTTTAGACCTTTTTGTAAGCTGAGGTCTTTATTGCCGGCACCGGTATTATTGGGATCCGTCAGAGAGGCATTAACCTTTGTCTCAAGCTGGTGTAGGTCCTTAGAGCAGGTATGACTAGAGTGCATCTGAGGGGCAAGAAATGGAGTAGAGACAAGCGAAGGAAAGTCAAACCTCAGCTTTTGAATATGAAGCTCCAATGCTCCGTTTGATTGATTGATTTACTTCTATTTCATTTGACGGCGGGCTTTGTAGGTACAATAGCTGGAATACTGGGCTCGCTGAGCTAGAGGACGAGATCCATATTGTTGATTCTGGCAATTTATGGCCGGAGTGTTGGGGTAAAACAGCGTCTTTGTCTTCTTTGAGATCCTTAGCTTCCGACCACTGTGATGACTCTTGGTGGGCCTCACCGGGTTTCACGCTACTGGAGTGCCTGGTTATGGCCTGGATAGGAATTTTATTTTGTAAAACATCCGGGCTACTATTTGGTAGTAACTCTTGGGAGGGAAGTAGGGCTAATTGTAGAGAAGATGGTTCAGAGATGACAGGATCCCTTCCAAGGATAATTATCTCAGGGTAAAGAGGAGCCAGTTGAGGCGTACTTATTTGAATTTCCTCGGTTTGGTTATGGGAGCTTGAGCTCTCGTAGCTCATGGAGTGGGCTACTTCCTTGAGTGTTTGAGTCGGCCGATTGAGATAATCTCTGGTGTCACGACATTTCCGTTTGGCTGATGACAGGGTATAATCTGATTGGGCTTCCTCATGAACTTCTTGCCTACTTTCGACCAGGGGTATCCGGCAACTACTTCGACTGGCCAGTTGAATCCCCTTATGCACATCCAGGGTTCCTTCAGGCAGAGTCCCCTTGATTCGCGGGGATATCTGACTCCCCCGTGTTCCCGGTTGAGGGTACAGCATCTTGGCCTTCTGTCGTTTAGCGGTCTTGTGAGGGCGATGGGAGCTTTGCAGCTGCGTAGAGTTCCTTGTTCGCATTTTGCTCTCTTAGTTGTGAATGAGGAGGATTTCTTTCTCTTTCACTGCGGTTGCTTTTTTTTTCCTGTTCCACTTTATTTCCACTTTGTTCCTCTTTCACCCAAGTAAGATGGTAGCTGAGCTCTGTTAGGTTCTTTTTATATAGGCGCACGATAAGCAAGGTTGTAGTAACAAGGGGGGGGTGCGAAGGGGAGGAAGGAGAGCTGAGCGCGAGTGCACCAAACCGGCCACAAACTCAAACTAGTCGGGCCGCTTCTACTTCTGCTGGATTGAATTCGCTGGAATGACCAAGGCACCTCAGTCTCTATCACCAATATCCCCACTGCTGACCTCTCCCCCCCCCCCCACTTACTTGCCACTCTTTGGTGCTGCTCTGTAGTCTTTGGACGTGGCTGCAGCTGATCAGTTGATGGAACAGTGACTCCGTCTTTGGACGTAGCTGCAGCTGATCACTTGATGGGGCAGTAACTCCGTTGCACGCCGTGAGCCACAAGGGGTAGTCAGCGGTAGTCAGCGGTGGCGGTGGCGGGAGAGCCGTGCCCTGCCGTATCGTGTCGAACCGATCGTGGGCAGTTACTGCGACACTCAAACGGCACTCAAAACGGCTCCCGATCTTGCTGCTCGCCTTTGAACCTCGTTGCGTGACTGATTCGGCACACTGGAAAGTCAGGACTGGATCTAAAAGTGGGAACGAGTTTGTGTGTGTTGGCTGAAACACCTGAAGACTTTCTCACCACCTGCGGTTTTTAGTAAGGCGTTTACTGCGTACGCGGCATGGGCCGGGCACCGGGAAGGGGAGAACCGCTCCTACGGTCCTTTGTCAAGCATTGCGGTGTTCGCGGCAAGGGCCGGGCACCGGGAAGGAGAGAAACCAAAAGGAACCGCTCCTGCGTTCCTTTGACAAGCGTTGCGGTGTTCGCTGCAAGTGGCAAACACCGGGAAGGGGAAAAACAAAGGTAACCACTCCTGCGGCAACTGGCGTGGTGGTGCTCACGGCGGCAGCCGTGCACCGTGAAAGGAGGAAAAGCAAGGAAACTGCTCCTGCAGCAACTGGCGTGGCGTCCTGTTGATGTAGATTTCAGCAAAGTCCTTCACAGCGAGGCGGCAGTAAAACTCAGGAAAGCCATAAATATGTAGTTTGTGTCCGGAACTGGGCCTCCAGTTCGGAACAATTCACACAAGTCGTAAAACTGTCCATGTATGTCACCACAAACTGTGACTGGTGTCGAAACAGGCTGCACATTAGACTCTTCCAACAGGAGGTCACAAACATAATCGCACAATCGCTTCAGGTCGTTCTCGGGTAGGTACTTGCACTGTCACGCAATCTCCACATACTTATCCAGGTCATACTTATCCAGGTCTACGGGTGAGTAGTCGCACTTAACAAACGCCTGATTGATTGATTGATTGATTGATTAGTAACCTGGTCCGCCACACTCTAAATGAGGCCCTTTGTGTCCTCCAGCAAAGACGTAACCAACTCTTTCATGGAGCCAGAGGATGAGGTCAATTTTCAATTAGAAAAGGATATCAGCCATAGAGAGAACAACCCTTTCAGAATCCTCAACAGCAACTGCATAATAGAACTCCACCATCAGCCGCATATATGAGGCAAACTTCTCGAAGAAAGCCAAGAGCTCATTCCAAGGACTAGACTAGAAGACTGTGATGAATTGAGGGGTGTAAGTCACAAAATATTTGCCCCCAACCTCAGTTGGAGGGTTAATCTCTAATTATCACAGACGTTGGGAATGTGTGGCCACAAGATCTTTGGGTTCTAGACCTGGTAACCTTCTGTCACACTTAAAAATTTGTTTAAAAATCTCCACATATTCCACCTCAAAAAAGATCCCAGCTCCACTTTGTTACAAATAGAGACTCAATGCATATTAAACAAGGAAGCTAGTGAGCAAGTGCCCTGCGTCCAGTGTAATACTGGTTTCTCTTACCTCGTTTTCCTGATGAAGAAAAATCTGGAAAATGGAGAGAAATTTAAATTCTTTGAAAATTAAACAAATACCCAAAGAAACTGAGAATCCACTTGGTTACACTTACAGACATCCTTCATCTATTGAGTTACAGAGACTACATGACATTATTTCAAAGATGCACATTTCCATAACCTCATACACCAAAAATGCCAAAAATATTTAAGCTTCAAAGTGTCCCATCACCATTACCAGTTCAAAGTCCCCCCCCTTTTGCCTCAAGTCTGCCCCTGTATTTTTGCAAAATGACTGGCTTTTGTGGCTTTATATTTGAGAAGGAAAGGTGACCACGCTTTTCCCTACCAACGACTGTGTAGTGAAAGCCGCTTCTTGTCAAGCAGTCACAAAATCGACCAATGGTTGTCTGTGGCTTATCAAAACCATAGGACTTGCCTTCAAAAGGGATAATTCGTCCCTCCATCAATGCAGAATAGTCACATTTCTTCGTCCAGAGATGATGACCTCGCCAACAGGGTGTTAAGAAAATAGTCAATTTCAGTTCACCTGTTGAAATCGCCATTAGGGATAATGTCATCCTGCATCCATTCCTCACAGGCCTAAAGAGCAGGGGATCCCTGGCATCTGCCTTGGAGTCCAGATCCCTAAGCAAAATGTAATCACATATTTATACACTAATATTAGATGAGTCTGGCACACGCCACATAACCCTATGTTAGTTAGAGTACTCCGACTATAAGATATACGTATTAGTACAAGAAAATTACAAGTACAAGGAACTTTTCTCTACGGTCAAAAAGTTAGCTAAATGCTCTGAGGTGTTAGATTCACCTAAAAACCAGGCATTCTGTAATACAGTGGCTACTTTTTTCCAAGAGAAAGTTAAGGCGGTGTATAATGGCTTCTCCAGGTCCATGGATCAAGAAACAGTTTCTCCATCAGAGGCTTTAGCCGCTTCTGGAGTCGCTGATATCGTCCCCGGAACTCTCGCTGAATCCAGTGACCTTCCCGAATTATCTGTCTTTCCGCCATTAACTACAGAAGAGACAATCAATCTTCTGCGGTCTACCAAATCAGGCTCCCCAAGGGACCCATGCCCCACAAAAAATTTCCATCTTTTACCAGAGCTTTTTGCCCTTCATCTGACTCCTATCCTTAATCAGATGTTCTCATCTGGTATATTTCCCACTAGCTGGAAGTTGGCATCTGTTCTCCCTCTTTTGAAGAAGCCAAACTTAGATGGGGCAGATCCTAACAGCTATCGCCCGATCTCTAGACTTCCGCTGCCGGCAAAGATAGTGGAGAAAGCCATGAATGGGATCGTATCAGATTATATCGAGAGGCATGGCTTTCTGGATGACACCCAATTCGGATTTCGAAAACATCATAGCACCGAACTGGCTCTGATCACATCATCGGAATTGATTAGGCAGACAGTTGATGCGGGAGGCAATGCAGCACTTGTGCTGCTTGACCTCTCTGCCGCATTTGATACGGTGAACGACCAGAAACTGTTGGAAGTCCTGAGAGGGATCGGTATTAAAGGGAGAGCTTTCACCTTGCTTGAATCATTCTTGTCCGGCAGGGAGCAATTTGTGGCACTAGACGAGTTTAAGTCACCTAACTTTACATTACCATGTGGAGTGCCACAGGGTTCGTCTTTGAGCCCAACCCTTTTTAATATCTACGTTGCACCGCTGGCGAGGCTGATCAGGTCCCTGGGCTTCTCAGCTATTTCCTACGCCGATGACACGCTGATTATTGTCTCAGTGACAGGCTCACCCGCTGACACTATGGCACAGTATCATACCTGTCTTCGTCAGATCGGGGACTGGATGGCCACTAATTGTTTAAAATTGAATTCCGGTAAGACAGAGGTCTTACTTTTTGGTGCCCATACTAATTTCTGGTCTCCTAATTTATGGCCTTTGGAGCTGGGTCCGCTTCCAACGTTAGTAACTAAGGTGAAGAATTTGGGAGTCACATTTGACTCTAAGCTTTCGTTTGAAAGTCATGTTAATCAGGTCACTTCTCTTTCTTTCCACACATTAAAGCTTTTGAGGAAAATTCTCCCATACATTCCAGCTGAGCTACATAAATTAGTGGTTTCAGCACTTGTTCTGTCAAGAGCCGACTATTGTAATGGGGTTTTTATCAATCTTCGAAATAAGTGCTTGTCCAAACTACAGGTTGTGCAGAATGCTGCGTGCACGACTCCTGTTGAATATACCAAAACACAAATCTGTTTCAGGGGCGCTCAAAGATCTACATTGGCTGTCTGTAAAGAGACGAATTGAGTTCAAGGCTCTTTGCATTGCTTTTAAAGCCACACATGACATAGGGCCTGGTTTCCTAAAACGGAATCTACAGCCTTATATCCCAGTTAGTCATCTTCGTATCATCTCTTGCCCATAACCTGATTGTTCCAAGGATCAAAAAATGTTCCTGGGGTGGAAGAAGTTTTTTGGTAGGCACAACCAAACTTTGGAACTCTCTTCCAATGAAGCTGAAACAAGAAACCCACCTGTTGGCCTTCAGGAAGGCGTTGAAGACATGGTTGTTCAGTCTCTAAGGTGCTTTTGAACCATTTAGTTTTTATCCTGCCTGATGAGCAAGCGCCTTGACACCCTCGGGTTAATGCCTCGCGCTCTATAAATCTCCTTTTCATTTCATTTCATTTCAAAATATGAGTGAGAAGTTATAGACGACCTTCAATAGTAACAACAGACTCAAGAGAATTTTACAAGCACAACATTTATTTTTTGCAGAATTCCATTTCTGTTGCCAAACACACTCTTGCCTCAGCAGGAAGCTGGAGACTTCCGGTATTCTGGTAGATCTAGTCTAAGGCAATATGGTGGTGGTTGTTACATTGAAAGGCATCAATTCAATGAGCTTTAAATAACTTCTTCAGTATGCCTCTTGACTGCCAAAGCAATTGTGTGTTTATATGAAGCTTGCATCTAACTTTTTCTATGAAATTGTAATGTTATCGTTCGTGCTTTGTTAGTTTGTAGGAACACCTTATGCGGTGGCGGCTGGTGACGTTTTAAAGTGGTAAGGCACAAATTCATACACCGAAGTGCCGCCCTCTTTCTGAGAGGGCTCCAGCGTTATGGAGGGCTTCTCACAGAGAAATGGAGAAGTGGCACAGTAAAAGTTAGCTAGAACACAATAGATGGTGGCAGGAAAAGAGTGAGAATGGCACATGGATAATGAAGAAGGAAAATGGCTCAGTTTCTGAATTTTCCCTCAAAGCACTGCTTATTTACAGTGCTCTCAACGCTATGAGGAGCAGATCGAACGTCTCTGCCTATGCTTAGACCTCTGGTCTAAAATGTCACTGCGCCTTGATATGAGGGTGTGCAACAAATGATCTGTGCTAACTGAACTTCACAGATGGTACAGTGCACATACCCAACGGCATAGGCCCTCAGGCAGCGCTGTCAGTGCCCCTTCTAATGCAGGGGAGTTGAGGCACTGTGCACATTACACCCGAAGGGCCAAACTGGGGTGGTCACTAATTAAGCTGACCATGCCAATCGGAGCTGGCCCTTGCTCAGAGTGCACCCTGGGCGTAAATTAGTTTGGAGCCTTCCCTGCAGCTAGTGAATAAAATGAGACAGCAGGGTGCCATTTTGTGTTTGCAGGTCAGTCACACATCAAAGCAGTGATTGGCCTTATTATTCGATCATGTTAGTGCCCAGTTGTTGGTGGTTTAGAGAAATATACGTTATCATGCATGCGATACATCGCATGCCATTACAAAGCAGTTGTTACAACAACCGCGTTGTTAAATCGCATACGATTACATCGCAAGTCGTTACCACGACTTGTTGTAGGGGTCGCGCTGGATTTAGGAATAGTATAATTTGCTATTCCTACTCCAGTTTGTACAATAGCAGGGAAGGTGTTGGATTGTAAATCCAACACCTTCTGCCCCCTACAACAAGTCGTGGTAACGACTTGCGATGTAATCGTATGTGATGTAACAACGCGGTCGTTGTAACGACCGCGTTGTAATGGCATGCGATGTATCGCATGCGAACTAAAGGATGTCTCCCGGTTTAGAGGAGGGCGGGGTTGGTGCATGGCAGAAGGAGATGAGGGCAGATGGGAGGGGATTAATGGGGCATGAACCGCCATCAGATTCAGTTTTGCTGCCCAGGAATGAGGCATTTGCTCCAGGAGCTAGGCAAATAATGGATGCAAACCCAGGGTTCACTTGATGATGTGAGAATGAAAGCTGCTCTGCCCTTGTGGATTGAGAAAACAAATATTTTGGTGGGGTTAACATTCCTAGCGCCAATACCATAGTTTGTGATGACAATGCACACATTCATGGATGCGTAGGCAAGCGCATTTGCAAGATCTGGAAATTAGTTGAAAATGAGCTCCTTTTGCATATCAATCTCCTTGAACTGGAAGCTGTACCATTGAGTCTATAGTCTTTTTTTTGGTCTAGCCTATAGCGGCAGCGCGCATGCGCATGCGCTGCTTGCTTTGCGAGGCATGCAGTATTCAGTATGGAGTGGAAGCTCTGTGGAAGCTCCGCCTACTCTCCGCCCATCTTTTCCATTGGCTTGTGTCTTCAATGCTGCCTTCCGATTGGTTTTAGGCTTGTTAGTCCCTCCTTATGACGGCCATGTCGTCATTTGTGTCCTTCCATTGCTACTGGCCCCTTTACTTCGAGTGTAGAATAGCACTACTTTCTTCCTGTGCCCCTCCCCCCCTCCCGCAGTCCGTGCCTTCTCGCCCACTCCCCCTCTCCCCCTTGTTCGTGCCTTCTTGCCTGACCGCACTCCTGTTTGCAATGCAATAGGTCTCACGTAAATGTGAGTCCTATTGCATTGCAAATGCTTGTTTTTTATAGGTAGGTATTTTTTATACATTCTTTACTTTTACAATATACATTTTTGAGTCTTTACTTTTGGAGTGTATATTTCTGCTGTCTACATTTTCAGACGCAACTCAGTTTAATGCTTTTCCCTCGATCACTGGCAATTTGTCAATTTGCGATTAGCAAAAGAGAGCGCAAACAGGCAGTATCTAAAAGCCGACATGCCAAAACGTGTTACAGAAACAGAATTGTATCTTTTTTTATGTTTTGTTCGTGTGATATAATTCCAAGACATCGTTTTTCCCCCCAACATGCCCTTGGGAGGCTGCTCAAGTTGTCATTGAATTTCATAATAATAGCTTTGAGATACAATTATTTGTTCCTCGCTATCAAGGTAGTATGATGTTACACAGCCACATCTAAGGTGAATCGTGTTACTACACTGACCAGCGGGCCATTAATCACCCTTGACCCGACTGCTTTCAGCACATCTCGTTGCGTGACACCCCTCCCTCCGGTGATTGCGGAACCGATCCAGTCAATTGTTCAGACTGCTGTGTGCACCATTCGCAGACCCTCTTTGGAAACACTGAAACGCGCGAGCCGGACTTTCTGTTCCGCAGAGTCATAACACACCAATTAAACGGTGAACTGCGCTTTCTATGTGCAACATACCCGGAAATCAATTTGATCAAGGCTTCCCATGCATCAATTGTACACCATTAAGGCAGAACTGTTGCCACTGCTTCCTGCCTGGGTTCAATATGAACGCCCTCGCTGCACCCTGCGTGCCGCTTTCTGCCCGTTATTCTGTTTTATTGTCAGAAATCAGATTGAGGTCCAACGCATAGGTGAAATATTAAGTGAACAATAAAAACGGTCTCTCGGCAGCGCTGCCACAAACAATGCAATCAAAATAATGTGGAAATGTCCGGGGAGGGAAGCGGGCGGGAGGGGGCGCATGCATTCTGCAGGGTAGTCTTTTACGGTGGCTAAGGAAGCTAGCTGGCTTTGTGCTCAGTGTATGCGCCATTTTAGTTTACGACTAGGCAAAGTTTCACAAACGTGCATTAGAGTACGAGGTACAGTTTCGTTTATTCATGTTCGATTCATTAAAATCATTACACGCGTGCAACCGTGTTAAACGAGCACACATGAATACAGTTTATCAGCAATTTTTGATAAAAACACATAAGAAAATGTAACATACAATTGATAATGTTTCTAAAAAGAGCGCTTCGCCCTGTAAACAATGTTTTAAATTGTTTTACGATGGAAAAATGTGCATCCATAAAGTGTTAACAGTTTTGTGCTGTAGATACACGTCTAAGGCACTAGAAGAACAGAAAAGAAAGTGCAGGCTGGTTGATTCCTGTAGGGTTATGGAACTCAAGACACTTAACAGGAGAGTACATCCGGGTGCTAGTCTCGACTGGATTGATATCATGGCCGCACCGCACTGTAAGGCCTACAAAGATGATTCAGGGTGAGAGATGGTTCGGGGCAGTCCTATTGTGGTGAGGCAATGCGACTCGGGGTTACGGTGCACCTGGACAGCTATATTGCGAAATTGTATGAAAACACATTACTGACTGGAGCTCGCGTTTCATACAAACTGTCACACAATTGTTTTACAAGATAAAAACACTGAAACATACAAACGTAACTTATTCTCGATTTTATTGTTAGAACATTTTACCAAAGCCTAAAATGTGAAATTCGTAGTTCTGAGTGTTTTTAGAGACTTTTTCCTTCCTGTTTCACGCGCCATCTGTTTACCGAGGGTTTCTATTTGAGTTAATCCACCATCTCCAAAGTTATTACACTGCGTTACAAGGCATGCCTTTACCTTTTCTGCCATACGGCTCTCGTGTTTGTGGTGTTAATGTCTGAAAAGTTCGTACCAGTATTTTTACAGTTTTTAGATCATGTTTTGGTAAAGAACAGTTACTTGGCCCTTCAAAAATAGTTTAATATCTGTTTAACGGATTAGAGGTACTTTTTCTACTGTATGTTAAACGTGCACAAGGATGCGGAGCCGCAGCAGGAGACAGGCAATGTTCAGGTGAACAAACCCCCGAAGGTGTAAGCCGTTTAGGGTCATGTGGGAACATGGACGTCAGCCGAACATTGTGCAGTCCCAGGTACAGCATGGTGACTCGCTCCAATCCTAAAATACAAAATAGTATTTATTTAAATGCTTCATCGGTAATGTGTTGTCTAACCGTTAACGCTAAAAATACAATGTTCTAGTAGTAATGAATGACCGCACAAAGATACATTGAGCATTAAATACGGCAAGCCTTAGGTAACCATTGTGTTTCACTTTAAGCTAAGAAGCAGGAAGAAAAATATATGTTTCCAATAATACATTTAATTTCCTAGAAAATCCATGGAAGTTTTAAGTCCATCATAAACGTCCAGCAATTATTGACACACAAAACAATGACAACATCCTGTCTCTGCTCCTCCTCTTTTTTTGCAGTTCTGGTACAAATAATTCCCCTTTTCACTTCTCTCTCAGTGACTGGACTGTGTAACATTGGCAGTTGCTTTTACAAACAATGTTGTGCAAAACTATGGCCTGGTTCTGGGCCAGAGGATTTTCTGTGCCCCATTTTGTGGCCATGTGAAGTACCATAATATGTAGCTTTCCTGTCATCGGGTCAGTAAGTTACTTACCAATGGTAATGCTCTTTTGGTGAATACCCTACCTGCAGATTCCTCACCTTGCAAATCTCCCCGGGCACCACACTGGATGCAGAAATTATTACAATACCTCCTGCATGCAAGCAGGTGGTGCCATCGTCCTCCTTATCGTCTGCGGACATGGCAGTATAGATCCGCATATAGGAACCCTCTCCTCCCCCCCTCGCCCCTGCATGCTGACACAGTTTTCTCCTATTTTTAGGTCGCGCATTCGAGACCTCTTGTATATACTTTAGTATATACTTATATGTGTATGTACTTTGTGGGCTTTGGAGATCAGCCCTAGGACTTGACTGCTTCCGCTTAGGGACTTTTTTTTCTGTTCATCTGCCTCTATTTAACTGTCTTGATAGAAAACGACCAGCAGAGGTCAGTAAAATACCAGAATCACTTTAGCATTCTCTAGATTCCAGTCCATAGAAATTGTCTTCCACGAGCACCCGTAGACAATAATATTTTTTTCAAATTTTGTATTTTCAGTGATCTGATCACCGAAGGCCCTGATTTTATATTAACAACAGAGCTTTGGACTATACCATTTCCCGCTGAAAGGCAATATTTCTCTCCATGTGTTCCCATACCTGGTGTGTCACGCAGTTTGGTGCTTACTTTCCCTCCATGTTAAAGAACAGTAGATGTTTCAGCACCCAGGCCACTGTGCTGCATAGCTAAATACATATAAGGAGGTCCCAAAGGCGAGACCGATTGCATTGCAAATGCTTGTTTTCCTAAGGGTCTGAGGCTGCTCGATACTTGTGCGCACAGGCAATATGACTACAAGGTACTAAATTTATCAAGAAATCCCGATCATTATCAATGGAAACTGAAAAACCTTGGGAATGGTCAGGTCACCATCGGATCACACTGACAGCAGAGCATGTGCCTGTTGCCAACCACCAGAGGGCAGGTACTCACAGCACAACAACCATGAGCAGGGACTGAACCAGCAACAGTTGGACAACCTCTTTGATTGTTGGGCCAAACAAAACTTGCATCGGTTTGCAACGGTCAGTACCGGAAATGCCAATTTTATGCAAGCTCGTATGCACAACCGGGTTCGTAGGGGAATGAGCTTTCAATAGCATGGCCAGGAATCTTTGCCTATGCTTTGCCTCCAAAACCCATGGTTCCACAGGTGCTAAACAAGATGAAAAGGGAACCATGTCACATGATACTGATAACACGAAATGGCCGAAGCAATATTGATTCACTGAGTTACTTGTCCAGTCAGACTATTGACTCTCCCCAAAGGCCAAGTACTTCATCTGGATTCAAAATCTTTAGACTTATTGCCTTGGCTTCTGAGCACAAGGAATACTCCTATTTATATATACTGGAGGATTGTAGCAAGATTCTGGCCAACGCCAGAGTGGAGACATCATAAAATAAACTAACAAAATAAACTGAAAAGTGTTTTTTTATGGTGTTTTGGCAATAATTTTCAGCCTATCTCTACCTCCATTATTTTCTATGGGAGTGTGTTGCAGTACCAGTGGTTGGCCATGTGTAGTGCTGGACCTACTACAAAGTGTAAGTTACTACAAAAGTGTAGTTTTGAATGCTTAAAAAAACAGTAAACTTACTCAAAAGTGTAAACTTACTCAAAAGTGCTGTTTGTGAATCCGGCACAAGATCTACATTATCAATGCAGGTAATTGTGGTTCTGATATTAGTTTCAGGCTGGATATAATGGTTGTGTAATCTGTGCTGACCAATCTTTGACTGTGAGTGATTTCTTCTGTCTCCAATCCCCATCTTGCAACCAGTCTGCGTGTTTCTAAAAGTTGCCAGTGTATGTCTCTTCTTTATTATGTGTTCTGTATCTCTTCCAGCCTTCTAATATTCTTTTGGACACGGATTGCTTTGTAAAGCTGTGTGATTTTGGGCTTGCTCGATCTCTCTATCAAATTCAAGAAGATCAGGGCAATCCTGCCCTTACGGAATATGTTGCAACGCGTTGGTACCGAGCCCCTGAAATTCTTCTAGCTTCTCACAGGTAAGGTGAGAGCTGTTGATTAGATTGCTAGAAAATTTAGTAACAAGTATAGGGTTTGGGTTAATAAAGGACTGAGTATTAACATTGAGCAATTAAATATATAAACTTCTTTAGGGGAGGGAGGATTAATTGAGTTTTTGGAAGGCTTTTGCACGAATGGTTTTGTGGTATTAAATTGTTAGGAAAGAGCTTTCTGAAAGGTCGTATTTGGGAATGAAGGCTAACTGTTAGAATGTAATGATACGATCAAGCTGTCCTGCTGCTTGGAGGGTTTACTATGAGGCGTCGGTCTCCATTAAAAGTTTACTCAGAGTGAGAAGACTCCTGGAAAGGTTTAGTGCTAGTGGTTTGGCTGCTGGGAGGGTTTAGTATGAGGCGTCAGTCTCCTTTAAAAGTTTACTCTGAATGAGCAGACTCTCGGAAAGGTTTAGCGCTAGTGGTTTGGCTGCTGGGAGGGTTTAGTATGAGGCGTCGGTCTCCTTTAAGAGTTTACTCAGAGTGAGAAGACTCCTGGAAATGTTTAGTGCTAGTGGTTTGGCTGCTGGGAGGGTTTAGTCTGCGGGATCAGGATTATGCACGGGTTTAGTCCAAGGGCTTAAGCGTCTGGTAGTTTTTTTCTTGTGAGTGAACAGGTTGCTATGATAGTTTAGTGTAAGTGAATTATCTGCTGGGAGGGATTAGTGTGAGCGAACAGACTCCTGGAAAGGTTTAGTGCTAGTAGTTTAGCTGCTGGAAGGATTTAGTTTGTGGGATCGGCTCTTGTGAGGGTTCAGTCCAAGGGCTCAAGTTGCTGGGATTGTTTTTTCTTGTGAGTAAACCGGTTGCTATGATGGTTTAGTGTAAGGGAGCAGTCTGCTGGGAGCATTTAGTGTGAGTGAACAGGTTGCTATGATAGTTGAATGGAAGGGATTAGGCTGCTGGGAGGGTTTGTGTAAGTGATCAGACTATGGAGAAAGTTTATGTATGGTGAAAAGGCTACTCGGAGTAATTAGTGCTAGAAGTATGACTGGACTTGCACCCATTTTGAAAATGACTGTTATCAGGTCTCCAAATGCTGTGTTCATGGGAGTATTTCATTCCCTTTATTTAGTGTTAGTGCGTTCAAAAATGATTCCCATTTCTGGGTGGAGTACATTTCTTAAATTTGAAATATAAACGTGAGAAAACTATACTGAGCTTAACACACATTCTGTCCGGCACTGGACAGCTTGTATTCTGTGCTGCACATACCGTCACTGTGGTGTGCAGCGCACCGTATGACACTGCTACTGTGATGAACTAGAGATAAGTGTGTTCTGCTACAAAGTGCTGAACTACACACTATAAACTAGCAAGGCCAGGTGAGTGGTGAGTTAAGGGATAATGTGATATACCAATTAAACAAAGTGGAGGAATTTCATTTATGTTAGTTTGATTGACCTATCCGTTTGGAAACACGTCATGCCTGGCCGTGGCTTTGATCAGGCACACTGACTGCATTCTCACCTGAAAACTTCCCAGCATTGGCTCTCTGCCAGGTTAACATGCTTGAAATACTCCCTGTTGACATGCTGGGAATCCTTGGTAGGAAATGTCAAAATGACAGTGACAGAGTGTTTAACATTCAATGCTGCACAACTTTTTTGCATCATTGTATAATTTGGCAGAAATTAAATGGGATGGAGGTTGTGAGCCCCTCTTCTTGTGTCGAGTGAAAGGAACATCCTCAGATCTTTGCTCTTTCTGAAGAAAATCCACTTCATGATCTACTCAAAACTGAGGAAAATAGCTGCACCATGTGTAACCTTTCCGGCAAGACCGAGAAGTCCCTCTTTTAGCTCTTTAAAGCCTCTGGGGATAAGAGCATTTCTTCAGATGACCATCAAATGCAGTAAATCTTTCTGCACACAATCACACAAAAGCTGCGTTTTCAAGAATGTGAAATTTACAGACCTATTTGCAAAACCTGAGGGGCAGAAAAAGAAGAGCCTTCACCTACAGGGGACATCATAAAAACACCATGTGCATTTGGAGACTTGGAGCTGGAGAGGACCTCATAGTTCAGTTTCATATTCTGGCCTCAGAATTCACTGTGGCTTCCTCAAAGCCTTATAAACTTCTTTCCCTCAATGTCAGCCTTGTTGATAAGGATCCACAAGGTCATCAGTCTCATCAAGTGTAACATTGGTAAAGGCCGGCTTGTCCACTACAGCCTTGCTTACAGTCCTACATCCAGCTTAAGTCTCTTGTCTGACCCTCATGTCATTGATGACATAATTGTTCATGAAAATAACAACACCTTCATTTTTGATGACCAAAGTCACATCCACCCCTTCTTCCATGTCTTTCATTTCTGCTTTCCATTTATTGTCCTAAGTTACCGCTTTGCTTCAGTATTCCATCTTGCTCTCTTCACATATTCTATAAGAATAGATGCTATGTTACCAGTGTTTCATGGCTGAGATGCTTCTTTTTTTTGTTTTTTGCTGCAATTCCTCTTATTTTCCTTCTCTTGTGCTTGCATCAGCCTTCCTCTGATGCTTCTTTTTTCTTCTTCCTTAACCTCTTCCCTTCAGCGCTGACATCTCTCTTTCTCTACAGATATACTAAGGGAGTAGACATGTGGAGTGTCGGCTGTATCCTGGCAGAGATGCTTCTAGGAAAACCCCTTTTCCCTGGAACATCAACAATTAACCAAATTGAACGCATTATGAGCGTCATCCCTGCACCATCCCCAGAAGGTAAGATTGTCTACGGAGTCTGCATCCCAGCGGAAGAGAGTGTTGGAAAAACATTGTTTCTGGAATTTGTTTAAAATTGTGGTGGGAGAATTAACCTCTTTAGATGTGGTGTCCTGGATGTTTAGGGAAGGTGACTAAGATGATTCCTTTGCTATCTGATGAGTAAATGACCTTGCATCTTTGTCGAAAGGGAAAGATAATGACAAGGCTGCAAGCAGCAAAGATAGTAGAAATGTTGAGAAATTCAGGCAGAGAAACCGCATCCATGGTACATTCTGCATGGAGCCCGCCCTCTAAGACAGTATTGACGGCCTCCTGCAGGCATGTACCTAGCAGAGATGCATGTGGGAGGACTACACGAACTACAGCCAACGTGGTCTGACAACACTACACCATTGACTCTACCTCAGGGAATATATGCTGCCATCGCCTCCCTTTCTATTTCTCAGTTAATGAGGAACCCAGTCACATGATGGCACTGAGTGATCTACTAGGATGAAGTTAGACGATGTGAGAGGTCCTGTGTTCTTTACAAAAGTCTTGTACTTCGTTTATTCACTATACAGTTCGACACAGCCAACGCGTTTCGTCCACAATACGGGCTTCTTCAGGGTGTAAACACAGTAGGTAATTCTCCTCAAAACACCGTTATCATTCGCCGGTGCAGTCTTTCACCCTCGTTAGGGTCAGTATCTTCATAATTTGTGCATCATACATATATTCATTCGACCCAATCGAGATGGTCAATGTATTCTCGTTTGACCTCACGTCAGAGGATTTATTAGCAGTGCTTTGTGTATGCACTTTTACGTACAGCTCTGTCAATCTTCATTAGAAATTTCAAAAATGATCAAGGTTGGGGCCGTGAGCGGCCATCATCCGCCCAGTGTAACGCGGTATCTCAAATCAATTCCTTCCTTGATTTGAGATACCACGTTACAGTGCGCCGATGATGGCCGCACACGGCCCCAACCTTGATGATTTCTGAAATTTCTAATGAAGATTGACAGAGCTGTACGTAAAAGTGCATACACAAAGCACTGCTAATAAATCCTCTGACGTGAGGTCAAACGAGAATACATTGACCATCTCGATTGGTTCGAATGAATATATGTACGATGCACAAATTATGAAGATACTGACCCTAACGAGGGTGAAAGAGTGCACCGGCGAATGATAACGGTGTTTTGAGGAGAATTACCTACTGTGTTTACGCCTTGAAGAAGCCCGTATTGTGGGCGAAACGCGTTGGCTGTGTCGAACTGTATAGTGAATAAACGAAGTACAAGACTTTTGTAAAGAACACCGGACCTCTCACATCGTCTCCTTTTATTGTCCCTTGACATTGACATTAGGTTTCAACTATTGTTGTATATTTTGGTTATCTGCCTCTCTATTTGTGTAAATAGTTTGTCCAATGAAAGGCCACTGATGGTGGCTGGCCTTTAGAGGTGGGCAATAATCAAAAGATTTGTTGAAGTGAACTGTTTACCTGATTCAACACACGTAGTAGTGCGGCGGAAAGCTCCCTTGCCGCCATCTTTTACCCAATTGTCTAGGATGAAGTTAGCTTCATACAGACATTTGCTCTTATACAATAGACTTTCTTTCCCAGTATCAGCGCACACCTGCAGAAACCTCCAGAGCTATCATTGAAAACAACACCCTCTGCCAGAGTCTTTACTGACAAAAGCATCTTATCAAAGTCACCCATACACACTGTGAAGTATGCTGCATATGGCGCATGCATGACATTTACCGGATCCCGAAGCTCTGAATTGACTGTTTTGGGAGCAGTTCCCTGCCTTGTTGTTTGGTAGCAGGGTACACCCATAATTTCTAATCAGTAAGAGTCTACAGAATATGAGTATTGGAATCACCTTAAGGGTATTTTTAGCTGACATGATGCCTCTACTGGCTTAGGGTGGTACTCAGATGTCCATCAGTTTACACTATTTTACTATCCTGCATCCATTCACCCCAAAAACAAATATCCTGTGTTTCATAGTAAACAGGCATTATTGTCTATCGATTTATTTACCGAGTTTTGTATAGTGTGAACTTGACCCGAAGGTATTGCAGCACTTCATAGAGTTGGTATAGCAGCAATTATGAGTTACATTTGGAGTAAATTTTGATACACAGTAATAGTATGTAAACGAAGTATACGGAACACATTAGGATATGTTGACAATACAGGTTTGAGGTATATACAGTTATATATATATATATATATATATATATATATATATATATATATATATATATATATATATATATATATTATCTACTGGCGGTCGCCAGTAGATAGTTATAGTTACAACCTATTATCCATAGGAAATCCGCGACATTCTATTTGAAATAACTCTCTTGCCGGTTGACGTATCTTCGCAAAATTTTCAAACTTTGTGGCCCGCTCCGGTCCGCTCCTACCCTGAAAGTCTCGGGGGATTCGTCAAGCGGGGGCCTAGAAAAAGGGGGGTCCCAAAACGCGTTTTCCCCATGCAATTTTCCATAGGAAACTTTAGACACGGCTACAGCTCGAACTGCTGAACGGAATTACACCAAATTTGGCAAAGAGGTAGTTCTTGGTTCAGAAAGAACCCTTTTGTTAAATGGTGTAAATCCGTTCAGTAGTTGCTGAGAAAATCAAAAGTAAAAAGATAGTGATATCTATGGCCGAGTAGGGTCCGCGTACCCTCCCGATCACGAGCTGCATGTTAATTGGCTGTCAGCTGGCTGTCAACATTCCGATTCAGGAAATGTTGGCAGCCATTTTGTCCCTCGGTAGAACCGAGGGACAGAAACAAGTGCGCAAAGCGCACAAAGGGGGCAGGGTAGAAACACCCTGACCCTCTAGGTTTGCTCAGGGGTCCCACAAGGACCCCTGGGCAAAAAAAAAAAAAATTTTTAAATCGGCAGGATGCGCTCAGGGTGCGCGAATCCTGCCGAAAAATCGAAGCGCGGTCTCCGCGCTTCGATTGTATTTGCCCCGGGTGGCCCAAGTCCCGGGGGCATGGTGGGGGGTTAATTTTATGTGTGGGGGCCTCAGAGGGCCCCCAAGCCCCGGGACCGCCACCCCCGGGGCTTTTTTGAAAATGTTGCGGGAGGGCTCTGAGCCCTCCGCAGCCCCGGGGACCACCACCTCCCGGGGCTTTGTTTTTAAATTGAACAACCTGTGTGGGGGCTCCAGCCTCCCACACGCCCGGGTCCACCACCTCCCGGGGCACTAACAAATTAAAATGGGGGTCCGTTTTGGACCCCGAAGCCCCGTGGACCACCACCTCCCCGGGGCTGTGCTGATGTAGGGAGGGGGCCGCGCGGCCCCCTCCTGGAGCCCTTGATGGCCCTGGGGACCACCACCCCCAGGGCCGGCTCCTGCAGTGTCCCGGGGTGCCTACCCCGGGACACTGCTGTTTGCAATGACAGGACGGAGCCTCGCGGCCCCGTCCTGTCATTGCAAACTGCTTTGGATATTGGAAGAGAGCAGGGAAACCTGCTCTCTCTTCCAATATCCAAAGCACATTGCTTTTCCACATGGGGAGCTGCATCTTAGCAGCTCCCCATGTGGAAAGGAATGCCGGCTCCCAAGGGACGCGGGAGCCGGCGGGACTGTGGGGGGATTGGGGACCCCCCACAGTCCCCAACGAGAGGGCCAGCCCCGGGGGTTGGGGTCCCCGGGCAAGTAGTGGCTCGGGAGGGGGCCACGCGGCCCCCCTCCCCAAAGTTTAAAAAAAAAAAAAGGGTATGGCCGGCCCCGGGGGATGGTGTCCCCGGGGCCTTAAAATGGCCAGAGGAGGGGGCCACGCAGCCCCCTCAAAATAATAAAAATAAATATAGAGGGCATGCCCCGGGGGATGGGGTCCCCGGGGCCAATACAGGCCCAGGGAAGGGGGCCACGCGGCCCCTTCCCGTTTTTTTTAATTTTGTAATTTAAAAAAAGGGGTAAGGCCCTGGGGGATGGGGTCCCCAGGGCCCAAAAACAGAAAAAAGGAAGGGGGGCCACACAGCCCCCCTTCAGGGGACAACATTTTTATTTATTTTTTAAAACGATCGGGCCCGCAGGCCCCGCCCCCTTCCTTCACCACTCTGCAAACGCGCCCTGGCGCGTTTGCAGAGGGGATCGAATTCCCCTTGAATACTGGGGGTCCCTGGGGGCCAACTAGCCCACCAGGAACCTCCAGTATGCGCCAGGGGCTGCCTTGCAGAGAGGTGTACAGAGGCCACGCCCTTTTACACCTCTCTGCAACGCAGCTCTGTGGCGCTTTTTGGAGGTATATGGTGGGCTAGTTGGACTCCGGGGACCCTCAGGATTCAAGGGGACTTAATCCCACAACTTAAAACGCGCCACGGGGCGCGTTTACACAGTGGTGAAGGGAGGGGCGGGGCTTCAGGTGACATGTGTGCAAACAGGCCCCGTGGCGCGTTTTAAGATGGGGAATTAAATCCCCTTCAATCCTGAGGGTCCCTGGGGGCCAACTAGCCCAACAGGTACATCCAGAAAGCGCCACAGAGCTGCGTTGCAGAGAGGTGTAAAAAGGGGTGTGGCCTCTCTACACGTCTCTGCAACGCAGCCCCTGGCGCATATTGGAGGTTCCTGGTGGGCTAGTTGGCCCCTAGGGACCCTCAGGATTCAAGGGGACTTAATCCCCCAACTTAAAACGCGCCACGGGGCGCGTTTGCACAGATGTCACCTCAGGCCCCGCCCCTCCCTTCACCATTGTGCAAATATTCTTCTAAAATCATCCGAAATACGGATTCCGATTTACTCACCTGTTATAAGGAGAGACCTCAGTGCTGCATCTTTCAGCCCAGTACTGGTCCTGAAAAGTAATTTTAACCGTACTTACCAGTAACTTGAATTTCCTTCCATAGGATATCATTGCCTGCTTTTTGCTGAAAAAGTTTCTAAGTGTTGATTTTTGAAACATACAAATATTCCTCTAAAATCAGCCGAAATACGAATTCCGATTTACTCACCTGTTATCAGGAGAGACCTCAGTGCTGCATCTTTCAGCCCAGTACTGATCCTCAAAAGTAATTTTAACCGTACTTACCAGTAACTTGAATTTCCTTCGATAGGATATCATTGCCTGCTTTTTGCTGAAAAAGTTTCTAAGTGTTGATTTTTGAAACATACAAATATTCCTCTAAAATCAGCCGAAATCCGAATTCTGATTTACTCACCTGTTATCAGGAGAGACCTCAGTGCTGCATCTTTCAGCCCAGTACTGGTCCTGAAAAGTAATTTTAACCGTACTTACCGGTAACTTGAATTTCCTTCATAGGCTAACATTGACTGGTTTCACTTGGAAATTCTTCTAAGTGTGGAGTTTTGGAACTTTATAATATTCCTCTAAAATCAACCAAAGTACGAATTCCAATTTACTCACCTGTTATCAGGAGAGAACCCAGTGCTGCATCTTTAGCCCAGCACTGACCCTGAAAAGTAATTTTAACCGTACTTACCAGTAACTTATATTTTCTTCCATAGGAATCCATTGTCTGCTTTTCAGCAGAAAAGTTTCAAAGTGTCGATTTTCACAAACTACAAATATTCCTAAAAATCGCCTGTATGACTTAAACGCATTCTTTCAACTGTTTACAGGAGATGCACCAGTGCTGGATCCAGGATCCAACACTGAGTAAGAAAAAGTAACGATAACCGTTTTTACCTGCTAAGTGAATTTCCTTCCATAGGATAACATTGGTGATTCTATGAGAAAAAGTTTCTAAGTGTCAACTTTTAAAGTACAATAATATTCCTTAAAAATCACGACTGTAACCAAAACGCTTTTACTCAACTGTTTACAGGAGATGTACCAGGACTGAATCTAGGATCCTTTCCTGTGGTTACAAAAGTAATCCATAAAGTAACTAATTGCATTTAACTAGAAATTCACATTGAGCTGAATGTTGCATTGTGTTTGAAATTGTGTTGCCCATTGCAACAACTGTAACTACTGTACTTAAAAGTCTATTGCCTATGTGCAAAGTATTTAAACTAAAGTAATTCATTCTGAGAAAGTATTTTTTGTAATGTAATTACAATGTAATTTAAAAATAAAATATGTAAACATTTTTTTCTAAAAATGGAGTAAATTAGTATTAAAAAAATTTATATAACAATTAATACATTTAAAAATTGTCATTTACAAAACCTTTGAAATTCACTGAAAAAACCGTAGGTTTCAGGCACGTTATAGTTACAAATTAGCATTTAAAAAACCTTTGAAATTCACTGAAAAAACCATAGGTTTCAGGGACGTTATAGTTAGTTGGACATTGCACTCGTACAAAACCCGTGAAATTCCCCCGTTATAGTTAGTCCAGCTAACTATAACTCGCGCCCCCGCAATGCACTGCTGATGACGTCACATATTACATCACTCATGACATGGTCAGTGACATCACTGATGACATCACTGGTGACATCATCCATGTGATAATTTCATGCATCTTCTCACACCCTAATATAACCTTTGATACACCCACTCTAAATTACAGACTGCCATTCGCAAAACCATAGACACTCCAACACCAATAACTACATACCCACTCACTGATTCTTAGGTCTACGCACACATCAACTCACTCACCCGTACAGTCACTCATACTTACGGTCACTCAGTACAGGACTATCATATGCACTCATACTCCTATATAGACACTCAAACACCGCCACTCATCCATAGAGGTACTCACACACCTAGTCAGTCATGCAAATAATTAAACACACTACCATTTACTCACCTATACAGTTATACACATACCAGCTCACTTACTCATACAAATACTAGCACATTCTTACGCTCTTATACAATCACTGATACAAGCACACACTCATCCATACAGCCACTATCACAATCACTCACTCTCGCTTATAGCTATTTATATACTCCAACACACATATATACTGCCTTTCACATATGTAGTTACTCACACATGTACCACTGGGACATACATTCACTCACTAACACACTCTTACACACACTTACCCACCCATACAGTCTATCACAGATGCACTCTTGAAACCATCCACCCAGTGAATCACCCACTCACACATTTATGCACAGAGTCGCACACACCCCTCCCACACAAACACTCAGGCACCCATACAGATACTCACACAAGCATTCATTAACTCATATAGACACTCCTGTAGCTATTCACAAACACATGCAGCCACTTACACAGCAACAGACAGACGGATACAGACATTCACCCAGTTTAGTCACTAACCCATGCATTCAGTAAGATACGTTAAATCACTCACTTATACAGTCAGTCACGCACCTACTAAATCATCCATACAGACACTTACACTCCCACTCATTCTTCAATACGTCTTTTCCTATATATATTAAAAATATTTAAACTTTACAGAAACACACAGTCACTGGATGATGTCAACAGTGATGTCATTTGAGATGTCATCAGTGATGTCATCAGTGATGTCACTGACCATGTCATGAGTGATGTAATATGTGACGTCATCAGCAGTGCATTGCGGGCGCGAGTTATAGTTAGCTGGACTAACTATAACGGGGGAATTTCACGGGTTTTGTACGAGTGCAATGTCCAACTAACTATAACTGTCCCTAAAACCTATGGTTTTTTCAGTGAATTTCAAAGGTTTTTTAAATGCTAATTTGTAACTATAACGTCCCTGAAACCTATGGTTTTTTCAGTGAATATATATACATATAAAATGTCAATCCTTTTTCTTAAACTTCACTCAGGAAGCAGGCACGGACTCCAATGAAGTGCGAAAGCTGTTTATTTTATTTTCATAGTTTCAGTGCAAGTACATTGTCCATGACGCGTTTCGGCTGCTGTGAAACAGCCTTGATCACATAGTGGCGCTGCGATTCATTGTGATTATTTACCGCCTTACACACGTGATTGTTGTAGAATAGATAGTGTCAACAGACTGTGGATTTAATGGTATATCTTCTCCATTAGAAAACAGACTCCCTCCTGTGTCTTGGTTAGAACATTTAAAAATTTTCTTAGTGCTCACTTTTCAAAATTCAAATAAGAAAAAAGCATTGGGCATACAGCAAATTATTCATAAGTACAATACTTAAACATGGATATCGACCTTCTGCCACAACTATTAAAAAATGTACATTGCTTAGCCCAATTAAATAGACCAGATCCCTTTATCTCCTGTCAAATGTCTCGCCACTCACTTTTCTTGCATCGTTTGCACCTAGAATTATTCTAATACATTTGATACAATTAATTGCACACTGTGTCCTGACTAGTATTGAACAATTGAACAGTCACAGTATTCATTGTTTTTGACTGATGTTCAGAGTGGCTCACATCTAACTTTATCCATTGATAAAAAATCCACAATATATATATCTCATACATCTGATTAAAAGCCAAATCTGCTTGTTATATAATTCTTCTGCTTGGTAAAAAATACATACAAATTGAGCTCTATGCGATATGTTTTTAGTTGACGTCCTGTTGTCCGCAGTCACGTTGCCCAACAGTAAATATATAAAGTGCATAGTGCCTTAAAAGTGCCTTAGTGTATTAAAGTGCTCTAAACACGGAAGCCTCCTAGCAGCATATACCGTTAGCCCTATTGACATTGATTGGCATGATTTGACATTCTCTGCCGCACCAGTTTAATAAAGTGCTAAGGCAACCAAAAGTGACCCGTGCATAAGAGCAGAAAGTGCGTTCGTGTCACAAAGTGACCTGTGCATATTCATATATAAATGTATAAATACATAAATACCTCAATGGCAAACTGAAGCTAGTATCCTTAAAACCTCTTTCTATTTTAGCAGCAGTAGATAATATAGTGCAACATTAAGGTTAAACTGACTCCTGTCAAAAAATGACTTTTTTAGCAGTAGTTGGAAAAAACTCTTCAAATTGCCCCAGTGTCACGGATAACTATGCTTTCACAGGAAATTGTGCAGGTCCTCACTGCTGTTGAGTCCATTCTGTATCTTAAAATCCAATTCTAGTATGAACTTGGACTCAACCTGCCTCAACAGTTTTTCCTTAAACGGGTACTGCACCTGTCACAAAATATTTGAAGTCATTTAAGTTGTTTTTATGCACCAGTTTAAAATGACGTGCTACTGGATATGTAGGATCAGAGTTTACTATGGCCCTGAGATGCTGTAGAATCCTGGTATGCACTTGTAGTTTTGTGCTGCCCACATATCGTAGGCCCTACCAGCATTCAAGGACATACACAGCAAACTCTCTTCTACATCTCAAATGACCCTTAATGTCAATGGAGTTTTCACTGAATGCCGACTTGTAGCTTGACATTTTGACACCAAATTTGCAAGCACGACATGAACTACATTTGAAAAATCAATTTTTGGGGTTAGCAATTATTTGCTACTTCAGGGCTACTGTTGACTAAAGAGGTCCTCATAGATGGAGCACGTCTAACAGTCAAAGTTGGTTTCTTGGGGAGGACTTGACCCAATGTAATATCAGTTAAAACTAAGGGCCATTGCTTGTTGACAATAGTCTGATCTATCTCTCCTGTCGGCTAAAGGTAGTGATGAGTCTGATGTCATTGATCTCCTCATTATTTGTGGGGTCTTTCTCACTACCATGGTGAGTATTAGCGGGGTCTGAAATAATATAGAGTCTCTAGATCTCTCATTGGCTTTAATTCTAGCTTGATTGATGATGCCAGGATTGTACCCTCTCTCTAGAAATCTTTCAGTGGCCTCTTTAGGACATTCCACCAAAACATCCTCCGAGCTGCAGATTTTACGCAATCTCAGGAACTCCCCATAAGGAATGCTTTTTATTAGATGTTTTGGTTGAAAACTAGAAGCATGAAGGGTGGAATTCCCTGCCGTACTTTTACGGTATAGTTTGGATTCCAATCTGCCATTCTTAGCATATACGTGGACGTCTAGAAACTCAATAGCCTGTCTATTAATCTGAGCTGTGAATTCTAAATTTATGGTGTTCCTATTGATGCCTTCAACAAATGACGCGTCCCCCTCCAAATTAAAAAGACATCATCAATAAATCTCCACTAGCTCACCACATGATTTTCCCATTCCGTGCTGTGGTTCACCCTGAGGACCTGCTCCTCCCACCAACCCACATGTAAACACGCGTAGCTGGGGGAGAAGCAGGCCCCCATGGCAACCCCCCTCAGTTTAAAAAAAAAAAGTTTTATATAGCGAGAAATCGGGTATCAGAGCGCTTTACATGAGCACCAGTTTCGTTACAGATGGACACATTCATTTTGTTAGGCACGGGGAGATTAAGTGATTTGCCCAGAATCACAGGATGTTGAGCGTCGATGCCGAGGCTCGAACCCGGTTCCTCAGCTCCGAAGTCGACTGCTCTAGCCGTAAGGCTACATCCTCTCCCTCCTTTGCGAAAAGAAAGAAATTATTCATCAGACATAGATTAATCATTTTTAACAGCATTCTGTTATGATTGTACAAACAAATGGGCCTCTTATTCAGAAAGTGTTCCACCGCCCTCAGACCATCTTTATGCTCAATGCTCGTGTGTGTGTGTGTGTGTGTGTGTGTATATATATATATATATATATATATATATATATATATATATCCAAAAACGCCCAGAAGCTTGAGGCCGCACACAGCTGCAGGTGAGTTACAAACTCCATTTGAACCAAGCAGGCAGCTGCACATCCCTTTGAAGTCCATGGCCTGACGCGTTTCGATGCTGCTGTTTGCATCTCCTCAGAGGCCGTATCTATATCGCTTTACAGCGTTGGCACTGCAGCAAATGCATGTGGAGTAAATAAAAAATATATTATAACAATAAATAAAGGAAATTTACTACGGACAGTAGTATAGATGGATGATGTAGATTCTGAGGTAGCTAAGGTAGGGTGTTGTTTGAGGCGAGCCATCATGGAACCGCTGGTTTGGGAGGAGTTAATGATTTTGGTCCAAATATGAGAGATGATGTGACTGAGATTTTTATCAAGCGCCGCCGGGAGAGGGTCTGAGATCTGCAATGTCGGCTTCATACTAGCTTCATACTAGCGAGTAATTTGAGGAATTCTTCTTAAGGGATGTGGTTGAATTTAGTCCAGGTTTCATCATTTTTCAATTGCAAGGGGTTGTGCTTGGTGACTTGTGTTGCTGAGACAGCCATTATTTGAAGGTAGGGCTTTGGGTAGACCCTTTTCGCAAGGGGGACATCCTTGGCGCAGGGTGGGGATGTGGATGGCTCAATAGAGAATTCGATGTTAAATGTTTTTTTAGAGTAAAATGTTGTGAATTCTTTGCAGTGCTTAAAGACATTAATTGAGTGCTGGGGATAGAGGAGGTTTGCTGTTTGATGATGTTGAAGAGATCTTTGGGTCTGTTCAAGTCAAGTTGGTCTGAAGATGTGTTTTTATTATTTCAGGTGTTCATCCGTGGAGGATTGAGAGATTAGTTAACTAGGGCTGCTGTCTCCAATTTATTTCAGCCATTCGGAGTTGCCGCCTCTCATTGTTTGAGTCTTTATTGAACCAGGATCTGGAGGGAATGCTTCTTGATTTCTTGAGTTTCAGAAGCTTGACTGCTTCAACGAGTTCTGCCATTTTTGAGTTGTAGTGGTCAGTAAGGTCGTCAGGGGAGGAGACGTCGGGTGGGGGTTGGATTTGGAATCTGACTAGTGCTTCTAACTCTGCCTGGGGAATTTGATGTATGTTACTCCCCCAGTGCTTTGGACGGCTAGATTTGGGGTAGGCCTTTGGTTGGATAGTACTTAGATTGAAAAGAATTAGATGGTGATCAGTCCAGTCGGATGGTGGGATAGAGTGGAGGGATAGGGTGTTATGTTTAGAGACTATTGCGTCAAGGGTCAAGCCTTTACTCTGAGTTTGTTTATTGCAGTGTTGGGTAAGGTCGCTCGCTTCCAGGAGGGTGGATAGGACTTGTACTGTAAGATCTTCAGCAATATTCAGGTGCAGGATTAGGTCTCCTAGTACGATGTCTGTGCTGCCTTTTAGGGCATTTTGCGATATTAGTGCTGTTAAGTCAGCGAGGAATTGTGGGTTATCACCTGAAGGGTGATAGATGAGATAAAGTTTGATGGGGTTGGGGCTTTAGGGGAGAGCTGAACTCATAAGTATTCAAAGGTAGGGTATTTGGTAGTGAAGAGGGGAGTTAGGCAAAGATCGTTTTTGTGTATGATTGCTACTCCACCACCCCTGCGATCCTTGCGGTGGCCGCAAATTATTGAGAAGCCCAGTGGGGTGAGGATGTCGATGTAAAGGGATGAGTGGTCATTAAGCCATGTTTCAGTTAGAAAGCAGAAGTTAATATTGTATCATAAGATAGTTTCAGCTATTTCAGTAGCATGCTTGACTGATGATTGACAGTTTAGTATTATGCAGCAAAGCGTAGGTAATGATCTCGGATCAGACTGACTGCGTTGGATGGTAGGTAGTTGGGCGGGCGACCTGGGAGGGCGAGTAGGGTTCAGGGTCCTATTCGTGCCAAGGATGACTGGGATCTTGTGGTGGCAGGGTTGGCTGTGGTCATTGTCATAAGTGTTGCTCAGTATTTCGGCTTCCCGATACGACATTCCAGTCGTGATGCGTCTAGGTTTGAGGTGGTGATGAATGTAGGGGATGGTTTGACTAGGGTTGAGGGATCGGGGTGTCAGAGGGAGAGTAAGTGGCAGGATTGGTGTTCACCATAGATGCGTGGGGTTGGGGCAGAATGTGGCTAATCTTTGCGTCCATACGTAGTGACGAAATTTCTTCCAGAATAGTGTTGATTTTGTGTTCTAGAGGGGCTATTATAGGGATCAGTTGAGAGACGGTTGGGTCTGTAGTGGGAAGGGGAGCATGCTGGAGCTCGTCTGAGTCTGGGGTGGAGGCTAAGGGAGAATTCAGCCTGCTGAGGCTGATGGACTGAGAGAATACAGGTGCGATAGATGGCTCGAGCTGGGCAGTGGAGGTGTGCCATGGAGAGGGGGAAAGTAACTCTGGTAGTGAAACCGTAGCGTCAGGGGGGATGGAGGTGGATACAGTGCGAAGGGTATTAGAAGTAGAAGGATCCATCTAGTAGAGGTTTGGGTGCATGTATTGGTTCTCTGGGAGAGGGTGGGAGGGGTTGGTTCTCCAGGAGAGGGAGGAGGAGTGGAAGTGGGACTGGATGGCATGGAGGCGCAGGGAAGTGGTGACCAAAGATGGTAAGGTTTTGTTTGGAGGCTTGGACTAGGATGTTCCCATTTCTGTAAAGTGTTATGGACAATTCTCTGCTAAAGTTCTGGGATGGGGATATAGTGAGCTTAGTTCCATAAGGGACGTTGGTAGTATTACGCGTAGGTGTTGTAGGAAGTTCTCTCTTCATTTGGCAGGTTTCTTGATGAAGTCAGTTTTTAGGCCTCCGTGTGCTGGACTGTAGAAGATGTTATTTATTAGTGTCTCTGGGTGTTTTCTGAGGAGTTTGTGCTTGAAATGTTTTGTGACATTTTTGGAGAGGTTTCTTGGAAATTTGAAGCAGTATGAGTTGGGGCCATACCTTTCCATGATAGTGTTGCGGAGGAACATTGGTGTGTGGTCCTACTGCAGTATCAGTAATCTAGGCCCCTTCCTGGGGGATTGGATCTTGCCAGTTACAGCAGTAGGTCATTCAGTGGAGAAGTGGGGTGCACTTCTTTGGAAGAGTAGGCCACCAGTGATGGAGTGTGGTGAAGGGACGTCGTCAAGAAGATTGGTGGGGTACCTGTGAGGTAAAGGGGGCCTTGAATGCACAGGAGCACTGGTGAGCCTGATCAATTTCTCGAGTTCTTAGTGGTCACGGTCTCTATGAGCTGGTGGTTGTGGAGGTGTTTGTAGGCCAGTTTGCCGGAGAGACCTATGCAATTCGTGGATATATATATATCTATATCTATATATATCTATCTATCTATCTATCTATCTATCTATCTATCTATCTATCTATCTATCTATCTATCTATCTCACGGGGTCTATGTTTCCCCAGCCTAGAAATGCCTTGCTCAGCAGACTGGCGCTTTTTGTGACTGGGCACCGTGGATGCCTACGCGAAAGCGGTGAGGACTGTTTGGCATATCAATTTTTGTTCACTAGTCTCCTCCGACCCTGCGTTTGTGCCCATCATGATATATTTGTGCTGCTCGCTGTATGGAGACGTGGCGGCATTCTTATTAACAAGATTTGACTTTGAATGATCTGTTTCCTCTGACCTGGCTATCACTGGTTGCCGGCACAATGAAATCAATGACCATTTGTGTTTCCTGTGAACATTGGAGGGTTTATTTTAGCTCCAAATGGGGATATGCCATACGAGAACTCAGACTTTTACAAGGGTCTTGTGTTGCAATGTTGTCTTTAGCATTTAAGTGACCCATGAACTTCGATATCTGTACGACTGTATGAGAGGCATTATGGGATTTGTAGTTCCTCCGGGGGCATTAGCGATAATTTGAAAACTGACACTTATGTCTGAAATGTACACACAATGTGTCTTAGCTTTCAAGGAATGGATTTCAGCCCCATGTTATAGAGCCTCGTTCTATTCAATGTGCTTTTTGATGCGATTTGAGTTAATCACAACATTGTTCTCGATGCTGGGCAGCAACTGGGGTCACAGGTCAAGCCCGGTATAGAAATCATTGTGCGATTTTTCCAATGACGGGCGTACTTTGTCTCCTTTTAAAAGGTTTTAAAAGGTTATAAGTTGATGCAGCACGCTCTTATTTTATGCTTATTGTGTTTTATTCTATTGGGGCAGTTTTTGCTGAGGGTTGGCGCCATACTCTGGTATTCAAATAAGCACACTGTGGCCTTCTAACTAGATATGCCCCAGACATTGGCTGGTGACATAGCCTTTCTGTGTGCAGTTTAAAAGGCTTAAAAGCGTATCACTCATGACAATGCAGGCTTAACATGTATTTTGCCGCTATATGTATAATGTTTTGTTGCACTATGCCTTTCATATTTTTTAGTGATTCAATGTTTCACTATCCACAACTGTGTTTTACTCTGTATCAAGATACTGCTTTAGCATTGTAAGATGTGTTCAAAACTGCATTGCACAATAGGATAAGTTATCTTCTATGTCTACTATGCCTAAGAGTGGGAAGGGCTATAAATACCTGTATGTGCATGGCGCCATTTAGATTGATAAAGGCTGCCGCGCAGCCGAAACGCGTCTCTCTAGCCGCGGGGTCGTGGGAGACCCGAGATAATAAAGAAGCCCTATACCTACAGCCTCGAGTACGTTCCTTCTTCTTTGTTGGAGCAGGATGTTTTGTTGATGTATATGTATATTATGTAAATGTATATTATGTATATATGTGTGTATATATATATGTGTGTGTGTGTGTGTGTGTGTGTATGTGTATATGTATATATATATATATATATATATATATATATATATATATATACGGGCTACTGGGAGGAACTGGTCCTCGGCCAAGAGTTCAAACAAGAATTCACTGATAATGTTTTAGTATGGTTGCGTTTTATTGATGACTTATTTATGATTTGGAGAGGCCCAGAGGATAAAGTGTTACGTTTTGTGGAAAAACTGAATGAAAATGTTTTAAATCTACATTTTACTGTTACCTTGAGTCAAACATCAATTAGTTTCCTAGACACAGAGATATATATATAAGAAATAATAAAATGGAAACCAGATTGTTCAGGAAGGCGACATCAGGAAACTCGACCCTACATGCAAGTAGTGCTCACCCACGACACCTCATAAATAGTATCCCCTATGGAGAGATGTTGCGCCTTAGGCGCATTTGCAGCAGTGAGTTAGACCTCGAAGAGGCACAGAAACACAGCAAGATAAGGTTTCTGGACAGGGGGTACAAGGAAGAGGTGATAGACAAGGCAATGTGTAGAGCCAATCAGAGCAGTAGAGCAGAACTTATTGATAGCAAACCTTTTGAAACAACTAGCCCCTAGCCAAAACACTCGAAACTAGAGCCAGAACAAGCTAGATTCATCATGAGATATAGCAAGCAACAACATAAACTTGAGAAGATCATTACCAAAAATTGGCCGTTAGTCCTAAGTGACCCGACACTGGGGCCAACACTACCACGCAGGGCAACTATCACTTATAGTAGGGCCCCTACAATGCGAGATGCTTTGGTTAATACATGCCCTGATGTCTTGGAGAATACAAGTTGGGTATTGAATAACAAAGGGTTTTATAAATGTAAAATCTGTAAGGCCTGTCAACATGGAATTAATACCAAAATGTATAAAACACCATTTGGCGATAGAGACTGCAAAATCACCAAGCTACTTACCTGCAAAACTGAATACGCAATATACGTGCTAAAGTGCCCATGTGGCCTCCAATACGTGGGTAGCACAAAATTGGCAGTACATAAACGCATATTACAACACCTTAGGGCTAAAACTAACCAGGACAATACCTACCCCGTAGCACGGCATTTTAAAGAGGTGCATCAGAGCAATAATACTGGTCTCAAATATGTTGTCATTGATGCTATACCACCTAATAGGAGAGGAGGAGATAGAGAGTCTAGACTTAGAAGATTGGAAACCAGATACATTATCCAGCTTGATACAAAAAACCCAGCAGGATTAAATGCTACGGAAGATCTGCATACCTGTTTGGGGTGATTACAGTGATTTAAATCTAGACAAATGGCATTTGTAAAAGTGGAGCATTTGCTATTTTATCCACACTCCTTTTATACATTTTCTGGGGAAGCGATATCCATATAAATGTTATGCTCTATGATATACTGACTTTTAAACCAGATCAAGATTTTAATTCAATATTATGAATTATTAATTTTTATTGGATTTTATTGCATTATGCATTATATTATCAATATTTGTGTCTACATGTATTTATATATTGTATTTTATTTATTTATATACAATGTTAGATCTGGAGCTTGGGTCAGTAATGAGATATACATATTGAACAACCAGATGGAGAGTTAAACTGTGAAACAGTACTTAATCATGAATGCAAAATCAAGCTAGTGGGAGTACTATTTAGGCCGGATAAAAATAGTGAAAAATAGTGTAATGTTGACAAATGGGATACATCCTGAAATTACATAATCGATATACATATACACTGCAAGGAAAACGGAACAAAACAAGAAAAAAAGAGGAGTGAAAGGAGAAAATAAAGGATGAAATGAAGTTAATAATTACACTTAACCATAGAGATACTGCAATGGAAGTCTCATGATTTTAGCAGTTTTTTTTTAATGTACATTGTAATTTGCACAATCATTTTACATCTTGCACTTTGCACTTATTTTATTCACAGACTTAGAAAGAGAAAAAATTCGTACTTGATATAAATTATTGATATTACCCATAGGAACATTTATCAAGCAATTTTGCATACTAATATTAAAATGGGATACAATTAGACAGAAGTACTGAATTCACAATGGCAATGTATGATATATGTGATATGTACAAGGAATTATTGTATTTAAACATTAAGAGCAGTAAATCGAATTAGTATGATTTCTATGTCTATGAAAGCACGTTACACATGATTTGAATCTATTAGCACTTGTCACTTTAAATACTGTTGCACATACCAAGTAAGTTGTCATGTGAGCAAGGCTCGGATGAGCCGAAACGTTATGGCGGCATTGAACAAATAAAAATTACCTGAAGCACTGAAAAACTGGTCCGTGTCCGTATGGTGAGCTGAAAGGATTTTGGCGAAAACGGGATCTGAGGATATATATATATATATATATATATATATATATATATATATGTGCATATGTTATATACATGCACAGCATGGATAAGGTATCAGAGTAAACATGGACTAATAAACATCAGACAAGCAGGGTCACTACTGCTGGAACCATAAGTAAAAGTTACAGGGTAGGCAATAGATAACCTTGAGACCCATAAGGGTGAGTAGTTTGCGCTTTACAAATACGGATTTATAACAGCATATGCACAGCGAACCAATATTGGTGTAAGGTAGGCAAAATCATCTTATAAGCATATGTAATAGTATGTGCAAAGAAACACAATATACGCTCAAGATAATGTTGTAGGCGTACAATACCAAGTTCTGATGTAACTATGTTCAAGCATCGACCCAATATTGGCGTAAGGTAGGCAAGATCATCTTATAAGCATGTGTGACAGTATGTGCATAGAAACACATTAAACGTGCCAGATTATAATGTAGGGGTACCGTACCAAGTTCTAACGTAAATATGTTCAAGCATTGAATTATTCTTGTTTGGCATAAGAAAGGCAAGAAATCACTGCCAGGCCATAAGGTAGTAGTGAGGGAATATAAACTAGTGATTGGTCAAAATGCTACAGAAGAAGTAGCCCAAATACATTACAACTAAAGAGGTAGCCCAAACAGTAAACAGAAACTAGTGATTGGTAGAAGTCCTACTGAAGAAGTAGACCAAAACACATTTCAATTGAAGAGGTAGCCCAAAAACAGTTTCCAACTAAGGAAGTAGCCCCAGCTAGATGTCTGCTGATGAGGTGGTCCAATCCTTCCTACTGAGAAATAGCCCAAAACGAAAGGGATAAATCAAACAAAAAAAGACTTATTTTAGGGCAGTAGTGCAGTGGGTAAAGGGCATCTCTAACCACACCAAGCTGTGCCCCTATTCCTGTAGGGCAGACCTTAAGTTGTATCCGATATTCACAGACTGGGGGGGGGGCAGCTGTGTGAGCCGCCATGTTGCTAATCCCAGAGGGATTAGCAAACAAGGACTCCGAGGGTAAGTTGCTCTTATACTCGTCCCTCCTTCCCTGCAGAACACACTCCAACGCTGTGCTCCGGCCACTGTCCTAGAGAGTTGGAAACCAGTTGGGGTGATTTCCCGAGGCTTGCTGGTAGCTCAGGCGGTCATCACCCTTTGCTGGCGCAGACCCATTGCATCGGTTTTTAACCTCTGGACAGCGATGGACGACTGAGGGGCCATCTAGTGTAGCAGTGTGCTTGAGGTGAGGTCAGGGGGTGCTGCAAGGAAGGGGGCTGGAGGGGGGTGAAGAGTGACAAACGAGGGCTCTTCACATCAAAAGTCAGCTGCGGCAGTGCCTTGCTTGGCAGGACGGGGAGCCCTCGTAGCAGAGGTTGGATCGCGCTCGGCAGGAGAGGGGGGCCCCATATTAGCAATGAGCGTTTGTAGAATCATCTGGTGCAGCAGCATACCTGACGTGAGGTAGGGAAGGCCACCTCATGGAAGGAAGGGGGGTGCTGCAGGGGAATGCTCTGTGAGAGCGGGGGCTCGCCACATCAATAGTTCTTTGCGGCAGCACCACGACGTGCGCGCTTGGTGGGAGCAGGGGCTCACCTCGGTGGCCACCAACCGTGGTCTTCCGATGCAGCTGCTCGCCTACATTGTCTCATTGTGTCCACTCAGAGATTGCCCCTAGGTCACAGGTGCTGCTTAGACGAGGAGGACCGTGAGTTTTTCTGCTGTTATTGCTGCTGCTGAGCAGGTGGGTCCGGGTACAGGGCAGAAACTCTTGTCTCCAAGACTCGTTGTCCTCCCAGTCGCTGCAGTCTCTCAGACAGTGGGTTCCGCCCAGGGATCACCCCCAGGCCCTGGCGCCGCTCAGTCAAGGAGGATCGGGAGGGTACGAGTGTGTTTAAGGCACTAGAAAAATAAGGCAACTTCCCTCTGGTTCTTCTCTTGTTCCTAGAGAGGTGGGACTCGATGGCGGGGGCTTGTTGTAGGATTTAAGCCAATGGCGATCCTTTGCCCTGAGAGCCTCCGATGCATCCCTTAGATTTCAGGATCACATTTTAGTGTTGGTCAAATAGTTCTCATTTTCAATCCCATGCAGGTTTCATTATAAGTGTTTTCCTATTTTCTAATGTTTTCAGAAGAGTTGGGGGAGGGGCTGTGACCCCCCCTATTAAGACTCAGGATGATGCCAGTTGAACATAGAATTGGTAGGTGTGGTGCACCCCTAGTTATGACAATAGGGGACAGAAGTTCTCGTTTTCCTATTGTATAAATAAAGGCTTTCTACTTCTGACTTTGTTGTCTTTCGAGCGCAGCCTCCTTAGTTTCCCTTTTGTCTTACTGGTCCCCTCCACTTTTTATTACAGATATCTTAGCTGTAAAATCAGATTATGGAGCCTCTGTCATCAGCCGTATGAGCTCCCGGTAAGTGAATGGCTGAGTTGCTGACATGGTTGACAACCATTCTCATAATTTCTGCTGTCATGTTTAGTCCCTTCTTCTCCTACTATCTTTTGCTGACCCCCTGCTCTAATATTGATCCTTTCCACAACCCCACCTTTCTCCAGCAGTGGATCTTTCATAGATTCACATGCTTGAATTATTCCCCAACGTCCTGCTTGGGACCCTCAGTATTCAGTGTTAACAGAGCAATATTTCAAACCAGCGGTTGACACTCAAATCAAATCGAAAACACTCAGACCACAAATACCCCATCCTCTTCATTTTATGGTCCAAAGTCTAGCCAATCAGGTGGATGGAGCCTAGGCTGCAACTCTCCTCAACGGTTCCAACTGTCAGAATGCCTCTTACATTGCCAAACTCCAGATGACTGCTAAGATCTAGTGAAAAACATCTTAAGAGAAGAAGCAACTTCATCTGCCCTCCAAGAAGCATCATTGGATGCGTATAACAATGAATGCCATCAGATGGCTACAGCAGCTGTCTTGAGGTCGCGTTGAGTAAGTTGGACATGCCATTCAAAGATCAACATTTCTTTGGCAAACATATAGATGAGACCTTACAAGTCATAAAAACTTTCAAAAACATGGCACAATTGCTAGGTGTGCTACAAAAGAGGCAACAGTGCAGCCAAGGAGGGTCATTCCAGCAGGGATCCTCCACATTGTTTCATCCCTAGAGGCAGGGATACTATCCCAGCCTCGGAGACGGCAATCAAGAGGAAGAGAGCAACCTGGTGAAAAATTACAAAAGATCACTGAATTTTGGACAAAGTAGAGAAGGGTCACATAATAAAATGTACTTCAAAGCTATCAACGACACCTACACCAAAGGATCATTGCCAACACTTGGAGGCCCTCAGACGAGAAATAATCAAACTGTTACAAAAAGTGGCTGTGGAGCTGGGATCTGAAAAACATTAGTTGGTTTACTCAAGATTTTTTCTCATGTGAAAGAAAACTGTTGAATGGCACCCCATTCTAGCTCTGAGTACATTGAGCATGTTTAGAAAGAAACAAACTTTTAGAATGATCTCATTGGTAAATCTCCTCCACTCTATCAATTGAAGGTGTGTTTTCCACCTACCATTATATCAACTTTACAGAAAATACACTTTATGGTAGATCATCATCACTGCCAATTCAAAGCACTCCGCTTCAGCCCAAGGTCGGCACCCAGAGAAGTCATGAAATGCGTAGCTTAATGTTGTTAAGGTTTGAGGGTTTTCCCATATCTCGATGACTCACTCATCAAAGCTCTGTGATAACCATCTCTGCCAAACATCAGATGTAATTCACCAAATATGATCTGTACTGAAAGATTTAAGTCTGACTCTCAACAACAGTAAATCGCTTCTGGTACCGGCGTAGCAGATTTTATTTCTAGAGACACACATCTGTGCAGATATTCTAAAGAGTTATCCACTCAAGGAGAGAGCAGAAAGATTAATACAACTTCTGCGTGATATAAATACAAGGACACAGATTACAGTCAGGAAATACAAAGGTTTTCTATAGATAATGTTGTCCTGCATTAATTTAGTAAGACCCCCAAAAGAACAATTCATCATAAAGTGGAAGCAGATCTTGGGCCAATAGGACAACTACATTCAAATCGTGATGGGGATGAAAAAGGTCTTGACTTGGTGGTTGATCAAAGAAAATGTATGTGCAGGGGAGGACCTTTGTGAAGTGCAACCACAATTCTATCTTGCAACAAATGCCTCATTGAAAGGCTGGGGAGCCTTGTAAGAAACCTGTCATCAAGCCGCTTTTTGACTCCTCAAGACAAAAAAACTGCACTTAAACATACTGGACTTAAGGGACGTCAGACTGGCCATGAAGGACTTTCTGCTGCTGCCCTCACATCAGGATGTGAGACAAAGGTCTGACAACATGACAACTCTATGCTGAAACAAGGAGGAACCAAATCGAAATAGAAGTTCGACTGCTTTGGCACAGATTGCTGCACCACAAGACCATTCTAATGGTGGGACGTGTTCCAAGATTAAAACATGAGATTATAGATGCCGTAAACAGAAAGTGTGTGGATTGTCACCAGTAGTCTGGATTTGAGAAACTAGAACTGCCTGCTTTTTTAAAGATCGGGTATACCGCCGCTATATCTTTCTGCTAAGCTGGAGTATGCCAACGCAATGCAAGCAGGTACTTGTATTCCCAACTCCCAAGTGGTATGCTTATCCCCCAATATCGCGGGTCTGATGGGTATTATGGAAGTTCAAAATGGAGCCACATTCACTCATACGAACTGTTCAGTGTAGGCCAGGCTATGGGATACCAGCTCAGGGATACACAGTTGTGTCAATAGAAACGCAGATCCAAGTCTGACCCAATCCAGATCTTCTTTGCAAGAATAAAGGACAGTTGCTTCACCACAGTTCAGCTTCTCTGCACCTGACTGGCTGCTGTAGACCTAAAATATGTTTTTTGGAACATTCCACCAAACTCTTAAGAAAATTCTGCAAGCAGCTAGAGCAACATCACGGTTAACACCTATTCTTAACAAATGGAAAATATTTTACATTTTGACATTGGCTGATAATATGGACAGTACATCTGACAATACTCCTGCTGAACAGTCCTTATTCTCAACTAGGATGGTTAAATAATTCATGAGAGGTCTTTTCTGCACTTCTCCCCTCTAGCAAAGAATCCACCAACACGGGAACTGAAAACTATACTAGGAGTTCTAATTAAACCATGATTTTGATCCAATTTGTAAGGCATCACGTCAAAAGCTCTCATGTAAGAATGCCTTTTTCTGGCAATAATATTGACAAAACATAGCTGCAAGATACAGCCATTTTCTATAAAGCCTCCTCAACTAAAATTCAGTAACAACAATGTCACTTTTTGTACTCCGATTTATACTCAGGGAAACCACTTCATTCATCTGAATGAGAACATTAATTTACCAATGTCTTTTCTACCAAAATCTACGGCTGCCAAAAGGTCACTTCATTCTTTGTCCCTTAAACAACGTCTACATCGATAAAGCAAAAGACTTTCTCAAAACTGAGCAACTATTCACTTTGTATGGCAAATCTAACAAAGGATGCTCTTTGTCAAAACAGAGCATATCACGTTGGATCTCAGCATGTGTCTCCATTTGCCATGCTAGAACTGGGCGTCCTTTCAGATACAGAAATGAGGGGCATTTGACAAGAAGTGTGGTGCTACGACTGCACTTTTTGCTGGCATGTTGCTTCTGGACATATGGAAGGTGATGACTTGATCTTCAACCCATACCTAAATATTACTGTCTGAATATCCAGTAAAAAGCCGAGATGGCAGTTGGACAGGCAGTGCTGCGCAACATTTTCCATGAAGGTAAGCCTCATTTCCTCCTACATTGTATTAATGTACTGCTTCAGAAATTATATTTCGAGCATGTGAATCTATGAAAGATCCATTATTAGAAAAGAATATGTTACTTACCTGTAACTACAGTTCTTCATTGGCATCTTTGATAGATTCACATCCGACCATCCTTCTCCCCATTCAGGAGGCTGCTGAAGTGTTTGTGATACAAGCTACGAAAATCTGACAGTGAAAGCCCTTAAAAAGGATTGGAACCCTCTGGCCCTCCACCTGAGTGGGTCACAAAAAGAGGCTGATGGTCTATGAATGTTCTCCATTTGTTTTCAGTGTCATTTGCTGTGTTGAAATACTGCTTTATTAACAGTGACTACTGCGTCTTCCTAGCCTGACATCTGGGAACAAGTAAAGGTTGTGAATATATGAAAAGATACCAATGCTGAAGTATTGCAGTTAAAGTTAAGTAACATTTTCTTCTCTCCATCTGAGCATGCCTCAGCCACATTCTTTAATTTCCGTCCACTTTCAGCTCTCCACACCCTGCTGCAGATTGTATTTGATTTCCAATGCTCCTCATTCATCTGTTATCTTTCATCCCTGCCAGCTCCCTCCATCCCTCACTTGTATTTCTTTTTCATGTCTTTTATTATTCCTCCCATCCCTTCATTTCAGTAAAAGTACCATCTTTTGGAGGGTTTGCAAGAGGCTTTTACATACCAACCTTTGTGTGTGTCATTTTTTATTTGTTTTCTCAGACTGAAGGTGCCATTTGAGGAGCTTTTTCCCTCTAGCACTCCTCCTGAGGCAGTGGATCTGGTCAAGAAACTGCTGGCCTTTAACCCTGACAAGAGATTGACTGCTGAGGAGTCGCTGCAGCACCCTTATGTTCAGAGGTAGGTGTGTCCTACTCAGATAACATCAGTGGAAGAGTCACTGACTACAGGCACCTTAGGCATAGATGGTGCAAACCAAGAAGTATTTAAGAACAATGAAAAGGCTAATTTAGTAGTAGGGGCCCCAAAAGAAGACGTAGCCCAAAATGGATGTATTTTAAATGAATCCGATCATATCATACTCCATGATCATGAATCTTTTTCCCAGCCACCTTTGAAGCGACAAAAAAATCCGGCACAGGCCTGTGATATAAATAAAGAGGTGGAAGGGGGGGTGATTAACGATACAAATGATAAAACAATGAAGTCTAATCCAGGGAATCCCAGTAGGAACTTGATTAGAACCAACAAGAAAAGTACTCCGCATATGGTTGGGGGAACGGGAAGTAAGATAAAAACCAAAACACAGAGCAATGAATTGGGGAACTTGGTATCTACGGTTGAAAAATTAGATGCTTTTTAAGAAACTCCCTTTCTGGTATAGAAAAAAGAGTTGATCAAATAGAGGTAAAATTGGCTAACCTGTTACTTAAGGAGGGAAGAGCCGAATGTAAAATACATGATAATAGGCAGGTGGATACTCCTGAAGTAGATTTTTGTACAAAAAATCAGAAAGATCAGGATTCCGTTAGAAAGAAAAGACCATCTATAGGCCCCAATATTAATAAATACAATCAAGTACATTCATTCGCCCCACCATATCGACATAGGGTTACTCCAACAGGGGATTATGATAGTAGGAGCACAAATAGGGGCACAAAGTTGGTTGCTAATTATCGAAATAGCATAAATCAGAGATTAGTTAATTGTGAAAATGAGGCTACACCCATTGAGAAAATCCTTCTGGATTTACCAATACTGGATTTGCCCCTGGCTGTTACCCTGTACACAATTGTCCTTGCGAATGTCCCCAGGTTAAGGGAACAAGATGATGAACAGTGGGAAACTCTAAGGAATAAGTCGCTGCACTGGCTAAGCACAAAGGTTGGGCAAACAGAACAACTCTTTATGGACTACAAGATGGCACGAAGGGTTAGATGGGTGGGGAAAGGTCGGAAAATCCTACCCGGTGATTGTGTGGTGATAACATTTAGATCCCCACAGTTAGTTGAGAATATCCTGTGGAAGGCAGGGAATGACAACATAAACAAGGAGGGTATTAATTTATTACTCCTCGGCTTTTTCTATCAGCCGCCCCTGGGGACGGAGAATGTTAGTATAACCAGGAATTCTGATGTAGGTGGCCACTACAGCTATAATGTGCCGGTAGGAAATAGATTTGATCTGCTTCCCTCGTTAGATGAGAATGATTGACTGGATCACTCCATAGAGGAAATGAATGAGAGGAGGAGTGGAATCTTAGAGGAACAAATTTCAACCATATGTGATATAGCCATGAGGAGACAAGAGATAGATGCAGGAACAAATAACACCAAGCCCTTAGATGTTTCACTGTCACCCTCGGCTTCAATGGGCAAACCATGCGAGTATACAGGGAATAATCTCTCAATTTTGTTCTGGAATATAGCAGGTTTGCAGGCAAAACTAACAAATCGGCTTTGGTATGAATTTGTGATTTTTTAAAATATATTTTGTCTACAAGAGACGTGGTCCGTCAACGAGATCCACATTGAGGGGTATAAGACATACCATACACCTGCTTTACCATCGAAACATGGAAGGTCTAAGGAGGGTTTAAGTATATATATATCAAATTTGGTAAATGTACATAAAATATCATTCCTTAAATCAGAACCCAATTACCAAATAGTCATTTTATCGACGGAGCAAGGTAAATGTGCTGCCCTGATTAATTTCTATAATAATGCGTTGAAAGATCAAGTGCTGGATATATTGAAGCAACTTATGTCTACCTTACAGGATTTACAGAATGGCAATGTGAGAGAAATATTTTTCGTATGGGGGGGGGGGATTTTAACACCGCACTGTGTTCTTCTAATCGGGATATAACAGATGAAGATAATTGTACATTGTCGCACTTTCCGTACTCTGCATACGCAGATTCCTTAAATGAGATCTTATTTGTTCTGGGTCTGGGCTTCGCAAATGAAATGTGTTCACCATCTATTCCCTTCTCACAGACTTTTAATGGAAGAGGTCTGAGCACAATTATAGATTTCATAATTATATCGGATTGGATGGGATCCCGATTAATAGATTTTAAAACACATAAAAATGCCCCAAGTGACCATTTTCCCCTGAGTGTGTCCATATCCCTCCCACCTGTTACCCGCAGGTCCAATATAAAAAGGGTTTACACAGTTCAAGAAGTAGAGGTTGACAAAATAAATGGTTATTCTCTAAAGTGGGAAAAGGTGGAGCCGTAAAAAATAACTAAAAGGTGGTTGAGACTAGCTATCATTCAATCCTGAAATGTTTAAATGAAGGAACAGCTCATGATGGCATAATGGAGTCGTATGCGCACATTGCTGAAACCATTAGAAATGCGCTAAAGGTAGAGGTTAAAAAAAAAAGGCCAGAGCAAAAATAAAGGATGGTTTGATCATGATTGTACAAAAGCTTATTCGAAATTAAAACAGGCACTACATAAAACTAATAGAGATAGAACTGAAATCAAGCAGTGTAGGAAGGCCTACAATCAGGCTTTGAAATCACGCAAAATAGAATTAAAACGCAAGGCATGGACTGATTTATGGAACGCAAGTACCAGTAAAGACAGTGCTGCCTTTTTTTGGCAACAGAAAGTATCCCTACAGTAGAGATTGCAATTGACGAAGGATCATGGGTGGAATACTTTGCCAATATGTTCAGACAAACTGGAGAGGCGGAGAGTGTGGATGCAACTATATTAGGGAAACAACTGCTTCCACTCAACTTTCCGATAGCTCTAGACTTTACGCTACAAGAGGTATTCTGTGCTTTAGAAGCCAGCAAGGGGGGAAAGGCACCGGGGCCTGATGGGGTGCCCATCGATATTTTTAAGTATAATGTGGATTTATGGGCCCCACTGTTAACGAGAGTACTAGCAGCCTGTTGTGCGACCGGATTCATAGATTCCTGGTCGGAATCTATCATGGTACCAATCTTTAAAAAAAGGCGACAAACAGAATCCTGCCTGTTATCGCCCAATATCGTTGTTAGATTCGTTGGGTAAGGTGGCAGGTCGCATAGTGCTCAACCGCCTTCAACAATGGGCGGAAGACAATAATGTTATATCGGATCTTCAATTTGGTTTTAGGGAGGGCCTGGGCACAATAGTACAAGGTCTCAATCTTACATTTATGATGGGGAAATACACGCAGGCGAAGAAAGGAAGATTGTACTTGGCCTTCGTCGACCTTTCGGCGGCATTTGATTGTGTTCTCCATGGGAAACTATGGAGCGTGCTGGCTTCCATGGGGGTGGAGCCACCGTTAATCCAGTTTCTAAGGGAACTCTACAGGAATGCAAAAGCCAGGGTCAGGTTTGGTTCTAAAGGAGAGTGTACAGCGCCGTTCCAAATAGAGAGGGGGGTTAGGCAAGGTTGTGTCCTGGCACCTTTTCTATTCACATTACATACTAATGGTTTGGAGAAACAGCTGGTGGAGAAGTGCCAGGACCTACCTCAGCTATTTAGCTGTCCTATACCGGCCCTTCTCTATGCGGACGTCGCTGTAATAATGGCCCAAACCCCATTAGGCTTACAAAGGGCTCTAGATCAATATAATGTTTTTATGAAAAACCTGGGTTTAAGAGTTAATGCTTCAAAAACTTTTATCATGAACTGTGGAGCAGGAACCCGGAAGCATAGGGATATCCTAATAGATGGTCAAAAGGTGGAACCCACGATAACTTACCCTTACCTAGGTATCTTAATAGATCAAAAAGGATCCTGGCGCCAGGCCATTAAAGCAAGAAAAATCCTCTTTCTGAGAACAACGACAGCTCTGGTTAATTTTTCTAAAAAATTGGGAAAGAGACCTCCACTAGAGTTGCTTCACATTTACCAGGCCAAGTGTGTAAGCACAGCCATTTATGGCGCTGGAATCTGGGGATACTGTGACGTTAAAGATATCCAGAGGGTGGAACATGCCTTTCTCAGATTTTTGTTGGCAGTTCCACATTGTACATCGACATATATATGTCATGCTGAGCTGGGGCTCTTTTACATTACTGATATAATAAGAGCACAGCCAGCTATGTTATGGCATCAGATTTGGTCTTCACCAAAAACATTGTTCAATCAGAAGGTAATAAAAGATAGCCTGGCATTAGACCATTCACAAGAGATCAGGTGGTTGAAATACATCAACGAATTTATGACTGACTTGGAACATCCAGAATACTATCCCAATCCTTTATTAATGGGTACCATCTCAAGGAAAGCCTTCAAAAAACAGTGTATGGGATATTTGGAGGCAAATAGATTTGCCAACGAGGCATCAAGGCCCACTGTTCAAAACAACCAAATGATGCGAGTTGGTATTGGGATTCAGCCATATCTAATTAGTACAGTAAGCGGATATGATAGATTTGTCCTCATATGATTTAGATTGGATACGTTCCATCGTCTGGTCAGTTTTCCTATTGTTAATGACTGGTCAAAAGCCTTACAAAACTGTCCCTGTGATGAAGCCTCTATGCAAACCTCAATGCACGTGGTTTTATTTTGTAAATTTTATGTGAAACAGAGGAGGCGATGGCTTAAACCGATACTGAAAATATGGGGCCTGAGGCAATGCCGTCCAGCTTATCTTGCACTGCAATTTTTAGAAAATGAACGTTTTACGAAATATATTGCTCAATTTTTAAAGGACATAATTAAGTGCAGGAAAAGTTTATGAGATTAAGAAGTACCTAAATGAAATCATGGAAATTGGCTTTTTAACGTTTTTTGATGTAATAATAGTGTCTGTTTTTGGAATGTGTTTTAAATGTATGATATTATGATATATAACTTTGTAATACTGTGCTTTTATGGTTTTTATATCTGATGAGTTGAAAGCTGAATAAAGTTATATTTGATTTGAGTCTCTCGAGACCATGAGTAACAAAAACTGCAATCCCACCCTCACCCATTGAATGGCAGTTCTTTGAAAGAACTCTTCGGCTGCCCTTTGATAGCCAGGCCCTTATTGAATTTCTAATTTCGAGAAGGGTCAGTCCACCACACTCTCCTTGATCCTGAGGAAAGGTCTTGTCACTAATGATTCACTAAAACTCAGTACATTACCCCTCACCTTTATGTAACTTATATAGGGCATGGACTTTGTCCTATGTCCCCTATGAGGTCACTGTTGGTGTGCCCCTCCAGGTTGGGGAACAAGGTCTGGACTTTGCATTACAGGAGGCAGGCATACGTTCTCTGAGCACATGCTGGATTATTGGGATGTCGGGGTCAAACAAAAAAATCAAGTTACCTGTTTCATGTGAATTTGGACACTTGGCGAGAGGTGCACACCAGTTTAACATGCAGGGGACATTTCTGAAAGAACACTTCACTCCAAGCAACCTTCCAAGACACCACAAACACTGTGGAAGAAGGTTAGTTACAGACAGACATCTGATGTATGTATGAAGTACTTTGGGGTGATAAGAGTTTGAATGTTGCCAATACTTGCCTGTTGCCCAAGGTAGACTGTGTGGACTGACCAAGTTGGCACTTAGCTGTTGCTAAAGAAAGCCAAATGGTTCAAAAGGCAAGACAGCATGCCTTTAAATCAGCAAGCACATGGTTCAACAGCCGTAGACATATAGGGCATTCTTTGGCTGACGTTGGAGACCCCTCTGGGAGATTCTGCCGCTCTGGAGGAGCTCTGGGGTTAGAGGGTAGGAAACAATGTGATATGATTGGGATAACAAAACTGGGTGATATCTGGGAGCCGCAGGGTCTTCTCCCCTTTGTGGAACAATAGGACCAGAAGGTCTGGCAGCCCCACAACACTTCAGCTACATGCAGATTCATCACCGGTAACTATAGCATGAATTGGCAGACAGTTTCGACTCCTATCAGCTCCCTCTGCCCAAACATGCTATCTCCCTGATTTACTGGACACTGGAGGCTAACTGCCAACCCACCTTCGACATGTTATAAATTAGATAGGAGAAAGACCTGGGCATCCTGACAAATGAGGATGGGGGAGGTGTGTCGCCACTCACGAGAGGTTACCATTAAATCAGGATTCCGATTAGTGCAACTAAAAATTCTGCATTGCAGTTACCACACCAGAACTAGATTGTTCCAAATGGGGAGAGTTGAAAATAAGTGTTTACGGGACGTGGCCAGAAGGGTTCATGCCCTCTGGGACTGTCCACAGATACATACAGTCATTTTAATCACAGATCGGACAGTGCCTCTCAGCGGTCACGGAGGAACCAGTGAACTTAACCTGGAAGCTGTGTACTCTGGGGATATGGGGTTGGACCAAACCCTACCTAAATATACACTGCTGTTTTTTTTAATGTGGCTCTCATCGTGACCAGCAGCGACATTGCTCAGAAGTGGGGAGGGCGGGTGGGGGGTGGTCCACCATATCCCAGTGGCGGGCTGGAGTGGACTGGTGCATGGAGGCCGGGCATACAATATACAAGGGTAGAGGCTACCCATGGAAATTTGAAACTGTCTGGAATTTAGAGACTTGGACTGACTGTACGGATGGTCAAGCTGTCAGCTCAATTCGATCTTGTACAATGCACCGACATTTGATGTGTTTGTCATGCCAATGTCAGAAAGTTTTGCTGTGTTTTTCTTTGTTCATGGTACAAAGCACAATAAAAAGATTTAAAAATATGTGGGGCATCCTTAAGTGAAAGAGGGATAATCCTGAACTGGTAGAACCTGGCATCTGAAAGAGACACGTTAGTGACAGATTCCTTACCTTAGAATATCCCCAGGCGTCAGGCTGGATCCGGAAAGTTTTTTGCGTAGCAGTACCCTTGCGCGTCGGTAGGCGGCGTCGTGCGGCTCCGCGTCCGTCGTCGGCGTCGTGATCGCCGGGATGACGTCGCGGGCAGTACTTAGACGCCGCCCCTGCGCGCTGACGTCAGTTCTTCTTTTCCGCGCCAGTAAGCGCAGATCCGGGAAGAGCAGTGCCCTAGTCACTTTTTGACTATCTTTTTGTGAAATTTTTCACTGTTCTCTTCAACGAGTCTTCACGACTCCTAAGGTGTCGTAGGGATGCCCGGCTTTAAGCCCTGCGAGGTATGTGGTCGTATGATGTCCATCACGGACCCCCACCTCGAGTGTCTCTTCTGCCTCGGCCGAGGCCACGACACGAAGTCGTGCCCTGACTGCCGGAAACTTCATCCGAAGGCTTTGCGAGAGCGGTCTCGAAAGCTCCTTGAAGTCCGGCAGTCGGCTCCGCGCCGCAGCAAGCCCCGGTCCCGGGAGAGGTCGAGGGGCCGGACGCGGAGTCCCCGCCGTTCGTCGGAATCCAAGTCTTCGCGCTCCTCCGGTAAGTCGAAGCACAAGAAGTCTAAGCGGCGTCATCGCTCTAAGACTTCGCCTCGCCGGTCGCGCGACTCGGCTGAGGTCCCTGTCGGCACCGTCCCCGCCCCCGCGGCCCCGGACGTGCCTGTCGAGTTGCCCCCGCATTACCCGTCCTTCCCGGGTTCGGGGGCGACTCCGGCCGAGTGCAGAAATTCCTGTCGGCCATGGCCCGCCTCTTCGGGCCTCAAGGTCCCTCCGGTGCGCCTTCGGGCCCCGCGGGCCCAGATGGGGTTGCTCCGGCGTCGCCGTCGACTCCGGTCCCGGCGTCGCCTGTCCCACCAGCCTTCGTCCCGGCCTCGGCTCCGGCCCCGGCCTCGACCCCGGTTCCGGTGGTGCCGCAACCTCCATCGACGCCGGTTGACCTAACCACGCCTCCGCCGACGCCGATGTCCCCGGTGCCGTTTCCGACGCCGTCCGGGGCTCCGGGCGGCGTCGTTCCCCGGTTCTCCCGGGTCCGGACATGGAGCCGGACCGGCGTCGCCCGACGCCGGTTCCGGCGCCGATGAGGCCTTGGGTCCCTTATGTCCCTCCTCCTCCATCTTTTCAACCTGAGGAGGACCAGGAGAGCTGGGAGGGGTCTGACGACCCTCTCACACAACAGTGCGAGTTTGACCCGGACTGGGTTGAGGAACTTGGGGATGCCAGTGGGCTGGATACCTCCCCCGACTCTGGCATGCTGTCTCCTCCCGTGGCAACGGAGGAGGGGGCTAATTTTGCAACGGTGTTGCGTAGAGCTGCTGGAGCCTTAAATCTCCAGTTGCCTACAGTGGCCGTCAGGACTAACCTCCTGACTGAAGTGCTTCAGCCGGCGGCCTCCTCTTCGGAGCCTGTGCTGCCGTTCAACGATGCACTCACTGACGTTCTTTTGGGTGCCTGGTCCAAACCCACCACAGGGGCTCCTGTGGATAGGAACGTGGCCCGACGCCATCGCCCGGCTCCGGGCGACCCCCTGTTTCTCTCCCAACACCCCACCCCTGAGAGCTTGGTTGTCCAAGCCTCTGCCTCCCAAACAGCCTTCCCTACCGCCCCTCCGGATAGGGAATCCAAGCGCCTGGATCACTTTGGGAAGAAGGCTTTCTCTTCCTCCAGTGCTGGCTTGCGGTCTGTTAATACCGCTTGCCTCTTGGGCCGATACACCCACTCCCTGTGGGATTCGGTGGCTGATGTTTTGCCGCAGTGTTCTGAGGAGGTCCAGACACTGCTTACCCGCGCTATTGCGGAAGGGCGTGATGCGGCTAAGTATACCATCCGCTGTGGCCTTGATACCGCCGACTCGCTGGGCAGATCGCTTGCAACGACGGTGGCGCTGCGTCGCCACGCCTGGCTGAGAACCACTGGTTTTCAGGGGATGTCCAGAATACTCTCATGGACATGCCCTTTGATGGAGTCGGTCTCTTTGGTTCAAAGGCGGACCATGCGCTGGAGCGTTTCAAGGATTCACGGGCTACTGCTAAGTCCCTGGGCCTTGCTGTTGTGCGCCCTACGCAAACGTCTGCTTTTCGCCCCTTTCGTGGCCACGGAAGGGGCGCCCAGTCACGTCCACAGCCCGGCCAACGGCCCGCGCAGCAAGCGCCTTCGCGTGGCCGAGGACGTGGATACCGCCGTGGCGGTTCGGGCAACCAGCGTGCGGGTCAGGCCACCACCTCCAACCCGTCCGCGGCCTCCAAGCCCTCCTAGTCCCTCCTTTCAGGTGCACAGCACGCCAGTCGGGGGCAGGGTCCGCCATCACCTTCACCACTGGCGTCCCATCACCTCGGACAAGTGGGTCTTGGACATTGTCCGAAGGGGCTACTCCCTCCCCTTCGAGACCACCCCCCAGCCATGCCACCTCAATTCCACCGCATGTCAGGGGATCACTTGGTGCTTCTACAGAAGGAAGTCACGGCCCTCTTGGCCAAGAGGGCCATCGAGCATGTTCCGACCCCAGAAGTAGGGCGTGGTTGCTACTCCCACTACTTTCTGGTGCCCAAAAAGGACAAGGAGGACATGCGTCCTATCTTGGACCTCCGGAACGTCAATCGCTTCCTCCGGAAGGAGAAGTTCAAGATGCTCACCCTAGCTCAGGTCTTGACTGCCCTCGACCCCGGAGACTGGTTGGTAGCGTTGGACTTGCAGGACGCCTATTTCCACATCCCCGTCCTGCCGGCCCACCGGCGTTACCTTCGGTTCACGGTAGGCCTCGAGCATTTTCAGTTCACCGTGCTCCCCTTTGGCCTTACCAGTGCCCCTCGGGTGTTCACGAAAGTGATGGCGGTGGTCGCAGCTCATCTGCGCCGGGCAGGGGTTTCAGTCTTCCCCTACCTCGACGACTGGCTGCTGAAGGCGGGCTCGTCCCAGGCAGTTGTCTCCCACCTCCAGACTACGGCCGAACTCCTGCACTCGCTGGGGTTCTCCATCAATGTGCCAAAGTCGCATCTGATTCCTTCTCCACAGCTCCTTTTCATCGGAGCAGTTCTGGACACGACGCAGTTTCGGGCCTATCCTCCCGAACGGCGAGTCCGGGATATTCAGGCTATGATTCCGATCTTTCAGCCCTTATCCTGGGTTTCGGTACGGATGACCCTGAGGCTGCTGGGCCTCATGGCCTCCTGCATCCTGCTGGTCACTCATGCCAGATGGCATATGCGGGCTCTGCAGTGGGACCTGAAGTTCCAGTGGGCGCAGCACCAGGGCGACCTGTCCGATCACGTCCAGATCTCGGAGGGGACTGCAAAACAGTTGCAGTGGTGGCTCTCGAACCGGCAATGGGTCATGGGCAGATCCCTCTCCCTTCCCCAGCCAGAGCACACAGTTGTGACGGACGCGTCCCTTCTGGGATGGGGCGGTCACATGGGAGAGGCGGAGATCAGAGGCCTCTGGTCTCCGGCGGAGTCCCGGCTCCATATCAACCTTCTGGAGCTCCGGGCGATCCGACTTGCACTCAAGGCATTCCTTCCCTCTGTCAAAGGGAAGGTAGTGCAGGTGTTCACAGACAACACCACTGCCATGTGGTACTGCAACAAACAAGGCGGGGTGGGGTCGTGGACCCTTTGTCAGGAGGCTCTGCGCCTCTGGACATGGCTGGAACACCAGGGCATGTTCCTGGTGGTTCAACACCTGGCAGGTTCCCTGAACGCCAGGGCGGACGAACTCAGCCGCAGGTGCATGATGGATCACGAATGGCGTCTTCACTCGGAAGTGGCGCAAGGACTCTTTCTACAGTGGGGAGAGCCTTGGTTAGATCTATTCGCCACCGAAGAGAACGCGCAATGTCATCAGTTCTGCGCGTTGGAATTTCCAAGGCGGCACTCGCTCGGCGACGCTTTTCGTCACGAGTGGAGTTGCGGTCTATTGTACGCCTTTCCGCCTATACCACTTCTACCCAGAGTGTTGAAGAAGATTCGGCACGACCGGGCCCAAGTCATTCTTGTGGCTCCGGACTGGGCTCGAAGAGTTTGGTATCCCGAGCTACTCAATATGAGCGTAGATCCCCCGATCCGTCTGCCTCTTCGGGAGGATCTTCTGTCGCAGCAGCAGGGGACGGTCCTCCACCCGAACCTGTCCAGTCTACACCTGCTTGCGTGGAGATTGAGCGGCGGCAGTTGATTCCTTTCGACTTGCCTCCCGAAGTTTGTGATGTGATTCTGGCAGCCAGGCGTCCCTCCACTAAGGTGGTATACGCCTGCAGGTGGAACAAATTTGTGGCATGGTGCACAGCAAAGGCTGTGGATCCCCTTTCTGCCCCTCTTTCTGAGGTCCTTCTGTTCCTTCTCTCTCTGGCCCAACAGGGTTCTGCCCTGGGTACCATCAAGGGTTATCTTTGTGCTATCTCGGCCTTCCTCAGGCTCCCTGATCAGCCCTCCCTTTTCAAGTCCCCTGTTGTTAACAGGTTCTTAAAAGGCATTACTCACCTCTTCCCTCCTGTTCCGTTTGTGATGCCTCAGTGGGACTTAAACTTGGTTCTTACCTTTTTAATGTGCGCTCCCTTTGAGCCTCTACATAACTGTCCTCTTCGTCTTCTGACTCTGAAGACAGCCTTTCTGGTGGCCATCACCTCCGCTCGGCGGGTGAGTGAGCTCCAGGCTCTATCTTGCAAACCTCCCTTTCTGTCTGTTCATCCAGACAAGGTTGTTCTTCGGACGCGTCCGTCCTTCTTGCCAAAGGTGGTTACTGCTTTCCACATTGGGCAGACCATCACTTTGCCCACCTTCTTTCCGCCTCCGCATCCTTCCAGAGAGGAAGAGAGGCTCCACCGTCTGGACCCAAAACGTGCGCTCTCCTTCTATATTGACCGCACAAAACACTTCCGGGTGGATGACCAGCTCTTTATTGGCTACGTGGGCGCCAAAAGGTCGGGCGGTGCACAAGAGGACCATCTCCCGCTGGGTTACCTTGTGCATCAAGACCTGCTATTCTTTGGCTAAAAAGGAGCCTCCTGTTGGGCTGCGTGCCCATTCCACCAGGGCAACGGCTGCTACCACGGCCTTGGGCCGCGGTGTTCCGCTGCCGGTTATCTGTCAGGCAGCTACGTGGGCCTCGCTGCACACGTTTACAAAGCATTACTGCCTTGACAGTCAGGTCCGGAGGGACGGCTTCTTTGGCCGTTCTGTCCTCCAGGACTTCCTTGTCTGATCTTTGTTCGCAGACCCACCACCGGGGTTGGTATTGCTGGGGTATCTATTCTAAGGTAAGGAATCTGTCACTAACGTGTCTCTTTCAGATGCACAAGTTACTAACTTGTGTAACGATATATCTGTAAGAGACAGTAGTTAGTGACAGATTCCTACCGCCCACCCATCCTCCCCGTTCTGCGAACTGATTTCTAGGGTTAAGGACATCCCTTTCAGGGCCCTAGTATTTTTCAGACACCTATGTCAGCTTCTTGCATGGCTCTGCGTTCCTGGCGCGGAAAGTCGTGTACAGAACTGACGTCAGCGCGCAGGGGCGGCGTCTAAGTACTGCCCGCGACGTCATCCCGGCGATCACGACGCCGACGACGGACGCGGAGCCGCACGACGCCGCCTACCGACGCGCAAGGGTACTGCTACGCAAAAAACTTTCCGGATCCAGCCTGACGCCTGGGGATATTCTAAGGTAAGGAATCTGTCACTAACTACTGTCTCTTACAGATATATCGTTACACAAGTTAGTAACTTGTGCATCTTGAATATCAACAACACCTGTCCTTGTCAAGGGACTTTGGCTGTAAGCACTGATCAAATTATAAGTACTGCTTCACCAAGCTTGTCCATTAACTCGTCTCCTCAAGCAATGGGATGGGGTCTGTCATAATCATGTTCAGACCCCGACCGTCGGCACAAAAGTGGAGATCTGTTGACCCTTTTTTGTGTACTGATCCACACCACTGGGCTGGACCATGAAGTAAAGGAGTTCTCAATGACTTGTAGGCCCAACATCCTGGCTATTATATCTGTAATGCAGTCCTGGACATGGTCTTTCTCCTTCATGCATTGTTTTTATGAGACCAGCTGTACGCTTCTCATGTAATGGCCACAAACTGGGGTTAATTCAGGAGGCAGTGAGAACAGTTGGTCTAAGCACTCTGCTGCTCTCCACCTGCTGTGCTGGTGTCAGATTCTTTCCTTCCATTGATTCCCCCATCTCTGCTCTAAGGAGCAGTATATGTTGAAGTTCAATCTTCCTCGAACTGGGTTGTTGCAGGAGGCACAGATGGAGTCCTTATACAGGATTGCAAAGGGACAGAGCCGTACTACCTTCTGAAGCTCCTTTGAGTAGGCGAAGAGGAGGCTTACCAGGAGGATACTTCTCTTCTCCTTAAGGGCAGTTACAGAGCGCCTGACACATTATTTCCTGTTATGGTAACCTCTCTGCCTGACTGTTAGTCTATAGATGGTAAGATTTGGAGAAGTGGTAATTCGTACCACACTCTTCCCGTATAGCCTTCATGTTCGACATGAAGCTATTCCTTTGGTTAGAAATCACTGTTGTAGATAATCCAACATGAGTAGAAATTCCTAAGCGTCCCCTAGCAGTGCTAGTTGTGCTCCTCAGTGAAAGCCTCAAATTATATTTTGGCATGATCCACAACAACGTCATTGAATATTTCTGGAGATCATAAATGTCAAACCCCACATCCCGATGTAAGGAGGAGATGTGGTTAAAAACCAATCTACCTTTGATGATTGGCCAGCAGCCACCCTCATTCAGGATGAAAATTACTCAAAACACAGCTTTTTTTAGTTATTAGACATTGACACCACCAAAACACCCAGAATGGTATCAGCAGTCAGACAGAAAAAGACAGCCACACATACACAAAGAGGCAAGCACAATTACAGACACAGATAGACAAACTGACACACAAACACATACAGCTATAAATGGATATACACAGCCACACACATTTCACCCATACACGGAGAAAAACACCTAGAAGCAGACACAGTCAGGCACACACATTTGGGGACGCACACGCTCCTACAGAGAGACAGACACATACCCACACATACAGACACACTCATACAAACACACTCAGACCCATAGACACACAGACAGAGACACTATCAGACCTGCAGAGACACATAAATATGTAGACAGACAGACCCACTCTTAGACTCCTACAAAGACAACACCCGGACAGACACTCACACCGAGACTCAAAGAGACAGACCGATACAGAGAGAGACTGCCAGACAGACATACAGACACACAAATACAGATGCACACATGGCATACAGACACAGAGTCAAACGCAACCTGAAAACACACACTGCCAAACATGCAAAAATAGCCAAGCATATAGATAGCTAAAAACACGCACTCAGTCACATAAACGGACACACAGACAGATACAGAAAGGATCGGCCTTGTGGGAAAGGTGGTGGTGTCACCATTATATTTAAACAAATGCTAGACTGTTCTCCCAACTGATAGATAACATCGAGGGGGCAGAGTATTTAGGCTTCCATTGCATCTCATCTCCCCATCTAAGTATAGCAGGAATTCTGTTATACAGACCTCCAGGCGCACTCGGTAATTTTATCACCACACTTAACACAGCCACCACCTCATTGGCCCTAAAATAAAACAACTGCTTCTTTCTGGGAGATTTCAACATACACATGGATAAAGAACATGACCCCATAGCAACTTCCTTGTTGGAGACGATGCAGGCCTGCAATCTTATTCCATCGATTTCTGCTGCCACCCACGATAGAGGTCATACCCTCGACCACATTTTTCACAACTTTAACCTATTGGCAAGTCCACCATTGCCTATTACCTGGTCAGACCACCTCCATCTCAATTTTAAAATTCCCAACTTAGTTACAGATTCCCCACCAAATGCAATTAGGAGGGACTTCAACTACAGAGCTTTTCACAAAATATCTATCCCGACGTTAGCAGATGCCCTCGATCGATCTTCCCCAGAGCTGACTGGCAACCCTGATAGGGATGCCCTTTTATTAGAGTCGTGGCTCCAAGCAAACCTTGATGTCGCGGCACCCGCGGCCACCCGCTCCTCCAAGAGGTCGGCCCCCCCATCGCCGTGGTTTAATGAATCCCTTAGAATTAGCAAAAAGAACTGTAGAAGATTGGAAAGGAAATGGCGTAAACATTATCTGCCTGAAGATAGAAAAACTTATAAAGACACCTTTAAAGCTCACTATGCACTAGTGAGGGTGGCCAAGAAAAACTTCTTCCAGACCAAGATCGAATCTGCCCATAATAAGAGCAAAGAAATTTTCAGCATAGTGAAATCTTTCACCTCCCCTAAAGCCGGCAAGAAGGAAGGGCCTCTCACAGCGGAATGGTCTAGGCAGATAGTACAATTTTTCCATAACAAGATCACCTTAATCCAACAAGCTTTTGAGAACATCTCTGAGGAAGAGCTGACCTTCTATCACTCGGTAAATGGAAAGTATGTCTCGCAGGAGCTCCCTACTCTACTATCTTTCCTCGAGATTCAATTACAGGAGTCACTCTTCTCCAAAGCATAAAGTCAGGTTCTCCAACTGACCCTTGCCCAACAAATTTACTTAACCTACTAGCACCTATCATCAATCCTACAGCTAATAAGCTGTTTAACTTATCCCTTTCTTCTGGAAATATGCCTCCCATATCGAAACAGGCAAAGATCCTACCCCTCTAAAAAAAAAAGCTAATGCCGATCATAATGATCTTGCCAACTACAGGCCAATCTCCCTACTTCCCGCCCTCTCTAAAGTACTAGAGAAACATGTAAATAGGGCTCTCATAAAGCACATTGAAAACCGGAAGCTACTTCATGATTCACAATCAGGCTTTAGGTCCAATTATAGTACGGAGTCTGCTCTGTTGGAGGTGTCAGAATTTATCAAAGGTAAGCTAGACCAAGGAGGAAAAGCAGTTTTGATCCTACTCGATTTGTCGGCGGCCTTTGACACGGTCCCACACGAGAGGCTTCTCCATAGACTAGCAAACATTGGTTTGGGCAGGGCCGCCCTAACATGGATGTCCTCCTTCCTGGAAAACAGATCACAGGACATCTGGCTACCCCCTTTTTCATCTCCTATATCTGCTATGAATGTGGGTGTTCCCCAGGGCTCAATTCTCAGTCCTACCCTATTTAATATATATCTATCACCCCTTGCACCTTTGGTAGAAGAAGAAGGCGCTAAAATTGTCTCATACGCGGATAACACACAGCTGATTTTTACTAGTGACAAAGGAACTGACTTTGACTGCGCAAATATTAGATCCTGCCTCACAAAGGTATTCAATTGGCTCAAGATAAATCAAGTGAAGTGTTACCCGGATAAAACAGAAGTTGTCTTCTTTGGACAACCTGAAAAGTATAACTGGAACACTTGGTGGCCAAAAGACCTGTCACTCCCGCCTTCAGCTAAGGAGAAAGTCAAGAACTTGGGTATTGTCATTGACAACACTCTCTCCATGCGCTCACAGATCCAAACTTTAACAGGTGCATGCTTTGGTATACTCTGCATGTTAAAAAAAAATTCCTGCCTCTGCTATCACTAGACAGTAGAAAGATAGTGGTGCAAGCATTGGTGACATCTAAACTAGACTATGTCAACAGTTTGTACCTCAGATTGGCCAAATGTCTCAATCTGAAAGAGACACGTTAGTGACAGATTCCTTACCTTAGAATATCCCCAGGCGTCAGGCTGGATCCGGAAAGTTTTTTGCGTAGCAGTACCCTTGCGCGTCGGTAGGCGGCGTCGTGCGGCTCCGCGTCCGTCGTCGGCGTCGTGATCGCCGGGATGACGTCGCGGGCAGTACTTAGACGCCGCCCCTGCGCGCTGACGTCAGTTCTTCTTTTCCGCGCCAGTAAGCGCAGATCCGGGAAGAGCAGTGCCCTAGTCACTTTTTGACTATCTTTTGTGAAATTTTTCACTGTTCTCTTCAACGAGTCTTCACGACTCCTAAGGTGTCGTAGGGATGCCCGGCTTTAAGCCCTGCGAGGTATGTGGTCGTATGATGTCCATCACGGACCCCCACCTCGAGTGTCTCTTCTGCCTCGGCCGAGGCCACGACACGAAGTCGTGCCCTGACTGCCGGAAACTTCATCCGAAGGCTTTGCGAGAGCGGTCTCGAAAGCTCCTTGAAGTCCGGCAGTCGGCTCCGCGCCGCAGCAAGCCCCGGTCCCGGGAGAGGTCGAGGGGCCGGACGCGGAGTCCCCGCCGTTCGTCGGAATCCAAGTCTTCGCGCTCCTCCGGTAAGTCGAAGCACAAGAAGTCTAAGCGGCGTCATCGCTCTAAGACTTCGCCTCGCCGGTCGCGCGACTCGGCTGAGGTCCCTGTCGGCACCGTCCCGCCCCCGCGGCCCCGGACGTGCCTGTCGAGTTGCCCCCGCATTACCCGTCCTTCCCGGGTTCGGGGGCGACTCCGGCCGAAGTACAGAAATTCCTGTCGGCCATGGCCCGCCTCTTCGGGCCTCAAGGTCCCTCCGGTGCGCCTTCGGGCCCCGCGGGCCCAGATGGGGTTGCTCCGGCGTCGCCGTCGACTCCGGTCCCGGCGTCGCCTGTCCCACCAGCCTTCGTCCCGGCCTCGGCTCCGGCCCCGGCCTCGACCCGGTTCCGGTGGTGCCGCAACCTCCATCGACGCCGGTTGACCTAACCACGCCTCCGCCGACGCCGATGTCCCCGGTGCCGTTTCCGACGCCGTCCGGGGCTCCGGGCGGCGTCGTTCCCGGTTCTCCCGGGTCCGGACATGGAGCCGGACCGGCGTCGCCCGACGCCGGTTCCGGCGCCGATGAGGCCTTGGGTCCCTTATGTCCCTCCTCCTCCATCTTTTCAACCTGAGGAGGACCAGGAGAGCTGGGAGGGGTCTGACGACCCTCTCACACAACAGTGCGAGTTTGACCCGGACTGGGTTGAGGAACTTGGGGATGCCAGTGGGCTGGATACCTCCCCCGACTCTGGCATGCTGTCTCCTCCCGTGGCAACGGAGGAGGGGGCTAATTTTGCAACGGTGTTGCGTAGAGCTGCTGGAGCCTTAAATCTCCAGTTGCCTACAGTGGCCGTCAGGACTAACCTCCTGACTGAAGTGCTTCAGCCGGCGGCCTCCTCTTCGGAGCCTGTGCTGCCGTTCAACGATGCACTCACTGACGTTCTTTTGGGTGCCTGGTCCAAACCCACCACAGGGGCTCCTGTGGATAGGAACGTGGCCCGACGCCATCGCCCGGCTCCGGGCGACCCCTGTTTCTCTCCCAACACCACACCCCTGAGAGCTTGGTTGTCCAAGCCTCTGCCTCCCAAACAGCCTTCCCTACCGCCCCTCCGGATAGGGAATCCAAGCGCCTGGATCACTTTGGGAAGAAGGCTTTCTCTTCCTCCAGTGCTGGCTTGCGGTCTGTTAATACCGCTTGCCTCTTGGGCCGATACACCCACTCCCTGTGGGATTCGGTGGCTGATGTTTTGCCGCAGTGTTCTGAGGAGGTCCAGACACTGCTTACCCGCGCTATTGCGGAAGGGCGTGATGCGGCTAAGTATACCATCCGCTGTGGCCTTGATACCGCCGACTCGCTGGGCAGATCGCTTGCAACGACGGTGGCGCTGCGTCGCCACGCCTGGCTGAGAACCACTGGTTTTTCAGGGGATGTCCAGAATACTCTCATGGACATGCCCTTTGATGGAGTCGGTCTCTTTGGTTCAAAGGCGGACCATGCGCTGGAGCGTTTCAAGGATTCACGGGCTACTGCTAAGTCCCTGGGCCTTGCTGTTGTGCGCCCTACGCAAACGTCTGCTTTTCGCCCCTTTCGTGGCCACGGAAGGGGCGCCCAGTCACGTCCACAGCCCGGCCAACGGCCCGCGCAGCAAGCGCCTTCGCGTGGCCGAGGACGTGGATACCGCCGTGGCGGTTCGGGCAACCAGCGTGCGGGTCAGGCCACCACCTCCAACCCGTCCGCGGCCTCCAAGCCCTCCTAGTCCCTCCTTTCAGGTGCACAGCACGCCAGTCGAGGGCAGGGTCCGCCATCACCTTCACCACTGGCGTCCCATCACCTCGGACAAGTGGGTCTTGGACATTGTCCGAAGGGGCTACTCCCTCCCCTTCGAGACCACCCCCAGCCATGCCACCTCAATTCCACCGCATGTCAGGGGATCACTTGGTGCTTCTACAGAAGGAAGTCACGGCCCTCTTGGCCAAGAGGGCCATCGAGCATGTTCCGACCCCAGAAGTAGGGCGTGGTTGCTACTCCCACTACTTTCTGGTGCCCAAAAGGACAAGGAGGACATGCGTCCTATCTTGGACCTCCGGAACGTCAATCGCTTCCTCCGGAAGGAGAAGTTCAAGATGCTCACCCTAGCTCAGGTCTTGACTGCCCTCGACCCCGGAGACTGGTTGGTAGCGTTGGACTTGCAGGACGCCCTATTTCCACATCCCCGTCCTGCCGGCCCACCGGCGTTACCTTCGGTTCACGGTAGGCCTCGAGCATTTTCAGTTCACCGTGCTCCCCTTTGGCCTTACCAGTGCCCCTCGGGTGTTCACGAAAGTGATGGCGGTGGTCGCAGCTCATCTGCGCCGGGCAGGGGTTTCAGTCTTCCCCTACCTCGACGACTGGCTGCTGAAGGCGGGCTCGTCCCAGGCAGTTGTCTCCCACCTCCAGACTACGGCCGAACTCCTGCACTCGCTGGGGTTCTCCATCAATGTGCCAAAGTCGCATCTGATTCCTTCTCCACAGCTCCTTTTCATCGGAGCAGTTCTGGACACGACGCAGTTTCGGGCCTATCCTCCCGAACGGCGAGTCCGGGATATTCAGGCTATGATTCCGATCTTTCAGCCCTTATCCTGGGTTTCGGTACGGATGACCCTGAGGCTGCTGGGCCTCATGGCCTCCTGCATCCTGCTGGTCACTCATGCCAGATGGCATATGCGGGCTCTGCAGTGGGACCTGAAGTTCCAGTGGGCGCAGCACCAGGGCGACCTGTCCGATCACGTCCAGATCTCGGAGGGGACTGCAAAACAGTTGCAGTGGTGGCTCTCGAACCGGCAATGGGTCATGGGCAGATCCCTCTCCCTTCCCCAGCCAGAGCACACAGTTGTGACGGACGCGTCCCTTCTGGGATGGGGCGGTCACATGGGAGAGGCGGAGATCAGAGGCCTCTGGTCTCCGGCGGAGTCCCGGCTCCATATCAACCTTCTGGAGCTCCGGGCGATCCGACTTGCACTCAAGGCATTCCTTCCCTCTGTCAAAGGGAAGGTAGTGCAGGTGTTCACAGACAACACCACTGCCATGTGGTACTGCAACAAACAAGGCGGGGTGGGGTCGTGGACCCTTTGTCAGGAGGCTCTGCGCCTCTGGACATGGCTGGAACACCAGGGCATGTTCCTGGTGGTTCAACACCTGGCAGGTTCCCTGAACGCCAGGGCGGACGAACTCAGCCGCAGGTGCATGATGGATCACGAATGGCGTCTTCACTCGGAAGTGGCGCAAGGACTCTTTCTACAGTGGGGAGAGCCTTGGTTAGATCTATTCGCCACCGAAGAGAACGCGCAATGTCATCAGTTCTGCGCGTTGGAATTTCCAAGGCGGCACTCGCTCGGCGACGCTTTTCGTCACGAGTGGAGTTGCGGTCTATTGTACGCCTTTCCGCCTATACCACTTCTACCCAGAGTGTTGAAGAAGATTCGGCACGACCGGGCCCAAGTCATTCTTGTGGCTCCGGACTGGGCTCGAAGAGTTTGGTATCCCGAGCTACTCAATATGAGCGTAGATCCCCGATCCGTCTGCCTCTTCGGGAGGATCTTCTGTCGCAGCAGCAGGGGACGGTCCTCCACCCGAACCTGTCCAGTCTACACCTGCTTGCGTGGAGATTGAGCGGCGGCAGTTGATTCCTTTCGACTTGCCTCCCGAAGTTTGTGATGTGATTCTGGCAGCCAGGCGTCCCTCCACTAAGGTGGTATACGCCTGCAGGTGGAACAAATTTGTGGCATGGTGCACAGCAAAGGCTGTGGATCCCCTTTCTGCCCCTCTTTCTGAGGTCCTTCTGTTCCTTCTCTCTCTGGCCCAACAGGGTTCTGCCCTGGGTACCATCAAGGGTTATCTTTGTGCTATCTCGGCCTTCCTCAGGCTCCCTGATCAGCCCTCCCTTTTCAAGTCCCCTGTTGTTAACAGGTTCTTAAAGGCATTACTCACCTCTTCCCTCCTGTTCCGTTTGTGATGCCTCAGTGGGACTTAAACTTGGTTCTTACCTTTTTAATGTGCGCTCCCTTTGAGCCTCTACATAACTGTCCTCTTCGTCTTCTGACTCTGAAGACAGCCTTTCTGGTGGCCATCACCTCCGCTCGGCGGGTGAGTGAGCTCCAGGCTCTATCTTGCAAACCTCCCTTTCTGTCTGTTCATCCAGACAAGGTTGTTCTTCGGACGCGTCCGTCCTTCTTGCCAAAGGTGGTTACTGCTTTCCACATTGGGCAGACCATCACTTTGCCCACCTTCTTTCCGCCTCCGCATCCTTCCAGAGAGGAAGAGAGGCTCCACCGTCTGGACCCAAAACGTGCGCTCTCCTTCTATATTGACCGCACAAAACACTTCCGGGTGGATGACCAGCTCTTTATTGGCTACGTGGGCGCCAAAAAGGTCGGGCGGTGCACAAGAGGACCATCTCCCGCTGGGTTACCTTGTGCATCAAGACCTGCTATTCTTTGGCTAAAAGGAGCCTCCTGTTGGGCTGCGTGCCCATTCCACCAGGGCAACGGCTGCTACCACGGCCTTGGGCCGCGGTGTTCCGCTGCCGGTTATCTGTCAGGCAGCTACGTGGGCCTCGCTGCACACGTTTACAAAGCATTACTGCCTTGACAGTCAGGTCCGGAGGGACGGCTTCTTTGGCCGTTCTGTCCTCCAGGACTTCCTTGTCTGATCTTTGTTCGCAGACCCACCACCGGGGTTGGTATTGCTGGGGTATCTATTCTAAGGTAAGGAATCTGTCACTAACGTGTCTCTTTCAGATGCACAAGTTACTAACTTGTGTAACGATATATCTGTAAGAGACAGTAGTTAGTGACAGATTCCTACCGCCCACCCATCCTCCCCGTTCTGCGAACTGATTTCTAGGGTTAAGGACATCCCTTTCAGGGCCCTAGTATTTTTCAGACACCTATGTCAGCTTCTTGCATGGCTCTGCGTTCCTGGCGCGGAAAGTCGTGTACAGAACTGACGTCAGCGCGCAGGGGCGGCGTCTAAGTACTGCCCGCGACGTCATCCCGGCGATCACGACGCCGACGACGGACGCGGAGCCGCACGACGCCGCCTACCGACGCGCAAGGGTACTGCTACGCAAAAAACTTTCCGGATCCAGCCTGACGCCTGGGGATATTCTAAGGTAAGGAATCTGTCACTAACTACTGTCTCTTACAGATATATCGTTACACAAGTTAGTAACTTGTGCTTCAGTGCCTGCAAGTGGTGCAAAATGAGGCGGCCAGAGCTATTGTAAGGCCTACCTAAACCCAGATCTAGTATGACCCCCATTCTAAGGTCCTTGCACTGGCTGAGCATGAAGGAAAGGATCGACTTCAAAGCTATGGTGATCTTTTTGAAAGCTTATTACGGCTTAGGAGCCTGTTACCTTAATAAGCGCGTTAACCGCTATATTCCAACTAGATCCCTAAGATCTTCAAATGCTAACCTTGCCCTCGTTCCCAAAATACGCGGTGCGCGTATGGGGGGGTCGTTTGGTTTCCTTGGTGCACGGATGTGGAACAGTGTACTAGAATCTTTGAGATTAACCACAGAACCTGTTAACTTTCAGAAAGAATCTTAAAACCTGGCTTTATAAAAACTAGCCCTCCTCAGCACTCTGCCACTGTTTTGTGCCAGGACACTCTAGTTTGAGTAGCTGTGCGCTATATCAAATGTGTTCATTTCATGAGAGAGAGAGAGAAAAAGAGAGAGAGAGAGAGACCAACCAGATTATTGGATTGAGACTATTGTGTATTTTTCATGAAGGCGTATAATTGTTTACAGAAGAAAATGTCTTGCATCAACGTTGAAACTTGATGTCTGTCGCCACTGCTGCATGTGCTATGTCAACAATGTCATTGAGCTGGTATATTGCAGGCGTTTGTGTACAATTTTCATGTTTACAGCACCCCAGGAGTCTTACACACAAAACCAAAAGTTTCAGGTGATTTTTCCAAATCACAGTTTCAACCAGGCGTAATATACATATGAATATTACAAAAACTGCCTTGTTCATTTTACAAAATGAGGTGGGAAAAAATGAGTGCCAGCTTTGATACTGAATAAAAAACAGCACATTGTAATACCCATAATTTTCAATGCTATTTTCTTGTCGCGTGTACTCTGCTTCTCTTCCTCCTACACAGTGTTGTTTGGTCTAAATGTTTCTTTCTTCTTCTCCTCCACCCTGTCTGAATCTCCATACCCATGGATTACAGGTTCCACTGCCCATCACGAGAGGCCTCCTTGGACTATGATGTCATTCTTCCTGTCGATGATGATATCCAGCTAACTGTGTCCGAGTATCGCAATAAGCTCTATGAGGTAATAACTTTCTTTATAAATGCTCTGCATGTCCCTTAGTTAAACACCCAGACCTTATTAGTACGACCAGTGGGTCCCTAGTACATTATGCTCACTATCTTCTCTTTAAGCTGATCATAATTTGTCCTAAGAAGTTCCCAGAATGGCTTTTATTGGAGCCAAAATATTCACGTGCATGCACTCCTCAACCAACCAAAACTCTTCAAACATCCTCATTACAGCTTGATGTCTGGGGGCTGTTGCACACTACCACATGCAATGAAACCTAAACCTTCACGAACTTAGCCTCCAGCTCAAACCTTAGGGGGCCATAGAACCTTAACACATGAAATCAACCCTAAATCTTCACCAGCATGGACTCCTTCAAACATCCCCGTGAAGATGGACAACTTGAGACTGTCTCACGATAATACATGTAACACGAGGCAATTTTCATCTAAATGGCCTCCTCAACCAACCTAAACCTTACAATATCCCAGTGGCAGCTGGACGTCTTGGGACCATCACACCTTAATACATGCAATGAAACATAAACTTTCACCTACGTGGCCTCCCTGACCACTCTGAACCTTCGACTACCCCCAGTGCAGCTGGACAGCTTGGGACCATCACACCTTAATACATGCAATAAAACATAAACTTTCACCTACATGGCTCCTCGACTACCCTGAACCTTCGACTATCCCCAGTGCATCTGGACGGCTTGGGACCATCCCCCCTTAATACATGCAATAAAACATAAACTTTCACCTACATGGCCTCCTCGACCACCTGAACCTTCAAGTATTCCCAGTGCAGCTGGATGGCTTAAAACCATCACACCTTAATACATACAATGAAATGTAACATTTCACCTACATGGCCTCCTCGATCCACCCTGAACCTTTGACTATCTCCAGTGCAGCTGGACAGCTTGGGACTATCACATGATGTTAAAAGCCTAAGCTGTCACCTTTATGGACCTCTTGACCAATCCAGACCCTTCAAACATTTCCAATGCAGCTGCTGTACATGGGGCCGTATATTTGACAAGGACAAGGGAACCCAAATAAAGTCTGCCAGGGACCTTGGGAAATAGTACTTTTCTAGAGAACAGTGGTCCCATGGAACTATCTAGTATGAACAGAATGAATATAGACTCAATCAGTTCTATATTGATAACGACTTATCCAGCCGGACAGAGGTCTACTTTAATGTTTGTAGTTAACAGAGTAAAAACTTTTTCAGAACCAAGAATAAGAGTAAGCGGGACACAGGCCTGTGCCCTCACTACACATACATAGAACACATACAATGTGACAGCAAAACAAAACAAAAGGCTCAGGCACGGCTGTCGATTTGTCATATATGGCAATAACACATAGGGCCAACAAATCGTCTTTTACACCCTTACACAATAAATAACACATTTAGGGAGTGTATAGGGTGTGATAGGTGTCGACGGCGTTTCGATCCATACAGTAGGTACAAGGATCATCATCAGGACTTAACATAAGCATGCCTGAAATTTAAATTTTAAAAAGCCTGTAACAACATAAAACAAATAGGGATGAAGGAGGGAAAAAGTTACAGTTAGTTAGGGAAGCAACATAAGCAGTAAATTAATCTAGTACAAATTAATTAAGCTATGCAGATGAATATCAGCACCTGTGGGAATTAATAATACATAACAGTATTACGTTATAGTGAATAACAGTATAACAGGTAGAATGCCACTCTGGATTAAGGATACAAGAAGGCTGTTGCACGGTCCTGTGAAGGGAGATCATAGTGCAAGTGAAAAGGAAGAAATAGAGGTGAGTCATATGAATGATGTGCCCGTCGCTGCACGCGTTTACCATCGGTAGGTCCCCTCTCTGGCTCCTTCTGAACCGCACCGTGGCCTTTCCTCCTTTCTGCCCTCCCCTTACTCCCTCCTTCCTTTTTGCAGGAAATCGAACCGCATCGTGGTTCTGACACGGAGACTGGTAAGCCTTAATCCCTTTTGCTCACGTTGTCTCTTCTCTCCTCCGGCTCCCACCCGTCATCTCCGCCCTTTCCCTTACAGGTCCCGCGCAATTGCAGGATGGGACATCTTCTCCCCCTGTCAGGTGATCCTTGTTCCTTCAAGTACACGCACATCTTTTATGCGACCTCCATAGGCTCACCTCTATTCCTTCCTTTTCTCTCACAGGTCCGTGCTACAGCCTTCTTGTATCCTTAATTCAGAGTGGCACTCTTCCTGTTCTACTGTTATTCACTATAACGTTATGCTAATAATCATCTGCATGGCCAATTGAATTAATCGAACTAGATTAAATTAACTCTTATGTTCCTTGTTCCATCCACTATTGAGCACACGCACATCATTCATATGACTCACCTCTATTTCTTCCTTTTCACTTGCACTATGATCTCCCTTCACAGGACCGTGCAACAGCCTTCTTGTATCCTTAATCCAGAGTGGCATTCTACCTGTTATACTGTTATTCACTATAACGTAATACTGTTATGTATTATTAATTCCCACAGGTGCTGATATTCATCTGCATAGCTTAATTAATTTGTACTAGATTAATTTACTGCTTATGTTGCTTCCCCTAACTAACTGTAACTTTTTCCCTCCTTCATCCCTATTTGTTTTATGTTGTTACAGGCTTTTTAAAATTTAAATTTCAGGCATGCTTATGTTAAGTCCTGATGATGATCCTTGTACCTACTGTATGGATCGAAACGCCGTCGACACCTATCACACCCTATACACTCCCCTAAATGTGTTATTTATTGTGTAAGGGTGTAAAAGACGATTTGTTGGCCCTATGTGTTATTGCCATATATGACAAATCGACAGCCGTGCCTGAGCCTTTTGTTTTGTTTTGCTGTCACATTGTATGTGTTCTATGTATGTGTAGTGAGGGCACAGGCCTGTGTCCCGCTTACTCTTATTCTTGGTTCTGAAAAAGTTTTTACTCTGTTAACTACAAACATTAAAGTAGACCTCTGTCCGGCTGGATAAGTCGTTATCAATATAGAACTGATTGAGTCTATATTCATTCTGTTCATACTAGATAGTTCCATGGGACCACTGTTCTCTAGAAAAGTACATGGGGCCGTTGCACCCTAAAACATGCAATTAATCCTAAACTTCAGCCTGCATGGACTGTGCAACCAACCTAAACCTTTGGAATTTCACTAGTGCAGCTGGAAGCCTTGGGACTGTCGCATCTTAATACATGCAGTGCATGGACTAAGTAACCAAACTCTTAGGACATCTCCATTGCAACACGATGAAGTGGACCGTGATGTCTTGGACTGAACAACCGAACATCTCCATTGCAACTCGATGAAGTGGAACCGTGATGTCTTAATCCATGCAGTGCATTGAGTGAAAAACTGAACATCTCCATTGCAACTCGATGAAGTGGAACCGTGATGTCTTAATCCATGCAGTGCATGGACTAAGCAACAGAATGTCTCCAGTGCAACTCGATGACGTGGAACCGTGATGTCTTAATACATACAGTGCACGGATTGAGCAACCGAACATCTCCAGTGCAACTGCATTAAGTGCAACCGTGATGTCTTAATCCATGCAGTGCATGGACTAAGCAACCGAACATCTCCAGTGCAACTCGAAGTGGAACCGTGATGTCTTAATCCATGCAGTGCATGGAGTGAAAAACGGAACATCTCCATTGCAACTCAATGAAGTGGAACCGTGATGTCTTAATCCATGCAGTGCATGGAGTAAGCAACCGAATGTCTCCAGTGCAACTCGATGAAGAGGAACCGTGATATCTTAATATATACAGTGCACAGATTGAGCAACCCAAACATCTCCAGTGCAACTCGATGAAGTGGAACCGTGATGTCTTAGTTCATGCAGTGCATGGACTAAACAACAAAACTCTTACAACATCTCCAGTGCAACTCCATGAAGTGGAACCGTGATGTCTTAATATAGACAGTGCATGGACTGAGCCACCAAACTCTGACAACATCTCCAGTGCAACTCGATGAAGTGGAACCGTGATGTCTTAATACATACAGTGGATGGGCTGAGCAACCGAACTTCTCCAGTGCAACTCGATGAAGTGGAACTGTGACGTCTTAGTTCATGCAGTGCATGGACTAAACAACGTAACTCTTACAACATCTCCAGTGCAACTCCATGAAGTGGAACCGTGATGTCTTAATATAGACAGTGCATGGACTGAGCATCCGAACATCTCCAGTTCAACTCGATGAAGTGGAACTGTGATGTCTTAATACATGCAGTGCATGGACTGAGCCACCAAACTCTGACAACATCTCCAGTGCAACTCGATGAAGTGGAACTGTGATGTCTTAATACACACAGTGCATGGACTGAGCAGCCGAACATCTCCAGTGCAGCTCGATGAAGTGGAACTGTGATGTCTTAATACACACAGTGCATGGACTGAGCAGCCGAACATCTCCAGTGCAATTCGATGAAGTGGAACTGTGATGTCTTAATACACACAGTGCATGGACTGAGCAACCGAACATCTCCAGTGCAACTCAATGAAGTGGAACTGTGATGTCTTAATACACACAGTGCATGGACTGAGCAGCCGAACATCTCCAGTGCAACTCGATGAAGTAGAACAGTGATGTGTTAATACATGCTGTAAAACCTAAACTCTCTCCTGCATGGACTCTGCATCCAACTTAAAATTTGTAACGTTCCCAGCGCAGCTCGACCAATCAAGACCATGATATCTTAATACATGTAGTGAGGCCTAAACTCTCACCTCCTCAGTCTCCCTAATTAATCTAAACCATGATCTATCCCCCAGTGCAGCGGGCTGTCACACCTTGGCACAAGCAATGAAATCTAAACTCTCACCTGCAAGGATTTCTTAACTATTCCAGACTCTTCAAACATCCCCAGTGCAGAAACAGCTTGGTACCTTTGTATATGGATGAAACCTAAACTTTTACCTACATGGACTCCTTATCCAATCCAAATCCTTCAAAGATCCCTTTACTTACAATTAAACCTAAACTGTTCCCTGCATGGACTCCCAAGCAACCCAAACCCTTCAAACTTCCCCAGTGCAAATGACTGACTTGGGATCATCACCCCATAATACATGCAGTGAAACCTAAACGTTCACCTGAATGTACCTCAACAACAGCTCAAACTTTTCGAACATCCGCAGTGTAGGTGGAGGACCTGGGACTTTGGTACCCCTATAAATGCAATAGAACCCAAATATAGAGAGGGCTGGTATGCTGATGGTGGTCCAGGGCACATGTGGTGTGTGCTCTGGAGGATGCCGATGTGCTTGTATGCACTTGATGGTTGCTGAGCGCCGAAGAACATCTCTGAATACAGAGAGGGGCCAAGGCCACACAGAAGGGCTGCAGAGAATGGAGGGCAAAAAGCCAACATCATGCTCCCACACAACCAATATCAAACAACACATCACCATTTATCAACACAAACAACTTCATACCTCCACTCACCCACCTCATATGACCAGGCAACAACCATCAGGAACCTGCAACCAACGATCATATGCCAACACAACCATCATGACACGTCAACACACCGCTGAGATAATAAGTCAAGACTCGTGTCATCACACTCAAACACCCAAAGTCATACTTCATTACAACAAACATACATCCACTCATACAAACGGATGTGCTAACATTTAATATTGGTTGAGTCTGCACAACCAGCATCATTCACCAACACATCCACCATCATATGACATCACAAGCAGCATCATACGTCAACAAAACCACCATCTCACAATACATCCATCATTAAAGGCAGTATCCTTATATGCCAACACAGTCCCCATCATATTCCTACCTTGCCACCATCATGACTTCACAACTACTATCATACACCAACACAGCCACCATCATACATCAACACACCTATCATTACATGTCCACACAACCAACGCCATATGCAAATCCACTATTCCAACACATATACTATCATACATTCACATAACCAATATCATTGGTCAATATAACCACAATCATATGTCTGCACAACTCACATCATATGGTAGCATATCGACAATCATAAGTACACTCGGTCAGTGACACACAGTCAACTTCATGAGCTGATACAGCCACCATCATACGTCATCATTCCCATATGTCTGGAAAACCAGGATCATATTCCAATACACAAAAACAATGACGAAAACAATAAAGTTCAATTACAAAACAGCTAATGAGGAAAGGGAGTTAAGCCAGACTAACATATTAACAGTGGCTTCCACATAAAAAAAAAAAAAAAAATGAATTTCATGGGTTTAAGTCGGGGTCTCCAACCTTTTCTATACTGAGAGCTACTTATGTTCAATGAAAAGTATTGAGAGCTACTAATATTATTAGTGTTGTATAATTTCAGTTTTGTTATATGTATATTAATTCAACCAAGCAAAAGCTTTCTAATGTAAAAAGCTTAGCTGCACACAGGTGAGCTACTCCAAGGTAGCTGGAGAACTGCAGTAGCTCACGAGCTACTGGCTGGAGACCCCTGCTTTAAGTACTATTTTGAACTCGTGGCACAGCCCCCATACTAAATCAACCTTAACTCTCAGCCCAGTATACTATATTTGCAAAGTCGCACACATTTCCAACCAGATTACCCCACTAAACAGTATAAAACATTATTAAGTGCATCAGACTCCTGCACACCCACTATTACCGTCTGATAGCAGCACACACATACCATAATATGCCACCCACTTAACCCAATGTATGACTATACAACCACCAGTATACACCTACTCAGACAAACACGCAGCTACGGTTATACACTTGCACTCACAAACCTACATCCATTCACTCATCATCAAATGCCCACACCATCGAACAACCACTCCTCCTCCCTTATGCACACAAAATAGCTTGTATACGCCCAAAGTCCCCTGTCAGACAAGCACACACCCACGTTGAAACACCCAAAAGCATACATTCAAACACTCATCATTGTACACACTTATCCACCACCATGTGCCAATAAACCAGCCATCATGCATCCACACAGCCAAAATTTACCGGTGCGCTATTTTACCACTCCAAAAACATAGCTACATCATCATACCACCTTTTACACTTATAAACATTATCAATAAAATGGATCTCATTTCAATGTTTCTCAAGTAGTATTAGTGGTCACACAGCCGCCATCCTACGCCAACACACCTACCATCATACACACATCAACCACTCACTGTCATATGGCAACATACCAACGATCATACGACTCAAACAGCCACCATTTACAAATGTTCAACAGTATCACTCCAAGAACTTAGTCATACCATCATTCAACCTTTTAAAAAGCTACAAACCTATTCAGAGACTCAAATATAAAGCTTTCTAAAGTAATAACAGGAGTTGGTGTTATGGCCGACTTGGTTAGGCGCGGGCTTGGCTCAAGGTAAAAGAAGCACCTTAACTAGAGATTTTATTACTTTTTAATTTTTTTGCAAAGCCACTGTTAAAACAGCATTCAGCCTTACCTCACTTTAAACGTCAGATTTCTCTTACATAGGGTACTTAACCATGATCCCAAACCAACATCGGTCATTTGAATTGCTTGTTTATTTTTCTAGTCACTATTCAAATTGTAAAGAAATGTTATTTCCTACAAAACAGCTACCACAGCACTCCACCAACTCATCAAATCCACAAAGAAGAATTTCCTCCAAGACAGAATCCTTTCCAACGCCCACAATCCCAAAGAACTCTTCTCTAACAGCAAAACTACTGACATACCTCCCTCCCAAGACCAAAGCAACAGACTCAGCTCCTTCTTTCACCTCAAGAGCAAGACACTCTACTACAACTTCGACAACCAAGACCTCTGCACCGCCTCAACCCCCGCCCCCAGTGATGCCACCCAACAGACCCTACTTACTTGGACCCCACTCACGACAGAAGACACCCTAAAGACCATGAAGAGCATCCACTCCAGAGCACCTTCAGACCCCTGCTCGCCACTTATCTTCCACAGGGCCGCCTTCGACACCGTCTCCCACCGCACTCTAGCCACCAGACTCCACAACGCCGGCATCCAAGGAAAGGCCCTAGACTGGATACACTTATTCCTCACTGGCAGAACACAGAGAATAAGACTCCCGCCCTTCATCTCAGAACCAACAGAGACCAGATGTGGAGTACCCCAATGATCCTCCCTCAGCCCCACCATCTTCAACATCTACATGACCCCCTCCCAATCATCGTCAGAAACCATGGGCTCAACATTGTCTCCTACTCCGATGATACCCAACTCATCCTCTCCCTCACCAAGGAAACCGACATCACCAGGCACAACTTCCAAGAAAGGATGAAAGCCGTTGTAACCTGGATGAAAAATAGCTGCCTGAAACTCAGCTCAGAGAAAACAGAAGTCCTCATCCTCGGTTCCACCCCCTCCGCATGGTACGATACCTGGTGGCCCCCCGCCCTCGGAAACCGACCCACCCCAACAGGCCATGCACGTAACCTCGGCATCATACTGAACTTATCCCTTACCATGAATCGCCAGATTAACGCCAGCTCCTCCACATGCTTCAACACCCTCCGCATACTACGAAAAACATTCAAATGGATACTCTCTGACTCCAGGAAAACGGTCACTCACCCCCTGATCACCAGCAGACTGGACTACGGCAGCGCCCTCTACGCCGGAATCAACAAAAAACTCCTCCGCAAGCTCCAGACCGTCCAGAAATCCGCAGCCAGACTAATCCTCGTTATCCCATGGCACAGCCACATCACCCAACACCTCCGCAACCTCCACTGGCTCCCCGTCGAAAAAAGAACAACTTTCAAGCTGCTCACGCACACCTACAAGGCCCTCCACAACATCGGACCACAATACCTCAACAACCGCCTCTCCTTCCATGCCACCAAGAGAAACTTCCACTCAGCCGACCTCTTCCTAGACACTGTCCCACGCTTCTACCTAAACAGAGCGGGTAGAAGGTCCTCCTCGTACCTCGCAGCCAAGACCTGGAACGAGCTCCCCCTTCACCTCTGGCACGCCCGATACTGCACCAATTCAGGAAAGACCTCAAAACCTGGCTCTTTGAATGACCCCAGTGGAGCTGCACACCCCTCCCAGCGCCTTGAGACCCTAACAGGTGAGTAGTGTGCTCTACAAACCCCTGATTGATTAATTGTTACCAATTTAAAATGCCTCAAAATATTTACAAAATGTTCATTATCGATAGTTATGAAATCTGACTTTTGAAACTGTTGTCATGTTATAATTTTTTTTTAGCCAAATGTGTGTTTTTATAATGCTATAGAATGCAATGATAAATTTGGTTTAAGATGTTTGGGAAAGTTTTTCACTGTAAAACATGTTTTGGAAAAATCATTTTAGCAAATTAAATGTATGTAACTATTTTATCACGTGCTGTGCATTTGCATCGTAAACCTACAGCATAGCATATGTGAGTTCCCCCGTAATCTATGCAAGATCACATCAGTGCTACTATTAGAGGAGCCAGTCATCAGCTCAACACTTTAAGGAAAATCAAGCCATTCTTACCTTCTGCGGACATCCAGTCAGCAGTCCAATCCTTAGTTATTTCACACTTGGAGTATGGATTGGTGACCCTAGCTGGGTTATCTAAAACTAGATTGGCTCTTCTTAGAGCCACTCTGAACTCTTTGGCCAGACTCATCACGGGCTCCAGAAAACATGACCACATCACACCAGACCTAATTCAACTAACCTGGCTGTCCATCAAAGCGAGGATCCGTTTCAAGATAGCTTGCCTGACGCACAAAGCTATTCATTACAACACCCCCGTTTACCTGGCAAAAAAACTTGAGCTATCGGGCCCGAGTCTGAACTTAACTAGCTCTAATACCCTACTGTTGAAACCTCCCAAATTCAATAAGAAAAGAACATACAATCGTGCTATCTCTGGTCTTGCTCCAAGAATATGGAACGCTCTTCCTCCCGAGATCAGATCTAACCGATCTACTGCTTCATTCAAAAAACATGTAAAATGGCTACTCCTGAATGCCCATCTACAGCAATAGCCCTGATGCCATCATAATCTACTTCCATCTCCTGTTTGACATTCTTTTATTCCTTTTGGTCAAAAGTGCTATAGGGGTCTCCTCACGTGCCCTTTTGATTTATTGCTCTGCTGGAACTTTACATGTCCCACAAGATGGGCTGATTACCCTGGGTCACTATTATTATTTCGCTATGACTTTTTTGCTTTTCATGTACTTCATATGTTTTGATTTTTTTTTTTAAAACTTTTTTTATTAAAGCAACAACATGCAATCTCTTTAGAGGATACACATCATAATAGTCTGACAATTCTCAAACAGACTGATAAATCAATAACAATCTTCTTATAATAGATGATAACCTCAAAGAGTACCCCCCCTCCCCACCCAAGCCCCCGTCCACCTTCGGTTATATTGTCTCTTGCGCCTGATCCTGTCTGGTAATTGGGCTACGCAACATTCCCAGATAACTGTTCCACTTCCCCCAAGCCTTTGTCGATTTTTGTGGGCATCCCCTGCTCTCATAGATCGTCCTTTCCAACTTGCATACACCAATCTAAATCCTTTTTCCAATCCTTCAGTGTCGGGGTATCTACTGCCCTCCATTTCCTTGCGATATTACGTTTTGCAATCATGAACCCCAATGTTACCCATAGGCGTTCAGTATTTGTAAAGTCCGAGTCTCCCCAAATGTTTAACAGACACCATCTCGGGGATTTACCCTCCTCCACATTGTAAACGTCCCTCATAGAAGTCAGTATTGTTGCCCAGTAATGTTGGAGTGGTGGGCACTCCCACAGCAGGTGGAAGAAGGTACCTTCCTGTCCACACCCTCTTGGGCATAATGGCGAGGTGAGTATCTCTATTTTCATCTGGGTGGTACAAGCATAGTAGGCCCTGTGAAAAATCTTGAGCTGTATAAGTCTGAAACGCAGGCGTATGGCCACCTCTCTGGGCGAGGCCATGGCCTCTACCCATTCCTCATCGTCCAGAGCCCCCAGGTCTCCCTCCCACCAGTTCCGGAGCGTTGTCAAGGGGTCTGGAAGATTGTTTATAAGCTTACGGTAAACCAGTGATGTCGCCTTTGTAGCCAGATAGTCATCTAGCAGCCTGTCCTCAAGTGGGGAGGCCTCTGGCAATACTGTCCCCTTGGATATTGTCGCCCTTAGTGCATTGGCAATTTGGAGGTATCTAAAAGTTTCAGATTGTGGCATCTGATATTCTTTCTGTATGTTCCGTTTTGATGTTGTACTCATGCTTTTACCTTATTCCACTTACGCACCTTTCTACAGCACTCTGATACCCATTTGGGTCATGTTCGCGCGCTGTAAAACGTTTCAAATAAACAAATCGTTGACAAAATAAAAAGATGCTGGTTCTAAATTCACACTCATCACTACATTTAACAGTGGTTGAGATGTTACACTGGTGGCTATTTCATATGTGAGATACTAAAACCGCTTTGTTCATGTACAATGATGGTGGCATGTGGCGATGGCCATCCTTGAGGCCTCCTTATGATGACTGTTCCATTGTACCTAGACCTTTGATGAATTCAGAGTGGACATATATGTGACAACCCTTGTCTACAGCCCATGCTGCCGAACCTACCAGCAGCAAATGAATAAAAATGTGGATGTGCAATCAGGAGATAAGGGGCAGTTACTCCAGTATTGGATCTGTCATAGATTCACATGCTCGAATCATTCCCTGTCGTCGAGATGAGTCCCACGGTACCTAAGAAAAGCAGTGTAATGATATGTATAGACTAGAAAGGCCCTAAGCCCTTCAGTTTAGTAACATATCCTAGTCATTTGTGAAAAAAGAGACTAAACTTAAGTTCCAACCAATCAGGTTGCACCACCCTTTGGAGCACTCCTGTGAGAGTGTCCACCGACCTCTGATCAGTTCTGCCTTTTTCCAGAGTATTTTTATCGCTATATCTTTATAGATATATAAAGATTCCAATACTGGAGAACTACAGTTACAGGTGAGTAACTTATTTTCTTCCTTTTCATGTCTGTGCTGTCATACGTTTTTAAAATAGACAGTCACTGGCTCTGGCCAGGGGGGAGAACAGTGCCCTTTGCCAGAAGTGTCCAACAGGTTACTAAAGACAATGTGTTTGCTGAATGATCAGCATTTCAGGTAAGTAACTATTATTTAGCACAATTGTTAAAAGAAAATAAACAATATTGAACAAATAAAACTTTAATTCATTTTCACATTTTCTTTAGATGATCTTGGACAGAAAAATAAACATTCGTCGCCAGAAAAGGGAGGCTCGAAAAGACCACACCAAGTCTGCCCCATCACATCAGAAAGACTCCAGGGTGCCACCCCAGGCACAAGTGCCAAACGGGCCTCTTGGGAATCACAATGGACCGACAGTTTCTAATGCAAAAGTAGCCGCAGCAGCAGTGCCTTCATCACAGGATGTGAAAGGACCTCCTGTTTCCAATGATGATGCTCCGGCTGCAGATGTGTTGTCGCAGGAGAACCCTAAGGACACAAAAGCTCAGACTCTTAAAGCCACCTCGGCACCAGTAGACATTTCTACTGCCGCGAATGAGAAGACACCACAGAAACCTGTCCAGAGCCCACATACCGCCAAGGAGACCTACAACCCCATCACTCACACCGTGATGCAGAGTACGTGAGCTGCACCCCTCTGCTCTGCCTCCCTACTGAACCTCTCCTTCTGTCACTCTTTCTTCTTGCACCTCTATGACAGACATGCTGCTCCTAGATTGAGGAGTATATCCTTTCCAAAAGAGGATTGTGGTCAAACATACTAGATTCTGAGTTCGATTAACAGCACCTGTATACATTACTTTACTGTCACCTTTGACACACATCCCCAAACCCGTTCTGCCATTTCCTTCCTTGTTCTTTTTCCGCCTACAGACTTTCATGTATTTCTTGTCCCTTCTTCAGGCTCGGAACGTTCTTGCTGTCTTTGCACTGCATGTATGTGCCTTTCTTGTTACATGTCTAATTTATTTAATTGGGTTTATTTTTAAAGCACAAACTTGGTCCAGGAGGGCTCCATAGTGCTGCACATACAAAATAGGATCGATTACCCTCATGTGAAACAGACCTAGATATTGTTCAATGAGAATTAAAAGAACACTTGCAAAGATACAGAGGAAAATATTTCAGATCATGGGGCTGATGAGGTGGAAGGGGCATACTGTCTAGAGTTCCATGGATTAGGCTCCCTGTGCTGGTGTCAGGTCTTGTAAAAGATGTGAAAAGATCAAGTGGCCAGAAAGACCCTTCTGACAGTCAAAACCACATGGACCAGACTTTCCATAGCTTGCTGGAGCACTGGTCTCTCCAGTCGCTATTCTGCCGGACTCGTCCATTGTTGCTTGCTGCAGGCAAGCTGCTGAAACATTTATTGGGTAGCAGAAATGTAAATTTGATGAGCCTGGCCATGTTCACACCTCAGCCTCCTCCCCTTGCTAAACCAGTTGACTTAGGAAATCTCCATTCTTTTTTCTGCTCTAGCTAACTGGATTTCACTTTGAAGCTGACCATGTTGCTTTCAGTGCCACCCAGCTTTTTATCCTTTGGGAATCTTCTCTTGTTCAGCTGTCCCCTTCTCTCTTGTTACTTCCTCTAGATATGCTATTCATGCAGGTCAACCTTTCCTGAAGTTTTCAAAATAGGGATTCTGGGAGACATCTAACTGCCCCTGATGTGCGCTGGTTGCACACCACTAATCACAAGGAAGCTTGTTTCCACAACCATGTCTGGTTTCTCCACAGGAAGCCCAGTGGATTCTAGATGGGTATTGTCCCCTAGGAGTATAGGGAATGGGGTGTACATCTACTATTAGCTCGAAGACCAGATGCTGAGGTCTTCTTCTTACCAAGTTGTATCGGTCTCACTTCATCTGAGAATATTACAAACAAAAGCTCTCAATAAATTAGATGCTTTTGTTTCAACTTTACCACCCTGCACCTTTTTGTTTTTCTCCCCCGATGCGAGAATTTTTTGCAGTAATCTCTGACTTGGCAACCAGCGTGGTGCCAGATCTAGGCATGGCGTTAGTGAGTCTTTGTACAGTGCTTCTAGGCTGAGTTAGACTCTGTCTGGTTGAGGTACTCCTAAAGGGCTTCTTGGTAGAGGTGACTCTTACCTGCAACAGTTGCTGCCTTATTTTCCTGTTTGCTTAGTGGTTAAGTGGAGTGTGTGTTCCTTATATTAATGTATGTACTTAAAAGCCCATCATTTTCCCCTTCTCCTGTATTGTGGGCTAGTAAGCATGGTTCGTCCTGTGCTCAAGCAGGAATCCCTTTTGCTTCCTGTGTTTAGTGCCCATTCTCCACATCCTGCTACCTGCAGGAGCTGTTTTACCCACTGTCTCTCTCTGACTTTTGCATATACAAAGTGCTCTAAGCCAGCCACTTCCAGTGCAAACCATATTCCCTAGTTGCACGTTCAGGGAAAGGCCTGCAGATCTTACGTTTTCCTGGACTGGCTCTCGCTCAGAAATTTGAATGAAGCAGTTCCATTGATCAGAAGCTAGGCATTGGCTCAGCTTCAGAAGCCAAATATGTAGTTTCCCTTTGGGCCCAGTACATCAAATGCTGAAGACCTTTACTTGACATGTGAGGCTTGCATGCTGGTGCTCATCGAGTAGAACCTCTATAGCCCATTATGTTTACTAGCAGGTGGAGCGCTTTTGGACAGCCCGCCGGCTGCATGGCTGACTGCTGAAGATGCTGCCTCAGGACCAACAAACACCCACCACGAGGAGCCAGTGAAGCCATCCTGGACCTACCACATGCTCAAGAGAAAAGGATGCTGCCCGAGGAACAAGAATAAGTGACTGGAGAAGTTGACTCAATAGTCGAGATCAGTACTCTAATTGTGAGGAAGAGGAGTCTACTCATTCTGGCTGGTTCTGTTTCTAACTTTCATCAGGACAGACGCACAGGATTCAGTCCAAGTCAACCCAGTGCTCCACCTTGCATTGCAACCATGACACTCGTTCCTGGAGTGTACACACAACCAGTCTTGTGTAGTAGCATGCTTGTTGAGGGGCCTATTAATTGAAGCTAATAAAAATGCAGCAACTCTGAAGTTGTATCAAGGGCCACTAAACAGCCAAAACACCAGGATTCCCTATCCTATCAATTTGGGTGGTTAACTCGATCTAGACCAACCAGCGCTATTAGACAATCCAATGATTATGTTTACCCAGAGGCACACACCATTGCCCCACAAAGCTTTCAGGGCTGTTAGTTTGGAGAGGCCATTTCTTAAGCGCTTCTATCCTAGGACTCCCTGTCGCTTGTTCTGCATTGAAGCTCACTGACCCTGAATAGCTTTTAATCCATCACATCACTCTGGATCTGTTCGTGTTCCTGCCTGAATGTCGTTTCTATTCCGTTACATTTAATTAATAGTCTGCTACTATTTAATGATCTCAGACCATAAGTGACTAGCAAGCTGTTCTCTAAAACCTTCTGCGCTAGTCAATATAATCCTTGGTAGAATGAATTTGACTGAAATCGTTGAAAGATATGGGACTGTTTGAGGTCTGTCACTGCTGTTAACCCATCAATTGGATCCTTTTTTTTCGTTCTATTAAAAACATGCCCGGCTATTGTCACAGACTGGCAACTAAAGCTACATAGTACACCCTCCATTCACTGCCACAGAACCTGAACCGAAAGAGCAGCTGAAAAAAAAACCATGAACTTATTTCTGTTAGGTTTTGTCCTAGAGGATAGCGCTGAACTATGGTTGGTATGTCAGTCCCAGTAAAATGTATTAAACACATGCTTAATTCAAACAGCATATCTCTATCTTTGAAAACTGTACTGTTATATTGTTTCTGAGCCTACAACCCTAAACGAGTAACTAGAGAATGTTGTAATTGCTGAAACTCAGCTACCACTGTAAATTCTAAGAAACTCGGGCCTTCTTGGCTAGCCATGCCAACAGCAGCCTAAAGCCAGAGGTCAATGAGGGGATACATAAGTGAGAGTACCAAATACCTGCTACTGCCCAGTTCGGCATCTACCCCACTTTCTGGGGAAGAAGTCATAAGAGTAAACATAGGCTCTGACGGTAACCCTCAACAAGGCCAGGCCTCACAGTAAACCTAGATCCTGACGGTAACCCTAGACAAGCCAGGACTGACTTTAAACGTAAGTCCTTGTGGTAACCCATTGAAAAGCCCAGGTCTGACTGTAAACCTAGGCATCCCCAGGCCTGACAGTAAACTCTGGTCCAGACGGTAATCCTGAACATCCCAGGCCTGACAATAAACCTAGGTCCTGATGTTAACCCTGGACCATCCCAGGCCTGACAGTAAACCTGGGTCTTGACAGAACCCTGGCCAAGCTTAGGCCTGACAGTGAACCGTCTGCACCATCCCAGGCCTGACAGTAAATTTAGATCCTGACAGTAACACTACAGCAGGCCATGCCTGACAGTAAACCTAAGTCCTGATGGTTATCCTGGACAAGCTGAGGCCTGACAGTAAACCTAGGTCTTGACGTTAACCATGGACCAGCCCAGGCCTGACGGTAAACCCGAGGTCCTCACGGTAACCCTGGACAAACCCAGGCCTGACAGTAAACCGTCTGGACCAGCCCAGCTGACAGTAAATCTAGGTACTCACAGTAACCCTAGAATAGAGCCACTGTAATTATGCTGCAGGAGAGGGCCAAATTATGCAGCAGGGTTGAGTAAACTATGTGGCAAGAAAAGCCAAATTATGCTACATAATGCGGCACAAATTGTGATGCTATTACTTCAATTTTTTGGCATTTTTACACTTGTTCACACTGCCTGGGCTTTGATTGCACCCCAGTAATACCAGTCTAACACCCATATATAGCAATAAGCAACAGAAATGTGACGAGTCAACCTTTTCAAATGGCCTTCCACTGCACAGCAAGACGTGTCCCTGCATTTTTCGTCCCTTTTGAACCGTTTGAGCTAGATCTGCAGATTATGCAGCAGGTGATGTATTATGTGACAAATCTATAATCATGCAAAAACCACCACGGGCGCACAATTGCATAATTCCCGTAGCCCTTCCCTGGACCAACCCAGGCCTGACAGTAAACCTAGGTCCTCACGGTAACTCTGGCCAAGACCGGGCCTGACAGTAAACCTAAATCCTGACGGTATCCTGACGGTAATCCTGGACAAGCTGAGGCCTGACAGTAAACCTAGGTCCTAATGTTATCCCTTGACCAGCCTAGAGCTGACAGTAAACGTAGGTCCTGACAGTAATCCTGGACCAGCCCGTAATCCTGGAGCGGCTCAGACCTCAAAGCAAGCCTAGGTCCTGATGGTAACCCTGGACAGACCCAGGCCTGACATGAAACCTCTGGAAGATCTTTCTATCTGAGAGAATGTTCTGGTGGGTACCTGGTTGGAAATGTCTTCCCCCTGCACATGAGAGTGGAGTCTTGTCATCAAACCTTCCCATGCTTTTGCTCCTGTCTCTCCTCCTCAGTGCAGTGGCTTCAAAGGATACTGTCACTTAGTACCTTATCCATACAATAGATTTTCATCATTTTATTTATTTATTTGTTTATTTATTTATTTATTGTTTCAGAACATTGTTACATAGTTACATCAGTTACAGTTGCAGTTACCAGTATATGCTTAGGAGAAAAAAAAAAATAAAAAACATGCACTTACACAATAATATAAGATAATTAGCGCGTAGCATATCCAAGACACACGTCCTATGGGGAATGGAAGGTAGTGGGGGAAAGGTAAACAGGGGAGAGGAAAGCAGACAGTCGGGTAGATCTGAAGGGGGAAAGTACTCCAGGGGGAACAAAGCAGTCGAGGAGAGAGACAGATAAAACCGTGAAGAACCGTGACAAACAATGTCCGATGTCTGGCTGGGTAGGTGACGGCCGAGGGGGTGACCCAGAGCCAGACTCCGCTATAGCTGCATAGGACAGCTCCACCGGGCAGCGGCCAAGGGTACTCGGGCTCCGCGTTAAGTACAAACAGCTAAAGTTTCAGCCCGTGGGGCATCGTCATAGTTCCATAGAAGGCATCAGTCCTGGTGTTACTGGGAGGCGCCGTCCATCTCGTCCTCCATTGACCAACTTCCCTACCCCCCAGAAATATGAGAGCTCATTTCGTTGTCTGATGTCCCTATTAGTAGTACCCTGTGATCCCCCTGGTCCTCTGGTGCTGATTATCACCAACTCCTTCCGGTATGGTTTTGTTTGTGAAGAGGGAATGCAGGCACCCATGGGCATCTGAAAGTGCACTACCTTTGGTCCTCCTGTGGTAACACTCAACTGAAGATCACTTGGTATTGTTTGCAATAAAATCCCTCTGGTCATCAGTACACGTCAAGAGTGATATTTGCTACAGTAATATTCATGTGCATTGAGTATCTACGCCCTATTTTGGGATCATGTATTTCTTTTAACAATTCTGTTTAAGATCTGCATCTCTGTAACACAGCTTTCTGCCTACAGCCATTGGCCGGCAGCGACATCAAGTTAGGAGGAATGATACACAGCTCTGAGCCTACAATCCGGAGGCCGGCAGCGATCAACAGACTCAATGAACTTTTAAAGAGGAGAATCATGGGAAGGAAAAGGGAAAAAGAAACCAAAAGAAGGAAGAGTCCCAACCAACCACCCCATACTCCTCTACACCATTATACCCAACATTCTGAAGCCCAACAGACAGATACGCATTAAGGGTCAGGATCGGCGCCCAGCACTATGATAAGGTCTAGGTGTCCTAACTGTCATCTCGGGGGAACAAGCGCAATATCTGCAAGTATTTCTGGCAGGTCACCTCTCGGAACTCCACCGATAAGATCCGAATAAAAGGATCCTAGAGTTCTGGGTAGACAGCTGTCCTATTCTCAACACTCAGTGACTTACGCTCCGTCGCCAGGGTAAACCATAATTTGTACATCAGCGATATGTGATCCAGAATTTCCTCTTTCCCGCAGTGCGGGAGTACTTCACGTGCAGCGCTTAGTGCTAATGCCATTTGCCTGCCCCGCACCGACCGCAGGGGGGAGGTCAGGGGGTCGGGTAACCCTAAGATCGTATATGCGGGGAAGTTTGGTATAGTCGTGTCAAACGCTAGGTCAGTCGTTAAAAACCTGGTCCCATATCCACTTAGGCAGGGCCACAGGAGGTGAAGGAGGGAGCCCGTTTGGTCACAGCCCCGCCAGCATTTTTCAGACCGTCCCTTATTCCATCTATGTATACGGGCAGGTGTAAGGTACCAGTAGGAAGCGATTTTATATGCAGACTCCGTGCTGGACATGTTGTGCTCTGTGTGATGCACCCTATAGAAAATACCATTCCATTCTTTGATGGAGAGGGGGCGCCCTAGTTCATCTTCCCATCGTATTTGCCCCTTGGTTTTCGGAGCAGAGCCCCGGTCAGAGAGTAGAGCATAGAGTTCAGAACTGAGGTGCTTATCTCCATCCTTACACACTAACCATTTCGCAAAGTTAGTGAGGGGGGCGGGAGGAACTGGCTCATACCTCGTGGAGGTCACCCAGTGTCCCAACTGTGCATATTGGAAAACATCTGACAACGGGAGCAAATAGTCCTGTTGCACCCAAGTAAAAGGGATAATCCCTGAGGGGTGGAAAAGCGAGCCTAGCAGCGAGGTCATCGGGTCCTTCAGGAATAAGATAATATCGCCCTCATACAGGCTGATTGTGTGTCTGTCAGCTCCAAGTCGAATCCCTGAGACTCGCAGGTTCTCTCTAACCCTCTGCACCATAGGCTCCATGTATAGCGCAAAGAGGAGCAGAGAAAGGCGGCAACCCTGTCTGGTCCCCCGCGCTATATGGAACATGACATCCCACTGACCCGGTCGAAGGGGTGCTATAGAGACAGCGTCTCCATGTGCTAAATTTATCTCTAAATCCAAACCGGCAGAGGGTTGCAAGAAGGTATGGCCAGTGAACGCGATCAGACGCCTTCTCCGTGTCAATGGAAAGGAAGAGAGCCTCCTTTCGTTATGGTTGAATGAGGTCAGTGAGATGCAGAAGCCATTTTGAATTATCTCCACATTGCCTCGTCGGGATGAAGCCGGATTGGTCGGGATCGGCCCGACCCGGCATGATAGGATTCAGTCGAGCAGCAAGAATACCTGCGAAGAGTTTGGCGTCTATCTTGAGAAGGGAGATGGGCCTATATGACCCACAGCCCCCAGGGTCTTTCAGCGGTTTTATAAATCCCCGAAATGGATGCCTCCAGCATTGAGTCAGTCCGGGAACCCGAATCAAACTAGGAGTTAAAAAGCCGGGACAAAAGAGGGGCTAGCTCTTGACAAAAGGTTTTTATAGAATTGGGCAGAAAAGCCGTCTGGCCCTGGTGCTTTGGAAGGTTTGAGGCAGGCGATAGCTGCGATCACTTCCTTTATACGAATGGGTTGGTCAAGTTGGGATGCAAGCTCTGGAGGTAAACATGTCAAGGGAACTCCTTGAAGATAGCCTCCATGTCTCCCTTAGGGCTGTCTGAGCCAGAGTATAGGGCACTAGAAGAATCTTTAAGGCCTCAGCTATTTCGGCGTCCGTGTAGACCTCTTCACCCCGAGTTGTTCGAACCAAGCTCACAGAGCCGGAGAGAGTTTTACCACTCAGCGTGTGAGCCAGTATGCGTTCGCAGCGGTTGCTGCTTAAGTAGAATTTGTTTGAGTCACAAAAGGACATACTCTGCCGGTGAAGATCAAGGTGCTTTAGCAGGAGCCTCTTTCTCTCCAGCTCCCGCCAGACTCTTGGGGCACCCGTGCGTTTATGGATGGACTCCAACTCCGAGACCGCCTGGTCCAGTTGTTGGTGCTTCTCCAGGCGCAGCCGATTCTTGGCAGCTGCGATGGCGATAAATTCTCCCCTCAGAATGAGCTTTAATGCCTCCCAGATCGATGAGAGGGGGGTCCCTTTGAGGTTATTATTTGGAGGTAGTCCCCTAGCACAGTATGCATCGCTGCAACCGTGGTAGGGGATTGAAGCATAGCATCAGGCAGTCGCCAGTGTGAAGTATGGGGCTGAGAAATGTCAAGCCGTAAAATTAAATCGATCGGGCGTGGTCTGAAAGAGATCGGGGTTCTATCCTCGCCTCTCTGACACAGGCTGTTAAGGCTGAGGACGTGAGAAAGTGATCAATGCGAGCGTATGACTTGTGTGCTGAATAAAAGGTTTTCCCTCTAGGAGGGGTGAAGATACCGCCATATGTCGCAGAGCGCACCGTCCGCTAGCCACCTGAGTCCGGCAGAAGTGAAGGCTCCCGTTTGAGAGGAGCATTGGTTAGAGCGATCCAAATTGGGGTTCATCACAAGGTTGAGGTCTCCCCCGATCAGGATGGCCGTATCCAGGGAAGCGAGAGCTGCCGCTAGCTCGTTGAGGATAAAGGGCTCCTGCCGCTCATTTGGAGCATATATATTAGCCAGAGTGAAAGTAAGGGTGCCCCACTGTAGTCTAACCACAAGCACCCGTCCTTTTATTTCCATAATCATGGATATTAGTTTGCCATTGAATTTCTGGACAAGAAGAATAGCTACGCCATTCTTCTTCATAGGGCCGGAGGACCAATTTTTTGGGGAAACCAGCATGACTGCTTGCGCCGGGTGTCTTTGGAGAGCAGGTGCGTCTTCTGTAGCAGGCATATATCCCCGCCGGACTGCTCCAGGAGAGACAGCACTGCTGCACTCTTCACTGGGCTGTTTAAACCCTGGATATTAAGGCTGACGATGAGCAGCTCCCTGCATTTTTTTAAAATGAGCGAAAAACACTCATCAAGTAAATATAAAAAAACAAGATTATCAAATCAAAATATTGCAAATACAAAGGGAATATTTTTCATCGATGTTTACCTGTTAGTGGAATAGAAATTAAATGAAAAAAATAAGAAACTGTCAGAAAAAAAGCTCCCTGATAAATCTTTAGTGATACTTCTTGCTGTAGTCTTTCTGTTGTTCTATTGCAGTCTCTATGTGACTCTCAGGATTTTTCACACTAAGACCTCTATCATTTGTAGCGCTTTTTCATTACCCAGTGGACGTTCTAATGTTGGACCTCATTGAGATTGCCCTTCTGCGAGTGAATCTATAACTGTTTCTTTCGTGGCACTTGCATGAGAGGCCTGCAGAGTTAGGTCCAGGTCCCCAGTTGACCATTGTTCAGTGTACATTTTTCACATTGGCCAGGTGTCGATTGTCCAGACTCACTGCCATTTGTAATCTATCAATTGCAGCCACCTCTGTTGCAGATTGATGAAACCTTGATGAAAAAGCCAAGCTGACTCCTTATTGTTGAGGTCTGACGAATCTTCAGCCTATTTCATTCTTCCTGTGGATACCATCATTGATGCCTATCTGTTGGCCTTTCTGGTACAACATGGTACTCTCCATTCTTCTTAGTCATGTTTCCAAGTACTTCATCACTCAGAAACAACCCTTGTTTCTATTCAGGAGGGATCGGGGCTATTAGTTGATGGGGCAGCTCTGTTTCTCCCCTCCATACCACTTTTGATGCAGTGTTTCTGACTGTTCTTCTTTCATGCCTGAACACTTTTGACATTTATGACAATGCCTTATGTTGCTTCCATCTATCCGGTTGTCAGCAAGCCATGGTGTCCGTTAGCCCTACCGTATATTTATGTTGTTCCTTTAACAAAACTTAAACAAACTTTTGGCCACCTATGCAGATGATACCCAATTAATTATCCACCTGGAGATCACTCCAGTTCTAAACTGAGATTCCACATGCATGACAGAAGCCATCTCCTGGATGAAGTCGAACTTGAGCTGCTAATAGTGGGGGAAGATCCGTAAATTCGATCCAGTGGATGGTGGCCCACCATCTTGAGAGACGTCCTCCTGTCCCCTTACCTGTCACTTCAGCCGAGTTCATTTATTGATCATTTAGTCTCATGTATCTCTTAAAATAGCAAAGTCTCAGCATCTTATTTAGTCTGTCTGCATAAAATCACTCAATTTCTGCCTTTTACTGTTTCTCAACTTGTGGTTTAGTCTATTAGGCTATTCCACCTGGTCTACTGCAACTCACTTCATTTAGGTTTACCGGCTTCTTCATTAATCAGATTGCAAAGGATTCCGACTCTGCTGCATGGTAAATATTTGTTATTCCACAAGATACGCACACCTCTCAGCTATGTTCGGTTCTTCATTTTATACCAATTTCAAAGCAGAAAATCCTTAAATGTCTTTGTTTGGTCCATTGTGATTTTTAGCAATAGCAGTCAGATCCTCAATCTGTTGCTTGACATCCTCCTTTTAACTACTTCTTGGTATTCCAAAAATTCGGACGATTGGGTGGAATGGCTGCTCCTTCTTGTACCTTGGAGCCAAGTACTGGAATGAGCTACCTGTTACCTTAGGTAGAAGACCACCTGGCCTTTCGTACGCCACTGAAAGCTCTGTTCCTACCGTCTACATTGCCTCATTCACTGACTAGCTTTTGTCTTCCAGTAGCTGTGGGATACCTTTGTGGGTGGCAGAAACACAGTCTTAGAGTTCACAATTCCTTTATTGCTCCCTAAACCCTCCTTCTCATTTTCTCATTCAAAAGAGAAAAAGGAATGAAAGGAACATTAAAGCATTTGAAGATATTTAGTACCACATAGAAGAAATCATGAAGCCTCCTTAATCTGCCAGTGGACATCCAGAATCCCAGCCTGCAGCACAGTGACTGTCTATTTCTTCTTCTTTTTTGCAGCTCTGTGAGAAGTATCCAAGAACACCGGGATTTGCTCTTTCATCTTTTTTTCTCACAATTCCTTTTCGTTGCTTGAATGTTCTATATTTTCTTACATGCAGGTGTTGGAATCCTCCTGATTTCTCTCTAAATGGAGCCCATTTTTTCTCCAGATTGTGCTCAGAATGGGACTTTAATGTATCTGTATACCCACTGATGTGGACTTTAGGGATGTCTTCTGAGGGAAAGTTGTATTTTTTTGTCCAGAATTGCAAACATGCTGAAGCAACCATGCTACAGTCATTGCGGGGCCCTGGGTCTAGAGCCCTTCAGAGTTACCTGGTTTCCACACTTCCATTGTGAGTCAGGGCAGTGAAGCTCACCTACTTTCTAATACCGGAACTGACACCTAAGCTGCTTCACCACCATTTCACATTGATGTCCAAATCGAGAGTGCGCTTGGACTTTGATTGAAGCCCAAGGTATAGACGCAGGACCTCTGAAGAACATTCTCTAGGACGTTGACATTGAAGATAATGTTCTTGACTTTGATAGGATGTTCTTGACTTCAGAAGTGTAGCCTCAGCCAAATAGCTATGCCATGGTGCCCTAAAGTGAAAGGCTTCTGCCACAACGCAGGCCTGGGTGAATGATCCGTAGTAGCAAAGCCTTCCTTTCCTGGCACCGAGGTATATGCAAGACGTTGTCTGCTCTACAAGACGTTACTTTCCTAGTGTGCCATCCTAGGACGACCGGTGGTTCCAAACACTTCAGGGACTGTGGGTCTCCTGCACAAATGGAGACCTTCAGCTTGCCTCCTTTACGCCTACAAGCTCAGCTGCATATAAGAACACAATCTCTGGGGTGAGGAGTACATGTTCCAGTCCATTTGTTTGAATATCATCTCGATCATAACAATCAATTTTGAGAACAGAAAGGTGACCATTTGTGTTTTCCAGAACATTTCAGTCCTACATGCTCTGTAGTGCAGGGCACATAACTCCCACTCTGTGTTTTTTATGTTATGAAAATGGACAAGAAAACTAGCATTGTGTGTTGCATGTATTCCTCTTGCCTCTCATTTATTACGTGCAGCCTGATCTCGCTATTCTGTCTTCTATTCTTATTTGGTGTTTCTTATTAGTGTTCGGTAGATTCTAGTTGCCTCTAGTGATGGTTTATGGTTACTTCTTGACCTGGTGGTCTTATGTGAATGTTTATATTCTCATTAATTGTTTTAGCCTCTTGTGTCTGCTTGAACATGTCTTGACCCAGTCTCTCTGTACTCTGTTCCTCAGACGGCCAAGGTGATGGAAGGGGATTACAAAATAACCCTTCTGGTCCCGGGTATCACCAGCGAGCCTCTTCCATGAACAGGAAGCTGGTGAGACAGGCAAGCCAAGAGCATTTGACGTCCCAGCAGCCAGGAACAGAGGGTCATCTGCTCCATGGTGTGAGTACCCCATGCAGTTTGCCATGTTAAAAAATGTGTGTGGTTTAGTACAGTAACAGGACTTAAGTGGTTCTGTAGCTGTAACTAGCTATAACTACAGGACTAGTGTGTATGCATTTTGTGAGCGAGCAGATCACATAGTTTGTTGTGTCTTGCTGTTTTGTCAGGCGGAGCCCACAATTTGTGTCTTAATACACGGTCTTTAGCACATCATTTCCATATCGGTAGCTCATTGATGGAACAGGTCAGGCAGTCACAGCATTCTTTGGCTTTGTTTTTTAGCACAGTTTATTTCATATGATCTTCATTTAGGACAGTGTTGGTAAAACATGTTTTGTATTTGGGATCTAAGAGGTAAGAGAGGACGAATGGGTGAAAGTTCCAATAATCAGACTCTTAGTGTCCAGAGTGGGCCTCATTGTGATGGTCATCTGACTGAACATTCCTGAGCTCTACAATACAAAATATACTTTTCTAACCACCCACACCACCGTTAATCATTGAATTTCATTCTCAGTTGAGCCAGGTACAAAAGCTGCTGATACAAATTTTCTTATTAGAAAGTGCCCACCTCTCTGCATCTCAGATTACATGCCAAAGGTCAAATTATGCACTTATCTAAAGGTAGAGAACTTCCAATATGATGCCAGCTAAAGACATGCATTTATTCACAAAGGTATTGCTACCTGTATTTAGCACCTCAAGTTGGTGCATTTAACAAATTAAGCTATTGGGAGATTCAGTTCTTCCTACAGTAATTGCTGACTTTGCTGACAGTAATTGCTAACACAACTTATCACATGCAAATATTTGCTCCAGTTACAAATATATATGTTGATATTGATGTGAAAAAGTGAGTACAGCTAAGTAAGTACATCTTTTTAAGGTTCTGTGGTTTGACATATTAATATATGTATGACCTTTGTCTAACGTATCCAAATCCTAACAATCAATAAATATTTCCTGTGACAACACACACAATCCTCACTTTGGCATTGTTATTTATTAAACAAAAGAAATAGCCAACATCTGATAGAGACTTCTAGGCACAGATTCCTTACCTTAGAATTTTTCTCAGGCGTCAGACTAGACCCGTAAAGATTTTGTGAGCAGTACCCCTGCACGACGGTTGGTGACGTCGTTCGGTTCCACATGGCATTATTGGCATCTTCTGCGGCGTTCGCGCTGCCTATATAGGCACCACCCAGGCATGCTGATGTCAGTGCTTTTCTTACCGCGCTAGTCAACGCAGATCTGGGAAGAGCTACCTCTTAGCCATTTTTTGACTAGGTTTTTTCAATGCTTTGTCGAAATCTTTTTGGGGAATTATCTCTTGGTGTGGCAGGAATGTCCTCCAAGAAGGCCGGCTTCAAGCCCTGTGGCGCCTGTTACCGACAGATGTCGGTGATGGACCTGCACCTTGTATGCCTCTGGTGCCTCGAGCGGGATCACGACCCAAAGGCCTGCCCTGGCTGCTGTACCATGCACCCGAAGGCTTTCAGGGACTCATCCCTTAAACTAATGGCGACTCGACGTGCGATGCCACGATGATCATGATCCCGGTTGAGAGAAAGGCCCCGGTAGCAGTCGGGGAGCCGAGATGCCAGAGGTCATCATCACACTCCAAGTCATCGAGCCACTCAGGTAAGTCTAAGTCCCACAAGAAGAATTCAAAGCGTGCTTTGACTTCACCTCGTCTGTCGGCCAACGATACGAGGGAGCGTCGCCACTCTGCAGTTGAGCCCAGGCCTGGGTCGACTCTGCATCTCCCTGAGTTTCCAGGAGCTGGGGCGACCGTCGCCCAATTGAGAGTTTCAGGAGGCCATGCACCTCATCTTTGGACTGCCCATTCCCCCGGCTTGCCATCGGGCCCTGTAGGTTTGGGAGAGACCCTACTAATTCGACACTGGCGGCTCAGTCACCAGTCAGGCCCCAAGGATCCACAGATAGATCCGGATTGGTGGTGGTCATACCACCTCGACCTTCTCCGACACTGATCTGATCCCGAGGCCGAAGCTCCCAGTGCCACCAGCGCCCACCGGCAGTGCCATCCTCATTCTTACCCCTGACTATGTCAAAGAGCCAAAGGGGCGTCGTCTGATGCTGCTCTGGTGCCGACTGGAGCCATGCCTTCCAGGCTGGAGCCTGAGCCCTGTTCTTATTGGCTAGGACTTGTGGAGGACTGGGAGTGGTTGCTGGACCCTGAGGAATACAAGCCTTTTGAGGAACAAATGGACTTATGTGAGGGTCTGGGTGAAGCCCGTAGACTGGATACTTCTCCAAACATTGACATGCTTTCTCCCCCTACTGTGGCTAAGGAGGAGGGAGCTACATTCGCAATGGTGGTGCGGAGGGCGGCTGAGGTCCTAGACCTTAGCTTGCCCTTGGTGGTAGTCAAGATTAATGTCTTCACGGAAGTGCTTTACCTGGGATTGTCCCCCTCAGAACCGCCTCTCCCTTTCAGTGAGGCACTTACTGACGGCCTGCTTTCGACTTGGTCCAAGCCCAACACAGGGGCTGCTGCAAATGGGACTATTGCCCGCCGCCACCGCTCCGCTCCAGGAGACCCAAATTTCCTCAACCAACACCCTACCCTGAAGAGATTAGTGGTCCAAGCCTCCACATTCCATGTAAATCCTGGCGCATTACCTACTTCACCCCCGGTCAGGGAATCCAAGAGGCTGGAGCATCTTGGGAAAAAGATGTTTTCTTCTGCCAGCCTGGCACTGCGGTCTGTGGGATACGGTCCCGGAGGAGGTCTGGGCCATGCACACCCAGGCCGTTACCGATGGAAGGGATGCAGCCAAGTTCACCATCTGCTGTGGACTAGACACCACTAACTCCCTAGGCAGTGCAGTTTCGTCGACACTGGCCCTGTGACGCCACGCCTGGTTGAGGATGACTGGCTTATCTGAGGATGTCCTGTCCTCACTCATGGACATGCCCTTTGATGGCTCCTGTCTCTTCAGAGACAAGGCAGATTCAGCACTGGAGCGCTTTAAGTACAGTAGGGCTATTGTCAGGTCCTTTTCATGGCACCTCGTCACCCTTAATCTGCTTTTCGCTCCTTTCGTGGCCACTGAATGGGCGTGCACCCGCGTCTTTACTCGCCCAGCCACTGTGGCACGCAAGCTTTCCAGCCTCTGGGTGGCCGTGGACCTGCTTCCTACTGGCCCGTGGGTCGGGTGGCCATCGGTTTGCTAAGACCACCAACCCCCAGCAGCTAAAGCCTCGACCCCTCCTAGACTGCCTGCTTACCCTCATGGGCACCCAGTAGGCAGCAGGATTCGCCATCACCTGCCCCGCTGGCAGTCCAGAACATTGGACAGCTGGGATGTGCAGATTGTCCCAAGGGGCTACTCCCTCCCTCCTGATACTACCCCTCCCTCCTGATACTACCCCTCCCTCCTGATACTACCCCTCCCTCCATGCCACCTACTTACGACAGGCTGATGGAAAACCACCTCTCTTCTCTGTCAGGAAGTGTCAGCTGTTTTGGCCAAAACAGCCATAGAGTGCCGTTGCCAGAAGTAGTTCGTAGTTGCTTTTCCTGCTCCTTTCTGGTGCCCAAGAAGGAAGGAGGCCTTCGTCCTATCCTCGACCTGTGCTCTCTCAATTGGTTCCTCAAGAAGGAGAAATTCAAGATGCTCACTCTTGCTCAGGTCCTGTCTGCGCTGGACCCTGGAGACTGGAATGTGGCGTTGGACTTTTCGGATGCATATTTCCACATTCCTGTCCTGCCTGCCCACAGGTGTTACCTGCGGTTCACGGTGGGCGACGAGCATTTTCAGTTCGCTGTGCTCCCTTTTGGCCTCACCAGCGCCCCTTGGGTGTTCACTAAGGCGATGGCGGTGGTTGCAGCTCATCTGCAGGGAACAGGGGTGCCACTCTTTACTATCTCGACGACTGGCTGTTTATGGCGGGCTCGCCCCAGGCTGTTGTCTCCCACCTCCAGACTACTGCAGACCTTCTGCATTCGCTGAGTGTAGGAGGCTGGCTTAGTGTATGGTGCACACTTATTTAAGTGATGCACCTTGCACTAATCCAGGCAACCCTTATGGTAAGGGTCTTTAATTCCTAATTTAAATGCCCTCTCCGCCAGTTCTAATTTCGAACTGGCTAGTCATTACGTTTACAGATTATTACTGTGTCCATAGATTCACCCAATAGTACTTGAGGTAACCCTTGTAATCAGGACCGGTGATTATCCAATTATGGGTCGCGTTTCAGTGCGAGATTGCTGGTATTTAGAACTCCATTTAAAAGACTCCCTTTTTGGCGAGTACGCTTCTATTCAGGATCCCGCGTTCCAAGTTCACTACGCGAACTTGGAACACGGGATCCTGAATAGAAGCTTACTCGCCAAAAAGGAGTCTTTAAATGGAGTTCTAAATACCAGCAATGTCGCACTTAAACGTGACCCATAATTGGATAATCACCGGTCCTGATTACAAGGGTTACCTCAAGTACTATTGGTTGAATCTATGGACACAGTAATAATCTGTACACTTAATGACCAGCCGGGTCGGAATTAGAGCCGGCGGAGAGGACATTTAAATTAGGAACTAAAGAGCCTGACAGCCCTGAAGAAGTAGTGGGGTCAACCCCTATCGACGAAACATGTGTTGGCTGGGCGTTGTGGATTAAAGAAAAAAGAAAAAGCATATGAATCACCCTCTTCATTTTCTTTATACGCTAAATTGTTAGAAATTTCACATATGACTTGTGCGTGTGCAGAGGATAGGAATTGTTTTTGACTGACCTTAGGATCAAGTGTTTTGAGGGTCTAGGGTGTTTTCCCTCACCTCAAGCACCGCTAGGATACATTTCCAACCCATACTGGCGCAACCTCCATAGGCGCCACGTCTCCTAGTTAAGGACACCCCAACAGTGTATCAACCCGTATGGTGATTGTAGTGGTCTTTGATAGCTATAGAAAGCTCTCAAAGTGGTAGCTGTGAAGAGCAGACTTGAGGCTTATCTTGAAGGAGTGTTGAGCAGCTTGTTTTACCAGTTTAATCCTATAGTGTAGGCTAAATGAAAAAGAACCACACAGTGTTTATATAAAAATACTTCTATTTATTACACAACACTTACTAACACATTGGTGCACCTCCTACCCGGAAATATCAACACAATACACAACAATACTTCAAATGTAATTAGGTAAGTAGTACAAAATACAGTGGTCTCCAGGTGGAGACCAAGCCATATACTAAGAAAGTGGAATGCGAACTGCAAAGGAGGATGGGACTTGGTCCAGAAGACCCAGAGAAGCCGGGGACACAAGCAACCACCCAAGGTAAGTACCTAGGAACCCCACAGAGGCTGTGTGCAGAGTGAGAACACAGCCGCGTGACCAATGGAAGTCAATGGAGAAGTCGCTGTCGCAGTTTTGCAGAAGAAGGACCCTTCCCAGAGGACCCCGAAGAATTCCCTTGGAAGACGTAAGGTCGGAGAGCCACCCCACCCTTGGATGCCCTGGAAACCAGGTTACCTACACCAGGGAAGCCAGGTGCATAGGGTGAAGAGACATCTAAAACCTCCGTAGATGACAATGGAAGACTTGGAAGCAAATGCCTCTGGAGAAGAAGGTGTAGAAGTCCAATGGAATCCAAGGATGGATTCTGGAAATAAAGAACCTGCAAGCAGAGGGAACATAGTCTATGCCACTAGGAAGTGACCAGGAGGCACGAAGACGCAATGCCCACCGATGTCGAAGGTTCAGAAGAGTTGACGGTGACCTTGTCGCTGCAGCTGTGGAAGACCAGGAGCCGTGCACGAGCTGTCACACGTTGGATGTCGTGACTAGGTGGTCGGTGCCCGGCGGGAGCAGCAAAAAGCCTTGATAGCCGCAACTGGCGTGGGGAACGAAGAAGAAGCAAAGTTGGAACCAGCAAGGTCCAAGGGACTCACCAACAGTAGAAGAGTCGGAGCAGGCCCCGAGCAAGCAGCGGAGCCCATTGAAGCAGTAGAAGACCCTCAGAAGGACCTACAGGTCAAAGACACAGGAGTCGCAAGAGGACCTCGAGCAGCTCACCAAGAATGGAGGCCCAGGATGCAGAGAATGCAGTGAGGATGCTGAGCTTGGAGGAAAGAGATGCTGGAGGCTGGAGCTTCCTGTAGCTCGAAGATCGCTGGATGGCAGGGCCAACAAGCCTTGGCAACAGCAAATTGACGCAGTGCACAGGGGTTCGGTCGCAGCTGTCCCGACGAGGGATACTGGCCTCAAAACTGCAGAGAGGACAGGTCACACCTCGAGGGAGTTGCAGAACCACCACCTTTGTTTCTGAGCCTCGGGAAGTCTGTAGGACGACAGGAGCAGCAGACCGGTCAGCTTTGTTGCAGTGCCTGCAGATGCAGGGGAGTGACTCCTTCACTCCAGGGGAGATTACTTTAGATGTTCTTAATGCCCACAGGTCTGTTGAAGAACCTGGAAGAAGCACAGATACAGACAACGAAGAAGACTTGCAGAACAGCGCGACCAAGAGCAGCAAGAGTCTTGCTTGGTGCAGTCTCAGGCGAAATCCAGCAAAGTCCAAGTGTCCAAATGGTCGAAGAGTTATGTAGTTTTTAGCCTCGAGTCTTGTCCCATGACGAATCTAAAGACCCACCCGCAGGTAAGCCCTTAAATACCCTAAGGAAAGGGTTGGAAGAACTCAGGGGTCCCTCCCAGAGTAGGGGCTGGACAGAGGGGTGGACACTCCCCTGTCCTTTGTCCAGTTTCGTAACAGTGCAGGAGCCCAGGGCTCCCTGAACTGGCTCAAAGTGGAGTATGCAAGGAGGGCACCCAGTGTGCCCCTCAAAGCAGTCTGGTGGCGTTGGCAAGCGCCCGCACCCCAGCCCAATACCCTAAGTCACGTCTGGGAGGTGGTCACACCTCCCTGTGACAGGAAACCTATTGTTCTACCTTTCCCTGCTCAAGCTTGGCTCAGCAGCAGGAGGGCAGAATCATATCTGTGTTCGGCAGCAGCACTAGCTTGCTGTCAGACCCTGAAAGGCTGTTCTGGGAGTACCCAAAAGGAGCCCCCTAGTACATGGGATCATACTTCCAACACTGGAATCGGTGTTGGGGTATGATTCCATCATGTTTGATACCAAACATGACCGGGTTCGCGCAGCCACTATATAGTTAGACATCTCATAATGACTGATGTCCACTATATGTCTTAAAATGGCTGACCACACTTACAAAGCCTGTAGAATCGACTCCGGGGTTTGTAGGGGTGTCCTGCTCATGCAGGGACACCCTCACTCTGCCCTCAGGACTGAAGAGCCTGCCATAAGGGGGACTTATAGATTTTAAGTGCAGTGACCTCCGATATAAGTAAACTTAATCTGTTGTGAGAGGTGCAAGCCCCAACTCACACAGGCTGCAATGGTAAGCCTGTAATCACAGTTTGCGTGGACTCCCATGGGTGGCACAATACATGCTGCAGCCCTTGGGAAACCCAAGGTGTACCGTTTGCCCTGGGTACCTTAGCAATCACTGTGCACTGATGCGGATGTGACATCTTATACCCCAACATCTCCTGCTCAATCACAATTTCGAGTATCGCCAATTGATGACATCATCACTTTTTAAGATGTCCTAGCAAGAGGAGCAGCAAAACTAAATATTCCCTTGGAAACACCTCAACCTTTGGTACCTGTGATTTTAGAAACTCTCCAGCCTAGAGCAGCTCCTAAACCTCTTTTACTGCTAGTTCCAGGACTATATTTGAGATAGGGGAAGAAAAATTATGAACCCATCTACAGTAAAAATAGTAACATTGAGTTTACTGAAAAAATACAGACCTTCTGAACAGGATCACGCTATGTTATATCAGACCCAAAATCAGACTCTATAACAGTAATGACGGTCGGGCAAAAACATGCTTCAGCACCCGAGTCTGCTGCTCCCCCCGAGAGATAGAGCAAGAGAATTGATACATCTGGGACTGCATCAACACATCGGGAGTTACCACTGGGAAATTTGGGATGACATGAAGTTTTTTTTTTTTTATTAATAGATTACTTAACCACAAACTTTGAAAAAGTGTTTCCATCGCACAGTATATGCTCTCTGTTCTTACCAATCTGTCTCTGAGTATCCACTTATTTGTTAAATCACAAATCAAACATGATTCCAAAAATATTCTTCAAAAACAATTTTAATTTCATCATATCCAATATATATAGTCAAAATTAAATAAAATAACCACCACCAAAAAGTATTCAACCCCTACACCCACTAAAGCAATGTGTCATAAGGTCCATTGTTTCTATTACAAACAAGGTCCCTGTTGCCTCCCCAATGTCTGAGAGCTAAAGGAGGGATTCGTCATGTTTCTGAATGCACCTTAGAAGGTGGACAATTTAAAACCATTGACATATGTTTCGGTGGAACAATCCTTTATATTGCTCCACCTTCATCAGGACTGATCAAAGAGTGTACCATAATGGATTGAATCACTCAAATCTGTTGTAGTGAAATCCAGATGAGCTTGTTTCGGGATCACCTCTCACATATAGAATAGGAGCTAAGTCCACGTCATCAGCTTAGGCTTCATCAGGGATTGACAAACGTTGAAAATAAATCTTGGTGAAGCAGGCAATAATCTTCAATCAACAATATCTGAAATCTGGGGCCTCATGTCTCAATAAATGTTTCCTTTCACAAATGAACTAATCGGGCAATTCCAAGTAATGAACCACTTCACTCCGACGCCGTCTAGCGCATTGCCTCCCGTATCTGCGGCCATCATTTATAGAATCTTGCTAAAATGTCGGCAACAGGACTTCATGGAAATGAGTAATGAGAACTTCCTGATTAGTGCCGATGTAGACTTGGCAACACTCTCTGCTACATGCTCAGTTGAAAATAGCCAATACTCCTTTTTCAGGCATAACTCTTTTTGGTCTGCATACAGATGAGGAAATGCTTTGAATGAAAAGTGAAGCAGGGCTTACTTTTGAAGAGCAAAATTAATTCTGTAGCCAATGGAGACCAAAGGAGCATTGGTTTTTCCAACATAGTACAACACCTGAAATGCCCTGATCAACCTCAACAAAAACAGAGGCAAAAACCAAATACCATCGGAGGTATCAAAATAGAAGAACGAGGCCTACAAAAACATCACACTGTAGAGGAAGAAATTCCTCACAGAATAGTCAGTGATACTCTAAAACCCACCCTCTAGGTACCCCCTCTTGTAGGAGGAGCAGCGATGTCTCACCTGGACGAGTGGAACTCAATAACCGAAAAGTGGGTTCTAAACATTATTCGAAGAGGCCTCTTATAATCTTCAAGACACTTCCACCTCGTGTCCCTTCAAAACCAACTTGAATTCTCAACTTCCCACCTTACAGGAGACACAACTCCTGCAGGTCAAAAAAGCAATACAAAGAGTTCAACCTTGTAAAGAAAACTAAGGGGTATACTCAAGATATTTCCTTGTCCTCAAAATGAGTCAACCTATATAATATCGCCCAATACTAGACCTGTGGTTCCTCAGCAAATTAATCCTCAAAGAAATATTCAGGATGTTGGCTCTTCAACAATTTTCCCCAACATGAAAATAAAGGATTGGCTCTGCTCCATAGGTCTACATGACACATACTTCCACATTCAACTGCACTTCAACACAGGAAATAATTAAGATTCCTGATGGGAAAGATTCACTAAAAATACACAGTCCTTCCATTCAAATTCAAATCCGCCTCAAGAACATTCTCAAAAAGTAAGGCAGTAGTCGCAGCCTATCTGCAATAAAACAAACTTTTTGTTTACCCTTATTTAGACAATTGGCTCATAAAAGCAGAAACTCAACTAAAAGTAAAATAAGATTTCCAATGCACAATAAAACTATTGAAAAAAGTTTACTCAATATCAACATAAAAAATCTGTCAATAAACCAGTGCAAAGCCTTACCTACTTGGGAGCACTAAAATCAATCAACAAATCAGTGCAAAGCCTTACCTGCTTTGGAGCACTAAAAAGGCAGAAAGTGTATCCTTCAGAGGAGAGAGTCTAATCTACCCAACAAAAATACTTCAAACTCAAACACAATTGCATTCCACAGCTCGTCAAATTGCCTCCCTCCTAGGATCCATGGCGTCTTACATCTATATAGTCCGGAATGCAAGACTATTTATGCAACCTCTCCAACAGTGCTTAGAGGATCAGTGGTCACAAAAGAAACACAGTCATGTTCTTCTAACCATCAAAGTGAAGCAGTCACTTACATGGCAGTTCAGTCACCTGAACCTCAGGAAGGAAGATTAATTTCAAAAGTTATCTTCAAAAACAGTAATAGTGGCAGATGCGTCATTGACTGGTTAGGGAGCCCACCATGGTCACCTCACAGTCCAAGGTCTTTGGTCCACCACAGAAAAGACTTGCTACATCAATCTGTTAGAACTGTGTCAGACCTCCTTCAAGAGGGCCACAGTGCACGCTGGGGCTACTGTGCCCAATCAAGGTGGTTGAGGCCTTTTACTCCTGCTGTCTCAGCCTGAGCTACTATGGATCCTGAGAAACTAGGCCAAGTACCCCTTCTGCACTTGACTCTCAGGATAGTGTGGTCTGAGCAGTTCAAGGCCCCTTTGGGGGGGGAGGTGGATACGGATTAGTTAACTGATTGATGCAGCACGGCTCACAACTCAACATGTTTGCAGCAGTAGCAATAAATCATTGTCTAGCCAAAGTCTTTTATTTCTACTGCTTTCCACGCAAAGGAAAACTACGACATTCACAAACAATTACACAGTCCCCTCTAAGGGTTGGGGCTCTAGTAGTTCTTTGGTGGTTCACTATCCCACTCCCTACTCGCTCTAGCAATAGTGGTTATTCGCCATTCACTATTGGTAACATCCAGGGTATGCCCCACTAGTCCTCCGAGTTTCAAGAGTCTACTCTGACTCTAATTTAATGTTAGAAGTGTTCCAGCGCTACAGCACTAACTTAGCAACAAGTTCCCCTGGGGCTGACAGGCCCGAAACCAGTCTTACCCAAACTGGCATGCATGAAGTGGCTAGAGTTCCTGAGTGCGCCCATCTGTGGACCCTCACTGCAGCTGAGTTTAGGTGAGTCGGCTACACACAGCCCAGGCGGCTGCACTCCGCTAATGCTGCGTCTCTCACTCGGGGTCGCATACCTGAAGCGACCGGAGGCTCTTTGCGACTCCCCCTGCGGGGTAAGTGTCCAATTTGTCTCCCGTGGTGGGTGGCTGCGATGATCCTGTCTTGAGTCCCTCACCTCAGGTGCTCTCATAGCGTCCTCACTTCTCCGGCGGGAGGTGGCAGATAGGTTGCAGTTCTTGATGCTCCCAGTGACCGCCTCTGGCGGGTCACCATCTCTCACAGTACAGGTGCTCCTGCCCGATCAGCACAGCAAAGTCCTTCACAGCGATCTCTCCTCACATACGGGATTGCCGCCTGCTACAGCACAAGGCTATAGCCCTTATCGCCCGGCAGTCTTTTTCAGGGCATCCTCTCCTGACATATGAGGTCCCCAGCTCAGCACTATGCACGGGCTTCGGCCTATTGGTGCAGCATGGCGCACGCTTCGACTCATGGCAGCCCTTGTTTGGCATACTGGGGTCGCTAACTCTGTCCTGCACACGAGCAACAACCTGATCACTACAGCAAACATTTCCTCATACCTCTCAGAGGGAGTTGACTAGGCAGGCCTCTCCACTGGACCATTCTTCCTCCAACACTCTCCTCCACAGGGCACACTGGTCTTGGCAGGCGCTGGTGCTCCAGGGCAGGTGTTCTTGGTTTCTCTGGGTGATGTCCCCAAACCCAGCAGGGAGACTAACTAGCCTTGGCCCCTAGTGATGGTCACAGGCAGAAGTCTTGCAGAGCTTCCCCTCCTCATGCTGCCCATCTGGCTGCTTGGCAGATGACAATTTTCGAGGTCTCAAACTCCCCTTCTTTTAGTCCATTTCCAGGCACCAAATGTAATTTAGGCTGAGTCTTTGAAGTTTTATGCTGGGGTTCTGCTTCTTTTGAAGTATTCACTCCTCTGCTCTCTCTTCTTCTTTAAAAGCAGTCTCTCACAGCAGGAGCGACTGTAAAGCTAATAGTCCCACAACACAGGCCATCTCATCCTTTCAGAGATTGGCCCAGGCTCCTTCCTTGTGATCTTTCACTGAATCAAAGAGCACCCTTTCAAGTGTACAGGGGAAGCCTGGCTCTCTCCTCCCAATGTGTCCCACCCAGCTACAGGAATGCAGCAGTACACATCTGTCTAGGGGATTACTCTACCTCCGCATGCTTTCACCATGCAGGCCTGGGTCTCCCAAAATGGAACCCGGGGACCTCCATGCAATGTACCATTTGCAGGCACCCTTACCACCAATGTATGTATACAGGATACACACACTGCACAGCACTGTATCCTCCATGATGTGTACAACTCATAGGCACACATCCCATACATGTACTATGCACGCACTGCGCATTCATATATTGTGACGCTCTTAGGCACACATTCATCCAGCACATACATTTAGCATACACGCACTGCCTAGCACTGTAACCCATTTGTGTTGTACCACTCCCAGGTACACATGCACCCTGGATAAGCATTCAGTATGCACACACTGCACAGCTTCACATCGTTCCTGAATTGTACCCTTCCCAGGCACACATACCCCTAGCACATGCATTTAACATGCGTGCACTGCATAGTACTGCATGATCCTTGCACTGTACCCTTCCCAGGCACACATACACCCAGCGCAGATACACCACTCATGCGCTGCACAGCACTAAAACACCAAACCGATGTAGGCCAAGGGGTGAATTAAGCACGCAACAGTGAAACCTTAAAATGAGTGAGTCTGTAGGCTTATTCCAGTGACACAGGTTATGAAGGACCTGGTCACTCCTACTAATCACTGCACGGTCTGCTGCCACCTTCACACTCGTGACGCTTAACTCTTGGTGAAGGCAGTAGCCTTTCACCACTACCAGGGTAGCGATTTGGGCGCCTCTCTCAGACAAACTAGACCGCAATCCATCAGACAGGCCTATGTCATGGTGCACACGTATGATGCGTGCTTGCCTATGAAAACCAAAATCAACATTCTGGATCCAGACATGAGTACAGTTGGGCACTCATGGCAGAGGTGCACATCCATTACCATGTAGAGGACTTTTCATCATAACAAACTGAAATCTGTCTCAAAGCTTTTCTGCCATCTGTGACATCATGCAACATAATGATAGACACCACCACCACTATGCATTAAACAAATAAAATAAGAACAAGACACCTGTCCCTCCAAGCTCGAACAATGTGGTGTTGGGCATCCCCTTGACAGCAGTACATATTCTAGGAAAGCTCAACCAAGAAGCAGATTTCCTCCGTCGGCATCACGAGAAAAATCATGAATGGGTTTTAAACAACGAGTTCTATCAACCAGCTTTCAGGATTGGGAATTTCCATTTTAAGATTTCTGTTCCATGGCAGAAGACACAAAATGCAGAGACTTTGCAACTAGGGCACCAGAACACAATTCAAGGGGCAAAGCCCTTTTGAACGAATTTTAGACACCATATGTCTCGGCTTCTTCTCCAAACCCACTCATTCCAACAGTGATTCTCAAGTTATGCAAATCCAGGATCAGAATGATCCTAATAGCCCCAGCCCCTAACTGTGGTACCTGTACATTCGAGATTACTCAATTGTCAAAAACAAGAGAACGCCTTGCAGGCTATATCTATTATCTAGACTTCAGGGCCAAATTCACCCTACAAACCTTCAATCTTTGACTGCATGGCTTCTGAAGTCAGACAGAATGGACACTTAAAGCTTCCTCAAGAATGTATCAGCATATTACAAGATGCAAAACGTCCATCAAAAAGATCCTGTAATGCACTGAAATGGAAATGATTCTTCATTTGGTGTCAGACTAAATGTTTCAATCCAATTTCATGTCGAGAAGAAACTCTTCTTCCATACTTGCCGCATTTAGCAACATCCGAGATGCAGCTCTGTTCTATAGAAGTTAATTTAGCAGCTATAATAACATATAGGAAATCACCACTTCAGCTTCATTCTTTAAGATTTTAGTTAACAAAGTCTTCCTTTTAAGTCTCTAGAAAAATATTCCTCCTGTGAAAGAACCCTTCTAAACCACAGGCACTTAACCTCATTCTGTCCAAACTAATGAGCCCTCCATTTGAACCAATTCATACAGCAACATTACAATGCCTGGAAAACTGTACTTTAATTGCTGTTACAGCACCTCTGAGAGTTGGTGAATTCTAAGCTATATTATCAGTCAAACCTTTTACTGGTTTTCATGCAAGCAGAGTTGTTTTAGGGCCACATCTTTCTTTCTTACTGGCCGTAGGGCCTGATTTTCACTTTAATTAAACTATTACATTACAAACCTTCTTCCCTAATGCTCCCACACCTACAGAAAGGTCCCTGCATTCCCTTGATGTAGGAAAGTGGGTTTCTGTTGCAGTAACCCCCCCACTTTTTGCCTGATAACTGATGCACTTTTCCTTGGTGTGCCCTGGGTCCCTGCCAATCAGGTACCCAGGGCCTGTGTTCCTTCCCTAAAAACTGCACTAAAGCCTAAACCCAATTGGCATCTCTGGCCACAGGTAAGCCCCTGGTAAATGGTACCCTAGGTACCCAGGGCACTGTGACCAGAGAAGGCCCCTAAGGGCTGCAGCACTTATTGTGCCACCCTTAGAGGCCCTGTACCCTGACACACACACCCTGCCTTTGCAGGCTGAGTGTCTTGGTGCAGAACTAAACAGAGAGTCGACATGGCACACATCCCTGTGTGCCATGCCCACAAACACACTGCCCTGGCATACCTCAGTCACCCCTCTAGCTGGGTGCACTATGCCAGTGGTGTGGGCACAGGTGCATGAGCCCTGTGCCCCTACAGTACCGAGGGCCATTCCTGGGCACTGTAAGTGCAGTGATGCCATTAAGAGTATATGGTGCTGGGAGGTTGTCATTACGAACTCCACAGCACCATAATGGCTACACTGAAGACTGAAAAGTTTGGTATCAAACTTCTCAGCACATTAAACCCACACTGATGCCAGTGTGGGATTTAATGAAAAATACACACAGAGGGCATCTTAAAGATGCCCCCTGAAAACGAACCTACCACTAGTGTCCAGGCTGAGTGGCTGCTTTCAGCTGCCACCATCAGACATGTTTCTGGACCCCTGGGTCGAGAGCCTGCTGCTCTCGGGTGCCTAAAACATTGCACATCCTGGGACGAGGTGCCAAGCCTCCTCCCCCAGGATGGGCAGGGTTCACAAAGGGGAAGCTTCAAAGGCCTGCCGCCTTTGTGAGCCTCTCCAGACCATTTGCTGCTGCCTGTCGACCCTCGAACCTGCTCCTGCTAAACCCCGGCGTCTCCAGTGGTCAGCAACCTCAAAAACCCCGGAGGACCTGACTGCCTTGTGACTCTAACTACCTGGGACTCCCCCGAGCAGTGGTACTGCTCAAAGCAAGTAACAAGCCCCTGACATCAGCCAGGAACCGCGAACCCTGCACACTCTGCACCCGCCAAGCCTGGCTTGTGCTGGAGTGAACAAAGACCTCGAGGACGTCCCCCTGGCGACTGTGACCCCAAATCCAGCACCCAAGGACCCACCTCGACGCTCCTGACGACGCCTGCAGCCTCAGAACCAGGGATCCCTCCAACCGCGACCAGCTGAGGGTAAGATTTCCCGATGCCAAAAGGCACCCCTGCACCCGGCGCCCTGCGGCCCCCTGTGCCCAACTCCTGGGTACCTACCTATCCTCCAACTACCCAACTTACCTCTCGAAGTGGTGGTCGCACCTGAAGAATCTTCGTCCCCGAGCTTGCAGCCTTTGTTCGTTCTTGAGCTCCTCCATTGAATAACATTGAGCGCCCGACGGCTCAAAAGCACCCTGCACCCAGCCGCCCGAGTGAGCCTGGCAGTGCAACCACTACTCTAATCTACTTCCCCATTTGCCCTGAGCAAGTGACCAGGAGCCCAGCTCCCACAGCCGCGTGGCCTGCTTGCCAGCAGCCACCAACCAAAGGCCCCCTGCCTGCCATAGGATAACATTGTGCCTACTCACTCTGCACCCGGCCGCCCCTGTGCCGCTGAGTGTGTAACAACTGTACCTACCTGACCCTGGGAGACCCATGAGTCTGTGCCCAGAACCTTAACTCTGCCAGTCGAGTACTTACCCAAAAGCCGATAACTCACTTTTCTTCCATAGGGTAACATTGACTGGTTTCACTTGGAAATTCTTCTAAGTGTGGAGTTTTGAAACTTTAAAATATTCATCTAAAATCAGCCGAATCACGAAAACGAAAATACTCACCTGTTATCAGGAGATATCCCAGTGCTGGATCTTGGTGCCCAGCACTGACCCTGAAAAGTAATTGTAACTGTACTTACCGGTAACTTGAATTTCCTTCCATAGGATAACATTGCCTGGTTTTTGCTGAAAAAGTTTCTAAGTGTCGATTTTTGAAACTTACAAATATTTGCTAAAAATCGCCTGTGTGACATAAACGCATTCTTTCAATTGTTTACAGGAGATGCACCAGTGCTGGATCCAGGATCCAACACTGAGTAAGAAAAAGTAACGATAGCACTACTTACCTGCTAAGTGAATTTCCTCCCATAGGATAACATTGGTGATTCTATGTGAAAAAGTTTCTAAGTGTCAACTTTTAAAATACAATAATATTCCTTAAAAATCACAACTGTAACCAAAACGTTTTTACTCAACTGTTTACAGGAGATGTCCCAGGACTGAATCTAGGATCCAGTCCTGTGGTAAGGAAAGTAATCTATTGCATTTAACTAGAAATTCCCATTGAGCTCAATGTATTATTGTGTTTGAAATTGTGTTGCCTAATGCAACAACTGTAACTACTGTGTTCAAAAGTCTATTGCCTATTGAAAGTATTCAACTACAGCATTTGATTCTGAGAAAGTATTTTGATACCTATTGTTGGTTCTAAAATAAAACAACAATATATTTTTATATACAAACCATTGGCCTAGAGTTCAGTTCTTGAGTGTGTGGCTTCATTTGCTGACTGAGGGTGTACAACAAATGCTTTACACTGTCCTCTGATACTGCCTTACTGCTCGACCAAGCTACCACTTTAGAGAGTAAGGTTATATCTAACTTTAGCCTCTGCCAAACCTCTGGGGACTGTGGACTCTGTGCACACGGAACCTTACTTTGGTGCAGTATATACAGAGCCACTTTCTTACACTTGATAATAGAAAAGTTTTACAATTTTATTTAGAAAAAAACCAAATACATAATAAAGTCAAAACAACTCTTTGTCAACTTATGGTCACATCAGGCAAGAGCTGGCCAGTTCAAACAATCAATTGCTAGAACTATAGTAACTTGTATCTCATTATGTTATCAACTTTCAAGGAAAACCTAAAGCCCGCTCAATGAGGGGAAACGCTGCTACCACGGCATGAATCCGAATTGTTCCTAGTGCAGCTAAACACTATTGTCTGAAGCCAGAGTTAAACAGGACACTCTCAAGGATCTCTTTAAATGAAGAGCATCTATAAAAATATTCACAAAAAAACAAGCGGTTATAGTGATGTTATAGTTGGGTCTTGTAACAATATAAAATAAATACTGTTTAAAAATCCTAAAACACTTAAATTCACCAGTTATATTTTACCGACCAAAGTATAGCTTGCGTCTGCATCATGCACTGCTTATGACCTTACATATTACATCACTCATGACATGTTAGAAGACATCATTGATGACATCACTGAAATCTTCTCAAATGACATTGATGATGTCAATGATAATATCAACCAATGCGTATGACAGTTTGCGATAAGCTTTTCAGCTTTCACCCTTCTGCCGTGCGTGGTCTGGTGGTTGGCCGCTAGGCTTGGCCTTTGACTGTGTCTGACATGGGGTTGTCGGCAGGGCCTGGCTTGCGTCCAAGCCCTGCGTCTAAGCCCCCTAACCCCACTGAATGGGTGGTTAACCCCCTGCTGCGCACTTCCTTTGCCCGTGTACAGGGTGGGGTTGGCTGCTGAGCCTGGCCTGCAGCCACACCCTGCACCCCTATTCCTCTGTCTCCCCCGTGGGCAGCCAACAGCCTACAGGCCCTCCCATATTTTTTTTTTTTTTTTTTTTTTTTTTTTTTTTAGTACCACAGTACTCCCTCTGTTCTGCAGCTGAAGCGCCACCCCTGTACTGTAAGACCACCTAAGCTTCACTTATTGATACATGCTTTGTCTTGCTGCCAATTATTTTTCCAATTTCTTATTCTGTGGGACCAACCTTCCAGACATCACAATAATTTAAACCCTAATTTCTCAAAAATGGTAGTACATATTTATACATAGTCACAAAAAGCATGCTTTTAAGTAAAGATCTAGCTTTCTGTCAAATTTGGTGTCATTCTGTTTTTTTCTGTATTGGTTCCCAAAGTTTGTAGGATAATTTGCCTGGGAAAAAGATGTTTTGGTACCCCCTTTTACTCGCCCCCTCCCTTGACCGATCACCCAGAAACCTTCAAGGAAGAAGCTGAGGTGGAAGAACTTTTTTAAAAATTTTTTTTTTATCCCAATTAAAAAATAGAGCCTTCTGATTTGTCCAGCGGCTTTTTATGGCAGGAGTGCTGCTATTTCTTTTGTAGCTTATCACCCCTATTGTGGGCTGCTGAAGTGCTTACCCATATCGTAGCATGCTACACTGCGTGGGTGTGTGGCTGGAAGAGTGTTGTCTTTAGCCTATGTTGGAAGTGTTTACGTGTTGTGTGCGATTGCACTGACAGGTTCTCTTGTCTTGGGACACCACACATAATGGTGTTGATGCCTGATGAGTGTAAAAGAGAGTTAGACCCATTTGATAATGGGATGAAAGCTTTTTCTTGTGCATTTGGGCTTATAAAAGATGGCAGAGCAAATGTTGCTTTTTCACAGGCATTTTCTAGTTTGATTTACTGGGAGAGTTTGTCTCTGTTTTTTAAAAATGTATGCCCTTGTAAAAGAGCTGATGTTACAAGTAAGTAACATTTTCTTACCGGTAGCTTGATGTTTCATGTTCAAGGTTGTTTAATGATGAAAATTAGTTGCATGGTCAGTTTATTAATAAAGAAGCTTGACTTTTGTTTGTTTTCCAGCCAGGGGCAAAAGGCCCTGACCAGCGAGGACGTTCTGCACCCATTGCTAGAACCAAATCACTGTCGCTGATGCAGCAAGCAAGGTTTGCTGCCCCTAACAACCCTCTGGTTAGGAAGGAGCCTTCTCCATTCGGTGGTGTGGCTGTGGCAAGCGCAAGGCTGGTAAGCACTTTTACCCTGGACATGTATCGTATGTTGTGGTAACATGGCGTGACCCGGTATACTGCTCTGGCAAGGAATTGTACTGTTGGCATGTAAAGGTGTGTGAATACAGGTGCTCTGGTATCATGGAAATGCTACTGGCGTGCCATTTAATGCCACTGTATGGTCCGTAATCCGGCACTGTATCATAAATGCTGCTACTCTAGTGCAGCATAGTAAACATTGCTCACATGATAGGGTCCGTGGTAGAAGTGGGCGGGTTCTGTTGGGAATGACGCTCCCAATCTTTTTCAATTTTACACTAACAGTTCCCATACTTCTTGTGACCTCGCCAACAAATTTTCTAACCCCGCCCCCCATTGCACTCGGCATAGTTCCCATACCTTTCTGAATGCACTGAAACCTCTGGCTGTGGTAAATGTTGCAGGTGTGGCATAATTTGGCAATGCCTCAATTGTAAATTTCCCAGTAATGAGTTGCATATGGTGAATATTACATTAGAAAACATATGGATTTGTAAGCACAGGGCATTCTACCAGGTGATCCTAATGGCACCTTTCTGGTTCACTGTAAGTGACCTAATTGTTATTATCCTGTCTCCTTCATGGGATCTTCATTGACAGGCATAAGTACTGAGTTGTCCCACCCGCAAGTGGGATCCAGCAGCACTTTTTCCAAAATATTAATGTAAGCAAACTTTCTTTAGAAAATGCTGTTTCCCAAAACATAATAGTCATTTGATAGCCTATTGCAGACTATATTGGCCAATTTTCAATTATTTTCTTTAAACATACTTTTATTAGTTTTAAAAAATCACAATATTAAAAAGAGACAAGCAACTCTTTCACCAACCATATTTAAAAAGGAAAAATAAGATAAAAGCAGGACAATGTAGCTAAATCGACTGCAGTCTAGAGATGGTAGAAGCATGACACTGCTTTCTAAGGAAGTGCGCTCCACCGATATCCCATCATGCTTTGTCAGCTGTAGCGGTTTCAATTCTTTTTTGATTGGAGATTTAGGATCCTGCCTTTTAGGTAAATTATGTGTGAGGGGCAGTTGCTTGTGATTTCAATAGAGATTCCCCTAAAGGTGACCTAGGATTACAGGTAAGAATCTGTTCCCTCTTGTTCGGGGGTCTCCATTGATAAGCTCCGTCACAGAATAGCAAGGCCATCTCAAAAATCAGACAGTGGAATTAAAAAACGAAATATCTTGCCTTAACTGAAAAAATTCCTTAAAATGCCCTACCTGGGCATCTGCTCTTGAGACTCATTTAAGACAGTAGTGTCTTGTAAGGGTTTGAATTGACCAGCATGTAGCTGGAATTTATTGCTTTCCTACTCTAGCTACTGTTTTAGAGTTGTACAGGGATATGGTTGCCATTCTTCTCTGCTCCAGCACTGGCTCCGACATTGGGGCCTTTGATAACCGCGGGTTACTGAGGCGATGTATGTTGTATGGGAGGCGATGCAGCTCTTGTAGACTGCTCAAAAAAGCTGTGGAAGCCTCCCTTCTCCTGCATGTTGAAGGAGGGGGCGCTTACTTTGTGCCTTGGTGAGACAAAAAGATAGATCTGTTGGAGCTTGGGATAGCTGTTACTGGCTCCTGAGCTGAGCAGAAGGTGGATGAAGTTTCTGCAGCGGACCAGAGCCGAATGTTTGATTCCTGATGAAGTTGTTTTAAGAGGGAAAGTAGGAGAAGAAGATGCCCCAGCATTGTTCCACTCGATGTAGAAGAGGCTGCCTTTTCACTTTGTTGCTGCCCTAGATAATTACGGCCTGGCCCTCTTGCTTGGTGCAGCAGTGTGATTTCGAGACCTCTGATGGCTCTCCCCAGAGTGGAGAATTCTTTCTGCAGGCCACCAAAGGACTCTAAGCAGAAAGGAAAGAATTTGGACTTATTCTTATCGAAGTATAGGCCCACTGGACAGCCGTCGAGCAGGCCTCTCCCCTGGAAAATCGTTGCTCGTGGTTGCATTTAAGAAACTGGAATGGCATGGTGAGCAAAAAAACGATGGATTTAGGCCCAGATCTCTGTACTGGGGTGAATGTATGACATTGTTCTGCATCCTGTCCATCAACTGTTCTTTTTGCATTTGTCACCCCGAGTGGGATGGGTATGCCCAGACGTGGGTCCCGTGCTCTCCATGCCACTGGAGTCAAGCTATCCTGGCTGATGAGGGCTGAAAGCCCGAAACCGGTCCTAGGATGCTTGTTTCCAGTCCAGGGAGGACCTGGCCTGGCAGTTCGGGCTGGACTGTTCCCATTGGGCGCAAAGTCAAGACTGATTTGCATATGGCTGGGTCCAAACTGGAATGGCATGGTGAGCAACAAAACGATGGATTTAGGCCCAGATCTCTGTACTGGGGTGAATGTATGACATTGTTCTGCATTCTGTCCATCAACTGTTCTTTTTGCATTTAAGGAACTCCAGGCTGCATTGCGAAGCATTGATGGGAATGCGATGGCTACGTAGGGGGCAGTTGGAGTTGATCACTCGCAGTAATGCCTTAGCGACTCATCGCAGTGAATGGTTGAGATGGAACTGGACATTTCTACCATAAGGCTGGAGGGCAAGGACTCCTGAATTTCGAGAGTGTGCAGTCCACTCAGTTATGTGGCTGCAGGGAAAAGTGGAGGTCCTCGAGAACCAGGCCCACTCCGCCAATTTGCAAGCGTAAGGGTTTCAACCTACGAAGAGGGTGAGAATTTCACTGATTTGATTTTTAGCTCTCCTCTGTTTTGTGGCGATCGAGCTCCTTTAATTCTTTGGAGAGCTTTTCAATTCCCACTCAAGCTTTGTTGGTGTCATTAGAGCTGTCGTCTGCAAGAAATCTTTCTTCTATAACGGCTGCAAAATTCTTATGTTCCCAAATTCAAACAAGAAAACGCAAGAAAGGGGGAGAAACCAGTTGCAACTGTTCAGAAACCTTGTGCAGAGGGGAATGGAAAGAGCAGTTTGGAACCCAGTGACACACAACAATCGGGGGCATATTTCAGAAGATGGAAGCTACTTGAGACTTCTTGGTTTGAGTTTGAGTTAGAGATGGTCCTGGGGCAAACTCGGGAGCTTGAGGCTTCTCCAGACCTGCTAAAATGTCATTGTTCAGTTTTTTTGGTGTTTGTTCTGTGTTCTAAATGGTTATAGACGAGATGACTATTTGAGTTTTAAAAAATATTAATAAAATGTATTATGGCTGCCCATTTTCAGTGACTACACCTGGTGCCAACAGGTGCGCAGATGGCAGTTTGTTTTTCTGTGCCTCATCTTCGCAGTGCGGAACTCTCGCTCGGTGTCTCACTGCCACAATTGTGCAGCATTTCAACAGCAATTGGGTGCAGTGTTTTCCCAAACGTCGGGATTCAAGCCTAGAAGATATCTCTTTTGGATCCTTACAGCATCTGCATAGGGTGTCTGGATTTGGAACACAAAGCCATGGCCGGTGACTCTTGTACCTCCATGTACCCGCTGCCCGTCAGGGAGTAGGTAGACCAAGTTGTTTTTGGCTACAGCTCACAGGGAGACACCAAAGTGCTCTTCATCACCCAAAGGTAAGTCACTTAGCAGGGAACGCTCTCCTAAGAGGTCTCTCCACAAGAAGCGTTGCAGGACGGGAAGGTCCTCTTCCTCAAGGTAACAGTCCCATTGTCTGGACTCTCAGCACCTTTCCCCAAAACTGGACTCTTCCTTATCGTAGGGCAAAACCCTACGCTGAAAAAGAAGAGACCCAAGTTTCCATGTCCATCCACCGACTCCTGACAGGCGGAGGCCTCCCAGCTTACCATGCTGGACATCTTTATGGTGGCTCCACCACCTTCATGGCCACTTTCAAAGAGTGTCTTCTCCCCACAGATGATGCTCATCCTGATTGTCCCGCATTGGGTGTGGAGGCTTTGGTCTGCCGATCTGGTGGTAATTAGCATTCGGCCTCCTATGACAGACTACCATAGTGACCCAGCCTTGAGAAGAAGCTGTATGACAGTGAATTGAACTTTTATTGTGTAAATCAGAACTTCTGCCTTCTATCCTGATCGCAGCAGCATCCAAAATACAACCCAAAGCTACGGAAATAGGCGTATGCTTTTCACAGTTTCCCCTGATTCCAACAGCGATGGCAAAGCCCAAGCAATAACCTTGAGATTTCATTTATTACATTAATTCTATGAAAAGTGCCGCATAAGCAATGTTAACAGTATAAAATAAAGAGACACTTCCAGTCACTTAACAGAGAATCGCTGTTCTGCAGATGGATCAAGAGAAAGGGCCTTCAATAGTCCTTTGTATGAGAATAAAGTTGGTTCACCCATAATATGTGCAGGTGACTAATCCCGCAATGAAGGTGCTAAGAAACATATGAAAAAACAAGAGGAAACACGAGGATGAGGAACAAATAGAGCAGCATACGTCAGGAGAGGCCAGAGAATGGACACAGTAAGGCAAAGTGAAGCCTGTAGCAGAGAGATAAAGGAAGCCAGAGCAGCATAGTAGAGGATGGAAAATCTGAGCAGGGTGGAAATGAAAAAAGAATACTGATGCAGGAATTCTGTATAGCTGACGTGGAACAGTGGTGTGTGTACATGGACAGACCAGCATCAAGAGAAATGCAGTAAAAAAGTACAAAAGTTTATAACAGCAGTTTCAAAGAGGAGAGAGGGAGAAATGATCTGATCTTAGAAGGGAGAGCCGGGCACATTCTGGTCAACACAGATGATTAACTGAATGTTGTCAACATAGGCCAACGCAGAACATGCAAGTAATGTACTTATTTCTTTTTATACGTGTATAAATATTACAAAGTCTCAGGGACCCCAAAGTTGTACCTGAGAGCTGCATCACTAAAATGGCGGAAGGGTCAGAAGCTAGGACCATACTTCCTGAAAAGATAATAAAAAAACTGTTGACCACTGTCTTGACAATTCCCACTTCTTGAGCGAGGATTTCAGAATGACTTGATCCACTGCCCTAAACATGGCGTAGAAATCCCACAGCATCATGCCCTCCACATCCTCATTGCCCATATTGTTTCTCAGGTAGTCTAATTGCATTTCCAGGGCTGCTTCTGTGCCCCTGCCTGGGTGAAATCTGGTTGTCTGGGATCGGGCAATTGATGTTTTTCAAATAGACCAAGAATTGTTTTGCCGCAATTCTTTACAGCACCTTACTGAAGTGGGAAAGTAGAGTAACTGGACAATAGTTCTCTGCCACTGAGCTGTTGTCAAGAGGATTTTCAAATACTGCTATCAAAATGTATCTAGCTGCCATTTCTGCGTCCTTGAAAAAATAAATGGGCCATCTCTATTCGCATCTTGGTTAGTCAAAGAACTTGTGAAGAAACTCCCACTGGTTTCAAAATGTACTCCATCATGAGAACTTAATGCTAATGTTTCAGCGTCTACAAAGCCCTTTTTGAGCCTGTTCATAGGACATCTAGACAACCTCTTTCATGGAAAACAGTCTTCTCGCTTGCCATCAGCCAGGATGAGTCAGATACAAGCTTTCTCCATGAAGAAGCCATACGTACTCTATTATAAGAATATAATGACACTCCAAATCAACCCAAGCTTCAGTCCTATGTTGCTTTCAATGTTTCACATTAATCAGCTAGTTCTGCTTATCTGCCCTCCTTCTGTAACCAAATTCTACAGGTAAAAAATACCTTTCATTCTTTTAATGTCGAGCGATGTTTTAGTTGGAAAAAAGAGTTAATCAGTTAGATCAACTTTCTGTAGCCTTTGGTCAAGCTAGCAAAGTTAAAGTCTTGTTGACACAAGGTGTCTGTTAGACCTGTCAGCCCTAGGGTGGTCTTTCCCTATTTTTTTTTCCTTTTTCGCCTCCTTTTTGCCACCATATTTTTACTGGACCTAGGTCTCTGGGCACCTTGCCACTGCTAGCCAGTGCTGAGGTGCAGGTGCTCTCTCTCACTCAAGATGGCTGCCACAGGCCCCTGCTACTGCAGAGGGGCCTGACACGCATACACACTAGTAGCCAGGGTCAGGCTGGGGTATAGGGATACAGTATCCATTCCATCCCCGCCTCTGGGCCACATAGCCAGGCATGTAGAAGGTTCCAGAACCTTCCGGGCTGTGGGAGGAGTTATGTTTTGCCGCCTTTGGGAGAGTCACCTGACCTAGGAGTATAAAAGGCTTGGAGGGAAAACTTTCTAGTCAGTTGATGAGGCACCACTGAACCTGGGAGAACCTCTGCCGGAGTATAGGCTTTAGGGCCTAGGGGGAGACCTACACTACTGCTGCTGACAGGGCTGAGGTCCTGCTGTAGTAAGATAGCTGAGGAACGCCCACCACCCACTGACCTTGCCCAGTGTGAGGGGACCCAGGGAACCACCTTCAGCGTGCCGGGAGGAACATCAAGCACTCCCAGAACCACCAACTCATTCCCCCCCTCATAAGAAGAAACTCCTGACAGGAAACTTTGACAAGGAACTTATAACAAGGAACTTCTGACAAGAAACTTACAACTAGAAGCGCCTAAGAAGCAACCAAGCTGAAGCAGTCGCAAGACCCCTTAACTTGAGGAGGCCTGTCCGTCCAGCAAGGCCTAAAGCCTAAAACTGCCCAACTGGGGATCACCAGGTAAAGCGCCGTACCCTGAAGCGCTAAACCTTCACCCCCTATTCACCTTTGCCTGTTGCTGGGCTGCCCCCAAGTACTTTGCCAGTCAGCCCTGCCCACAGGCTGCTGGTGCACCATGTGTGCTGTTGTCCCTCAGGTCACTGACCTTATGATGAAGATCACCGCCGCGGCCGCCGCCGCCTGAGAGGAGAAACCGTGTGGTGAAGTGCGCCGTCGCGCCCTCATCAAAGGAAGCGCTGAGGTGGAGGAAGCCCCTCAGGTGTGTGAGGTGAGGAGCGCCGTCCGCGCCCTCACCGAAGCCTCCAGGGGCCCGGGGCCCTCATCGCCGCCGTCGCGGCCAAGGAGTCGTGCCTGCCGCCGCCGCGGCCAAAGAATTGCCCCCGCCGCCGTAGCGGCCCAAGAATTGTTCCTGCCGCCGTCGCGGCCAAGAATTGCCCCCGCCGCCAAAGCGGCCGAAGAATCGCCGCCACCGCCGAAGCGGCCCAAGAAATTGCCACCGCCGCCGAAGCGGCCCAAGAAATCGCTAACGCGATCTTCAGCGAGGCCTCCCGGCCCCGCAGACGCCGTTGCCGAGCAACCAGGGGTCGCTCGGCGTGACCCGGGAAGGCCGCGCACCGATTGGGCGCCGGCTCCCGGTCCCGCCCAGCGCCGAAGGAAGCCCGGGAAGAGCCCCGGCAGTGCAGAAGGAGACGGGGAGCCGGCCGGAGAGGACTGCCGGCTCCCGCTCCCTTCCCCCAGCAGCCCTGAGCCCACCTGCACTTACCCTGAGCACGGGGGCCGGAGGAGGGTGATCCCGGCCCCCGCAACGAGCCGCATTCATAATCCCTGATCCCGGGGACCGGAGTAAGGCATACCGGCCCCCGCAACGACCCGCAACACCGGCCAGAAGGCCGAGACACTCCCGACCGGGCCCCGCCCAACAGAACACGGGCCGGCCCGGATGAACGCCAGTCGCCCTGAAGCGCGACCAACGACCACACCACAGGTGAGCCCTGGAGGCCCCTAGGGCCCATAAAACGCCACTGGGGGCCGGGGGCCACTATTAACCCTTACTATTATAGTCCTACGAGGCGAGGCCCCAGAGAGCAGTGGGCCTGGCCTGAATTAACCCCTAAGGAACCTAGAAGCCCCAGAATACAGGACATGTTGAGGGATTCCCCACATAGTTCATTCATGTATTGATGATGCCCACAGTATGTAATGATTTATGCCAATGCCTATTATAATTACTGCCTAGGCCATGGTTTTAGCTGTTAAGTCTTTACCACAAGGGGAAAGTGTTTAATGGAGTTGAGCTGAAGTGTACACCGCCAAGAGTTGAAGTATTTTATGTTACAGGTGTACTGGAGTTGCGACGCCCACTGTATTGAATGTGGGTGCGCCTAGATTAATGCAGGCCTATTTAAATGTAACGTGAAAAGCCTTCTTTTAAATAATTGAATATGCTAAAGTAAACTGTATGTTTAGGCCTATGTTTTATTAACGTACCTTAAGATCATTATTAAGTGCTACATGTAGGAGATAATTCCTGCGGCCTCTTAGTGGCCTACAATGTTGAAGAGCTATGCAGCTTTATTTAAAATGTGCACCAGTTGAGTAATATAATGAATTTGAATGTAGATCTGAATTAACCTGCCTTATCTGATGCCAACTTAATTTATTTATAAAAGATCTTGATTTTAAATACAAAAGCCTGGTGTGGTGTCATGTTATTGCGTTCGCATTTGTGAGTCAAAGTGAGAGTGTGCTGCACAACTGCCTTACACATTGCCTTCGCGTGCCTTTCCCGCTTCACGCCATGCTACCGTGTCGGACTCGGTAACCCCGGTTCCAACATTTGGTGTTCAGCGGTTGGATAAGGACTGGTGTTTGTGCAGCACCCTACAGTGACTCAGTGTGTGCCGCAATTAGACACCTATTGTAATGCAAGTGCTAGGAATTCTTTTATGATTGCCAATTGTGTACATTCCTGCGTTAGACCTGTTACCTACAGTTTAGAACCCCTTCCTTAAATTGTCTGGGACCACACCTAGGAGGATGGAGTTGGAGTTAGCCAACCTAGAAAGGTATACGGTGACACAGCTCAAGGAGTTCTGCCTAGAGAGGGGTGGCCGTCAAGCGAGGTGCCAGGAAAGGGGTGCTTCAGAAAGCTTTGAGGGCATGGGTAATGGCCCACCCGGAGGGAAGAGGGGACGAGGAGCAGGGGGAGACAGACAACCCAGAAGGACTGGACCTACTGCATATTGATGTTAGCGAGAATATGTTGCCAGGAAGACGTTCCAGGGCAGGCAGTAGTGCATCAGGGGGGAGTTTGTCAGCAGAGGAATTTGAGGATAGGAGGGAGGAGAGGCAACTAACATTAGAACTTGCTAAGATGGAAAGAGAAGGAGAACAGGCAAGGCTAGCCATGGAGGAAAGGAAGCTTGCACATGAGCTTAGCCTGAAGGAGCTGGAGCTCCGAGCCTTGCAGATGGAGATGCAGGGCAGAGTGAATGGTGGCAGCGTACCTGCTGGGGTTCCACAGGAGCCCAAATTCTATTTACCCAGAGAGGTGATAGCCAGTTTTAGTGTAGGTGATGACATCAACAAGTGGTTGGCGGCGTATGAGGTAGCTTTGGTGGCCCATAGAGTTCCTGAGAGCTACTGGGGAGGAGGTCTTTATAGGTACATACCTCCACTAGTAAGGGACACACTCTTAACTTTGGATAAGGGGAGCAGACTAACTACCCTATCATGAAGGAGGCCCTACTCAAGAAGTTTGGCCTCACCCCAGAGAAGTACCGCCAAAAGTTCCGCAACAGCCACAAGCTTCACACACAAAACTGGGTGGATTTTTTTGACTATGCCCGGAAGGCATTGGAGGGTTGGGTGCGTGGCAGCAACGTTGATAATTACACTGGGCTGTACGACCTGTTCTTGAGAGAGCACCTCCTAGAGAAATGTTTTCCGGAGCTGCGCCAGTACTTGGTGGACCGCAAGCTGACCAATCCTAGGGAGCTTGCGGAGGAGGCAGACACGTGGGTCAGCACTCGGGTGTCCCACAAGGGAGCCGGGGCGGACCCCCCGAAAGGTGGACAGGGGCTCCCCCAGAAGAAAGAGGGGGAGATAAAAAGAGGGAGTTCTTTAAAGGTCCCCAAAATAAACCGCCTGGGAGAGGGGTAGGTTCCCCATCCCAATCTGGATTCCAGAAACCCACTTATCCTGACAGATGTCAGCAGCCCAGAACTGTCCGGTGCTACGAGTGCGGGGAGGTTGGACATTATAAGGGGGATCCCAAGTGTCGCAAGAGAACCCCAGCCCCCACAGGAGGTAAGAGCCCCGGGGTGGCCAGTGTAGCGCTTGGGGAGGAGTTGTCCCTAGGTAGGGGAGGTGAGTGGACAGGCTTGACCTTAGTTTCCCTGGGGGATAGAGAGATCATCCCACGGGTTCAGGTACCCGCGAACACTGCCAAGTATCGGCAGAGGGTCCTGGTGAACGGGGAGGAGGTGGAGGCTCTGAGGGACACAGGTGCCAGCATGATGATGGTGAGGCGTCAGCTGGTGTCCCCAGAGCAGGTGATTCCTGAGGAATTCCACCCGGTTGTTATGGCTGATAATAGCCTGGGTCATTACCCCGTGGCCCAAGTTCCCTTTGAGTGGGGAGGAGTATCAGGTCTGTTGAAGGTTGCGGTGAGCCCTGCCATGCCAGTTGACTGTCTGTTGGGCAACGACTTGGAACATACTGCCTGGAGGGAGGTAGAGTTCAATGCCCATGCTGAGATGTTGGGATTACCAGGATGGACTTGCGTTGTCACGCGGTCCATGGCTGCCCGACAAGGAACTCAGCTCGGGTTGGAGCCTGAAATAATGGCCCAGCCCACTGCTGGACGAGGAGATGTCCAGGAGGAGACACCCGGTGAGATGGATGGGGAGCCCGCAGAGGTGACCCCGGAGTCCGCTGAGGTGGTTGGTTTTCCCGTGGGGGACCTGCCAACCCCTGCAGAGTGGCAGGTGGAAGGAGGGCCTACCCGGGAGGAATTTTGCCGGGCGCAGAAAGAGTGCCCTACGCTTGAAGGCATGCGGCAACAGGCCGAAGCCCAAGCAGCTGGAAACAAGACTGGTAATTACCATGTCTACTGGGAGGATGGTCTCCTCTACAGTGAGCCTAAGGCTCCGGTGCATGGGTCCGCCCGAGCCGTGGTGGTCCCCCAATGCTACCGAGCCTTTCTGCTAGAGTTGGCACACGAAATACCACTAGCAGGACACCTGGGCCAAGACAAGACGTTTGCGCGTCTGGTCCCACATTTTTATTGGCCCAGGATGCGCGTCACTTCTGACACTTTTTGCAAGACTTGCACCACTTGCCAAGCGAGCGGCAAGACGGGGACGAAAGTGAAGGTCCCTCTAGAACCTCTCCCAGTTGTCGATACCCCTTTTGAGCGGGTAGGGATTGACATTGTCGGGCCATTGGACCCGCCGACTCCTGCAGGACATAGGTTCATTTTGGTGCTGGTAGACCACGCCACCCGGTACCCAGAGGCAATCCCTCTGAGGACCATCACTGCACCGGTGGTGGCGCGGGCCCTGATGGGGATTTTTACCCGAGTGGGATTCCCCAAGGTCGTGGTGTCAGATAGGGGCACGAATTTCATGTCGGCCTACATGCAGGCCATGTGGAAGGAGTGTGGAGTGACCTACCGGTTCTCCACTCCTTACCACCCCCAGACGAACGGACTCGTGGAGCGCTTTAACAAAACCTTGAAGGGGATGATCAGGAGCCTACCCGAGGACTTGAGAAGAAAGTGGGACGTCCTCTTACCCTGTCTGCTCTTCTCCTACCGAGAGGTGCCGCAGAAGAGGGTCGGTTTCAGCCCCTTTGAGCTGCTCTATGGCCACCCCGTTCGGGGGCCCCTCAGTCTTGTCAAGGAGGGGTGGGAGAAGTCTTCCTCGAAGCTTCCCCGTGATGTGGTCAGCTATATGCTGGCATTCCGCAGTCAAGTGGCCAAGCTGTGGAAAGAGGCCTCGGACAATCTAGAGGCAAGTCAAGCCGTCATGAAGAAATGGTATGACCGGAACACGCGGACGGTAGAGTTAGACGCTGGACAGAAGGTGTGGGTCATGGAGCCAGGAGAGCTTAGCGCCCTCCAGGACCGGTGGACTGGGCCGTTTGAGATCTTGGAAAGAAGAGGCCAGACCACATATGTAGTTGATGTGAAGACCCCACGTCAACCCCACCGGGTGTTCCACGTCAACCGCCTGAAGCCCCACCAGGAGCGTTCAGAACTCACTCTCCTAATGATAACAGATGGAAGTGAGGAGGAGGAGAGTGAGCCTCTTCCAGACCTTCTGGCGGCCCATGAGAAGGATGGTTCGGTAGAGGGAGTGGTCCTCGCCCCATCCTTGACCCCAGAGCAACAGAGGGACTGCCGCCAGGTCTTGGGGCAGTACGCCTCGTTGTTCTCCCTCACGCCTGGAATCACGCACATGTGTACCCATGATGTGGACACAGGGGACAGTCCGCCAGTAAAAACCAAGTCTTACCGGCTGTCCGATAAAGTCAAGGCTAGTATCCAGGGTGAGGTTACCAAGATGCTAGAACTGGGAGTGATTGAGCCTTCCAGTAGCCCTTGGGCTAGTCCGGTGGTGTTGGTGCCGAAAGCGGCCCCACTGGGCACCACACCAGAACTTCGGTTCTGTGTGGATTACCGTGGACTCAACTCAGTCACTAAGACCGACGCTCACCCGATCCCTCGGGCGGATGAGCTCATTGACCGGCTGGGAGCAGCCCGGTATTTGAGTACCATTGATTTGACGTCAGGCTATTGGCAGATAGCCATGGCGGAAGGAGCAAAGGAGAAGACTGCGTTCTCCACCCCCGATGGCCACTTTCAATTTCGAGTGATGCCCTTCGGGTTGAAAAATGCTCCAGCCACTTTCCAGCGGTTGGTGAACCAGGTGCTGTCTGGCCTAGAGGCCTTCTCTGCTGCCTACCTGGATGACATAGCTGTCTTCAGTAGCAGCTGGGAGGACCATCTGGAGCATCTCCAGGAGGTGCTACAGGCTTTGCAACGGGCTGGTCTAACCATCAAGGCCAGCAAGTGCCAGATTGGACAGGGATCTGTCGTGTACCTGGGACATCTGGTGGGCGGAGGTAAGGTGCAACCCCTCCAAGCCAAGATTGAGACCATCTTGGCCTGGGAGCCCCCAAGACCCAAACAGAGGTCCGAGCTTTTCTCGGCCTCACGGGATACTACCGCCGGTTCGTCAAGGGATATGGAACCATCGTGGGCCCATTGACGGAATTGACTTCAAAGAAGCAGCCACGCAGAGTCATCTGGACGGCTGCCTGCCAGGAAGCCTTTGAGACCCTCAAACGTGCAATGTGCACCGCACCGGTGCTCAGGACTCCAGACTTTGGACGGGAATTTATTGTCCAGACAGACGCTTCTGAGCATGGCATAGGAGCTGTGCTCTCGCAGCTGAATGACGATGGCCAAGACCAGCCAGTGGCCTTCATTTCCCGAAGACTACTCCCCGGGAACAGCGGTGGAGTACCATCGAACGAGAAGCCTTTGCTGTGGTTTGGGCTGTCAAGAAGTTGAGGCCATACCTTTTTGGTTGTCACTTCCTGATCCAGACCGACCACAGACCCCTTCGCTGGCTCATGCAGATGAGAGGCGAAATCCCCAAATTGTTGAGGTGGTCCATTTCCCTCCAGGGGATGGACTTTCGGGTGGAACATCGACCCGGTGTAGACCACGCCAACGCTGACGGTCTCTCCCGGTTTTTCCGCCTTAGCGAAGAGAACTCCCTAGAGGTTGGGAAGCTCTCCCCTCTTTCGGCTGGGGGGACGCGTGTTAGACCTGTCAGCCCTAGGGTGGTCTTTCCCTATTTCTTTTCCTTTTTCGCCTCCTTTTTGCCACCATATTTTTACTGGACCTAGGTCTCTGGGCACCTTGCCACTGCTAGCCAGTGCTGAGGTGCAGGTGCTCTCTCTCACTCAAGATGGCTGCCACAGGCCCCTGCTACTGCAGAGGGCCTGACACGCATACACACTAGTAGCCAGGGTCAGGCTGGGGTATAGGGATACAGTATCCATTCCATCCCCGCCTCTGGGCCACATAGCCAGGCATGTAGAAGGTTCCAGAACCTTCCGGGCTGTGGGAGGAGTTATGTTTTGCCGCCTTTGGGAGAGTCACCTGACCTAGGAGTATAAAAGGCTTGGAGGGAAAACTTTCTAGTCAGTTGATGAGGCACCACTGAACCTGGGAGAACCTCTGCCGGAGTATAGGCTTTAGGGCCTAGGGGGAGACCTACACTACTGCTGCTGACAGGGCTGAGGTCCTGCTGTAGTAAGATAGCTGAGGAACGCCCACCACCCACTGACCTTGCCCAGTGTGAGGGGACCCAGGGAACCACCTTCAGCGTGCCGGGAGGAACATCAAGCACTCCCAGAACCACCAACTCATTCCCCCCCTCATAAGAAGAAACTCCTGACAGGAAACTTTGACAAGGAACTTATAACAAGGAACTTCTGACAAGAAACTTACAACTAGAAGCGCCTAAGAAGCAACCAAGCTGAAGCAGTCGCAAGACCCCTTAACTTGAGGAGGCCTGTCCGTCCAGCAAGGCCTAAAGCCTAAAACTGCCCAACTGGGGATCACCAGGTAAAGCGCCGTACCCTGAAGCGCTAAACCTTCACCCCCCCTATTCACCTTTGCCTGTTGCTGGGCTGCCCCCAAGTACTTTGCCAGTCAGCCCTGCCCACAGGCTGCTGGTGCACCACGTGTGCTGTTGTCCCTCAGGTCACTGACCTTATGATGAAGATCACCGCCGCGGCCGCCGCCGCCTGAGAGGAGAAACCGTGTGGTGAAGTGCGCCGTCGCGCCCTCATCAAAGGAAGCGCTGAGGTGGAGGAAGCCCCTCAGGTGTGTGAGGTGAGGAGCGCCGTCCGCGCCCTCACCGAAGCCTCCAGGGGCCCGGGGCCCTCATCGCGGCCGTCGCGGCCAAGGAGTCGTGCCTGCCGCCGTCGCGGCCAAGAATGTGCCTGCCGCCGTCGCGGCCAAAGAATTGCCCCCGCCGCCGTAGCGGCCCAAGAATTGTTCCTGCCGCCGTCGCGGCCAAAGAATTGCCCCCGCCGCCGAAGCGGCCGAAGAATCGTCGCCACCGCCGAAGCGGCCCAAGAAATTGCCACCGCCGCCGAAGCGGCCCAAGAAATCGCTAACGCGATCTTCAGCGAGGCCTCCCGGCCCCGCAGACGCCGTTGCCGAGCAACCAGGGGTCGCTCGGCGTGACCCGGGAAGGCCGCGCACCGATTGGGCGCCGGCTCCCGGTCCCGCCCAGCGCCGAAGGAAGCCCGGGAAGAGCCCCGGCAGTGCAGAAGGAGACGGGGAGCCGGCCGGAGAGGACTGCCGGCTCCCGCTCCCTTCCCCCAGCAGCCCTGAGCCTACCTGCACTTACCCTGAGCACGGGGGCCGGAGGAGGGTGATCCCGGCCCCCGCAACGAGCCGCATTCCTGATCCCGGGGACCGGAGTAAGGCATATCGGCCCCCGCAACACCGGCCAGAAGGCCGAGACACCCCCCGACCGGGCCCCGCCCAACAGAACACGGGCCGGCCCGGATGAACGCCAGTCGCCCTGAAGCGCGACCAACGACCACACCACAGGTGAGCCCTGGAGGCCCCTAGGGCCCATAAGACGCCACTGGGGGCCGGGGGCCACTATTAACCCTTACTATTATAGTCCTACGAGGCGAGGCCCCAGAGAGCAGTGGGCCTGGCCTGAATTAACCCCTAAGGAACCTAGAAGCCCCAGAATACAGGACATGTTGAGGGATTCCCACATAGTTCATTCATGTATTGATGATGCCCACAGTATGTAATGATTTATGCCAATGCCTATTATAATTACTGCCTAGGCCATGGTTTTAGCTGTTAAGTCTTTACCACAAGGGGAAAGTGTTTAATGGAGTTGAGCTGAAGTGTACACCGCCAAGAGTTGAAGTATTTTATGTTACAGGTGTACTGGAGTTGCGACGCCCACTGTATTGAATGTGGGTGCGCCTAGATTAATGCAGGCCTATTTAAATGTAACGTGAAAAGCCTTCTTTTAAATAATTGAATATGCTAAAGTAAACTATATGTTTAGGCCTATGTTTTATTAACGTACCTTAAGATCATTATTAAGTGCTACATGTAGGAGATAATTCCTGCGGCCTCTTAGTGGCCTACAATGTTGAAGAGCTATGCAGCTTTATTTAAAATGTGCACCAGTTGAGTAATATAATGAATTTGAATGTAGATCTGAATTAACCTGCCTTATCTGATGCCAACTTAATTTATTTATAAAAGATCTTGATTTTAAATACAAAAGCCTGGTGTGGTGTCATGTTATTGCGTTCGCATTTGTGAGTCAAAGTGAGAGTGTGCTGCACAACCGCCTTACACATTGCCTTCGCGTGCCTTTCCCGCTTCACGCCATGCTACCGTGTCGGACTCGGTAACCCCGGTTCCAACAGTGTCTTAAGATGAATAGTCTGATGCATCAATCATCTTCTGCGGGGCTGCCTGGCACCTGGTGATGCATCAATCATCTTCTGCGGGGCTGCCTGGCACCTGGTGATGCATCAATCATTTTCTGCGGGGCTGCCTGGTACCTGGTAGGCTCGGAGCTCACTCAGCGAGAGTCGTGGCTGGCTACAGTTGTACTCTTCAACGGACTATCTCTGAAAAACATCTGTAGAGCAGCTCTGGAGGATGACCCACTCCTACAAGCACGGCTGCTTTGCAATTTAGTCAAGTGGGAAGTTGATGGTCCCCCTGTTAGCAGCTTGGCAGAACGCAATGCACAAGTGGGGGGACGGCCGAGGGGACAGCCCTCCGGTATGAAGAATTGCGATGTCTTCACAAACGCCCAATATCCCAAGAATGGGAAACACTTCTTGATCAATTTATTCAATGTATGTTCCCAGACGACCCTGCTTCCTAAGATCTATACCATCATGCCCTGACCCTGTACCCCTGCAAGCGCTCATCCACATCACGATACAGTGTCGCCTGTACTTACTGCCAGACCCTCTTTCCCTCGCCTCACTCCTGGTGGCAGATAAAATGGATGAACATGGTGTGCACTGCAAAGCCCTTTTTGATGTACTACATACCTGTCTACCCTACCTGCAAGTTGCACCCACATAGACAAACTAATGGCAAATCGACTTCGACGGATACGATCACGCACGTGATATGCATATTCTTAAAATGGAAGGATCTTTGTAAATGGAGAGTTGGTCTCATACCACTGATGGACATGAAATATAATTGTTGAACGATATGTTTTAACAAAATGACATTGTTTAAATGCATTTGAATATCTGTGTTACAGCGTAATTGTTAACATCACAAGGGTGGACGGGGCTAAGCACTTGTTTGCTCGGGGAAACACAGGGTGTGGGCAAGACAGCAGGCATCACCACGTTTTGGTTAAGTAAGAAGTGGTGCATTGTGGGTGATGGAGTTACGAACGTAAACTTCGTGATTGATGATTCAGGACAGGTGGTGAACAGTTTATTTGCTAAGGAGGGGTGATGTCGCATGATTTATAACAGAGGGGTGTGATGAAGCATTGTGCAGCACTGCTTGATGCAGTGAAATGTTTTGAGAAAAGGGAGAGATGTGGCAAGAAGTCTTGAAAGGTATGAGTTAATGGAGCTAAGAACAGGGACATAAATCATCGGGTAACATGAAGGAGGTTTAAGAATTTATGTAGGGATACGACATAACGAGGGGGATTGTTTTATAACCGAGGTGTTTAAAAACTGAAGTGTAAGTTAGGCTGTTGTCCAGGCAGAGGTGTGGCAACATCATGCATGGTGTTTTAGCGGGAAAGCGTTGATAACAAGCAGGGCAATGTAATGTGTTTGTTGTAATATATTTGCTGTTTATCATGGGGTTTGTAGCCTCGTTTTAATTGCAAAATCCTTTTATTGTAGTGAACTCCTGAAGAAGGATTTTTTTACAATCCGAAATTCATGGGGTATAATGTGACTCGCTACCAAGGATGTATTTATGTGTTTTGACGTGCTCAGAAAACGGCTCGGATGAGCATATCTGGGACATGAGAAGCAATGAAATGCATAAGCAGCTCACGTGTGCAAAAAGCAAGATTAATAAATTAAGCATCACTAATATGCAGGAGTACTTGATCATTTTCGCTATAAATTGGAAAAAAAAATTGAATTATTAAGTGGGACAATCCCCATCTAAAGCTGTGCACCGGGATCAGGAGTGATATTTCGCTACTGTTGTTCAGAGATGCACGCCTGCCATCTATGTCCTATGAAAATAAAATGCAAGTCTATTCCTGTTCTGAACCGCCGTGGCCACTCGTCCAACCTATACTTACATCCTCCACCGCTACCCCCGCCCCTCTCCCTATTATTGCTGTTATATATTGAGGTTATAAGTTTACATACTTCTCATTGAGGGATTTGGGAATGCAACACTACTGTGCCAGTTGAATGCCCTATGTTACTCGTAGAATATCCACATATTGCCATTTATTTTACTGTGATATTTGATTTCAGGATTCCCTGTACATGGATTATCTTGTCGCAACTCATGTTTAATTATTGAAAAACCCTGCAATAAAAACATTAGAAAAAAAGTGGCTAGTTGATAGTGGGACAACTCTTAGTATATGGCTGTTTTCAAAGTTAATTTGTAATAAAATTCAGTGTTATGTAAATATTCACTACTGAGATTCCAACCTGACATCCAGGGATTCTTCAAGCATGTGAATCTATAAAAGATGCCAATGCTGGAGAGCTGCAGTTACAAGTAATTCCCTTTCTTTCCTTCCTTAATGTCCCCATCAAGGCAAGGTCCTTAGCAGGGTCCTTGACCTCCGTCTTCCGGCTAGGGCCCGCTGGAGTGCGCTTGTAGTGTACTGCATGTTTCATGCACCAGCATCATGGCAGCAGTATGCTGCATTAAGGTAATCATTTCTAGATGCTGATGCTGAACGCTAGCCCACTAGCCCACCTGCCACTGCCCTCACACAAACACAGGGAACAGTACCGTCTATCGATCACAGGCACAGAAAATATTCGGAGGAGGATAACACTTTCGAATGGTGCAGATATTTGAGTTAACAGTCTTTCATTGCCAGGATAACTTCCCTTAATCGCATCAGGAGAGTAGGAGGAAAACAAACCCATACATCACTTCCTCCACAGCCCCATTTCTGACCCCTAGTCCCAAGGAATGTGCAATGTGGACTCAGGCTTACGTACGGTGATATGTTTCAGGGCTCACATTGAAAATGGTAGACGATATTTTATTTGTGCACTCCTGGGCACCAACAATTTGATGCCTGCACTGCAGTGTGGGATATTTCTGCGCACTTCCAGCAGATGGGAAAATAAAAAAAGATGAGGGTGGGGGCAAAGGGGAAGGAGGGGTACCTTAAAAGAAAAAAAAAGTGCAACAAACACACAAATGCAAAAAAAGAATAACATTGGAGCTGGTTTTACTCTGCCAAATTGCCCAAGAGACACTGAGAGGAGCTGAGGGCAGCCCTTCCGCCCCCACCCCCCAAAAAAGACGTAAGAGCAATAAAAACCAAACAAGACATGGTAGGCAAGTCTAATATATATTCTCGTCTGGCACATGCCCTCCCCCACAAACTGCACAAGAGACTCTGCCCTTTCTGGAAAATAATGCCATGGAGCAGGCCTTCATTATCTTTTACTTTCAAGTGTGCATGATTCAAGTATGACTTTGACGTTATTTATACTTTCTTTGCAGAATCAGAGGACTCCTTCATTTCCAACCCGAGAAGTCCGACCTGTTCAGAAGTTTAGTAGGAAGATGTTCCAGGCCACCTCAAACGTGGGTGCTTCTGGAGACCCCAAGGCGGCCCTGCAGAGCTACACCCAAGCCTACGGGACAATCAGCAAAACAGCTCTGCAGAACCTGCCGGTGCGGACCAACTCTCAACAGGGCGGCCAGTGAGAGGTGGCCACAGCAGCAGCATAGTAGGCATCTGGGAAGCACTCACAGACTGCCCTGGAAGAGGCACAAAAAGGCCAGTTCTTGTCGTTAACCTAACCCAGACAACATTCAGTAAAGAGCGGCTCTTGTTCACTTCTGGACCTGGCAGCTGTTGGCATGGACTGGGCATTGGTTACTGTAACCTTTACTTACATGGCTCCACGACATTGCCACCACTTTGTGGACACACCTCTGTTGCCATGAGCTCTCCTCATGTGCTGTCAGCACGTTGTGCCAAGTGCTGGCCCAGCTTCCTAGAGCTTGGCATGGTTGGCGAGGAGCTGGAACTGGGTGGTGCGATTGTGTTCTAGCCATGGATGGAGTTAATGTTACTCCACACTTCATTCATTTAACTATGACCTAGAACACATTCTCACTGTTTGACTACATATAAGGCACAATAACCATACCTAAAGAGGGTACATTAAAGCAGACACACCCTGTATGAGGTTACAGGGTTCATATGTATCATTCTTATTTTTATTTCAAGGTTTGTACTTACATTTCTCTTCTTACATTAAAGTTGAGTTTTTTGTACTGGTTTAGAGAAAGGTGCTTGGTGATGATAAAACTTGCTATGCATCTGGAAGGCATTGATTCTCACTTCTGAAACCTTCGTTTTTGAAGCCAGTGTTTTTCCCATTCTTCAGATGTAACTTGATGATTATTCTGCCTACCAGACCTTGCAGTGGATACACAGGCCAGTCACCAAATATTTGCATTCAAGCAACAACCCCTGCATCTCTCCCAGAGCTGGTGCACCGTAGGGCCCGGAGGGCTAGATCCATACCACGTTTCAGGATGTTCACTTCGGACACATTTACGCCACTGAATCTAAATGCAGCTTATTCGCAGAGCCATCATCTGTCCTGAAAATCTGGCACAGATTCAGCGCTCCAGGATCTATGTTCATTATTCCTTTTCTTGTGCATCATAACGTAATTTTGAATGGAGTTTGTCTGCAGGTTCTCATACAACCAGCCCTCCTTTAAAAAGGAAAGTGGTGGTACTCCAGCATTGAATCTTTCATAGAGTCACATGCTTGAATTATTCCCTATCACCAGACTGGGAACTCTTAGTAACAATATTAACATAGCAGTGTAGGCCCTGCACTCGATAACATTGAATTCTACAATAGACTTTAGTAACTCATTCATATTATTATGTATGGTCCAAACTCCAGCTAGTCAGAGCAGAGCATCCTTGGGTTGTCCCCTGCCAGAGGCTTCTAACTGTCAGATTTTTCTACCTCATATCACAGTGAGGAACCCTAAGAATAAGCTCTGTTTTTGAAGATTTTTCTTCAGAATTCTTAAACAAAAAGAATCCCTCTCCAGGGCATGTAAGGTATGTTGAAAGAAAAAGATCTGCATGGATGATCCCCACTGTAACTGCTTTTACTACCTCATCCCAGACAGTCCTAAACAATGTAACATCTGACTCACTTTGTCCTCAAAGACTCTTAAATACAGAGAAAGAAGGTTGGTTCCAGCCGTTTTAAAAGCAAAAGTAGACCAGGCCACGCCCTGAGGTTAGGAGAACAACACTAGGGCTCAATCACAGAAGTCAGTCAACAAGACTTCTAAGCAGGCTGTAGGAACCTCTGACTGTTTCTAGGGGTCAGACAACTAGTCAACCTCTGCCCGCCACTTCTTTGGAAATTGTTGACAAACCAAAGAAACTTACCGAAATGTAAGGTTGAGTCGGATGAAGAATCCCAGACTAAAAAGCTGAAGTTGGTCATTCAATAGAAGTCAACTGTGCAAAAATTACAACAGCCAGGTGGGTCACCTGTTTACGAATACTCGTCGACAACAGCAACTGGAAAACTGTCTGCGAGGGACAGTACCTTATCAACGTTGATGACAAAAAACTCATTACAGGTTAGTCATCAGCAGCAGTGCTGTCGATGGCGAACTCTTCGTCGATGATGCAGGCTACTGCTAGTGAACCGTTGACAGAGCACTTGTCAATAACGGCACTGTCTACACACTTGTTGATAGGGTTTACAGCGCCAAAGCTGACAACGAAAATATCCAAAGAATTATCGACGACAACTACATCGTCGATTAAGCATTTGTCAACGACGATCCCATCAGTATCGTCGGTGACACCTGTGATTCTCTCTTGGACGATGGCATTTTATCCACATCGTCTGACACTGTTTTAAGGAACTTTTACGGAACAAGCACTTGCTCTGACTTCCCACACCTTTATTTCCTCAGTACCTTTAACGCCACTGAGAAGACTATTGCAAGATGTTTCTTCAGGTCCAGATTTAGAAGCTGACCCTAACATGGATGTGATAGAGGCCTTTCTCAGTGAGGAAGATCATAACACTGATCAAGAGGCCATTAGACCATCTGATAAAAAAAAAAAAAATAAGATATTTTGATTGAGACAGTGAGGAGGAGCCACGCAGTCTGGTTTGCCAAGCCCGGAAGCGGAGTTCACCAAGCATATCCAACTTTCAGCAGTATTATCATAGTTCAGAGCAACTTGCAAAACAGATGGTGCAGGTTAGGCCTGGGAGGTGAACTCCACTCCGTTCGCGGAGTTTGCAGAGTTTTCCGCACTCCACGGAGCACGTGGAGTTCCGAGAAACTCTGCTCCACACAGTGGAGTTTTTTTCCTCGCTTGCACTCACCATGGTCAAGTTAGCGAGCGAGGAAAATCCACATCCCGGCGAGATTTCTCAACCCGGGCGGTCAGATTTCTCAGTGCGGATGGTCCTGACCGCTCTCGTTGAGAAACCTTCCAATCACATTGAGAGAGCTGCTCCTCGAGTAGAAAATCTACTTGAGCGGCAGAAAAGAAGCAGCTCCCTCTTGCGCTGCGCATGGTGCCGTTCGCACTGATTTTACAGCGCAGAATAAACACTCTGCGCTGAAAATTGAAACGAACGGCATGACGAAACGCACTCTGCCGCTTATGGAACTCCGCGTAGTGCAGCAGAGTTTTTTTGTCACTTCTGCAGAACTCCGCGAACTCCCCCCAGGCCTAGCGCAGATACTATTGGAGATGTTCAGTAATCTTCAGGAGATGATCGAAGATATTTACCAAAGACCACCACCTCCATGAGACACTGTCAAAAAGCTGCTTCCATAAGACAACAGGGGTGTATTGTATATCCATACCTGGACGTTTGGCTCATTCGAGCAAACATTATGACCAGGCGTTGCGTACAACTAATCGGACAAGAAAAACACTGTTGAGTCTGGGATTGGCGATCATCAACAAAATAAATCACACTAAATTCCAAGCTAGAATATTACATTTCTTGGAGCCAACATCTACACAGATATGGGTCTGGTATATCCTTTCACAGAAAGAGTAGAAAAATTGGTTCTGCAATTCAAATCTTTACAAACGAAAAACACCACCATGGTAAGAACATTGAAAGCGATCTTGGGGACAATGTCTTTGTGCATTCTTCTAATACCCCATAGTCCATTCCGCATGAGAATTATTTGGGAGCACTTGAATGCCCAAAGGCAACAGATTTAGGGAGATTGGGACGATCTTGTACAGAAGACCTCTCCTATGAAAAAGTCACTCAGGTGGTCGTCCATAACTAACTATTTTTTCAAAGGTCAACTGTTGTATTCAATAAAACCTCCGCTGTTTTTGACAACTGATGCATTTATCAGGGTGTGGGGTGCTCATATTCAAGAGTTAGAGACAAATAGACTATGGGTGACTGATGAGTGCAACATGCATAGAACTATCGTACATTTAAGAGCAGTAAGGATAGCATTACACAAGTTCTTACCGCTGGTGCAAGATATGCATGTCCGGATTCGAACAAACAACACCACAACCATGTTTTATATCCTGAAGCAAGGGGAAAGCAAGCCTCTCATGCCTTCGAAGGAAGCCCAAAAATTGAGATGGGCAATGGGTATAGCAGATCGCACAAGTGGCAGTTGAACGACAATTAACTACATCTCACAGATGGGACATTTCACACTGGGACATGTTTCTGAAAGACAAATAACACAAATGCATCAGATTTGCCAGTAAATGGCCGTGTCCAGGGTCAGGCAGAAATGATTTTGCAATGGACTGGACAGCAAAGTTAATGTATGCTTTTCCTCCAGTACCTCTGATACCTTGGATCATTTACAAACTGAGGATGGAATGATGCATGGGTATACTGATAGCTCGCATCTTGGCCTCACTACCATTGGTATGTAGAACTACGGAAAATGTCGTCTCAAATACCCATCCAGTTTAAATGCGACCCATGCCTGTTGTTAAGAAACAACGGAAAAATCCTAAATCACGGCCTTCAGTCCTTAAATTCACAGAATGGTTCATCAAGACATGGAATCGGTCAGTTGCTGATTCCAGAGGATTGTAGACTGGTTCTTGCTGCTGCAAGAACATCTTGAACAGCAAAGGTTTACAATGCAAAATGGAAGCGTTTTGTCTTATGCACCAAACGGTGAAAGTCAGACCCCTCTAAATATTGCCTTAGCTGTTTTTGCTGTGTTTTCTAAGCCTAGCTAAGGATGGGCTATCTGTTACTTTAATTAATGTACTCCTAGCTGCAATCCCTAAATTTTTAGGGAAACCAAACAACTTATCATTATTTTCCCAACGAATAATTAAGGAGTTTATGAAAGGACTTTTTAGACTCTTTTCTCCATCTCTGAAACCAGCACAAGAGTGGCAATTGAAAACAGTTTTAGCTAGCTTAACGTGTCCCCCTTAATGGTTGGCTGGCTTAATGTGTCCATTCATAGAACAAATATATAAGTGTCTTAGAAAACAGCTTTCCTGCTGGCCACATCTTCAACTAGAAGAGTAAGTGAGGCACAAGCACTCTCATGCAAGGAACCTTTTTTGCATTTCGCACAGAGAAAAGTAACTTTAATGCCTAATCCAAAGTGCCTTCTATATTCCACTTAAGACAAAGAATTGAAATATCTGCCTTTTTTTCTGGAACCAAAGATAGCAGCCGAAAGATCCTTGTATTCTTTAGATGCAAGTTCTGTTTAGAGGCCACACATTCTTTCCACAAATCAGATCAGCTGTTTGTTCCTTTGTTACAATTGATAAAGGAAGTCCGATTACGAAACCGACTGTAGCAAAATTAATAGTTTCTGGCATTAGTAAATCTTATGAACTCATGAATAAGACTTTAACAAACTCTGCGAGAGCTCATTCTACAAGAGCAGTGGCAGCCAAATAGGCCTTTTTGCAGGACTATCTCTCAAGGAGAGTTGTATGGCTGCCAAATGTAAGACTACTCATGCCTTCACAAAGCATTACTGTATCGAGGTTGATGTCAACATGGTTTCCGCAGCCTCATGCCCGTCATCCACTCTTTGTGTACTGCTATGATAATCTTAATTCAAGCATGTGAATTTATGAAAGATCCAATGCTGGAGAAGAAAACAAGTTACTTACCTGTATGTCCGGTTTTCCAGCAGTGGTATCTTTAATGGATTCACATGTGACCCACCCTCCTCCCCTTATCATGAGGCTTCATTTATAATAATTCCGAGTACATGTTACAAGCTTGAACAGTCCGCCAGTTGGAAACCGGTGGCAGGGGAATATCCAAGGGTACTGGTCTCTGAATGGCTGTAGTTTAAATCATTCACAATGATGTAAATGGGTTACTAAAGTCTATTGTAAAATTCAACGCTATTGAGTATAGGGCTTACACTGCTGGCTAACATTGTTACCGATTGGTCCCCATCTGGCACAGGGAATAATTCAAGCAGCTGAATCTATGAAAGATACCCATGCCGGAGAACCGGAGTTACAAGTAAGTAACGTTTTTCCTTGAAACTGCTTACATTTATCTAGTAATTACTGTGGGCTGCATTGCATTCCTTCATTTTTGTGCTCAGTGTGCCTTTACACAGAGACACCAACCTCATAAAAATCAGTCAGGACCCTAAAGGTCTAGTTCACACTTCTAGGTTTACACATACACAGGCCGGTTCAGATCTCGCCAGAGAGGTGAGTGTTTATCCCTACAGCACTGTGAGATCTAGTACCCTGTCTGTGCGTCCCCTTTCCACTTGGGGCATCTGAGAAGAACAAAACCTGATGGATTGCTTCAATAATTCTCAACCGTAGACAATTACCCTGGTACAGGGCCAAGACAGATTGGCCCCACCTGTAATTCCAGAGATAAGCTAAAAGCAATTGAATAGAATGCACCCCAGTGTGATTATTGGTGGTTCATTTAGATAAGCATTTCCATCCATCACCTTCGTGCTGTACAGAGAAGCCTTACTAAGGTTTCCCACCATGGTAAGAAAGCATACCCCCAGCCATGATTCATTTTTGCTGTATGCCTCTGTGGAAGTGTTCATATTGTGGTTAACAAGCGGGGGCAGAATCCAGATGAAGAATAAGGGAGTTATACAAATAGAGAGTGAGCTCTCAGGTTTTCAGGCTCTTGGAATTTCAAATGACCTGTATCAAAATCAAATCTGAAAATTAACCATTTCAACTTGCTAGCCAGGAGAATCACCTAATTTGTACTCTCTGTAGTTGAGAGTGTGGACATCCTTCGAATTGCAGATATGGGTAGAGCAACATTTTATTGGCAGCTAATGATAATTTAAACATGCAATCTTTTTTCTATGCCCCTGGTATGGAGCCAAACTACTAGCTGTTCTCTGTAAAATGTATGCATTCCTTCATTGCTGATGTTCTTACTGTTACCCCATGTTCTGTAGTGTGTTATGTGTGACATGTTACATCTGTGAAGGTTGACTGGGAGACTGTATGCAGAGTTGGTTGTGTCCTAAGGATTAAACAGTGATGACTGAACAGCCAAGGATCCTCCCCAGATTTATAGCCTTTAGAATAATCACCCCCTACCTGGGTGGACCTTGGAAACGACTTAAATTTGATGTTTATATTTTAGTTTTTGCAAGAAAGTATGTTATTATTTGGTGCGGGTGGCCGCCCACCTCAAGAAATAATAACACTACTGTGGCAGGGTGAACCCCAAAGTCACTACATTAACCTGTGCTCAACCCCCTAGTAGCAATGGCAGAGAGCAGACAGGCTTAACTTGGGGGACTTTATAAAGTATGTAAGCAGTACTCAAACAGTAGTAAAATCAAAACCCCAAACAGTAAAAATCCCAAACCGAAATAGAAACATAAAGTAAACTGCAATAAAAGGAATGACACCACATCTACACAAATCTAACAAGGAGAACTGGAGACATCAATTTTTTTTTTTTATTAAATCTTTTTATTAAACAGTTGCGATGATATGGTGACAAATCACAAAGCCACACAGCAGTATCATGAGAAGAGAAATAAAGCAAAAGAAATGATACATGAGCAAGCTTATACACAAGAATACTTCGTAATATGACATTAGACAGTAAGAGAAACTCCATCTAAGACATTTGCCCGCAATTCAATCGAAGGAGAAATACATATATCGCCACGGGACTTGTTCCATTTCGCCCACTTATGATCCCATTTCGAGGGACAACCTCTATGCTTAAACACGTCCTTCTCTGCGATCATGGCATTATCCATATCCTTAGCCCACTTTGAATATTTAGGTGGATCTCCGGATCCCCACCCCTGAGCTATGTTCCGTTTAGCAAGGACAAACCCCAGGGACACCCATGTGCGCTCTCTGTGAGTCAGGTCCGTGGCATCCCACACGTTTAGTAAACACAGTCGCGGGGAGTGATTGATGGCCTTTCCGCACACCCTCACCAGCGTTGAGACAATTTCCCCCCAGTAAGGCTGAAGTTTTGGGAACTCCCAAATTATATGAAAGAAAGTACCCTCGGCTATGCATCCTCCGAGACAACGAGGATCTGAGCGACTACCCATCTTGACCAGTATGTGCGCTGATAAATATGTTCTGTGTAGAATTTTCAGCTGAATGAGTCGCAAACGCATTGGAATGGCAACCTCCCGAGGGGAGGAAATGGCTTCTTGCCAGTCATCGTCCTCTAAATAGCCCAGGTCAGTTTCCCACAGCTGTCGAAGACGTACCAGTGGGTCGGGCTTGTTGTGTATTAATCTCCGGTAGGTGAGCGAGATCGCTTTGCGTGGTAGAGGGTCTGTCAGAAGCCTGTCCGCTAGCGGGGAGGTTTCAGGTAACGCCTCCCCGCTAGCGACAACAGTGGTGATTGCATGTCGAATTTGGAGATACCGGAATTTCTCTGACTCAGCCAACTGGTAATCTTTTTGAAGATCGGCAAATGAGACCATAGCATTTTGTTTCCAGAGGTCCCCCACAGAGGAAATACCAATTAAATCCCACTTGTCAAAGCCCGGGCATCGGCTCAATATACCAAGCTGCTCGGACTCCCCCAAGGGCGTGAGCAAAGTTAATTTCCTGTGCCAACCTAGTTTCTTTATTGCACTGTGCCAAAGTTCCACTGTGTGTGCGGTAGGGCCGGTAAGGTGCTGTCTTTTGGGGCTAGAATATAGTGCGCGCTGGTATCCACCCCTAGCCATTACCCATCTGTCAGTACGGTATGCCGGCTCAGATTGCGGGGCAAAGACCCATTGGTTGACCACCTCAAGCTGGGAGGCCCAATAGTATTGTTTCAGGTCTGGTAACGCAGTCCCCCCATCGTAGAGATATCAATTTTTAAAGATTTAATTCAAAAGAGAACCGAAAAGAGCAGCAACGATAGTCTATGGATGCAGTAGAGTGAGACCTAGGCGTCATTTGAGGCCAATCACGATGGAGCATGGGTTGGATACACCAAGCGGGTTTGTCACAGACAAAGATTTTACATTCTGACTTTTTTATGGAGTTCACAATCCTCCAGTGGGGCAAACCAGAAGCTGTATCTGAGGAGGTTACACGACATCTGACAAGTGCAAGATCCTGCCAACAGCTCCGGAGGTCTTGAAAGTTCACAAATTTTCCAAGTTTAATTTTTCAGGGTTTCTAGAGCAGCACTTCGGGGTTACTTCTAAGGCTCCCAGGTTCTCGGGGACAGCACTTAGGGAATAGGACTCACTCTCGCAGAGGTCACTAGCAAGGTCAAGTCCAGTCCAGGTCTACTTGGCAATGGTCACTTCTGGAAAAAGACCTTTTGCAGCTTGTTTCCCTCTAGGCACACAGGAGGTCATCCAACTGACCCTTGGGCACCACCCCACTAGGAGGTGGGATCAGCCTCTCCTCCGTGTGGGGTGGTGCCCACTGGCTACATCAGGCCTAAAAAACAAAGGCTCTTCTTTCCTTACATTGGCCCTTACATGAATGGACAGGCTACACCTCTGTCACTTTCTAGTTTAAGAAGTTCCTGGACCTCCTAAGCTGTCCTTCCTTAGCTGATATGTATCACAATCACTACCCCCCCGTCCATCCTGTCACCAGGCCTAAACCATTGTCTCAGTTCTAAGAGCAGTTTTCATACCTGATTGAGGTCAGCACTGGGCAGAGCAGCTGCTGTCAGCTAATGCAAATTAGCCTCCAGGAGCTTCATGCTGTGGAAAAGTTAACTCTTCCAAAAGTTACTTTTCCTAAATATTTATTCAAAATGTAAGCTCTTCATTAGATTCAATATTTAATTCATTTTAAAATTGCGATGAATGATATTGCAAAATGATCCTAAACCTGAGATAGCAGAATTAATATTTTAATCCGTACTCTAGTTTTCCTCATAAGAGAGTCTGGGCCTTCCACTGTGAAATTAGCTTTTGGGGCCATGTCCCTGTGGAGACATGGCAGTATTACATTTCTACGTTTTTTGTTGTTTTTTTTACAAACTTTAATCTGATAGAGACATCTAGCCGCAGATTCCTTAACTTTAAATTCTCTCCAGGCGCCAGTCTGGATCCGTAAATTGTTTTGCAGTCCCTCTGCGCACCGGGGAACGGCGTCTTACTGCTCTGCGATGACGTCGTCTCCGGACATGACGTCAGTTGAGCCATGTAAGTCCCCTCCGGCGCGCTGACGTCCGTTTTCTTCTTCTGTGCGTTGTAAAGCGGATCCAGGAGAAGCAGTTCCTCAGGCCTCCTCCTTTTTTTTTTTTTTTTTTTTTTTGCCTACTCGACGCCTTTCGCATCTGGAACAGTGTGCCAATGCCTTCGGGCTATAAAACGTGCGAGACCTGTACACGGCACATGTCGGCGATGGATCCGCATATCATTTGTATGTTGTGCTTGGGAGAGCACCACGACTCTGAGGAGTGCGACGCCTGACGGAGGCTGAAGCCTAAGTCGTTACGGGAGCATCGAGTGAGGTTATCAGCCCGACTGTCCCGTTCGGAGTCCAAGCGGCGCCGATCTCCCTCCTCTTCTAAAGTTCCTGCTCGCAGGCAGGTCAAGAAGTGGACGTCGCTCGTCGAGGAGCCGTTCACGTGGACGTCGATTGTCAAAGTCTGGTAAATCACACCAGAAATCGAAGTCATGGAGGCCCTCGGCCTCGCGATGTCTTGACGCTGGTGCCAGTTCCTCCCCGTCCTTGCCGGTGCGCAGGAGTCGACCCTGAGTTTTCAACCATATCCTGGTAAGGGGGCGACTAGGGCTCAAATGGAAGTGTATTTCCAGGCTTTACATGCCTTTTTTGGGTCAGCGCCTCTCCCTGGAGCGCCTTGGGTCCTAAAGAGGTGGAGGGGACTCTGGAAGTTCGCCGGTGGGTTCGCCCACGGCGCCGATCGAAAACCCTGACTCTGTAGCTGGAGTCGCTATGATGTCGGGAAACAGCCCGGTGCGGCTTCCTGCTATGACGTCAGTGGCGTCCGCAGAGGGTGACTTGGCACCGCCTAAAGCTGTGCGACGCCGACGACACTTGTGGTGGTGGATGTCGATACGACGCTGTCTCGACGTCCTCCGGCGCCGGAGACATCCCTAGTGGTAGATGTCGATACGACGCCGTCTCGACGCCGGTTGGCACCAGAGACGCCTTTTCTTGCCACTGAGGCCCGTGTTCTATCTCCTCTACAAATTGAGGATGAGGCTTCTTCGGTTGCCATTTCCCCAGTGTTGCAGGACGAACCTGCAGATATTGGTTGTATGGAATGTGTGGGTGCTCTTGGCCAGCCGCATTTAGGAGGTTCTTTGGTTTTTTGTTGGAGCGTCAGTCTTCAACCGTCCCCTACCTACGATTTACTTTCACCTCCTAGAATAGCAACAGAGTCTAGTGCAGCTTTTGCTGGGGTCATAAAACGGGCTGTTGACATTTTAGAGCTGCAGCTGCCTGCGGTGACTTTGCCCTCTGATCCTTTATTGGATCTGCTCCATCAAGGAGGCACTGGGGTTGAGCCTTTACTTCCTTTTGGAGAGTCGCTATATGACATTCTTTTGGGATTTGGACCAAGCCAACGACGGGAGTATCTGTAAAGCGTGCCATTGCACACCGTCATCGACCTGCTCCAGATGACCCTGTTTGTCTTTCTCAGCACCCTAAGGCTAGAGGGCTTGTTGTGTAGGCAGCTTCGGCTTCGCAGAATTTGGAAAATCCTCCTTTGCTTCCACCGAGCAGGGAGTCTTGGTAGTTTGAGACATGTGGCTGAAATTTGTTTGCGTCCGCTAGTTCGGCCCTAAGGTCTTTGAACACGTTCTGTATGTTTGGAAGGGCTTCCTTTGCCTTATGGGATTCGGTCGACCGTCTACTTCCTTCTCTTCCAGAAGAAGTTAGAGCTGAACTCTTTCAGTTGGTACAGGATGGTCGTGAAATGGCTAAGTTCACTATCAGCCCGACGATGGACACTACGGATTCCGTAGGTAGGGCTATGGCTAGATCGATAGCTCTAAGGAGGCACGCTTGGCTGCGTGATTCTAGTTTCCCCGAGAATGTTCGGGGGAGCCTAAAGGACTTACCTTTTGATGGTATCAATTTATTTGATAGCCATGCTGATTCTGCGGTCCAGCGCCTCATGGCTGGTAACTTGTGATTGGACCTCTTCGGGCCTTGTTTATTTTGTTCTAGGATGTCCACGGCTGTGGTCTCTATGTTATGGTTTTCATGGCATTGGTAGTTTTGAAGTGTAAGCACTACTTCAGACTTATGGTAGACTATTACCCTCCGGGTTTGAGTCTTTACTTCCCAGATAGGGTTTGCAGCTGGGTAGCTGGTTTAATTTCTTTTCCATTATCTCTGAATAAAGAGCTCGGCTCAAGAGGGACCTCCTTTTATGATTTAAATCTTTTTATTGAAAAGTATGCCAGTGCAATGTTTACATCATAATAGATATCAAACTTGACACAGCAAATAGGATAATTGGCATTGTTTAACTGTTATGGGAAAGAGAAAACTGGAAGACAGGAAACATCCCAACCAGCCCAAAGGAAAGGAGAAAGCGAAGAGAGAACAGGAACAAAAGAAGCACACTATACCCCTTTTTATGGGTATATGACTTACTCTATGTGGAGTACTGGTTTACTATTGTATAGCTCTTCAGGAATGCTACCTTGATAGTCTTTCTTTACTGTAAACTCTGGCTGTTATACCACTGTGTCCTCCTCGGACTTTCCTTTAAGTTCTTATAGAACTATTGTAGTGAGCAAGGGCTCTATTTTCTTTTTGTGATAGCCTTTCACAAGGCCCTGTTGCATTTTTTACGCATTTATGTTTTTTTCCAAACAAGTGGCTTCTGTGCGATCTGTTAAGCTTCCTAAGTATTTCTTTGAGTGCATCAGTGTTTTGAGGAGGTTTAGCAGGTGAATTGTGCTCTAGTTCGCATTTCACATTTTGCAATCTTCTAATGCTATTTGCTTGTGAGTTCTTCCTTTAGGGTAAAGAACAGCGTCTAGTATAAACTTGATTTTATTACCCTGATACAGTCAATATCTACCCCATGATGTATCATTGGTTTCAGAACTGGGTGTTGGTGATGTGTCAGGCGCTCAGACAGTAATTCTATGTAAGGACCGGAGGCGAGGATTATGCTGTAACTTCCTTTATTCCTTACAGCCAGCAGTGTTCAACTTTAACATTTAAACAAAAAACTAGCACTCCCATGGTGCTTTAGGCAGTCCATAAACAGCCACCAATCAGCGTCCTCCGTCATCCCCGAGGGCGTGTGCTTCCTGTGGCAACTCCTCTTTCTTTCCTGCTGCCAGCAGTTAAGTTGCATTTTCCTTTCACTGTGTTTTTTGCTAAGTGAATATTGATGTATTTAATGTGTTTTATTGCGCGCCGCATTTGATAATTGCGCTGGTGTGTCCCTTCGCCTCCTGCGATTCGGTGGCGGAGGTGAATGGTTTTTGTCAGGAGACTAGGTTTTGCCTGATTGTGTCTCCTCAGCGTTGGGTTTCCGCTTCTGTGCGCGGCGTAACGCTTACAATGGTTAATTGCCTGTAATTGCCCTGTTATTTACGGCACATTTCCTTCACAGGTTTTTCTCTTTGTTCGGGGCCGCGGGAGCGTTCAAAGCTCCGCTCGCGGCCCCTCAGGCTCAGCGGTGCAGTGCGCCTCGGCTCGCCGCTTTGAACTAGTTGGTCTGAGCCGCTCCCTGCGGTGAGGAGCGGCGAGTTCAAACGCGTAGCCCGCGATTTTCTGCCGACGCGCACCCCTGCCTGGCAGGTCTGGGAACCCTGACACCTGCACTTGCGGGTTGATCTTTTTTGATTCATTAGCAACAGCGCTGACACCTGCAGTCGTGGGTCAGACTACTGCCGTGAGGCAAGTTCAAGTAAGGCGCATTTTCCTTGGCTGTTTTCAAAGCGTTTACTGGCTGTGGTGGGGGCGGGCCCAGACCTCCTAACACCCACTGAATCATAGGGTGAGTCGCCCCTGGGCAGTCATTTTGCCTGCCAGCCGCTCAGCGGCACAAAAATAAAGTGTTTTTCCACTATATATATTTTTCTGCCACTATATTCAGGCTTGCCTGTTCACGCGTGAGCGTGTAGACTGCCATTCCTAGTACTGCACATCCTGGTCAGGAGGACCTTTATTAATGATGGAAATGGATTACACGAAGGAGGAATCCCTACAAGTTATCCCCTTGGATGACGAGTTTTGTGACTCTGTTGACGCGTCCATCCATCAAGCAGTGGAGGCAGCAATGGGTCCCTTCGAGCGCCGCATTATGCAATATGCCTATGCCATACAGGCAGAGCGACCCCAACGCGCGGAGAAGCGCACAAGCATCTCGGCACCCGATTTGGGGGCGTTCGAGCGCCTTAAAAGGGCTTTCCTTGCCAGACCTCCTCCACCAGAGCAGGACAGGACCCCAGACGTTCTGGAAAACCCAGACTTTGGCCAGGATGATGATGATGACGACTCTGCGGGGGAATCCCAGGACGAAGCAGGACCGTCTACACCCTGGTGCCGTAGCGTGCCCCCTTCTGATTCCTCTAAGCAGAGCGAGGAACCCTCCGACATGCTGGTCCCTGAGGACCTAGCCCATCCACGTTCCTCAGCCTGGACGCCTTCTCCTAAGGTTTGGCTTTCGTCGCTTGACGCCTACGTAAACCCCTTGAAAAGGATATTAGGGTCTGCCTTAGGGCAGAGTGCCCTCGTCCAGGCCTTCCGGGCAAAGTCGCAACGACGCCGGAGGTCGACCCTAAGATGGCGACATTCCTTCAAAAGTATGTTCGGGACCCTAAGAAGGGTATTGACAGGTCCTGGAAGAACTGCCTGGATAAACTCCTGGACCTGACTGGACCGCTTACCTAAATCCTGGAACTAGCTGAAGAGGCTAAAGCGACAGGTTCCTCTTTATCACCTGACCGTATTTCCAACTGGGCCCAGAGGGCCATAGTCTTTTTGGGGAACGCTAATTGCGCTCTTTCTACGGAAAGGCGACGATCCTTCCTTTTAAAAGTCGACCCCAAGCTTGGGGAATTGGCCTCTTCGGAGGCGGGCACTGTTGCTCAGGGTGGCCTTTTCGGGGATCCCTTTATAAAGGAACTGACGAAGTTTGTCTCGACCTTTACCTCGCTCGACAAGGCGCAGACTTCCGTCAAAAAAGTCTTCCACCCTCGTGTTTTTGTCAGCACCGGTCGTGGCAGAGGGCGCTCGGCCGGCAAGTTCTACACCCAAGGCCCTCAACGAGGCGGCAAGAAGACCACGGACCCCGGCAGACAGGAGTTCTTTCAGTCCCGCCGTGGCTACAGAGGCCGGGGAGGCAGAGGACGAGGCCAACCTCTGGCCACAACAGGTGAGCCTTTTACCTTTCTGTTGGACTTGGCCTTGTTGGCTAAAGTTCACTTAAACTTTTTGCTTTTCCCCTAGACCGTTTTCCTGACAGTGAGTTGTGAAGTTAGATGCTGTAGGTACTTGCACTGCTAATCAGTGTGTAAGTACAGATGTTCCCTGTATAAATTGTAGTGGTGATTGGTTGTCTCTGGTTGGTATGTTTGCCTTACTAGCCAGATCCCTAAATGATGTGCACTGTGTGTGCCAGGGCTAGTACTAAAGAAATGCGCAGAGAGGGAACATAGGTCTTCAGTGGAGGGCCGGTGCGCATTATGCTAAATTAGCATGTTGTCCTGACAAGAGCTACCACTTGTCAGGCCCGACTTTCCCTTTTGCATACACATGGGGCACCCCTGTAGGATGTCCTGGGTAACCCCTAGGCAGGGTGCGGTGTAGGTAAAAGGCAGGACCGGTGCCAGTGTGGGTGCTAGGCCCTGACAGTGGAAAATACTCCATTTCATTTTCCCTGGTGAAAGGCCATCCTGCCCATAGGACAGAATGGGGGAGGCTGGGTGTAGTATTGTTAGCCTAGTTTCCCAGGAACTGGAAATGGAACAGTGAAGTTTGGTATGTCTGAACTCACAGCGTCATAACTCATCTTTTTGGGTAGATGGTTTTGTCGCTGTGTGTCCAGATACCGCTGTTTGAGGAAATGGCCGAGTTTGTGCTTTAGACCTTTTTGTGTGTCTCAGCAGAGTGTGAATTGCCTGCCTGGATCTGGGAGAGGTGAGAAAGGCTGAGGGAGGTCATGCCCCCGGGGAGGGGTGGAGATGGCGCCAGGCTGCCCTGCACCTGGAGCGGAGAGCAGGAGAGGCTTTGCGAAGTGAAGAGGCCTGGGTCAGAGCCATAAACCAATAGACCCATCTCCCTCTGAGTGATTAAAGATCCAGGCCCCCAGTATCAAAGGGAGGACGGTGACACTGGGGGGGAGATACGCAAGACTGATTTAAGGAGGGGTCAGGGACCCCTGAGCACAAGCAAACTTCAAAGACAACGAGGGGTATAACTGAAAGAGCTGTAACCCCAAGACTTTGGTTATGTTGATGTTGTCGTCGAGAACGGTCTCGGAATCGTTCAGAGAAGTGCTGGGAGCGCTTTGAAGATGCCGTGGGCTGGTCGGGTCTCTGGCGGCTTTGACCAGTCCGCGATCGGGAAGAAAACCTCTGCCTCAGGAAGAGTTGCTGAATAGGCTGTGGTAGACACTTGACCATTGCTTCGTGATTTGGGGCTTGTGGGCAGTTTGTAGCTCTTGACCGAGGAGAGACTGAAGGGGCGCTGCAGTGGGTCGTGTCCCCCCTTCTTCCTGAGCAGGACTTTGCTGTGTGCTGCGTCCTGAACCCCAGGGGCCCGAGGTGAGCTGGCTCCCTGTTCGGAAACACAGGAACATAAAAGTTTCCAGGAAGTCTCAAGTGGCGCGGTGGTGGGACCGTGTCGTGGCAGCCTGAGACCTCCGAAGGGGTGCCTAAGGTGATCGTGGGCACCCGGAGCGAATCAAGACTCTTGACGCACAGGGTGCGTGTCTTGGTGCGGCTACAGGTGTTGGAGCGCCTGTGGATTGTGGGCATCGTGGAAGAGAGCCGAGATTCGGGACGCGCAGGGTGCGTGTCGCAGTGCAGTCCAGTCCAGGCACTAGTGAAGAGTGCCGGGACATCGTGGGCACTAAGGAGGAGTGAGTCTCCGACACGCGGGTCGGCGTGTGGTGGTGCAACCAGGGCGTTAGTGGAGAGCGCCTGGTACCTCCTGTGCACCAGGAGGAGAGGTGAGAATCAGACGCGCAGTGTGCATGTCGTGGTGCGACCAGGGTGTTAGTGGAGAGCGCCTGGGTCATCGTGTGCACCAAGAAACGAGGTGGGTCTCCAACACCCAGGGTGCGTGTGGGGGTGCAGTTGCGGCACTAGAGGAGAGTGCCTGAAGATTGTGTGCACCCGGAGACGGAGCGAGATTCGGACGCGCAGGGTGCGTGTCAAGGTGCCAGCCGAGGTGTAGTGAGGTGCGCCTGGTCATCGGAGGCTGGAGAAGGAGCGAGTCTCGGACGCGCCGGGGGTGCGTGTGAAAGGTGCCACCGGAGGTGCTGGTGAGGAGTACCGGGGAGCGGTGAGCACCGGGGAGCGAAGAAGTTCTACAGCGCTGGAGAGGAGGGCCAAGTGATCGGGCCTTCGAAGGCAACGTGGGGTGGCACCAGCATTGTGTGGAAGGCTTCGTGGAAGGAGTTTGTGCTGATCGTTGGCGGCCCGGACCGGCAGCACCGTAGGAGCTGAACGACCGGCCCGAGCACGCCTTGCCCGTGGTGACAAGGTTCTGGAGTGAGGCCAATCCGCTGCTGCAGGAGAGGAGAGTGGGGTTGCGCCCCCCCAGGTAAAGTGGATCATCGACTGGGGCGGGGTGTGGGCCCGGAGGGACACTCTCTCGGCCTCTCGCTGCTGGCAGTTGTGTGCGCCTGTTGCTTCGGCCCAGATCTCGGCCAGTACTGGTCCCGGACGGGGCAGTACAGGGGCCAGGGCCCAGAGTGTAACTTAGGTGTCATCGTTGATCCGTGTTGGGGGCAACCGGTCGCATAACTTCTAAAAACAGTCGTATAACACTTTGCATATTTGCTGCTAACAAACTATCGAACTATTGGACAACGTCTGACACTAGTGGTGCTTAACGAACTCAGGGGTTAGCGCGCTACGCACTAAGTTATGTTTCTCTTGCAGGATAACAAGATCCTAGCGTAGTGCACTGCATTGGTTGTTTGCTGCACTGTACTGACTTGCACTGTGACGCATTACATTATTTCTTCCTTGAACAGGGCATGCTGGTAGCGAACCGAGTTGCATTATCTTGTGTTGACTCAGTACATGATCGTGACGCTACGCATTGATTGTTTCACTGTGGCACTGTACAGGAACCCATTGTTAAGTAGTGCAGTATTTCTTGTATTTTGCAACGTGTGTGATTCTAGTGATACGACGTACCTAACCTGTTGAGAACGGTTAAAAGTCAGCGTAACTGTTGGTTAGAAGCGGTGGTTGGGGATTGGAACGGCCCAATCCACCGGAAACCATATTTCCCAGTGTATATGTGTAGAAGTTGTATTGTGTGGTCATTTCGTATATCTTTCTATATAAAGTATACTCGTATTATACAAACTCATGTGGAGTCCATTGTGGTGACATCATTGGGATTGCTGTGGGCGTGGTAGCACATACTGAACACTCGTGGAGAAGTGTGGCTCAATGGTTAGAGCGGCAGACCCTGATGCAGAGATCTGGCCCGGGACCACGGTTCAATTCCCGCCTCGGCGGGTCTTGGGCTCAATTTCCTCGGACCTGATAATTCTCGCCTCGGTGCCTATTCTAATCATGGGTCCCACTCTGCAACTCTGGGCAATAGCTTGCTTAATCTCCACAACGGCCCCACCAGCGCTGGGATGCCTGGCTTCACCTTGGGGGTGCCCAGGAGTGGACATTTCACAGGGAAAAGCCAGGAAGGGTTCCACAGCGGTATGCGTACAGCGCCACGACGCCCCAGCTGGGGTAGCAGTGCGCTTTACAAGTACAAATTTCATTTCATTCATTTCATTTCGTGCCTTGGAGATAAGCCTGGCTGCTCGTGTCAAGCTACTAAGGGGGTGAGCAGGGCTGTCTCGGACAGTGTCCTTTCTTGGCCTAACGTGGGAGCGGGGGGGTCCGGGTCGCGCACTTGACATCAACGGTGCGCGCGGGAACTCCGGCTTCTAACAATTGGCGGCAGAGCGGTGGGATGCGATCCTAACGTTATTAAAACGTGTATGTGCAAAACCACTCACAGTAATTGATGCGCATCGCAAATTGACTGTAGACCACAATACAACCACATATTGTATTTGTTTATTGGTTCTATCTTTGGAGTGACCCTGTTATCCACACATCATGTCTCAGGAGGGGAGTCTGATAGCCAGTGGGGCTATGGCTGTAGAATGTGAGTTTGACATTGAGGCTTTGTTGTCTTATAAGGTTGAACAATTGAGGAGGATCTGCAGAGCCTTGGGATGTCCCATGAGGGGTAGCACCAAGAAGGAGGAGCTACAGGTGGCCTTGAGGGCCTGGTGGGAAGCCCAAGAGACTCCGGGGACGGGTGATGGTGAGGTGGATGAGGAGGACCCCGGGAATGGGTTTAGTCCACAGGATTTGCCAGTGGAGGGGCCAGCCAGTGGGGCTGGCAGTGGCCATTCCGGGAAGAGTTTTTCACCAGAGGAGTTGGAGGAAAACCAAAGGGTCAGGCTGCATGAGTTGGAGGTGTTAAAACTGAAGGCTCACGCAGAGAAGAGCAAGGGAGCTCTCGCGCTGGAAGAGAAGAGGCTTCTCTTCACTCATGAGTTAAGCATGAGGGAACTGGACCTGAAGGGTAGACCGGAGGTGTCCAGTTCGGATGGTGGCAGCGCACCGCCAGTGCCAAGTGCGGAGGAGTACAGGAAGGCACTGGAAGATTGGGTGGTGATAAGCATGGTAAATGATATGGAGGGGTTGTCTAGTGTGGCCCCAGGGGAGCCTAGGCTCAGGCATTATTTTCCAGGTTTACGTCACCCCGGGTTGGGGAGTGGGGAGCCTGCCCAAGAGCCGGACCCCTGGTCACGGGTCCCGGGGCCTGCAAAGGTCCCAGAGAGGGAAGGAGGGCCAAGAGGTGCAAGGAGATCCCAGAGTAGTGAGGAAAGGTGGCCGGCAAACCCCTTGTCTCCAAGGAGGAGGAGGAAGACTAAGAAGTATCCCCAGGGATCAGTAGCACCCCCCAGGGAACTGGGTGGAGGCCTTGTGCCTGGTTGCCACCAGTGTGGTGAAGAACACCTAGCGTCAGGCGGGCCAAGGGCGTTGGTCAAGTTTGTAGGTGCCATTCCTAAGTGGCAGGCCCAGAAAACCAAGTGGAAGGTTAAAAGAGGGTGGTGTTCCCCGGAGGGAACACCGGAGGGACAGTGTCCAGCAATTAGGGCTGGGTCCCATGGAGGTGACCAAGGTAGGCCCCCTTTTAATCTGTCGGGCAGGATTACTAGTAGCAGTGTCCTGTCCGAAGGATCATCCCAGGGTACTGCTCCAGGCGGGGATGGGCATCGGACCAGCACCCCTGGAGGGATCCCCCCGGCTGGGAGAAATCCCCCCGGCTGGGAGGGATCCATGGAACAGCATAGGCGACTCAGGAGGTAGTGATCACGAGGATCACCTGGGGTCAGGAAGGCGAGGAACAGGAGAGTGTCCCTGCGGTAGAGGGCCTGCGTCCTTGTTCTATCGCCCTAAGCAGGGGAGTCCATCATGGTAATGATTGGTCTACCCTGGCTTTTGGCTGGGAGGGGGTTGTGTTGGACTTGGCCTTGTTGGCTAAAGTTCACTTAAACTTTTTGCTTTTCCCCTAGACCGTTTTCCTGACAGAGAGTTGTGAAGTTAGATGCTGTAGGTACTTGCCACTGCTAATCAGTGTGCTAGTACAGATGTTCACCGTATAAATTGTAGTGGTGATTGGTTGTCTCTGGTTGGTATGCTTGCCTTACTAGCCAGATCCCTAAGTGATGTGCACTGTGTGTGCCAGGGCTAGTACTAAAGAAATGCGCAGAGAGGAAACATAGGTCTTCAGTGGAGGGCCTGCACGCATTATGCTAAATTAGCATGTTGTCCTGACTAGTGCTACCACTTGTCAGGCCCGACTTTCCCTTTTGCATACACATGGGGCACCCCTGTAGGACGTCCTGGGTAACCCCTAGGCACGGTGCGGTGTAGGTAAAAGGCAGGACCGGTGCCAGTGTGGGTGCTAGGCCCTGACAGTGGAAAATACTCCATTTCATTTTCCCTGGTGAAAGGCCATCCTGCCCATAGGACAGAATGGGGGAGGCTGGGTGTAGTATTTTCTGATGGATACATCTGCCTGTGGATTCCTCACCTTATGAATATCCCCTGTGCCAGCATTCCGCGGACATTTTTCCTAGCTCTCCACGCCGACGAGGTCGTCACGAAGCCATGGCTCCGCACGCGGCTCCGCATGACGTCACTGGAGCCATAAGAGGACCACGTCGGCGTGATGACGTCGGTTCCCTTTTTTCCGTGCTGTCGACGCTAATGGTTTTTTCTGGGACTCTCCATACTTTCGACTGGATACTTTGTTATTTGGATTGTATCTTTCTCTCTTTTGGCATGTCTGCCCCGAAGAAGTCTGGCTTTAAGCCCTGTAAGGAATGCGGAGGACATATGTCTATTACGGACCCGCATGAAGACTGTCTTTGGTGTTTGTCGTCTGACCACGACGTTGAGGGCTGTTCTTCCTGCAGGAAGATGAACCCGAAGGCTCTGAAGGAGCGGGAGGCCAAGCTGTATATGGCCAAGGCAAGGAAAGAAAAAAGGGGTCAAAAAGGTCGAAGTCCAAGTCTTCGACTTCGCATGACTCCAAGAGAAGGCATAAGAAGAAGAGGAGACATGCTTCTCGGCGCCGATCGTCGAAGGCTGTGGAGTCGAGGTCGCCTTCTCCAACACCTCAACGTCGAGCTAAGGACGTTATCTCTCCTTCTCCTTCAGTGTCTCCTTGGGCGACTCCGGTCCATTCCCCGTCATACAAAGGGACTCCGGAGCGTTCACCGACGCCGAGATTCTCACCGGCTTCAGAGGGGGTGTCGAATCCGGCTGATGCTGAGGTTCCTGCGGCTCCGCCTACGGCTCCAGCGGCTTCGTTTCCAGAGGTGCCTCGTTTGGATCTCGAGCCGGCTCAACTTACTCAGTTTCCGGCCCCGAGGATGTCGACGCCGTACGGGCAATCCCCGGCTCCATCCCGTGAAGCTTCTCGGATTCGATCGGCGCCGGTTACTGCTATGGATCCTTCTTCGACGCCGCTCCCGGAGTCGTCGACGCCGCGTGTGGCGCCGTCGACGCTGCAGCCGAAGATGCGCTCGAGGAGAGAGGCACAGAGGTTGTTGGAAGAGGAGCAGTACCAGGTGGATGAGAGGGAGGAAGGAGAAGTGTATGACACTGAGGATGTGTTTGAGGACTTGTGTGAGGCAAGTGGGCTTGACGTTTCTCCTGAGTGGGACTTTGTTTCTCAGAAGGCTTCCCCCTCGAAGGAGGTTGCTCCGTACCATTCTGTGATCAGGAAGGCTGCGGAACTTTTGGATTTGCAGCTTCCTATGGCTGAGTATAAGCCTAATCTTCTTACGGAGGTGCTCCATTCTCCGTCCTCGGTGGTTGAACCACTCTTACCCTTTAATGATGCTCTGACTGAGCCAATACTTGATGTTTGGCGCAACCCTCTTTCTGCTCCTGCGGTTTCAAGGTCAGTGTCCAGAAGGTATAGGCCTGCTCCGGGAGATCCAGTGTTCCTTTCATCTCACCCCTCTCCTGAGAGCTTGGTGGTACAGGCTTCTTGTTCGAAGCAGTCTATAGGGCTTTTCCGCAAGCTCCCGCCGACAGGGATTCCAAGAAGCTGGAACAGTCTGCGAAAAGATCTTTTCCTCAGCTACCATGGCGCTGAAATCTACCAACGCAACTTGTCTCTTGGGTAGATATATTCATGCCTTAATGGACTCTGCCAAACAGCTTCTTCCTAAGTTGTCGGAGGAAGATAGGGGAAATCTGAGCGAGGTGTTAGCGGACTCTCAGGCTGCTGCTCGCCAGGTCATCCAGTCTGGCTTGGACACGGCGGATTCTGTTGCCAGAGTGATGGGTTCGTCCATTGCAACAAGAAGACATGCGTGGTTGAGGTCTTCTGGTTTCTCTCCCGATGTGCAGGCTGCCCTTCTTGATCTTCCTTTTGATGGGTCTAGACTTTTCGGAGAAAAGGCGGATTCTGCCTTGCAAAGATTTAAGGACAGTAAGGCCACGGCTAAATCTTTGGGTCTGCAATCACAATCGAGAGGCTATGGGTATAAAAGATACAGAGGCTTCGGGAGGTCTTCCTTTCGAAGTTTCAGACAGCCTCAGCAGCAGCAACAACAAAACCCCTTGTATAGGTCATATAGGGGTAAAGGCAGAGGTCGCCAACGTGGAGCCAGACGTCATCCTTCCTCCTCCTCCTCCTCCTCCTCTACCTTCCCAGCTCCTCCTGGGAATGCGGGAAAGCAGCCCTAGATCCGCCATCCTGGATCATGTAGGTCCTGTGGGGGGTCGGCTTACCCATTTTCTACGAGATTGGAAATTGATCACTTCGGACCTTTGGGTTCTAGATCTGGTAGAAAATGGGTACGCCCTTCCCTTCAGGGAATTCCCTCCTCCTTACCCTCCTTGCCAGGGGTTTTGCACAGAGGATCATTCGCTTCTCCTTCAAAAGGTGGTTATTGCCCTGTTACAAAAAGGTGCGATAAAGGTGGTTCCAGATCAGGAAAGGGGTCAGGGATGCTACTCCCGGTATTTCCTGATCCCCAAAAAGGGCGGCAGGTTACGTCCGATCCTGGACCTCAGGGTCTTGAATTTTTACCTGAGGCAGGAGAAATTCAAGATGCTGACCCTTGCTCAGGTTCTTCTGGCGCTGCAGCAAGAGGACTGGATGGTGTCGATCGACTTACAGGATGCGTATTTTCACATCCCCATTCTGAAGTCGCACAGGAAGTATCTCCGTTTTACGGTTGGGTCGCAGCACTACCAGTTTGCGGTCCTCCCGTTTGGTCTTACTACTGCACCTCGAGTCTTCACAAAGGTGATGGCAGTGGTGGCAGCTCATCTCAGAAGGTCGGGGATTCCTGTTTTCCCCTATCTGGACGACTGGCTGCTCCAAGCGGAGTCGCCGGAGATGGTGCTTCATCATCTGCGGGTAACATCTCAACTGTTGTTCAACTTGGATTTTTCAATCAATGTGCCCAAATCTCACCTGGTGCCCTCTCAGCGCAACCTGTTCATAGGGGCGGTACTGGACACTACTGTGTGTCGAGCATTTCCTCCTCCATAAAGAATTCTCGACATTCAGGAGATGATCCCTTTATTCCACAATGGAGCGGTTGTTCCAGTTCTGAAGGTCCTTCGCCTGCTCGGTCTGTTCGCCTCCTACATTCTGTTGGTCAACCATGCACGCTGGCACATGAGGGCGCTCCAGTGGTGTCTCCGCAGGCAGTGGTATCAGCACAACGGAGATCTCAGGGAGTCAGTCAGAATCTCCAGAGAAGCTGCGGCGGATCTGTCTTGGTGGAGTGTGGAGGGCAATCTGTCTCAAGGAAAGCCCTTTCATCTTCCTCCATCGGTGGCCACAGTGATAACGGATGCCTCTACCCTAGGGTGGGGTGCTCATCTGGGGGATCTGGAGATCAAGGGTCTTTGGTATCCAGAGGAAAGATTGTCTCATATCAATCTTCTGGAATTGCGGGCGATACGTTTGGCGCTCAAGGCCTTTCTCCCTTCCCTTCGCGGTCAGTCGGTTCAAGTCCTGACGGACAACACTGCCGCAATGTGGTATGTCAACAAGCAGGGAGGAGTGGGGTCATACCGTCTCTGCAGAGAGGCGTTGCGGCTTTGGTCCTGGGCTCAGGACCATCGGATTTGCGTGATGGCAAATCATCTGGCCGGGGTGCTTAACGTGCGTGCGGACAGTCTCAGTCGGCAGTTCTCCGCCGACCACGAGTGGAGGCTTCATCCGGAGGTAGTTCGACACATCTTCCGGACGCGGGGGACTCCTCGGGTGGACCTGTTTGCTACTCTCGAACGCACACTGCCCGTCATTCTGCAGTCTCCAGTTTCCGATGCAGGGGGCGTTGGGGGGACGCGTTTCAGTTGAGTTGGAGCTCACAACTCCTTTATGCGTTTCCTCCCATACCCTTGATTACTCGGGTTCTGAGGAAGATTCGCCAAGACCGGGCCCAAGTCATATTGATTGCCCCGGATTGGCCAAGAAGGGTGTGGTACACAGAACTTCTTCACCTCTTGTCGAACCCTCCGCTCCGTCTCCCTCTCAGGGTAGACCTCCTCTCGCAGTCGGAGCGGCAGGTTCTTCACCCCCACCTCCAGAGCCTGCCCCTTCATGCCTGGAGATTGAACGGGGCAACCTGAATTCATTTTCTATCCCGTCTGACGTGGTGGATGTTATATTATCGGCCAGGCGACACTCCACCAAGTCGATCTACTCCTACAGGTGGTCAAAATTTGTTAAATGGTGCGGAGAGAAGTCTATTGATCCCTTGAAAGCTCATCTTTCTGATGTTCTTTGTTTTTTGCTTCATTTGGCCCAGCAGGGTTCTGCTGTAGCCACTGTTAAAGGATACTTGTCGGCTTTATCAGCTTTTCTCTGTCTGCCTGATCAGCCGTCTCTTTTTAAGTCTTCAATAGTTTTAAGATTCATTAAGGGGCTTACTAACATGTTCCCGCCCACTCCTTTTATTATGCCCCAGTGGGATTTGAATTTAGTGTTAACTTTTTTAATGGGTTCCACGTTTGAACCTATGCATAGCTGTCCTTTAAGACTGCTGACTTTCAAAACGGTCTTTCTTGTGGCTATCACTTCGGCTAGGAGGGTGAGTGAGCTTCAAGCTTTGAGTTCAAAGCCTCCGTTTTTGACCATACATGCAGAGCGGATGGTACTCAGGACCAGGGCTGCTTTTCTGCCTAAGGTTGTAACTCCCTTCCATCTAGGGCAGCCATTACCCTTCCTACTTTCTATCCTCCCCCTCACCCTTCCAAGGAAGAGGAAAGGCTGCACCGTTTAGACCCTAAGAGGGCGATTAGTTTCTATCTTGATAGAACAATGGACATCCGTCAGGATGATCAGCTCTTTGTGGGCTGTGTTGGACGTATGAAGGGCAAGGCGGTGCACAAGCGCACTTTATCCAGGTGGATCATCTTGTGCATCAAGATCTGCGACGCTCTGGCTGGTAAGGAGCCTCCTGTAGGCATTAGAGCTCACTCTGCCAGGGCTAAATCGTCTACGTCTGCTTTGTCCAGGGGTGTTCCTGTGTTGGACATCTGTAAGGCGGCAACTTGGGCCTCCCTCCACACTTTCGCGAAGCATTACTGCTTGGACTCCGAAGTGAGGAGGGATGGCCATTTTGCGCGCTCTGTTTTGCAGGACTTTTTGGTATAGAAGGGTGGACACCCTCCTCCGGGAGAGGGACTGCTGTGGGATTCTATTCATAAGGTGAGGAATCCACAGGCAGATGTATCCATCAGAAGAACAAGTTACTTACCTTCAGTAACGCTTTTTCTGGTAGATACAGTATCTACCTGTGGATTCCTCACTGACCCACCCGCCTCCCCGTTGTCCACCCTTTTATACCTTAAAAGAGGTATTCGTTAATATGTTATTTCATATTGTCATTATGTATTGCCTCTATTTGCCTTTGTGTAGGCTTATAGGAAATGCTTGCTTTCTTTTGCTTTCCTTTTTTCACTTTACACTGTGTTTATTTGTGTGAATACTGTGTACTATGTATGCATTGTCTCTTGGTCGGTCCGCCCGTTTGCCTCGGTAGCACGGAAAAAATGGGTGGAACTGACGTCATCACGCCGACGTGGTCCTCTTATGGCTCCAGTGACGTCATGCGGAGCCGCGTGCGGAGCCATGGCTTCGTGACTACCTCGTCGGCGTGGAGAGCTAGGAAAAATTTCCGTGGAATGCTGGCGCAGGGGATATTCAGCGTTACCGAAGGTAAGTAACTTGTTCGTTAGCCTGGTTTCCCAGGAACTGGAAATGGAACAGTGAAGTTTGGTATGTCTGAACTCACAGCGTCATAACGCATCTTTTTGGGTAGATGGTTTTGTCGCTGTGTGTCCAGAAACCGCTGTTTGAGGAAATGGCCGAGTTTGTGCTTTAGACGTTTTTGTGTGTCTCAGCAGAGTGTGAATTGCCTGCCTGGATCTGGGAGAGGTGAGAAAGGCTGAGGGAGGGCATGCCCCCGGGGAGGGGTGGAGATGGCGCCAGGCTGCCCTGCACCTGGAGCGGGGAGCAGGAGAGGCTTTGCGAAGTGAAGAGGCCTGGGTCAGAGCCATAAACCAATAGACCCATCTCCCTCTGAGTGATTAAAGATCCAGGCCCCCAGTATCAGAGGGAGGACGGTGACACTGGGGGAGGGGGGGTAACGCAAGACTGATTTAAGGAGGTGTCAGGGACCCCTGAGCACAAGGAAACTTCAAAGACAACGAGGGGTATAACTGAAAGAGCTGTAACCCCAAGACTTTGGTTATGTTGATGATGTCGTCGAGAACGGTCTCGGTATCGTTCAGAGAAGTGCTGGGAGCGCTTTGAAGACGCTGTGGGCTGGTCGAGTCTCTGGCGGCTTTGACCAGTCCGCGATCGGGAAGAAAACCTCTGCCTCTGGAAGAGTTGCTGAATAGGATGCGGGAGACACTTGACCCTTGCTTCGTGATCTGGGGCTTGTGGGCAGTTTGTAGCTCTTGACCGAGGAGAGACTGAAGGGGCGCTGCAGTGGGTCGTGTCCCCCCTTCTTCCTGAGCAGGACTTTGCTGTGTGCTGCGTCCTGAACCCCAAGGGCCCGAGGTGAGCTGGCTCCCTGTTCGAAAACACAGGAACATAAAAGTTTCCAGGAAGTCTCAAGTGGCGCGGTGGTGGAACCGTGTCGTGGCAGCCTGAGACCTCCAAAGGGGTGCCTAAGGTGATCGTGGGCACCCGGAGCGAATCAAGACTCTTGACGCACAGGGTGCGTGTCTTGGTGCGGCTACAGGTGTTGGAGCGCCTGTGGATTGTGGGCATCGTGGAAGAGAGCCGAGATTCGGGACGCGCAGGGTGCGTGTCGCAGTGCAGTCCAGGCATTAGTGAAGAGTGCCAGGACATCGTGGGCACTAAGGAGGAGTGAGTCTCCGACACGTGGGTCGGCGTGTGGTGGTGCAGCCAGGGCGTTAGTGGAGAGCGCCTGGTACCTCGTGTGCACCAGGAGGAGAGGTGAGACTCAGACGCGCAGTGTGCATGTCGTGGTGCGACCAGGGTGTTAGTGGAGAGCGCCTGGGTCATCGTGTGCACTAAGAAACGAGGTGGGTCTCCAACACGCAGGGTGCGTGTGGGGGTGCAGTTGCGGCACTAGAGGAGAGTGCCTGAAGATTGTGTGGACCCGGAGACGGAGCGAGATTCGGACGCGCAGGGTGCGTGTCAAGGTGCCAGCCGAGGTGTAGTGAGGTGCGCCTGGTCATCGGAGGCTGGAGAAGGAGCGAGTCTCGGACGCGCCAGGGGTGCGTGTCGAAGGTGCCACCGGAGGTGCTGGTGAGGAGTACCGGGGAGCGGTGAGCACCGGGGAGCAAAGAAGTTCTAACAGTGCTGGAGAGGAGGGCCAAGTGATCGGGCCCTCGAAGGCAACATGGGGTGGCACCAGCGTTGTGTGGAAGGCTTCGTGGAAGGAGTTTGTGCTGATCGTTGTCGGCCCGGACCGGCAGCCCCGTAGGAGCTGAACGACCGGCCCGAGCACGCCTTGCCCGTGGTGACAAGGTTCTGGAGTGAGGCTAATCCGCTGCTGCAGGAGAGGAGAGTGGGGTCGCGCTCCCCCAGGTAAAGTGGATCATTGCCTGGGGCGGGGTGCGGGCCCGGAGGGACACTCTCTCGGCTTCTCGCTGCTGGCAGTTGTGTGTGCCTGTTGCTTCGGCCCAGATCTCGGCCAGTACTGGTCCCGGACGGGACAGTACAGGGGCCAGAGCCCGGAGTGGAACTTGGGTGTCATCGTTGATCCGTGTTGGGGGCAACCGGTCGCATAACTTCTAAAAACAGTCGTATAACACTTTGCATATTTGCTGCTAACGAACTATCGAACTATTGGAGAACGTCTGACACTAGTGGTGCTTAGCAAACTCAGGGGTTAGCGCGCTACGCACTAAGTTATGTTTCTCTTGCAGGATAACAAGATCCTAGCGTAGCGCACTGCATTGGTTGTTTGCTGCACTGTACTGACTTGCACTGTGACGCATTACATTATTTCTTCCTTGAACAGGGCATGCTGGTAGCGAACCGAGTTGCATTATCTTGTGTTGACTCAGTACATGATCGTGACGCTACGCATTGATTGTTTCACTGTGGCACTGTACAGGAACCTATCGTTAAGTAGTGCAGTATTTCTTGTATTTTGCAACGTGTGTGATTCTAGTGATACGACGTGCCTAACCTGTTGAGAACGGTTAAAAGTCAGCGTAACTGTTGGTTAGAAGCGGTGGTTGGGGATTGGAACCGCCCAATCCACCGGAAACAATATTACCCATTGTATATGTGTAGAAGTTGTATTGTGTGGTCATTTCGTATATCTGTCTATATAAAGTATACTCGTTTTATACAAACTCGTGTGGAGTCCATTTGTGGTGACATCATTGGGATTGCTGTGGGCGTGGTTTCACATACTGAACACTCGCGCCTTGGAGATAAGCCTGGCTGCTAGTGTCAAGCTACTAAGGGGGTGAGCAGGGCTGTCTCGGACAGTGTCCTTTCTTGGCCTAACGTGGGAGCGGGGGGGTCCGGGTCGCGCACTTGACATCAACGGTGCGCGCGGGAACTCAAGTTCTACACACAAGGCCCTCAACGAGGCGGCAAGAAGACCACAGACCAGAGTTCTTTCAGTCCCGCTGTGGATACAGAGGCCGGGGAGGCAGAGGACGAGGCCAACCTCTGGCCACAACAGGTGAGCCTTTTACCTTTCCAACACCTCAAAGTGGGGGTCAGGTTGGCACTTTTCGAGCACACTTGGAGAACCATTACCTCAGACGCCTGGGTGTTACAAACAGTAAAGGGTTTCCAAATAGAGTTCTACGGTACTCCCGTCCAAGACACTCGCCCCAAACCGCTGTTTTTCGCACAAGACAAGGCCGCACTTATCGACGAAGAGGTGACCGATCTTCTGCGGAAAGGAGCCATAGTACCCTCCTGCCTGCATCTGAGGGGTTTTCTCAGCAACATCTTCATCGTGGACAAGACAGACGGTGGTCAGCGTCCGGTCATAAATCTCAAAGAGTTCAATCAGTGGCTGGTCTACCGCCATTTCAAGATGGAGGGCATCCATCTTCAGCGCGACCTCCTACAACCCAATGATTGGATGGCGCGCCTGGATTTAAAAGACGCTTACTTAACAGTACCAGTTTACCCTCCACACAGACGATTCCTTCAGTTTCTCTGGAAGGGCGTGGTCTGCGAGTTCGCGACCCTTCCGTTCGGCCTTTCGTCAGCCCCGTGGTGCTTCACGAAGATTCTCAAACCAGTTGTGGAAACACTTAGGGCGAAGGGGCTGCGTCTCATCGTCTATCTAGACGATGCCCCTTACGTCTAGTCGCCCGGCTCAAGGAAACGACGGATCTACTACAGAACCTGGGGTTTGTCATCAACAACAAGAAATCTCTTCTGACCCCGTCCAGACAGGTGACCTTCCTGGGTTTACTATCGATTCGGTGGCCCGGACCCTGAGCCTTCCCTCGAGGAAGATTGTCAAAATTCACAGAGAGCTCAGACGCACTCTAGCTCGCTCTTCCACCTCGCTGAGACAGATGGCACGCCTGGTGGGTCTCTTGTCCTCGTTGATCCAGGCTATTTTCCCGGGCCCGCTCCACTACAGGGCGCTACAATGTCTCACGGCCTCCCATCTCCGCAAGGGCCTGCAATATGCAGACCAAGTTCCCCTCACGGAGGAGGTTCGCATGGAGATGAGATGGTGGCTCGAACATATGGAAGCCTGGAATGGCAGAGCCATTTTTGGCTGCGACCCGGATCTAGTGATAGAGTCCGACGCCAGCAAATCGGGCTGGGGAGCTCGTTGCGGGGACTCCTTTACCGGCGGAAAGTGGTCTGCCGCAGAAGGTCAGCTGCACATCAATTGTCTGGAATTGATGGCGGGCTCCTTCGCGATACGGTGTTGGACCAAGGACAGGATATCCTGCAACGTCCTATTGAAAATGGACAACGTCTTGGCGGTGCGTTATATCAACCATCTTGGGGGTACGAAGTCCAAGGTGTTGGCAGATTTGGCCAAGGATCTGTGGAACTTTTGTCTCTCCCACAACATCTCGGTGACGGCTGAATACCTCCTGGGAGTGTCCAACGTAGTGGCGGACAGGTGTTCCAGAAGTTGGTTGTACATGTGCTTGTGGCAGCTTCAACCGCGGATCTTCCAGTGGTTAAACGACACATGGGGCCCGTTCTCGGTGGACCTCTTTGCGTCCATGTTGGATCACCAGCTCCCAAATTTCTACAGTTGGAAGCCGGACCCTCTGGCGACCGCAACAGATGCTTTCCTCCAAGACTGGTCCGGGGACACCGGTTATGCTTTTCCCCCCTTCGCGATGATCATGAGGCTCACAACTCATATTCGCAGGCAGCAAGCGAAGGTGGTTCTGATCACTCCTTATTGGAGGTCGCAAGTGTGGTTTCCAGTTCTTCTGGAACTTTCTTGGGATTCTCCAATCCTTCTACCCCGCGATCCTTTTCTTCTGAGGGATCCTCAAGGTCTCCCTCACCCCCTCCTCCAGCAGGGGAGAATGCCTCTAGTGGCCTGGCGGATTTCAGGCATCGCTGGAGAGTCGGCGGACTATCGCAAGAAGCTCAGCGATTGCTGGGAGCAGCGTGGGCAGACAGCACCAACGAGAGATACAGATCCGCCTGGGCTCGATGGGTCGGTTGGTGTGTTCGGAATGATCACGATCCCATGGAGTGCGAGGTGGTAGCTATCCTAAACTTCTTGGCATCCCTAGCTTCTCAGGGTTTAGCTTATCGGACGATTAATTCCTATCGTTCAGCGATTTCAGCGGGCCATATTCCGCTCCAAGGCCGCCCAGTCGGGGAACACCCTATGGTTTGCAAACTGCTGAGGGGTATACGCTCAACGCTTCCCCCGGAACCTAGATATTCATTTCTTTGGGATGGTAACAAGGTTCTCCACTTGTTCAAATCCTGGCAAGCCAATAGATATTTGTCCCGAAAAGAACTTTCGGCGAAGCTGGCGATGCTCTTGTGCCCCATTTCCTGTCGCAGGGTGTCCGATGTTCGAGCTCTGGACATCTCAGGCCGAGTCTACACCCCGCAGGGAGTTACTTTCCACATCGTCCGCAGAACTAAGTCGGACTCTAGAGTGATATCGTATCCAGCCTTTGATAGTTCTCCCAATTTGTGCGTGGTCAGATGCCTTAAGGAATACGAAAGCTTGACGGAGGAGACGCGCCCTCCGGGAGAACGGCAACTGTTGATTTCTTTACGAAAGCCCTTCAAAGCGGTTACACCACCGACTATAGCATGATGGATCCGATGGGTGATGCAAGAAGCGGGCAAAAACGCCTCGCAGTTTGGCGCCCATTCAGTGCGAGGAGCCATGGCGTCAAAAGCTTTCTCCCTGGGAGCCAGGCTGGAAGACATTTTGAACGCAGCTGACTGGTCATCGGATTCGATGTTCAAGAGGTTCTATTTCAAACCAGTCGTAGATATGGCCTCGCTAGTGGTGGATAAGCTTTGAACAAGCATAATCCTCGCCTCCGGTCCTGACATAGAATGAAAAATTTCCTAGTAATCATGACGGAAAGTTTCAATTCTATTAAGGTCGCGGAGGCGAGGATTATCCCCTCCCAGGGCTCTAACGATCTCCTTGCTCCCACCCTTCGTGGCTACATATTACTTACCGTTTGGATGGTGATTCCTCGTATGGTAGAAGTATGTCTGCCTTGCCTCATTTGTATATCTTACGAAAATGTGTGTTCTCTTTTGGTCATCAGGTGCTTATGCCTTTTGTTTATGCCTTGTTGGATTGACTGTCAGAGTCACGGAGAATAGAGTCATGGTCCTTCTGGTTGATCTGTTTCAGGTTCCGAGGGTGCCAAAAACGAATGATCTGATGCGAGGTTGTTCTGGCCGCAGTCTCGAAAGAGGAGTTGCCACAGGAAGCACACGCCCTCGGGGATGACGTAGGACGCTGATTGGTGGCTGTTTATGGACTGCTTATGGACTGCCTAAAGTGCTAGTTTTTTGTTTAAATGTTAAAGTTGAACACTGATGGCTGTAAGGAATAAAGGAAGTTACAGCATAATCCTCGCCTCCGCATCCTTAATAGAATTGAAACTTTCCGTCATGATTACTCGGAAATTTTTCATTACATATGTGTATAGTAGAACAGGGTTTAATACCCGCTGTGCATTCAATGATGGGAAGATCCACCCTACTTCCCTCCTAGGATTGGTGAACAGTAACTAAAGGTTTGAAGCACACGCCATTCAAATCAGTTACAGTTTTGTGCAAATACAATCAGAATTAATAATAGGCAAATGATCTGTTGTCTTGTCTTCAGGTGTTGTGTTTTATTTCATCTTCTTCAGATGACCTTCTTTTAGCCTTAGCCAACACGTGTTCCATTGTTTCTGGGAGATATCCCTACGACTTCATCAGGGCTGGTCTTTTGTAGGGGTCCCGTAGTCAGACCTCCTGTCAGGATATGACAGCGTAGGAGGTCAACAATTCCGGTACTCCTAGGTGTGTTAAATTATCACTTGTAGATTAGCCACTGGATAAAGTGGTTTATAGTCAAAGAGCAGCATTCCCTCCAATGATGCTGCCTGTATGCTTGTCTCGGTTATATAATAAGATAGTTGGCAGAATAATATGCTACCAATTATGTCAGGGCTCGGAGTAAAGAGATCCCTGGTGCCACGAGTGAACCGGTCAGTGTGCTCTGACTCTATATCTGGTAGAGACACAGTCTAGCTGCAGATTCCTTAACGCCCTGCCCATCCTCCCTGCTCTGCGAATGACCTTGAGGTAAGGGTTATACCCTTTCAGTGATTAATTGATATACCAGTGATCACTATCTCTATCCATTTTGGGACTAAACAAATTACTTGACCTGGCATCTAGCTTTTGTTTAGATTTTGCAATAACATATAGTTCCAAATGTGTGTGGTTGGTAGAGTGGGCATGTGCTCTCTCTCTCTCTCTTTCTTTTTTCTCTGAATGACACTCCAGTGAGTAGTATTAATTTCTACGAAGTCTTCTTGCTGTCTTCATACATTTACATTGCTGTTGTCAACTATCACGTAATGGTGTGATTTAACACACAACTGGCGCTATGGTTGTAGGTTCTGTTGGCTTTTACCATACCTTTTCTTACCATTGCGGAATAGTTTATAGAGTACATAGTCTTTTCCCTATTCTAGGGGTTATTCACCAGGGCGTAGAGTTTCATGTAGCCCTGTGTTCATTGATTTTTTCGGAGGTATTATTATTTAAAATCCACGTCTGGTATTAATCATACCATTTGATATGTTTTCTTTATTAATGTTTCAAAGATTTTTGAACTTTTTTGGCACACTGTTTCCACATCTGGTTTCTGTAGTGGCTCCGTGTTCTGGCGCAGAAGGATTTCACGGAAGAAACTGATGTCCGCGCGCCGGAGGGGACTTATATGGCTCCACTGACGTCATGTCCAGAGATGACGTCATCGCAGAGCCGTACGACGCCATCCCCCGGCACGCAGAGGGACTGGTGAAAAATTTCCCGATCCAGACTGGCGCCTGGAGAGAATTCAAAGTTAAGGAATCTGCGGCTAGACTTTGTTTCTACCAGATATAGCGTTACCAAAGGTAAGTAACTTTTACTTTAGGTTTTTAGGTACAGGAGGTGCAACAGTCCAGAAAAAAAGTATGTTTATAGCATATTGTATTGTACACATTTTTAATATTTATATAGCTCTTGTTACCCCCTATGTGTGGCGCTGAACCACTTGCCAACATGGGTAGCACGCTACCCTTGGTAGGGTGTGAGGTTGGAAGTGTGTTGTCTTTTTTTTTTAGCCTGTGTGTGATGTGTTTCCATGTCATGTGTGAGGACCACTGAGGTGTGGTGATCGTGTAATGGGACTGCAACACTTAGCAGTGTATTGGATTAAGATGTGTGAGAAAGGAGATTGTTTTCAGTAAGCTGTCTGCTTCGAGCAGATCAGCAGATCCCTTTATGATATTGCTTATGTTGCTAGTCCATTTAGCTGGTTACTGTATTGGGTGGTCCATTCTGAGATATTTTGTTAAAGTTAATGGTCATGAGCAGGCATTGATTAAATGGAGAAATGGTGGCGAGATCTGCTGGGATGGACTCTGTTAATATCATCCTATATTTGATTGTCATTGTGAGAGGTCAAGAAGCGGGGTTGTGGTATGTAGCTAGTTGTGACCTGCAGTGGTGGACTAAATTAAAATCTTTCATTGGTCAGCGGCATCTGGCAGATTTTATTATTCAATGCCTGTTCAGTTGGTAATGGGTGGTTTATTTGATGTGGAACGGTACTGGCTGATGGGCATGTCCCTTAGTAGTTTTGTTTTATGCGAATGTAAGACTTTCAAGCAGTAAAATGGAATTATTATGGAGCCTGTATGAACTACAGTCGTCTGCCCAATTGCTGAGATTTATGAGATTACTATTAGTGTGGGTTATATATTGTATTTGTATTGTAATTGCATTTATATAGCACTTACTACCCCATACGAGGTGTTGAAGTGCTTACGGGGCAGCACACTGCTCCGGAACCCATGGTTAGTAGGTTCTTTTGGGGTACTGGGATTAGACGTGCGCCCTTAAAGCAGTAATCCCATGCATTTACTTCAGCTTCTGGGTGGTAGAATAAATTAATAGGAGTTAGCTGTGATCTTTAGTGGGTGTATGCGGTGTCTGAATTCATGCATTGGTTGGCGGTTTAAATAGATGAGCTACATTAGATTAGGTATTGTTAGAATGCAGAGCTATGACCTTTAAAGCAGAGGGTTTGATCTTTGACATGTAGTGTGAGTAATTTGAACAAATACAATAATAGGGATTATGGCAAAACATACATGTGATTTAGAGTAGGCTGTGCTCGGAGAGAGAAGGCATGCAGAAGATGGAAAGGAAGGAGACAGTCATTCAAAAGGAAAAGGAGAGTCGATAATCGGACGTTTTAAGTCAAAATTCTGATCCCTGCTTGTAATAATATCCTGCGCTCCCACTTGAAGGTAGAACCCACCCAAACACTAGTTGGTGTTTTGGGTGTGTGAAAAAGCCTAATGATAAAGCATACCACAAATTATGGGTGGGGGCTGTTTTTCCTAATCGGTGGATCTTCTCTATTCAAGCAGGACTAATTCCAATACATATGGTACTTTTGCTCATTAATTGCAGTACTGATCTAGCACTTGTACATATGGATCGCCGGGGCTTTAATTGCGGCAGGTCCTTCAGGTCTCAACCCAGCAGTAATTAAAAACACACATTAAATTGGGTCCCTAATGGGCCCTATATTCATGCCCTTAAGTTTACAAGCAAAGACAATGATCTCGACAGTGAGAAACCTTTAAGTAATCCAAGTCAGTGATGCAGTGCTTGTTACATTTCATGTGTTATACTTCATATTACATATGGTTTACGTATCCCGATATCTGAGAGGAATTTAATTTTCTTAGAATATTTTCAGTAGTTTTATTTCTGATAGTCTTCTAACCGCAGATACCTTACCGTGTAAATTTCCCCAGGTGCCATACTGGATCTGGACATGACATCAGGGACACTATATATGCACCACCTCCGCGTGCTGATGTCAGTTCCATCTGAAAGAGACAATTAGTTATGGATTCCTCACCTTAGAATTACCCCCAGGTGTCAGACTGGATCCGGAGAATTTTTTCCTCAGCTGTACGTCGATAGGTGGCGTCGATAGGTGGCGTCGGTCTACTCCGTGTTCGTCGTTGGCGTCGTGGTCGCCGGAATGACGTCGCGGTATCTACTTAGACACTGCCCTCGTGCGCTGGCGTCAGTTCCTTCTTTTTCCGCGCCAGCCAGTGCAGATCCGGAGAGAGTCGGCCAACGCGATGCGGGAAGCGGAAGGTAGTTGTCCGGCTCCACCCGTGGAGCCTGTTGGGTCGACTCCGGCCCTCCCTCCTTTTCCGGGAGCCGGAGCGACCCCTGCCCAGCTTTGCAACTTCTACGAAGCCTTGCATTCCATCTTTGGGCAGCCCGACTCCGCCGGCGCGCCCTTGGGCCCCGCAGACTCAGTTGGGGGCTCTAGGCCTTCGATGTCGGCAGCTTCGGCTCCAGCTCGGCGCCGGTCGACCTCGTGACACCTCCCCCAGCACTGAATCCAGTGACGACACCCCCGCCGCCGGTTGTGTCCCAGCCGGCGTCGGCCCTGGCCTCCCCCTCGATGAGGACACAAAGCCGGACTGACGTAGCCGACCAGTACTTTTGTACCCCTGTTGTCCCTTGATGTTTCCTACCACCCTGAGTGGTTCACAGGAGAGGGTGAGGAGAACTGGGAGGGGTCTGTTGACCCTCTTGCAGTCCAGTTGGAGGAACTGGACAGGAGAGAGGAGTTGGGTGAGGCCAGTGGTCGGGACACCTCCCCAGACCTTGGCATGCTATCTCCCCCTACCGTGGCTATGGAGGAGGGTGCATTTTACGCAGTGGTGTTGCGTAGGGCAGCCGAGGCCTTAAACCTCGAGCTTCCTACGGTGGCTGTCAGGACTAACCTCCTGACAGAAGTGCTTCAACCGGCAGCGGCCTCTTCGGAGCCCTTGCTGCTGTTCAATGAGGCCCTTACGGACATCCTTTTGGGCACTTGGTCCAAGCCTAACACAGGGGCTCCTATGGACAGGATGATTGCCCGCCGCCACCGCCCGGCCCCGGGTGACCCCATTTTCCTCTCATCCCATCCTACCCCAAAGGCGCATTGCCTAACGCACCACCTGATAGGGAATCCAAAAAGCTGGACCACCTTGGGAAGAAGATGTTTTCTTCCTCCAGCTTGGGACTGCTGTCGGTGAACACTGCATGTCTATTGGGTCATTACTCCCACTCGGTGTGGGACAAGGTTGCGCAGGTGCTGCCACAGTACCCGGAGGAGGCCCGGGCCGTCCTCTCCCATGCTGTTGCCGAAGGGAGAGACGGTGTGGGCTGGACACCGCCGACTCACTGGGCAGGACGATTTCCATGTCAGTAGCACTGAGCCGCTATGCCTGGTTGAGGTCCACTGGCTTTTCCGGGGATGTCCAATCAACGCTTTTGGACATGCCCTTTGATGGCCGTCGCCTGTTTGGCGACAAGGCAGACAACGCGCTCGAGCGCTTTAAGGATTCTAGGGCTACGGTCAGATGCTTAGGCCTCGCTTCCACCTCCTGCCCAGCGCAGTCTGCTTTTCGCCCCTTTTGTGGCTACGGAACGGGTGCCCCGCCACGTTCCGCCTAGAGCCACCGCCTGCGCAAGCTGTCCAGCCTGTGCGCAGCAGGGGACGTGGATCCCACCGCCGTGGGTCGGGGGGCCAGCTGGCAGGCCAGTCCACCAGCGCGCCCTCTGCAGCAGCCTCCAAACCCTCCTAGTCCGACCTTTCATGCCCATCAATCGCCAGTGGGCGGCAAGATTCGCCATCACCTCCCCCACTGGCTCAACATCACGTCAGACAGGTGGGTTTTGCAGATAGTCCGAAGGGGCACTGTCAAGAAAAATATAATCTATATTGCTAACATATGCGCCTCTTTTAACGGTGGGACAAGAAGGAGAATCGGAGGCAGTCGAGCCGTTCAGCATCCTCAACCCACGTGCTGCTAGCATAACAGCAGTTTGACTGGCGACCTTTGTTGGCCTGTGACCTGGATTGATGACATCAGGGGGTGCCCCCCAACGCTCATTCTCCTCGTTGGACAAGGCGAGCAATGGGGCACCATCCCTAAATAGTGTATTGCACTCGCCTGTGATTCTTCTAGGCCGGCTGACATGCAGCTGGTCTATCATATCGGTCTGTATCGGTGGTACCAGACTGTAGATTGCCAGGGAGGGAGCGACTGTAGGTGTTAATAATGGCAATGTGCCTAAACTCGCTGGAGCTACCTGTGGAGATAACAATGCCCAGAATGTCTTTGCAGTCAGTTGGTATTTGCTTGGCCTTATCAAACATGTCCATTTTTAGGTCTCGCAGACCTAGCGCTGGAGTGCGCATGCTCTCCTCCCTCTGCGAGGCTTATTGTGATCGATAAGATTTCAGAAGGGGACTTGAAGCACCGCCCATCATTCCCATTGGCTGGCGTCATAATTTATGCTAAACGCTGGCCTCCGATTGAAAATGAGGCTTTTTTGTTACCGCCCTGTCTCCTTTTGGGACGGCCCATCCGGACTGGATTGTTTGCTTGCGGCGTTACACGGTCCTCAATGTGTAGGCAGTCAGCACTATTTTGTTTCAGCCGCACACTGCTTAGCAGCACGCTGGCCGGAGGTGCGCAATAATTAGCAAAGTTACAGTTTTTATTAAATATTGTGGCAGTCTTATTTACGGACCCCAGGCGGCGCTGCGTCCTCCTGTTGCCATCTCCTTCGGGCGCCTCCGGTGCCGTCCAACGTGTCGCCATTACTTTATGTGGAAATGACCAGTGGGGAGAGTCCAAATTGGCAAAGCCGGGGTGAGAGGCTGGCGGCGGAAAAACAGAAACCTCATCGGGAAATCCAGCGGGGCCGAGCGTGTCCTGTATGTTTATCTTTATTTTTTCCTTAGTACAGGAATGCTGGAGCCTCCAGAACTGACTCCGAGTAGTTCGTCTAATGCCGCGTTTGGTCTTCCCCTTCGTTATCATGTGTGCACAGCGTGCTTTGTTTTACGGTAAAGAACGTGAAATGAGAACAACGGAGACTAAGGGGCCGATTCCGATCTCGGCCGGTAGGGCTCCGAATCGGATTCGGATTTACCGGATCCGATTCGGAGCCCTGTTTCCCGACCGAATCGTACGCGGGTCCGGCCGAGCGAGTACGATGCAAGCACCCGCGAAATCGCCGACCGACTCGTACGCGGCTTCAACACGCTCCGACCGACTCGCATGGACACGACTCGCACCGCGCTATGGAGACGTTTCCCGGCCGGGTAAGTACGATGCGCGCCGCGAGCAGTCTGACCGACTCGCGCCGTCCGGCTCGAAAAAGCTGTCGGAGCCGGACTTTGGGGGTCCGCGTCGGACCCCCCTGTACGCGTAGGCGCGCGAGTCGCACACAGGGGGGACCCATGGGTCCCCCCTACCTGTGCATGTACGCCGTGATGCGCTTGGACGCGTACACGCTGTAGGGGGCGCCCTTGTCCGCCTCGCACCCATTGAGTCAATGGGAGCCCGCGTACGCGTTGTACGACAGGCTCCCATTGACTTCAATGGGAGTCCGACCGACTCGAGTCCGATGGCATGCGTGCGCATCGTACTCGTTCGGTCGGACTGCTAGGGTCCGATTCGGTCGGAATTCTCTCCGGGTCCGGCTCGGTCGGAGAGATTTCCGGCCCGAATCGGAATCGGCCCCTAAGTCTCGAGTTCCAGCAGCATTCTGTTTTTACAATTTCGTGACAGCCTTTTTTCGCTGCGATTCTGCGCCAGTGAAGGCTGAGTGACCCAGCCTCCTGCTGTCAAGTTTGTTTTACTTTCTTATGAAGTTGTATGTGCGGTTTTGTCTTTAGACTCTTAGTTCTGTAACAGTAACGAGGAGGCATCCTTCTAAACCGGTCTGAGGTGGAAGCACATGGTGTGTTTCCTGGCACATCACGTTATGTCTCTGTGCTCCAGTTTAAATATGTAGCCTGGCTTTGGAGATTACAGAAAAAAAGCTATCCATCTCGTACTAATCAAAGGTATATATATATATATATATATATATATATATATATATATATATATATATATATTCTCTGTCTTTGAGAATGTTGCATTGTGTGCACGTTTTGTTTGCCCTTACTTGGTTTCTGTTGTGCAGCTGTCTTCACGTTGCTCTCAAAATTGCTCGAAATGTCTGGCTGCTGTATAGTTTTACCGAGTTCAATAGTGTTCCCTCTGCGTGTTCTTAATTCGTGAACTTGTGTCTTCCATATCTGTGAATCAAGGGCGAAGCTTCCATTCGTGCAGCCGGCGCAGGTCCAGAGATCTAAGGGGCCCACTGAACCCTAATTATTGATGTATTTTCCAATTTCCTTCCTTGCCCAAAGGCCCATGACACACTGACTACACCACTTCTGTGAATGTATACACCAAAAAAACTTTATTGAAAAGATGGTGTGCGCACATTTTTCGCAAGGAAGTGAAGTGCTGGCGTCTCTTCCACGTGCCCAGGCTTCGATTCCTATCCATGACTCACATTAAGAGTTGGAGCAATACACAATTCAAAAGTAGTTGGCGGATACCTACATATATGCTTTTTGGGGCTTGAGTTTCTGACAGCCGCGTTTTGACCTAACAAGGGAATTTATCCTTCATCGTGCCAGTTTCATGTGTGGAAACAGCAGTGTTCCATTAATTCTTTTGGGAACTCTGTGTGAGAATGAAGTGATGCAGTTTAAATGGAAACGTCACTTGATGAATTGCCAAGCCAGGGAAGGGCCTTTAATAGTGTTGGAAGCTTTTGTTTTTTAAAGGTGTGCCGGCCTATTAGCCACTTAGTGAGTGCCTGGGATTCCTTAAGACTTTGACGCGCTTGAGGATTTCTCTGCTCTTACCGTGGTTTTCCTGCATTAATCTTCGTTTGGCTGGGCTGTGGGCTGACGTATCTGCTCACTGTTGTTTGGAGTGACTCTCTACCCCCAGACATCACCGCGATACCCTGGTGGGACTCGGAGTCCCAGGGTGCATCACAGTGCCCTCATTGACAGCAGCTGCCGCTGGGGGAGGCGTGACCATCGCGCTATAAAGCGCTGCCTCGACCGGCGCGGGACGCGCTTGAGGATTTCTCTGCTCTTATCGTGGTTTTCCTGCATTAATCTTCGTTTGGCTGGGCTGTGGGCTGACGTATCTGCTCACTGTTGTTTGGAGTGACTCTCTAACCCCAGACATCACCGCGATACCCTGGTGGGACTCGGAGTCCCAGGGTGCATCACAGTGCCCTCATTGACAGCAGCTGCCGCTGGGGGAGGCGTGACCATCGCGCTATTTAAGCGCTGCCTCGACCGGCGCGGGACGCGCTTGAGGATTTCTCTGCTCTTATCGTGGTTTTCCTGCATTAATCTTCGTTTGGCTGGGCTGTGGGCTGACGTATCTGCTCACTGTTGTTTGGAGTGACTCTCTACCCCCAGACATCACCGCGATACCCTGGTGGGACTCGGACTCCCAGGGTGCATCACAGTGCCCTCATTGACAGCAGCTGCCGCTGGGGGAGGCGTGACCATCGCGCTATAAAGCGCTGCCTCGACCGGCGCGGGACGCGCTTGAGGATTTCTCTGCTCTTACCGTGGTTTTCCTGCATTAATCTTCGTTTGGCTGGGCTGTGGGCTGACGTATCTGCTCACTGTTGTTTGGAGTGACTCTCTACCCCCGGACATCACCGCAATATTCTGGTGGGACTCGGAGTCCCAGGGTGCATCACAGTGCCCTCATTGACAGCAGCTGCCGCTGGGGGAGGCGTGACCATCGCGCTATAAAGCGCTGCCTCGACCCCCGCGGCGCGGGCCGCGCCCGGGAGAAGCCCAGGCCAAGGGCGGGCCCGTCTGAGACAGTAAGAGGCTAGGCCATTTCCCTAAGAGCTTGATTTCAGGACTGTTAACATACTGTTCATTCCCTTTAAGCATATAATACTCTGGGGTAGGCATTGTTTAAAATGAGCAATCGTAAAGATTGAGGTGTTGTAGGGACTTTAGACACTTTCCTCCTGAGGGCAGAATCAGCCCTCATAAATGAAATTAAACTTACTGAATGAAGGTTGTCTCTAGAGCCTGTTCCCTCACAGAGTAGACTTTCCCTGACGCCCGTACTCATGAAACAAGGTATGGTGATTAATATTGAGCGGTCCCCCATACTGACTGGCACTTTAACACAAGCCGTAATCGACCAAGCAATAGATATCGTTTCTCCCTTACCCCTTGACCCTGAAGCTGTCCCTGTTGGGTCTAAAGTCACTACTAGAGGGCAAAAGGCCAACTGTAGGTCAGATCATATTGTAGAACTCCCATTGGAAAAAAAGAAAGGCAAAAACAGAAAAAATTGGCACTGAATATAAACGGGAGAAGAGGGAAAACTGTCACGGATTCGGACGATTCTAATAAGGGATCATTTATACCTACAAAACAGAATGAGATGGCTAAGCCTACTGACAGCATATTAGACGGGAATTTTTGGGGAAAGCTTGAGTTGATGATGACAACTCTTTTGGAACCCATCATGTTGAAGGTAACCAATATTGAAGCTAGATTAGCCAAGGTGGAAGAGCTGGCGAGTAGTCAACACTTAGCTATATTGGCAGATGGCGCAAAACCAAGAGAATGCCCTTCATCTAGCAGGGGAGCAGGTTTGGGCTCAGGATCACCTCTGAGCTCTAATCCAATTAAACAACCACAAGGTAGGACTAACAATAATAACCTAATAAAAACACACTTAATATAAACAAAGACCCAGTGTGTACTGGTCAACATCCCCCTGGAGATGGTTCCAACGTCATAGCTTCTAATAATCCCCCTGGCATAGTCAGGGAAGTAGAGACTACTAGGACGAATGGTGAAAATAGAGCTGTAGAGAAGGGCAAAAATTCCCTGGAATATCAAGACACGCCCCATAATTCATTACAAAACTTAAATCTCCCCCCAGAAGCAACTCCGTACACGGTTGTCCTGGCAAATGTGCCCCCTTGCTCATATAATGACTTTGAGCACTGGTCCACTCTAAAGAATAAGTCTCTACATTTTTTAACTACAAGGACCGGTTTGAATAATCCCCTTTTCTCAGACTTTAAAATGGTACGAAGGATTGGATGGGTGGGTCCCTCGCCCAAATCACTACGCGGAGATTGTGTTGTCTTAACTTTTAGGTCACCTTTATTAGTGCACACAATCTTGGAAAGGGTTAATAACGGACCTGTTAACCCCAATGATATAAACATATTACCTCTGGGATATTTTTACCGACCATGTAATCTTTTACAACGACAAGCCTTTATGCCTGAGGGTGACAACTATAGGGGAACAAGGCAGTTCAGATACCCTTTTCCAACATATAACTGTTTCGACGCCTTGAACTCCCTGGAAGACATTGATTGACTGGACCCTGGGAATTCTCGTGCATCACACAGATATGAAAATAGGAGTGAATCTGGATCACCAGTGAGGGACAATGACAATCTCCCCTCCAAACTCATAGTCGAAAATCCCAGAGATGAGCCTCGAGGACTTATGGACTTGAAGGTGGAGACTCAGGTTGACTCTCAGGGCATTTTAAATGTCTCTCTCTTAAATATAGGTTTAACTAAGGATTTTTTCATAAGCAAAGGAGATGAGGTACGAGGACCCTCGGCCCTTGAATATGAGGCTCTGATCGACTCTGTCGATACTTACAATGTCTCTTCCTCATCTAGATATTCGAAAAAGGAACCCGGGGGCATGGTAACCTGTCCCAAAAATTGCATTTATGATAGCAAATCCCCCCGTTGCAATATTGCTTCATGGAACATCGCTGGGATTAGTTCTAAGCTAAGTAATCAACTGTGGTGGGATTTTATTACACAGTTTGAGATTTTGTGCCTCCAGGAAACTTGGACTAAGGAAGCGATACATTTGAATGGGTATAGGACTTACCACACCCCAGCAGTTGAAGCTCAGAGCGGTAGGGCTAAGGGTGGTTTGTGCACCTATTTATCGAGCAGTCTGAATATAAAGAAAATCATGATGCTCGCCAATGATGACTATCATCATCTAATTAAAATGGATATAGATACAACATGTTCTATAGCCCTGGTTAATTTTTATAACAATATTCCGCCAGGAAAAGTTGGAACTGCCATAACAAATATCTTGCAATCGTTGAAGTTAGCCGGTAGAGGCAAGATAAAAGATATTATGGTAATATTGGTAGGGGACTTCAATTGTACGCTATGTCAGAATGCTGGGGACAATTTATGTGGAGCCTTAAGAGAAGACGGAGTATGCTCATCACACTTTAGGCACACTGCCTTGGGGGAGCTCTTTAACGATCTTATTTTTAGCCATGATCTGGGATTTGCAAATGAGCTATGTCCATCTCCTGCTCCTTTGTCCTGGACATGACATTTAATGGGAGGGGACTTTGCTCTACAATTGACTATGCACTCATATCAAGTAACCATGCATGCAGTCTCCATTCTTTCTATGTCTCTGGAAATCCACTTAGTGATCATTTTCCTCTTTGCTTGACCATTTTATTGCCCTCTAGCAAAATGTTTAGATCTCATAATAATAATGACCAGTTGCTAGAAAATATAGCAATTGGGAGTACTAACGGGTACTCCCTTCGCTGGGCCTTGGTAGATCAAGCAAAACTGGTTAATACTATGGCAAGAAATGTAAATCTGACATAGAGCTTTGTCTGAGTGAAGAAGCCGCCCCTGAAAAGATTTTAGCTTCATTTCTGGTTATAACCACTGAAATAAGTGAGTCCCTTATCAGACGGAAAAAGAACAATGGACCACAACAGGGTTGGTTTGATGCAAAATGCACCCAAGCATATTCTCAGCTAAAGAAAGAGCTGCAGAAAATTCCTAGAAATGTGTTTGCCATAAGGTTAGCCAGAGGGGTATGTAAACCAGCACTAAGGGATAGAAAGGCCACAATGAAGAAGGAGGCTTGGGAGGCCTTATATTCGGCCTCAGTAGCTAAAGACAGTGTGGCATTTTGGAAGGTAATTAGGACCCCTTTTTTAACCAGCGAGGTTGGCCCGTCAATTGAGATAGCCATAACCGAGGAGCAGTGGATTAACCACTTTTCCCAAGTATATAAAGGGAAGGAAACCCCCTTATGGCTGATAATCATGCTCGGGAGGTTTCTGGTATAAACTGTTCTTTGCAGCAAAAGGAACTAAGGTTTACCTTAGAGGAGGTGGAGCGGGCCCTTCATGCAAGTCAGGGTGGCAAGGCTCCGGGCCCAGACGGGGTCCCCGTAGATATATTTAAATCAAACTTCTCCATGTGGGGGCCCCTGTTGGTACAGGTGCTCAATGCCAGCTGTAGCACCAATTTTTTACCTACCTGGGTAGTATCCACTATCGTGCCAATCTTTAAAAAGGGCGACAGGCAGGACCCAGGGTGCTACAGACCTATTTCCCTGTTGGATGCTATAACGAAGGTAGTAGGCAGAGTTCTACTTGAGCGCCTTCAGGATTGGGCTGAAGAGAACTCTGTCCTGTCAGACCTGCAATATGGCTTTCGGGCCGGTCTGGGGACTATAGAGCAGGGCCTAAATCTTTCTCTTCTGGTGGGGAAATACACAAGGGCTAAGAAAGGGAACCTGTTTTTAGCATTTGTGGATCTCACAGCCGCCTTTGACTGTGTGGTCCACACTAAACTATGGTCAATTTTAGAAGTTATGGGGGTTGAATCAAATATTATTTATTTTCTTAAACGTTTTTATTGTGATGCCAAGGCACGCGTGCGCTATGGTTTGAGGGGAGAGTGCTCAGAAGCCTTTTCTATTAGGAGCGGAGTCAGACAGGGCTGTGTCCTGGCCCGTTCCTTTTTTATCTGTATATAAATGGATTGGGGGAGGCCCTTCTTAAGGACAACCAGGACTTTCCCTCAGTGGCTGGTCATCCAATTCCAGCCCTTTTGTACGCTGACGACGCGGTGCTGATGTCTCGTACCCAAGTAGGCCTTCAGCGTGTCTTGGATAGCTTCTCCCTCTTTATGAAAGAGCTAGGCCTAAGAGTAAACTCATCCAAAACTTTTATCATGCGCTGTGGTAATGGCATCAAGAAGCATAAGGATATGTTTGTGGCAGGGCAAAAGATTGGGGTTGCAAAGAAATTCTCATATTTGGGCATTCTCTTTGCCTATAATGATACCTGGGTACAAGCAGTTTCAGCTAAAAAACTGGTACTTCTACGTACTACATCTGCCTTAACTACTTTTGCCAGAAAATTGGGAAAAAGACCCCCTGTGGAGCTCATAAATATCTTTACAGCAAAGTGCGTTTCAGCGGCAGTCTATGGGAGTGGGGTTTGGGGGTTTGCTGACCTGCTCCCAATTCAGAGAGTAGAAAATACTTTCCTAAGATACATTTTATCCTTACCGAATGGCTCTTCTTCATGCGTTTGTCATGCAGAATTAGGACTCCCATTTATCTCTGATCTAATTAGGCTTGAACCTGTGCTCCTATGGCACAGATTGTGGTTTAAAGATGAGGCCAAATTGAACAGAGAAATTCTTTCAGATATTTTGAAACTGGAAGGAGCAATGAGGATACCATGGCTAAGATATGTGTGTAATTTTCTAAAAGATCTTGGCCATCTTGAGTTCTTTACTAATCCTAGCACCCTTAGGACTATAACAAGGAAGGAACTAAGAAAAGAGGGTATGCTGCTGCTAGACTCTAATAGAATGTCATCTGAGATCTTGAAACCCACAGTTCTGCACAATCAGAGGGTTTTAACTACTTTTAATATTCAACCCTACTTAACCTTTGTACAAGGTGCCTATGATAGGTTTTTATTGACCCGTCTTAGGTTGGGAGTCTTTCATCGACTAGTCACTTTCCCTACAATGAATGACTGGTCTCAAAACCTCCAACCCTGCCCTTGTGATAATTCTTCCCCACAGTCCACGATTCATGTCACCCTTTTTTGTAAATTCTACTCTGCTGTAAGGGCCTGGCTTTTATTACCTATTTTTAAACAGTTTGGGCTACGCCAATGTCGACCTGCCTTACTGGCTCTACAATATTTAGACAATGAGCATAGAGTTTTTAGGGTATTAATTTTCCTGAAAAAAGTTTTGTCCCATAGGAAACAATTGTCTATTATTTGATTCATTGTGCTGAGAGCTTTTTTCTAGTTAAATACTGTTTTAACTTCTTAGGTCTGGAGCCTAAGTTAACTCATGTGTGAACTTTTAACTGCATGAATAATAGTATTGTATTTTTAATGTGCTTTTATGGTTGTCTGTTCAAACAATCGAATAATGCTTTCTTGACTTAAGACTTTGTGGAGTAGTTTTGCATAAACAGATTGCATAAACAGATGGAAACGCCCACAGCGCCTTCGCATTTCGTGTGATTCATACTTTATAATGCAAGTGGTGGAATGTAAACAAACTGGCTGTCCTGGGTGCGAAGAAATGTTTGAACTTGTATGTCACTGCAGTGTGTCAACTCTGCCTCTACAGGTGGAGAGTCAACTGTTTACCAGCACTGCAGTCATGGGGGTTGTCGAGGCTACTTTAGATGTTGAACTATGCATTACTTGGGGGAATAGGGCAGCATCCTCACTATGTTCCTTGTGTAGTCAATCTACATCAGAAGGATTTGTGCCCTGCACAGGGACTTCTGGGGATGGGTGAAGGCAGGGGAGTGGCATATCACAGTTCACAGTGTTGGTATCTAGTGTGAACTGTGGAGGATTTATCTTCAGTCTTATACTCGGCCCCGTGTTAGGCCTGAATTTGTGTTCCGGGGCTATAAGTCCGTCAACAAGCTTATGATTTGCAAGACATAGGTCAATATGATCATAGGTTGAATGTTTAACAGTAGATTGTAATGCATCCAAGATGTCCTCCCTGATAATTGATCTGCAATTTCCAAATTTTGTGGAACCAATGAGTAGCTCAAGGGCTCCTGGGTTTCTCTAGAGCCTTCGGTTAGTTTAGGAACATTGATCATGTATATATCATACTGCTTAGAGCTATCCCTGGATGGCCTAGTTCTTGGGCCTTTAATATTATTTATGGCCAGGTGTAGTCTGCTTTGGGGCAATTGGCTTCATACCCATAGTTATCAAAGGGGGCTTCGGTTCAACCCCTGGAGGGGCCCGGGGACAGGAGCCCACGTCGATGAGGGGTAAAGGAGAAGCCCTGTCTGAGTGACAACTAGTGCACGGGGGTGGTATGAGATTGCCCACTGCTGAGCGTGTCATTGACCCTCCAGATACAGTCAATTTTCGACTATTCGATAGAGAAGAGTTGTGGAATTTGTCCTCCCTGTCATAATTAAGGTTGAGATTTAAATCTAATAATAGAGCAGTCAGGATATCTATTTTAACATTTAGGGCTTTGGAGAACCTGCCAATTCTATCTTTTAGGCCTATTATTTCATCTTTTAGAAAGTTGATCTGAGACTTAGGGGTCGATTCCGATGTCGGCCGGAAGCGCACCTAACAGTATTCGTCCAGAAATAATACGAGCCGAACGCGTGTTTTCCGACCGACTCGAACACTACCGAACGAATAAGTACAATGCGTATAACAGCCCAGATTCCGACCGAGCCGTACTCACCCATTCCAGCTCCTGTTCCCCGCCCGAGCCGGATCCGTAAACGCCGAATCGAGTCGCACGGAACCAAATACACAGCACCTTCCGTCCGGACTAGTACGATGCGTCTTCCGTACGCGCCGAACTCGTCGCTACGTCCGGCACGTTTGAGCATCCGGGAGAGCTGCACATAAGCTCCGATTCGCGCCACAAGACGATCCACGGCGACGAGACGAACAAGCCAGTGACGAGTACGAGTCGAAGACACGAGAAACCCGAACGAGACGAACCAACCATGAATCCCATCGCGCAGGTCCTACCAATACTCTACATCTATTACCGGGACCGGTACGGACGCGTACGGCGCAGACGGTAAGTCAAACACCCACAACACAAACAAACGACACGTACCCGAAATATGTCACACACACATAGGGATGCACAAATGACGTACACAAGCAACAGCAGAACCATAGGGGTGGGATGGCCAACACCAATGCCATACACACCGATAGGGGGATGGATGCCTACCACCAACACCACCCCCAATCATGGGGGGCTGGATGCCTGTCACTACTGCCATCCCCACTCATGGGGGGCTGGATGGCTGCCACTACTACCATCCCCACTCATGGGGGGCTGGATGCCTGCCACTACTACCATCCCCACTCATGGGGTGCTGGATGCCTGTCACTACTGCCATCCCCACTCATGGGGGGCTGGATGGCTGCCACTACTACCATCCCCACTCATGGGGGCTGGATGCCTGCCACTACTACCATCCCCACTCATGGGGGGCTGGATGCCTACCACTAACACCACCCCCACTCATGGGGGGCTGGATGCCTGTCACTACTGCCATCCCCACTCATGGGGGGCTGGATGGCTGCCACTACTACCATCCCCACTCATGGGGGGCTGGATGTCTGCCACTACTGCCATCCCCACTCATTGGGGGCTGGATGCCTGCCACTACTGCCATCCCCACTCATGGGGGGCTGGATGCCTGCCACTACTACCATCCCCACTCATGGGGGGCTGGATGCCTACCACTAACACCACCCCCACTCATGGGGGGCTGGATGCCTGTCACTACTGCCATCCCCACTCATGGGGGGATGGATGCCTGTCACTACTGCCATCCCCACTCATGGGGGGATGGATGCCTGTCACTACTACCATCCCCACTCATGGGGGGCTGGATGCCTACCACTACTACCATCCCCACTCATGGGGGGCTGGATGCCTGTCACTACTGCCATCCCCACTCATGGGGGGATGGATGCCGGTCACTACTGCCATCCCCACTCATGGGGGGCTTGATGCCTACCACTACTACCGTTCCCCACTCATGGGGGGCTGGATGCCTACCACTACTACCATCCCCACTCATGGGGGGCTGGATGCCTACCACTAACACCACCCCCACTCATGGGGGGCTGGATGCCTGTCACTACTGCCATCCCCACTCATGGGGGATGGATGCCTGTCACTACTGCCATCCCCACTCATGGGGGGCTGGATGCCTGTCACTACTACCATCCCCACTCATGGGGGGCTGGATGCCTGTCACTACTACCATCCCCACTCATGGGGGGCTGGATGCCTGTCACTACTACCATCCCCACTCATGGGGGGCTGGATGCCTACCACTACTACCATCCCCACTCATGGGGGGCTGGATGCCTACCACTAACACCACCCCCACTCATGGGGGGCTGGATGCCTGTCACTACTGCCATCCCCACTCATGGGGGGATGGATGCCTGTCACTACTGCCATCCCCACTCATGGGGGGCTGGATGCCTGCCACTACTGCCATCCCCACTCATGGGGGGCTGGATGCCTACCACTAACACCACCCCCACTCATGGGGGGCTGGATGCCTGCCACTACTGCCATCCCCACCCATAGGGGGATGGATGCCTACCACTACTGCCATCCCCACCCATAGGGGGCTGGATGCCTACCACTACTACCACCCCTACTCATAGGACGGGTAATGCATGACACAACTAGCATACTCCCACATAAGGACTGTCTGCAAATTACATCCCACCCCCAACACCATGACAAGCGTGTGTGGTCTGTGTCAAATGCATACAACACTGAACATGACATTGAACATACAATGTGACCCCCTAACACGTGTCACACATAATTGTGTGTGTGGCCTACACAATGGAAGCAGACCATGACCACTGTGGCAATGGGGCCCTAAGCCCCATCACCACAGTGCCCAAAAGGTAAGTGTGTGCTCCATAGCTGAATCACATTTTGAACAGTGTGGCAATGGGGCCCTAAGCCCCATCACCACAGTGCCCAAAAGGTAAGTGTGTGCACCATAGCTGAAGCACATTTTGAACAGTGTGGCAATGGGGCCCTAAGCCCCATCACCACAGTGCCCAAAAGGTAGTGTGTGCTCCATAGCTGAAGCACATTTTGAACAGTGTGGCAATGGGGCTCTAAGCCCCATCACCACAGTGCCCAAAAGGTAAGTGTAGTCCTGGTAAAAGCTGCTAAACCAAAAATGCAGGGATAATACCTGGCCACACAACACCAAACACTACAGTGGCATTGTAGTGCTTGTGTCCCATAGCAACATAGATTGTGTGAGGCAAGCAGTGCAGTGCCAATGACACATCGTTCTAGCCATGTGCACACAAACATCAGCCATGGGGGCCCACATTGTCTACATTCACAAATAACACAATGACAGAAGTGAGCATCATAATGCAGACCCACATATCTGCACCAATGGACACAGAAATGTAGATATCCTGTGGAGACTGTAGATGTCATGTGAACAAGTACCATACCAATGGAGCAATGGGACATACTAACCATGATCAATGTGCTGACTGATGACCTAGCAGTCCCAGGGCCAGCAGGGGAAAGCCAACAAACAACATACAGCCAATGGCAAACTAAAGATATGCCAATGCAGTGGTGCAAATGCACAAACACAAACAGGCAGACCCACACTGCATATCATACACAACAGGTGAGGGGGGTTGTGTGCCAGTGTCCCCAGGCAAACACACAACACATGAGGAGGCCAGATTCACTAATACACAGATGTCAACACAGTCACATACAAAAGTAACTCATGGATAGGATTCCCCTATGTGGGCAAACAGGCATTGTGAGATGAGAGGGAGCCCAAATTACACATGTCACACAAGCTTGTAGGAACAGCAACAAACACAGCAAGAGACAGAACCACCACAGCACTCCCCCAGGGACCCCACATTGTGGTGACACTAGTCTGCATGACAATCACACTGTGATGACAAAGGTAGATGTCATCCACACTGTGAACCACAGCCATGTGACCTGAGCAACAAACTACTATCACACCTATACAAGCACAAAGCACTCAGCATGGCCTGCCAGCCAAGGACAATATGGAGGTAGTGCCCCAGCCGTGCAACAACTCACATTTGCACACACTGAACGCCACACACCTTGAACTCCACCAATGTGCAGCAGTGAAGCTCATATGGACTGCTGACATTGCACATGCACCCATGACAATCCCAGGGGTGGTGGGGGGGAAATAAGGTGCAGAAACCCATCACACATGGCCAGTCAACAATACCTGTGAATGTCTGACACACTGCACAGTATGCCGTACATTGGCATGACGTGAAATCCACCCCAAACAATGGGATCCTGGCCATAGTCACACACCAATGAAGAAGCCAAGCTGACCCACAAAGGACACACATAGACAACTTCCAACATTGCAGTCCTGACCCTGAGGAGTGGCAGCAGTCACACACACAACGTGTCACAATCACTGAAAGCATACACAAACAGAAAATCACATTACTCGTGTAACCAACAAGTGCCAAGAGGAATCCTGACTGTGTCCCATCTGCGTTTGGCCACATCCCCAGCCCTGACAACAAAGACAACTAAGGATGACAACCTCATGAACATTAGTTTGCCATGCACCCACATCCCGGAGAAACCAGGTCCAAGATGCTGGATGAACACAGAACAACTCAGCAAGCATCACAAACAGGAACATCCGTAGGGACACAGCCTGTGTAGGAAAAGGAGAAGGGGACACGCACAGACATGCCTACACAACACACAACACGGGCACAGTCTATATCACGGAATCACGCACTGCCATGAGGGCACTCCACTCCTGTGGAAGGTCAGCTGTGCCAAACCTTGTCTGTGCACGACTCAAACATGTCAGCAGAACACTCTGTCAGTGAGTCAACAACTACAACACACTGAAGGCTCTGCTCATATCAGCCTGGGCACGGGAGTGTCACTTCAATCATCTGCATACACCCAAGACACGTGTCAAGCAACTTGCACTGTGTACACAGATGAGTCCTCCAAATTTGATGTGCTAAACTGCATGTCCATTGGAGACGGGCACACAGTCAGGGTACCAGGAACATTGGACAGTGGTAAGCCCACCAGATGTGCATCAGTGTAGGACAAAGATGGTAATCTGCAAATGCTAAACGTACATCCCTGTGTCAAATGCTGAACATTACACCCTCAGACTGCAGCAAAGGATGCTATAGATCCAGACTAGATTAGGACACATATCCCATGGACCACATGGAGCCCATCACAGCAAAACTTCATTTACCTGATCTGAACACTATTACAACAGCAAATGCAGGATTCTACACATCTACATCATGTACCTCCAAACATTAACCACAAGTAAGCAAAAAGAGGCTTTATTCAGCAAGTTTGCAACTCAAATCAAAAGTCCAAAATAAACTAAGGCCAATGGCCAGTCCAAATAACCAGTCCCAACAGGGTGATGTGTGACAACTTGTCAACAATTGCTTGCCTGCACAGGTACGGACAGGGGACATCCCCCTTGGAGGGGCATACGAGGGGCAGGCCAGGCACCGCAGGGACAGGATCAGGGGATGCCAGAAGGAGGCAGTGAAGGGGAGGTGGGTGCAGGAGTGTCACCGGCAACTGCAGTGGAGGTGTCTGACTCAGGGGGGGCTGGCACCACCGCAGGGCTCAAGTTAGATGGTGTTGGTGCTGCAACCACTGCAGTGGGCTGGTCAGATGCAGTGGACTGGGTCCCCAATGCAGTGCCCGAGTCAGACGGGGTGGTTGTGGACTCCACCGCAGTGCATGACTCCAAGGTAGTGGAAGGGGGGCAGAAGAGCTGGGCAGGACAGAGGGGGGGACACGGTCTCCACACCAGTGGCACAAACAGGCAGAGCGTCTGGTTTGGGGGTGGAAGAGCAAGTGGCAGGGGGAGGGCCTAAGCAGTTTGGGGATGCGGTATCGGTGTGTGGGGGACCCTGGGGCAGGGTGTGGCGGTGGAACCTTTGGAGTGGTGGCCTGGGGGATGGAGGTGAGAGACTGGGTGGTTGACTTGCAGGGCGGTGGCGGGGTCTTGCACTTCCGGGACCGGGGGGACTTGCGGGTGGGGGCTCACTCTGCCTGCGCCTGGGGAGGGTGTCCGGGGCGAGGGCACTCCCCTCTGTGTGGGTGGACTTCCTCTTCCCCCGGTATGCTGGATCAGCAGGATTGGAGGGGAAGAGGCCGAGGTCACACAGGAAGAGCTGCTGTGTAGGTGGGGTAGCAGGTGAGGCAAGGGAAGGGGTCTTGGAGGGAGAGGATTTGGAGGACTGCGGAGTGACTTTGGATGCCTGTGTGTGTGTGTTCCCCATCCCCTGTGTCTGTGGTATCAGTCCCCTGAGGATGCTTGTGTGCACGTCTTGCCTTTCTCTTGGGTGTGTCTGTGCTGCTCGTGTCTGTGTGTTTGGGTGACTGTGCAGGTGTGCATGTGCTTTGGACAGGTAGGGTGGCAGGAAGTGTGGATGGGGCAGAGGTGGGAGGGGTGAGGGACACTGCTGCCGTCAGGGAGGAGTCCATGGACCTATTGCTCCTCTGTAGGGCAGACATACCCGTTGAGATGCCTTCCATGAACGACACCAGCTGTGTCAACAGAGTGGTGTGTGCATGGAGGACAGTCAGCATTGCTGTCTGCCCTACATGGAGCTGCCGAAGGAGGTACACAGACTCCTCACTCAGGGCAGCAGGGGACACAGGGGCAGGGGGTGCGGTGCCTGGCACGAAGGAGACACGCTCCCGAGCACGGGAGCCTCCACGGACCTCAGGAATGGGAGCCAATGGGAGGGCGGTGGTGGTGGTGGTGGCGGGGCCAGACAGACTAGCTTGCCTTTGGTGGCTGCTGACACCCGCCTCCACAAGGGAGTCATCCTCCGAGCTGCTGTGGTCCTCAGCTGAGGTGGATGGTGCTGAGGACTCCTCGGTGTGGCTCCCCTCGCCCTCCGTGCCACTGGGTCCCTCTGACCACACGTCGGACGCTGACCCAGTCTGGCTCCGCGGATCCTCCTGGTCCGTGGAGCTGTCCCCTCCTGTGGCCGTGGATGTATCTGCAAACAATTAGGGAAACAGACAAACATCAGTCACCTGCACTGACTGCACACACCACAGTAAGCACAGCACATCACAGAGCAAGCCCTGGCATCCTTAATTGAACATTGCCTAGAGTCCTCACACAGATTTGGGGAAGCCAATTGTCAGTCTGATGGTCAACCATGGGACTCACACCCCTCCTGCCCTTGCACCCATCTGTCTGGTGCCTGTCTGATGGTAAGACCCCAGTGTGGACACATGCACCATCTACACAGTTGTTGGACATTGCAGGGAACACGGTGAAGTATGTGAACATGCACACAACACATCTCTTGCCACTGAGTCAGTGCAGGTGTCCGGATGAAGGGATGTCCAGAGTCGAAATAGAAATGCATGTGATGCATACCAGCACCACACACCATGATGCACCCATGTCCGGATAGTCAATGCCACTATGGGGTGCATGTTGCACATGTCACTCCCCTGCAGGATCAGTCTTAGGAAGTTTGATGCCATGACACAGGCATGCGTGCTAAGTCATACATCACTGTCTCCAGTTACATGGCCATGGCAGCCAGCCAACAACAGTCTGCACTGTGTCACAATCCTAGGACATGGGGAATGCAAGTTATGTAACTGACAAGTGCACATGTCCATCCCCCAAAAACAAGATCATCAGAACAACTATTTGTCCACGTCATACCAATTGGACATATGGGGGACATGAAACACAACTCTCTGAACATGAGCACCTCACAGTGTGCTGTGAATGAGAAACAGCTGCCTGAAAGTCACAGTCGCATACACCTGTGTGCACATCAAGTGATCAGACACCTATAAATCACAGAAGTATCGTCTATCATGGTCACATCTCCGCTGGCATGCTGAGCCCGTAACCGATAAACATACCAGTAGTCCTGACAACGAGGACACAGCACAATGACACAGAGGCAGACACCTGAGGGAACATTTCACTGATCACAACATGCCAGATGGTACACAGGAGTGGGAGTACAGAGTGAATTGTATGCCCTGGAGTAGGCATGACTGTCCAGCTCCACCTGTAAGAGGGATGAGTCCTGGACAGTAGACAGGTGGCTGAGCACGTGTGACACACTTGATACACATACTCCTGAGGCCCAAACATTGTTCCCACCTGCAGCATGGGTGTGTACCAAATTCCCCAGGGACATGTGGTGATTCAGATCAGCAAGTGGACCACATATCAAAGTTACACCCAGATTACATGTCAGAACATAGGCATTGTGTAAGCAATTGACCCACACATGAATCCCACAACATCGTCACGGGAACAAATGCTGTCCCCCACCTTGAGCAAAGCTAAATGCAATGACACAGTCCCCAAGTGACACAATTTCCTGACTGTAAGGGCCACACATATGCGTATCAGAGGAGAAGTGGGCATGTCACAAATGAGTGACATGGGTCCTGGACCACATGACTGATGTACTGTGGAAGTTTAACCAGGCCAGAGGAGGGCACATAGCATGCCAGACAAAGTGCACAGTGCAGTCTTGGACTCACCCCCTCCTTGCTGCTGTCTGGCCTTCAGCTGCCCATCCAGGTCAGGGAAGACCACCGCCAGGATCTGGAGCATGTGGGGGGTCAGGGTCCGGTGTCCGCTCCTCCTGCGAGGAGGCGACAGCTTCAGCTGGACCCTTGCGATCCTCCGGGTCCAGCCCCGAAGGTCCTGCCACCTCTTCTGGCAGTTGCGGATCCTGCGCCTGTAGACCCCCACGGATCTTAATTCCCGGGCGATGGTCAGCCAGATGTCCTGCTTCTGGTGGGCATCAACCTGTGAGGATGAGAAAGTGAAAAGGCCATTACTACACAAGCAACATATCCGTGCATCACACAGTTGGATATACATGTCTCAATCACAGGGGCATTAGATGTACATAGGCAGTGCAACAATGGCTATGAACAGTTTGCTAGCAGTCACTACATGGTATCATTGCATGGGGAGTAAACCTTGTTGGAATGCACTGTTACTGCACTGTACCTGTTCAGTGCATGTAACTACACACTTTGGGGTGTGACAACTACTCAGTGAGCATGCTAGCCAGTGGTGTGCACACTGTAAGTCCTGCTAGTCAGACAACATGCACAATTGGTAAGGCAGTGGACAGCACACTCACCTGCTCCCCTGGTTTCCCATACAGCTTGCTGTACTGTGGAAGGAGGCTGTCCAGCAGGGACTGGTTCTCCTCAAGGGTGAAGGCTGGGGCTCTCTCCACAGTACGTGCCATTGCAGTAGCCAGAGGATGCAGAGACAGCAGCAGTGTTGTTGGCAGATGTCGTCCTGGAGCATGTAGTGCAGGCAAGTGAGCTCTCAGGGGAACAGCCAGCATTATATGTGTGCTGCAGAGGCAGATACTGTCCCATGTGTCCAAAGTGATAGGTCCAAGTCGTTTGCATCTTCTGAATCTGACCAATCCATGGAATAGCAGCACTAATACACGCCCACAGCATCCTTCAAATCTTCAACTTCATGACACCCATGATTTTGTAACATTGTTGTGGCTGGCCAACTGAATTCACTGCATCAGACTCGTTGGAGCTTCGAAAACGCGTCCGTTGCCATGCCAGGCCCCAGCCAATGTGTGCACACCGATCGGTCCATTGCTGTACAACTCGTACCCGGGATACAACGCGTACCCGCTCACATACAATGCAATGGGCCGGCCAGGCACACCGATCGGTCCATTGCTCTACAACGCGTACCCGCTCACATACAATGCAATGGGCCGGCCGGGCACACCGATCGGTCCATTGCTGTACAACACGTACCCGGGATACAACGCGTACCCGCTCACATACAATGCAATAGGCCGGCCGGGCACACCGATCGGTCCATTGCTGTACAACGCGTACCCGGGATTCAACGCGTACCCGCTCACATACAATGGGCCGGCAGGGCACACCGATCGGTCCATTGCTCTACAACACGTACCCGCTCACATACAATGCAATGGGCCGGCCGGGCACACCGATCGGTCCATTGCTGTACAATGCGTACCCGGGATACAACGCGTACCCGCTCACATACAATGCAATGGGCCGGCCGGGCACACCGATCGGTCCATTGCTCTACAACGCGTCCCTGGACAGGTCACATGCATATGTCACCATGCTGGTCACTGGTGAACCTATGCCAGCCACATTTACTTTCCATGGACTCAGGGGCACACCTACAACACCACACCCAGTCCACACTGTATCTAAGGCATGTGTGGCAGCATTACCTTATCTGTGTATGGGGGTGAACATGTTGTTTTTGGGGTGGCACTTGGGGGCAGACACGCCCAGGCTGTGCACGTGTTCATGGGGACAGGGTCCTTTGTGTGTTGTGCACCTGACCACTGTGGTGTGCAACTTTTCATTTCTGAGCATGTGTCATGGTCACATTTCCAGGTTGTGTATGTGTATGACATGTCACATACCCCCAGGCTCACATGTGGGAAGGCGTGTACGTCACAGGGTGGCCCATTCCAACAATAGTGATGTCCCTCCACAATCTGTGTGCATGTTGTGTATCACATGTCTCTGACTCCATGTGCACAATGGGAGACAGTCTCCACATCCACGTGGTTTGTGCATGAACTTTGATGTGTGTGTGTGTGTGTGTCACAGACGTCCATGTCTGTCCTGCAGAGGCTACAGGGGCCACTACCTGTGGGTGTCAAGTTTGTTTTTCTGACGTGTACATGATACGCCATGTCATGCCAGTGTCCATGTGGCAAGACAGGGTCCCTGGGAATCTACCTGTCAATGAGCTTTGATGCCTGTGGAGCATCTGTCCAGACATGTCACTGTGGTATGTATGTGGAACGTGAGAGCAGTAAATGGGTACTGTGACACAGCCTAATGGTTTCACATAGCACACCCTGGAACCTGTTGTCAACACTTGTTGAACAGAGATGTTAGATGATGTCCATGTAGGTGCCATATATGTCCAAACGGAACGACACACACATCAAGTACTTGTGTTTGTTTATGATGTATCATGTGAAATTGAGTATGGTGAACGGCACATAGGTGGTGTGACTGACAATCTTGCTTTCTTCACCTATGCACTGCAGGGCTCCTGCTGTCCATCGACCATTCCCAGACCTGGCAACGATGGTGGAACGTGACAGCATCCGACGGTACCGCTTCACCAGGCAGCTGATTGAGGATTTGGCAGTGCGGTTGGACCCACATTTGCAGCCTGGCCGGACGTATCCTACAGCGCTGACCCCCAAGGTGAAGGTGATGGCAGCCCTACACTTCTTTGCCACCGGTACCTTTCAACACACTGTGGCAACTACTGGTGGGATGTCACAGACTATGTTCAGCCGTGTGCTATGCGATGTATTGGGGGCAATGTTGAGATACCTGAACCAGTACATCTAATTCCCAACACGTCAACGACTCACTGACGTCAAGAGTGACTTCTATGCCCTGGGGAGGATGCCACATGTAATTGGCTCCATTGATGGGACACATGTGGCTTTGATACCACCACAGGCACATGAGCAGGCATACCGGAACCGTAAACATTACCATTCGATCAATGCTCTGGTGGTATGTCTTGCAGATATGACCATCACACATGTGTGTGCCCGTTTCCCCGGTTCAGCACACGATGCCTAAGTGATGAGGAGTAGTCGCATCCCGAGGATGACGTCACAGATGCTGAACCAGCGTGCCTGGCTTGTTGGTGTGTACTGACTTTGTACCATTGTGTGTGTTCTGCTATGTTGTTTTCCGCACACATTTTCAAATCGGCTAATGTGCAATTGTCTGTCTGTAGGTGACTCGGGATACCCCAACATGCCGTGGTTGCTGACACCCCTCAGGAACCCTGTGACACCAGCCCAGATGCGCTACAATGAGGCACATGGTCGGACGAGGAGGGTGATCGAGCGGACCTTTGGTCTCCTGAAAGCCGCTTCCGCTGCCTGGACAAGACAAGAGCAAAGCAAAGGTGTGCAAGATTGTCATCATCTGCTGCATGCTACACAACCTGGCAGTGCGGAAGGAGTTGCCTCTCATCCTGGATGACGATGACCAACGTCCCCCACCTGTGGAAGATCCTGGCCTGGGTCACGATGCCAGTGAAGATGATGATGATGGTGATGTCCGCACACAGCTCATCACCAACTTCTTCAGCTGAATGTGAGTCTCCAGAGGGTTGTAATGTCAATGATTTGAGTTTGCATGATGTGTGTGTGGTGCTCTGGTGCTGTTTGAGTGTGGCCATGTGCTACTTGACTGGATGCTTGCAGCGATGTGTCCTTGCAGGTGGTCTGTACTGCCCAACAGTGTTGACATGCTAACTTGGTTTTGTGTAGTTATCTCGTGACATGTATTAGACATGAGTATTGCCGTTCTGTGCTGTTCTTCAGTGGTTTTGACTGTGTGTCATGTCTGTCCTTCACAGGGTGCTGCCGGAGTTGTCTGATCAACTTGGATCCCCGAATCCATGATTCAACTTCCAAGGTGGAAGCAGTCGTTTCCCTACAGGTGATGTGCCACACACCCCTGGACTTTCTATCTTCTGCACCTTTTGACTTTGTGGCCACAGCCAGGTTGGATTAGCTTGCATTTGTAGTGGAAACAACATATTGCAAATGTGTAATAAACCTGTGCTTCACTTTGGGATGTGCGTTGTCTGTAGTCACACATCTGACTGACATTTGCTTACTGCACCTGTAGTCTAGTTGACAGTGACTGTGAATAGGTGGCGTGTCTGTGCATTCCACTGTATTTCGTTGCAACATCAGTATAGGTGATGAGTCTGATGGCCCTGGTGTGTATGTGTTGTGTGGCCCTAGTGGTATGTCTCCCTCATATGTGTCACGTCGCCATGACTGACATGACAGTGTTGGACTTGCTGTAGCAGTTAGCATGCACAGTGTCATTTAGCAGATCACCATCTACATGACAAAAACCACGTTGGAATCACAACAGAGGCAGATATGGTGTATTGGTGAGTTTATTTACATACAGGTGTGAGGATGGTGCACAGGATGGTGGGTGCTGTACATAGAAATTGGAATCCAAAGTTCCCATGTGAATTGGAAGTCTTGGAAGCTGAAATGTCCAGTGTAAAGTCCACAGTCATCTGATACATTTGGTCAACCAACTAGAGCTCCCCATGTCATGTGGGAGAGTTGGGTTGGCTTCGACAGGGCGTGCAGTTTGCACACAGAGGAAAAGTTCCAGAACAGGTGTTGGCTTCCTGGGGGATGTAGATGGCCGTCGGCCTCTCAGTTTGGCCTCCTCGGATGGCCCCTCTTCTTGAGGGGGGGGGGGGACCCTCAGGTGCAGGCTGCGGCAGTGCAGGGGACTCTCTGCCAGGGTCCTCCTCCCTCCCAGTGGCATTTGTAGTTGTTTCAGCAGCAGATGTTGTGGGCACACAGGGAGGTGAGGCCATGTTGGTGCTGATCTGGCCGAGGCATGTCAGTATGTCCCTATGCACCGCTGTCAGTTGTTCCAATGTGTCCCACTTGGACTCCATGCCAGACATGTGTGTCTCGACACGTGACATGTGTGTCTCGACACGGGACATGTGGGAGTCCAAGCGGGCATGATGGGCAGCCTGCTGCTGTTGTATGTCCTTGAGGATCCCCACTACCTGGCTGACCTCTCCGGTGCTAGTCTGGTACGCATCCGCGATGCGTGCCAGTTGTGGGTCATCATGCAGTCCAGACTCCTCTGCAAGGAGTGACCTATGTCTACCACCCCTCCCACCACCCCTGACAACACGTGCAGGACCTGCAGTGGCACGCACAGGTGACCGTGGGCCCACTTGGGTGTTGTTCCTGGGCTCGTTGTCACCAGCTCCAGTTTGGGCCTGGGTCCCTGCGCTGTTGTCATCTGTGGTCCTTGGTGTGTCCGTGTTGGCAGGGGTGGCCTGTGTGTTGGCAGTTGTTGGAGGGGTGGGTGCAGATGTTGGTCTTGCTGGTGCTGCATGATGACTCGCACCGGAGGGTCCAGCTTGTTCTTCGCCATCCGAGGAGTGCAGAGGCTGATCCACACCAGTGAGCTCAGTGTTCCCCAGAGCCTGGGACAGGGACTCCTCCTCGTCTGCTGCTGTGTCCCCATCATCACCTGTTTTGGGGAGAGACACAGATTGTATGTTATGTTTCTACTGGCATCAATTGTTCAAACGCCTGACAGTTGTGACTGTACCTCTGGATGTGGGCCAGGAAATTGCATTCTCCTAAATTGTGACAGTCAGAGAGTGATATTGGTGTAGCACATTGTCCTGCCAACCTGTGGCATGTCAATGTGAATGTTGAGGTGTGTGCATGACCAGCATTGGTGGTATTTGGTTGCCATCCAGGCCTCCTTCTCACCCCAGCCCAGTTATCCCACCATGAAGCGTGCTTCCATTGCAGGGAGTGCAAGTTGTCTTTCAGGATGTCAGTCAGTGGTGTCCTGCTGTTGGTTGTTGCACAGTTCCCAGCAGGGCCTTGTGCTCCCCCCAACAGTACCCAGTGTCAGCCATCTTGTCAGTTGTTTTCCACTCCCTGTGATGTGAGCATGGTTCAGAGTGGTGTTGATGGGCCAATTGTCGGTGTGACCAATATCTGTGCCTACAACTCCCATCCTGCTATTGCCTCCACCCCCCTTCCCAGCATGCCCATCCTTCCTTCCTTATGACTCTGCTTCCCTGTGGGGTGGGGTGCCTGTGCTGACAGGATGGCTGGGAGTGTTGTCCTGGCAGTTGTTTGGCTACAAGTCCCAAGAGTGTCCCTGTGCTTCACACAGCATAACCCAGGGTGGTGGTTCTTTGTGGGATCTTCAGTTAGGATGTGCTGCATTGCATTCTCCCAGGTGGGTTATGTGGCGTTAGTGTTGAGGGTGTGTGTGAGGGGAGGTGCTTGTAACTATGGTCAGTGCTGTGAGTCCTCCTTCCCACCCAGCCAGATATCCCACCATGGAACGTGCTTCCATTGCATGGGGTGCAAGTTGTCTTTCAGGATGTCAGTCAGTGATGTCCTGCTGTTGGTTGTTGCACAGTTCCCAGCAGGGCCTTGTGCTCCCCCCAGCAGTACCCAGTGTCAGCCATCTTGTGAGTCCTTTTCCACTCCCTGTGATGTGAGCATGGTTCAGGGTGGTGTTGATGGGCCATTTGTGAGGGTGAGCAATATCTGTGCCTACAACTCCCATCATGCTATTGCCTCCACCCCCTTCCCAGCATGCCCATCCTTCCTTCCTTATGACTCTGCTTCCCTGTGGGGTGGGGTGCCTGTGCTGACAGGATGGCTGGGAGTGTTGTCCTGGCAGTTGTTTGGCTACAAGTCCCAAGAGTGTCCCTGTGCTTCACTCAGCATGACCCAGGGTGGTGGTTCTTTGTGGGATCTTCAGTTAGGATGTGAGGCATTGCATTCTCCCAGGTGGGTTATGTGAAGTTAGTGTTGAGGGGGTGTGTGAGGGGAGGTGCTTGTAACTATGGTCAGTGCTGTGAGTCCTCCTTCCCACCCAGCCAGATATCCCACCATGGAACGTGCTTCCATTGCAGGGAGTGCAAGTTGTCTTTCAGGATGTCAGTCAGTGGTGTCCTGCTGTTGGCTGTTGCACAGTTCCCAGCAGGGCCTTGTGCTCCCCCCAGCAGTACCCAGTGTCAGCCATCTTGTCAGTTGTTTTCCACTCCCTGTGATGTGGGCATGGTTCAGAGTGGTGTTGATGGGCCAATTGTGGGTGTGACCAATATCTGTGACTACCACTCCCATCATGCTATTGGCTACACTGACTTGACCAGCATACACAGAATTCCTTCCTTTCAATGAGCTTCCCTGTGAGGTGGTGTTCTAGTGGTGGGTAAATATCTGGGAGTGTTTGTTGGTTCTATTTGTGCCACTGCCTTGCTGTATTTGTTGTTAGGTTTGTAGATGTCATGACACAATTACATATCACTATGAGATGGCAGGTATTGTGTTTGTCTGACTAGCATTCACATCTTGGGATGAATATCTTTTGGTTGCTGTGTATTTGCTAAGTGTGCATGGTTTGCCTAGCCCCTTGACTGAGATGTGTGTGTTGTCACACCATATTGGGTATATTAGTTGTGTACTCACCAGGCTCTGGGATGTCTGTTAGTCCGTATACGCTCACTGGTGGTAGGATGGCCCGCACCTTCTCCTCCCAGGGCCTGAGGTATACTGGTTTTGCAGGAGGGCCACTGCCGGTGTGCTGGCTGAGGAGGTAGTCCTTTTTTAGTAGGTCCCGGACCCTCCTGCGCACATCATACCACCTGTTCTGGATGTCTTCCTCTGTGCGCAAACATGGTGATTGTGCGTTCACCCTGTCGACAATCCTCGCCCACATCTTGGTTTTCTGCGACATGGGGGTCTGATGTACCAATGTACCAAACAACTGTGGCTCTACCCTCAGGATCTCGTCTACCAGGACTTCCAATTCACAATCTAGGAACTTATGGTTCTTCTTTGGGGGCATGGTGATGGGTGGTGGTGGTGGTGATTGATGTGTGTGTGTGTGTGTGTGTGTGTGTGTGCAAGTGGGGGGGTGTGAGTGTAGGTTTAGCTGGGTGTGTGTGAGGGTGCTATTTGTAGGTGTGGTAATGGTATGTGGCTTGTGTGATGTATGAGCTGTGAGTGTGTCTGTGGTTGCTGTGTGATGGTGTTCTGTCTGGCAGGTCAGTGGAATTTGCAAAGGATCATGGTAGGGATTTGTGGCCTTTATGTAGGTGGAGTTGGAGGTGTGTCCTTGTTCCATTTTTTTTTCCTCCCTGTATTTATTGGCTTAGTGGTTGCTTGTTTGGCCCTTTTTTTCTAATTTTTCCTTGGTGTTTTTGGTGCATGTAGGAGTCGTTCTTGTGTCCGAGTAGGACGCTGCAGTTGTCTGGTGCGATCTTGTCCGACTCGTTCCCGCTGTGTGTCAGCTAGGTTTCATATGCGGCGTACGAGTCGGTCGCGTAGTATTGGGTTGCTTCGGCTGGGTTTTGTATGCGTGTGGGTCGTACGGCTTGTGCTCCGGGCGAGTCGGTCGTGTTTTGCACGCACAGCATCGTACTACGCGGGTCGGAGTTCACGGGTACGTTTCGTTCGGGTTCAATCCGAGTGCGTGTCGGTCGGTTCGTTTCGCGCGATTTCCCGGCCGGATGGCTTGTTTCCGTCCGGCTTGGTCGGTCGTTTTGTATTCCGTCCGAGTCGGTCGGATTTCACATGCATTTCATCGGACTACCCGGGTCGTACGGCGCCGGTCCGAGTCGGTCGGACTAAATTCCCGTACCGAGTCGGTCGGTATTTTTTCCGGCCCGAATCGGATTCGGCCCCTTAGTGTTGACCTTAGTGGATTGCTCAGCAGTGGGACCTTTGGGCATGGCAGGTGACTGGTAGTAATCAGATATGTTTTTGTCAATAGTCCCCAAGATTTCAAACCTGTTTTGGCAGTTAACAACCGCAGTGGGCGCAGCTATGTCAATACCCCTTGCCAGCTCCGATTGGGGCTATGCTGGCTAGTTGCAATGGGTAGGGGTGGCTCAACGTGAACCACTGCATATATTAAAAAAATATTTGATGTTCACCCTGCCACCCTTGACTGTCTTTTTCCCCTTATCTTTTGTGGCTAAGAGGTCTTCGAACTCTTCATGAAGACATCTGTCTTGTCAAGGGTACAATTATCCGCCGAATGCCTTGGTTGCTTAGCTAGCTTCCCCAGCTCAGGTAATTTATCATTGGACTTTCGTTTACCATGGTGGCAGATTTAATTACTAATAACTAATAGCTAATGTTACATTAGTGCCCCTAGGCTATACTATACCACTTCTGCAGGGGGGTATTTCTAGGAGAAAAATTACCCTTGTTTTGAACCAGTCTCCAACCAACACAACGCTATAATTAGATGCAATGGCAGGCAACAGATTTAGTCAAACAAAATACAGTTATAGCCCAAGTCTAGTGGTGGCTGCTACCTGGAAGCAGCAGTGGGCGGAGTGGGGGGGGGGGCGGCGGAGTGGGGTGGGGGGTGGTTTAAAAAAAAATCACTTACCTCCCGGCTCCTAGGCTCCCTGCAGCCAATCACAACGCTGCAATGCAGCGTTGCGCATGACTGTTTTGGGCGGCCCTAGAGGGCCAGCCAAGCACTCATGCTCACATAGGGGAGCAAACGACTCCTCTCCCTCCTCTGAGAGCAGTCCCGCCCCACAAAGATGCCGCAACGGGGAAAACTAAAATGATAATAATCTCAAGTTATTATCATTTTATTTTTCCTTTTTTTACACTGCAAAAAGCAGTGGGACGATGCTCCCCCGCCTTAGCGGAGGAGCCGCCACTGCGCCAAATCCGAGAGGAGCAAGGTGCAAGAAACAGGCCCTTAAAAGACCAGACAGCAATAATTTATCAAAAAATGCATTTATCTGATAGAGACTACTAGCCGCAGATTCCTTAACGGCGTGAGACTGGACCCAGAAAACTTTCTTTGCCCCAGCATCTCTGTGCCACGCGACTCCGCCCTGACGTCCGCGGGCGTGACGTCAGCGAGGTCACATAAGCCCCACCCCGGCGCGCTGACATCAGTTTCCTTCTTTTCCGCGTGCCACGCGGATCCGGATCGTGTCCCTGGCCTGTTTTCAGGCCTCCTTCTTCTTCAACGCATTTGCGTTTCCCTTGAACAGTGTGCGAATGCCTTCGGGCTTCAAGACGTGCTCGTCTTGCGCGCACCAGATGTCGGCGACGGACCCTCACCCCATTTGTATGTGGTGTTTGGGGGAGCACCATGACTCTACGGACTGCGAGGCTTGTCAGCAGATGAAACCGAAGTCCCGGCGGGAGCGCCGGATGAAACTCCTTTCGGCCCGCATGTCCCGGTCAGCGTCCTCATCGCGTCCGTCCGCCGCGGAAGGGGCCCAGAACCGCCGCTTCCGCCTCCGACATCGTCCTTCCCCGAGGCCGCAGGGGCGTCGCTCGCCCGTTGGTAAGTGTCTCAGCTTGTCCCCGAGGCCCGGTCCCCGCCCTGTGGGGGGCGCGGGTTCCCCAAAGCTCGTGCGGCCTCGCACGTTGTTGCCGTTTCCCAGCGCGGGGGCGTCCAGAGTCCAAATGGAGGCCTATGCTCCGGCCCTGCAGGCCTCCTTGGCTCCTCCTTCTC